>CM074513.1:38598329-39228051 GCA_037379345.1 Perna viridis | reverse complement strand
AATTCTTTTATTTCGAAGTATTAGACACTTCCTAATGGGAAAATCATTGTTAATTTGATTTAATTTATTCTGTTATTAGGTAAGTCTGTTTCTGAATGTATACATGGTTAAACAGAGCTGTGAAACTAGTGTGTAGCCACGTGCTCATGGCCTTAATTATGTTTACCTTTGACCAGATGATGAGAGTTTTGATTGGCTCAATAATATATTTACATTTGATTGACACCTCCCATGAGGATATTGTCAGTCACGGTCACCTGGTCTAATTACCTTTAATTGCCTTCAGTCGTACATTGGTCATAGTCAATTAACTCTGACCAGGTGTCAACACAAAATTAGAGAGAATATCTGTTGCTGATAAACTTTCTGTCAATTTTAATATACAAAACCTAGGTGCCAAGAAAATCGCCAACTGGCAATTTTTGTCTCCAGATAAAATAAAAAATTGCAAATTGCGACATTGGTGAAGCCCAGCGCGACCCCTGTACCTACATTTTGTACATGTGCATATAGATATGGAAAAGGCATCTGCAAAACAAAAAGAAAAAAAATTTAAAAAGAATAACTACTTTGACTTTGTTGTTTAGGATGATTACTTATACCATATATATTTGTTTTTTAGGAGGTGGTTCAAATATTCCTTTGTGGGATTTTGTTGGAAGTACCTTGGTCACCAATAACTATGTTAGACTCACTTCAGACCATCAAAGTCGACAGGGAGGAATATGGAATACACAGGTACTGATACATCTTATCATGGATTTTATGGTGTTAAACTTGGTGTACAGTGTATAATGTGTAATTTTATGAAGATAATGATCTTGACTGCTATTTTTCAAGAATATTAAATGATAAAAATATATAGATGTGATAGATGGGATAGTCATTTGTGTAGCAGCTGTTAGTTCAAAACTAGTAGATTCATTTTGTATGAAGTTAAATTGTAACTTAGATTATATTGCAACAAGTAGTCATAGAATAAAATGAGAAATAATCTGGATACATGTAGCAGATAAACTACTCAATCTTAGTTTCTCTTTTTGGTAATGAAGTGAAAAAATGTTCATACTCAATGATTTTTCAACTCTAATTTTGGACTGAATTTTGATCCCATTCATGAAGAAAAATACATGTATGCCCCAAATTACCCAAAATATCAGCAGTGATTTTCCCTATTCTGGCTTGAAACCAATGTATTCAAAATTGGTTTCGAGATTACCAGACTGGATGTCATATTTTGAACTTTTCTTCTATTTAGGCAACTAAGAAAAACCAATATTTTTTACAGGACCAAAGGCATTTTTACCAGACATGTCTGTTGTTCCAGTGGTATTTTGTTTTTACTTGTTTGAAACATTGTCTCATGATTTATACATGTTTTAAAATAGGATTTATGCGATGCTCAACATCTTTTCTATCCACTCTTCTGGACCCCTGCAGGCCTGGGTGTCAAAAGAATAGGCCTGCAGCAGGGCTAAGCTTGTCGTAAAAGGCGACTAAATAGTTCTCAGAACCTTAGCAGGGGGCTAGGGCGCTCTGCCCACAGAGCAACTGGGTTGTATGCCCCAGGTGGTGAAATGGGGTACCCCTGGCGTGTTACATGCTGGGGTTGTCAGGCTATAATATGGAAAACCTGACCGCAAACCATAGTGGTGCACCGTGTATGGAACGATGCCACGTTCCTCACACGTTAAAAAACCCTACTGTGGTATTTTCCCGGAGTAGGAACTATAGGACTCCGCCACAGGAGGCTAAATTGCCCGACCCTACCGACCTCTCCCCATTTCCAGTGGCAATCAAAATTTGTTGACCCCATTATCCTTGTGTCCCATCCCATTTTTCTTTTCATCATCATTTTATGTTCATCTCATCATCCACTTCTTGTTCATCGCCTGAATATAGCTGAAATATTGCTGCTCAGGCATTAAACTCCAACAATCTGTCAATCCTCAGGGATTTGAAATTTTTCAATTGAATTTATATTCAAAATACTGTAAAAATGCTTGCCCTCATGTGCAGAATATTATTAGTTACATAGTGATTTAGTGGCTGTGTACGGAATTTACCCTGGTCATTTTATTTCATACCCAGTGAGGTGCAGCCAAGCCAGGTATGGAATCTACTGACCAAGGAAAATTCTCTACACGGCCACTAAATCACTATGTAACAAATTTACCCAATCAATGATTTTGTTTTTGTTTTTGTTTTGTTTTTGTTTTGTTTTGTTTTTTAAGAAAAAAATAGTTTATACCCGATATTTAACTTAACTGGGTCAAGCTCTTCAAAATTGTCTTCCTGGCCGGTTTCCCTCAAATAAGACTTAAGTAATCGTGTGGCCTTATGATTACTTTTAATAATTTCCTTTGAATTCACCGTCATTTTCTTTTTTTATATATCATCTGATGTAAGCGATGCAAAATGTTTAGTCACCATTTTGGTGGTAGTAAACTAGAAAACAATAACTGACTGGGTATTGCTAAAATAGTGACCGTGTATCGGAAATACACCATCTTCACGTGATCAAAATACAGAGCGCCAATTAGTTGATTTCAACTGATAATTATCAGAGGTGGGGTAAAAATTATTTCCCAAAACAAATTTACAGGCCTTTTCCTATTGCATGAGCCTTTGGCTCCTTCTTCAAAATGGAAGGAAAAATCACTGTCAGCTGAAAAAGTTGTGTGATATACACAGGTGAAAAAATAGAAATGAAGTGAGTTAAATTCAAACCAATGATCGGCATATAATTGTGCAACCATTGTGATGTCATTTCAATGTTCTTAAGCCAAAGAACATTCATCTTCATTATATTTATAAATATTACCATTATTTGAACAATTCTTATGTAATTACAACAGACTTGATATTTTCGGGCCATAATCATGGTCTAATCCCCTACATCATTGTCAAAGAGATTCATTGTAACATTTTGGAATGGGAAATGTAGGCATGCAAGCTTGTACAAAAAATGAAGAAACTTCAGTTTCAAAAGAAAATTATTATTATTTTCAAATTTGTCCAAGAGATTGATGGCAGTAACCCGTTGAACTAATGAACAGAGGCATTAGAGGGGTCTAAGGAGTCCACAATTCTGCATATATTGTATATTTACTGTCTTCTTGTAAATTTCAGCCTTGTCATGTGAAAAACTGGGAACTGCATGTCCACTTTAAGGTGCATGGATCAGGGAAAACATTATTCGGTGATGGGTTTGCTATTTGGTATACAAGAGATAGGAACCAACTTGGTAAATACTTAATTTTTTATGTGATAACATTATTAAACGTGTCCAAAGAAATAACTTCCTGGAGGTTACTTGACATTTTGTACTGTCACTATTTTTTCCAGGTTACGTTAAAGTATTGTATGGAAAATACAAAAAAAGTAGTGTTGCTAGTTAGACTCCAAATCTAAAATGTAGACATTCTGTGTATCCCTCCTTATAACTTTTTTATGATCAATACCTCTGTCATTTTGAATTGGAATCATTTTGCAATGAAATATGTTGTCCTGCTTTTGTTTCGCCTACACTTTATAAAGTCTAATTTTAAAATGAACAAAGCTGTCCCTAAAAACAGTTGAAACTAATGAAAGGGGGAATTGGCACAAAATCAGATTTGTTTAAGTTTCTATAAAGGCTTAATTGGATTGTTTAATTCATCAAATATCTTAAGCAACAAAATTTTGTCCTGTAACAACCATAATTAATTTAAGCACATGGCCTTATTGACCTATTATTACTGCCAACAAAATACAATTAGCCAACATTACACTTTCCAAGTCTTAATATTTAATGTAACATATGTCTGTATTGAATAGTTTCATAATTTGAATTTTCCTTTTGGTAATTTTTACTGATATGATCTTCTTAGGTCCAGTGTTTGGAAACAGAGATTTCTTTGTTGGGTTAGCTGTGTTTTTAGATACCTACAGTAACCATAATGGTCCACACAATGTAAGTATGCTCAAAAGAGATAAAGTTGTTTTAATTAGCAGTTTTTAGAAATAATGGTCTAAGAAGGTACAAGGCCATGATAAAAAAATTCTTAAATTCTCATCCAACTTTTCCAAAAAAATAGTAAAGGGGGTGTGCACATTTTATTTTATTATTAAATTTTCCTACTGTGTAACTCATGGTGATTAACTAGCATTGTTGTTATCATCTTCTATGTGTTCTTGGTGATCGATTTTACCAGCACAAAGGTATCGAAAAAGCTCTTTCAAAGTATATGTGTATCTACTGCTACACCCTTACCAGTTTTTAAATGTGTTAATTCTGCCACACTTTTCATTACAGGAGATATTGGCTACATAGGTCAAAACTTTTATTATTCAAACCATGAAAACCTATTTTATCAAGACAACTTATAATTAAGTACACATATTTGGTTTGTTAAAGCATGTGGCCAATACATGTATGTCCAGACTGAAAAAAAATAACAAACCTTCAAATTTTGAGAGAAATTATTCCTAGTTGTATACAGGGATTTTGGCATGTTAATGATGTAACAGCCTATAAATTTACATTTTTGTCCAGGTTTAGTCATCTTTCTTACACATGATTGTTTAGAGATCAAAGAAGCTTATCTCATTTCAATGTTTGCCATATATTTCAATGGTTTAATAATTCAAGGAATTGTGTCCAACTTACAAGTGATTTGGTTGAGCAGTTCTTTTGTTATTTATCCTGAAACTGATGATTTCCGGTACAAAAAATAACGTTGTTTTAAGATTGATTGTGTGTCATCTAGTTTGCAATTTCAGCTATTTCTTTCATAGCATGAACATCCCTATGTGTCAGCAATGGTGAACAATGGGTCATTACATTATGACCATGACAGAGATGGTACCCATACTATGTTATCAGGGTGTGAAGCTAAATTTAGAAACAAAGACCATGACACTTTTGTTGCAATTAGATATCAAGATAATGTTCTTAAGGTAAGGCTATATGTTATAGCTATCAAACTAAGCAATTTCATCTTCCATAAATAAATTTTGAATCATGAAATGTGTGCATTTTGACATACATAATTTGATTTTAGGCTATGCCTATGATGGATGGAGTTCATTCTTTTGTTTATGATGCGGAATCTTATTCTGTGAGGAGAATGTGTGAAACTTTCTACAGGGAAAGTTTAATACATTTCTACACAGCCAATTATTTCCAAATTATTATTAAATAAATAAATAAATATAAAATCCTATCTGTCGACATATTGCCACTTCAGTCTAAAAATTTTGGCCTTCATAGTTCTGATCTTGCATTCTACATAAATAGGATGTTGCTGGAGCTCCGTCCATATTACTGTATATCACTGTTCTTTATCAGCATATTATTCATTAAATCAAAACTGAAGGTGATTTGAAAATTATTTTGATTTTTAAAAATTAGGATGTAAAAAATTGAAAATGTTCTTTATACGACCATAAAACGTCATGGCAGTGTTGACAGTGGCAATAGGGGGCAAAAACAAAATACTTTTATGGTTTCCAAAGAATAACTTCAGAAAAAGCGTTTGGATCTTTATAAAAATGTATCACTAGGTTCCATACCACAGAAGTTAGGTGTGAAATGATTTGGGAGGAGAGGTATGACCGTGTGGGTTTGGGAATACTGTAAATGTATTAAATTTCACTATTTTTGTGGAGTACTTAAAAGTGTGGAAAATAGTACCCACGAAATTGAGTTTTAACACTTTATCATGCTAGTCATTTTTTGAAACTACAAATATATTAACTTGACAGAATCTGCAAAAAATTAATGCATTTACAGTGGAAGTTATTTTTTTTCTAGTCTCCACACAATAATTAAAGTAAAAACTGTATGTACATTGTATCTTAAAGTAACAAACTACAATATTCCGTACCAATATTTCAAAAAAAAAATATTCAAAGTTATATTGATCAAACTGATGAGCAAGACATATTGTTTCTTACCTGACCCAAGCTTTGTGTTTATACTGGAATTTGGCATCCCCTTGGAGCTTTTGTTGTCATTATGCGTTGTACTATATGTAACTCAGTTTAACGCATTACATGACATTCATTGCACATACAGGTCACCTCTGAGTCCACATTTCATTTCTGCCTTAACTTCTTTGTGACTTAGAATTATCTGGCCAAGCAAGCTCTTCCTACAAGATACTTGTCGAGAAGTGTGCTCCTTTCAATTAATCTTCTGCATGAGTGCCGGAAGGTACTGGTATTTACAAGCTTCTCAGAAGTTTGTCAATTCCTTGACAGCACGTCTCACAACCTGCTACTCCCAACATGCAAATGTGACCTATACCATAATTATGGTCAATTTTCTATGCTGTAAATGAAGATTCTACTGTCTGGTCCACTGACATTGCTGAAGGGCAAATTAGAAAATCTCCCACATCCATCCGGACAGACGACCGAGTCAGCCATGTTATTGTTGGTGTTATGAACTGCAGTGTTTTATTTCTGATACATAAAGTAACAGGCAATATTTTTAGAGAAGGGATGATACTTTATTTGTATTGAAATTATGCAATTTCAGAGTATTTCATTTAATTCTAAAATAATTAATAAAATATTAAGTATACTTTCACTTAATTGGCAAAAATTACTGACGTGTGTTAATACACCTTGGTAAACTGGAAGTTTGGAACTTTTGGAACTTCCACCTTGGAAGTTTTTATTATGGGTTGGATACCTTAAGGGGTGATTTTTCAGGTAGTTCCAATAGTTTGTAAATGCTTTAGTAATTATCTGATTTTTCGTAAACATTCAATTTATCACTGTCATCTTTCATATTCTACAGTTGTAGTAGGCCATAGAATAGCCATGAAAACTAAGAGTTGTTTAATCAATTTTGTAATTTTTCTATACTGTATACATTTCTTTAAATCTTTCTTCTTAAAAAGATGTATTTGAAAATGATGAATCATTTTGTGATTTTATTTCTTGACAGGTATCTCTTGATATGGATGGTAAGAATGCTTGGAAGGAATGTTTCAGTGTTGCTGGTGTCAAACTGCCTCTAGGTTACTTCTTTGGTGCTTCAGCAGCCACTGGCGAGTTAGCTGGTATGTAACCTGGTTTCATGGAAGTCTCTGTTGTTTTTTTTGTCCTATGATGAACAGTATTTTAAGCAGTGTAGGCTATTATAATTTAGCAAAACTATTTGAATGTTGATTCTTGATTTATCAATACAGGAAACTATTTTTTAAATTCAAAATATTTCCTTCAGCACTCAAACTATATTCCACTTGCTGCAATCATTCAACAGTTTTAAGGGACCTTATCATGGCTGTTCATGGCTGTTTGCATTCTATAGTTTTCATTTTGTTGTCTTCACATTTTCTGAGTGGAAAGTCAAGAAAAGATTTTCAAAATGCTGATATGAATTTTTTTTCACTTATTAGTTATTATTTGAAAATATGCAAGTTAATGATTTGCAAAACACGTTTCCTTAATGTGTGAGTGGAGTTCCTTAAAAGCTACTTGATATTGAACTAAATTTTTTGTAGTTACAGTGGATTTATGTTAATCACATAACCTATTTGTCAGAAAAAAAATATGCAATGAACAGAAATTATCATTGCAAGGAAAAATATCTAATATTTGCAATGTTTAACTAGGACATATTATTTTATCATGTCTACTTAGATTCTTGCATGGTGTCTAGTCAAAAATAAAAAGAAAAAATTGTTATAAAAGCAAAGTTCTGTAAAAAATTGAGGTATTCCACAAACAATATATTGTTGTTTTACCCATTAAGGTACATTTTTGAGTAAATTTTGAAAAATATTTATACAATCAAGAGGATTTTTTTTTAATTTTGGTCTTATGTTATGCAAACTAGAGGAATTTTTTACCTGGATAACATGAGATGGGAAATGTTTTTGTTCTTTGAGTTTCTTTGCAATTAACAGGTATGTGATTAAGTGGAATCCACTGTACGTTCATTAAGAAGGTGTGTATTTATCAACTTTGGTTTCAATGAGTAAATGACTTCCGTGACTTGAATATGCAAATACATAAATGTGATGAGGTAAATTATTCCATTTTAGATAACCATGACATTATATCAATGAAGCTGTACCAATTGGATACCAATGCTCCTGCAGTAAGTTGCTGTAAATTATTAAATAATGAAGAAGAAGAAGAGAAAAATTAGTGTTTCTTTAAAAACTCAGTGATACTCTGCTGTTACTGTTGGTACATGTTCTTCGTGCTTTGATAGACATCATCATAAATAAGGGCAACAAAAATATTACCAAACGCTAATGGGATCAGTTATCAAAGTCGTCCAAAATAGATATTACACCATTGAGGCAGATGATGCTATAATGGTCCTGACTTGGTACAGGCATTTCAAACCAAATGGTGAATGAAATCTAGGTTTTACAGTGCCCCAAACCTCTTTCTTCTGTTGCAGTGTAAATGTACTGGTGGTAATTAAATTGCATTTGCATGTTAAATATTGATTACTCTTGTATCATTGTGGTAGATAAGTTATGAAATGTACATTTGTATTTCATTAAAATACATTTTGAAATTTGTTATGCAAATGTTTTTTCTTTTTTTTTTAATGTCCAGGTTTTGGGTTTGGACTACAGTCTTGAAAATATTGCTTGTCATTTTCTGGTATAATAATCTTGCAAACTAAGTTTTTTTTTAATTGTTAGTGTCATTAGGACTATGTTCGAATTACATTGAGCCAAACATATAATTCTGATATAATGGATCAAAATTTTATTTCACTCTTACGTTTGTCATATGATTTGTTTTATTAACTATATTTGTATTTTTGTGAGTATTGAAATAAAAGGCAAGATATGGTAAATTGACCTTGATTTACTACTTACTGAAGCTATGACTGCATTAAGTTACTTGTCCAATTCAATGCAACAATTGATACTGTCATAATAATCTTTCAAATAAATATCTTCATATATGTACTTGAATCAGACACAAACATTTTACAATATATGGTTGGTTTGAAAATAATAATTTTAATGAATTTTTTAACAAATCTCAGAATTTTTTTTTTTTTTATTCTAAATTGAATATTAAAATGATTGTAAATTCTATAAGGGTGATAAAATGCTATTATTTTTTAACACAAACACAGCAATTAATTTTAATTAAGTTGTTTTGATATTTTGGATTTACTGTCTTGTTGCTCCCCCTTTTTTAATCACCAGCTTTTTAAATTGAACTTGTGAAGTTTTATAGAACATTTCCTTGAAATTCCATAGATACTGTTGGACAGAAGCACTTATTTTTGAAATTATTTTGAATTTTTAGAAGTATGAAGCAAGTGAATATACAGGATTACCTTCAGCTGAAGTAATGGAAGCACCAAGAGGTTAGTTGCTATGTTTCCATTCAAATAATCATCTGGATTTTTCAAGTCTTATTTTTGACAACATGATATGTCCTTAAAAGTAAAAAAAGAATGAAATACATTATTAATTGTCTATAAAAAGTTTAGTATAAGGTGTAAATGTATATTTTTACAACATGTAAGGTTTGCTGGAGGTGAAATATATGCGCAATTCATCACACCTTTAACATATATTTCTGAGAAGCAAGAAATTAACTTTGAATGGCCTTATGTTAATTACTATTCTAATTGTATTTTTTCTGTTTGATTAGAACATGTAGAAGATGATGAGAAGAGAGGTGGGGGACTGTCAGGATGGAAACTTTTAGCTGTTATCATATTAGCAATAATTGGATTAGGTGTCTGCGCTATTGTTGGATTTATCATTTTTAACAAAAATCAAGATTATTCTAGAAAACGATTTTATTGATGTGTTGTTATTATATGTACTGTTAGGTCTCTTGTTTTTCTGTTGGTTGATCTTCTCAGGCAAAATAAAGCTATTTGAGTCTTTTCCTTGAAATCAAATGTTACTCAGTGCTTACTCTCATTTAATGAAGTTAATATCTTTCTTAAATCTTGCTATTTTTAATACCCCTCTGCCAAATAGCTGGATGTTCTACAACCCAACTTCTTACTTGAAACCACTGAATGATATTTTATTAAAACTTCACAAATTCTTTTCATATAATGCCATTGTTCACCTTCAATTATATCAAGTCACAATTCATGGTCTTAGTGATAAACATCTTTCCATCTACAACTTCACTTAAACCTCTGAATACAATTCATCGAAACTTTCACTTAATCTTTATCACCACTTGTAATTTTTTTTTCATATGCAGGACTTCTGAGTTTTTTATATGGTGTCTAGGTAGGGGAGAGTGGATTTATACTTCATTATATAACGTGAAAAGTTTAAGTGGTTATTTCCTTAAGATTGGTTGCTGATATATCTGTTATGGGTTTGTTTTTTGCAAATGATTAAATATTCACTATTATTTGATTCACTGTTAAAACCAACTTTTCAAAGCATTTTTTCCACCCTTTTTTGGTACTCTGAGTCCAGATAAGGGTTTCCTTTGTTTCATCACAAGAGTAAAATAAGTTACATCGATAAAAAAAAAACAAGTAAGGTATTAAATACTTTCAATTAATAACTCTTTGTTTCTATTGACTTTGGTCATAAATATTCAGGTGATGACCAGCTTTGTTGTGTAACATATTTTTTAAAGGGAAATATATTTATAGACATCTTTGGTGTTCCATCTATCAGCTTTGTGAAGCATTTATAGTGTTGTGTATATTTTATGGAAGTATTGCTCTTTCCATCAGTGAGTTTATTAGTTATCAGTAATTGTTGTATCATGGTTAAGTGTGATAAAAGACCTAGTAGGGTATCTTTATGGGATGTGAAGTTTTACATGTATGTATTTTTGTTCATGGCAATCTTCAATTACTAAGTTTTGTTTTGTCGTCTCCATGTAGTCTGTTGTATACTTTGTATTATAAAATTTTATGTATGGATGATTTAATCCTGTACGCTAAACAGTTCAACAGTTCCTTTTTTAATTCAATTTCTGTTCTTTATTAACATAATGATAAAATTGATTTTTAATTTGTATTTTGTTTTTTTTACAATTAAAATATTTGATTTTTCAATAGTTCACACTGCATATTTTTTTTTTGCCTCAGTCCACTGCAGTGATACTAAAAGGTCATAACAGACAGCATTGTTAGGTTCAGGTTTGATACCTCCTATATTGATATTGAAATGGTCATTATATTGTGTATATTAGTTGTGACATGAAATTAAATTAACGTGATACATTTTTTTCTATCCTGCTATCATTAGAACCAACAGTTTATTGATTTAAGGGAGACAACTCCTGGTTGTTTTTTTAAGATGGGGTAATGTTATGTAGTATGAACACTTCAAAATTTTATTTAAACATCTTAACTAAGGAGCAGATCTAGTATATATGTTATTAAAACTGTAGTGTGTAATAGCTGAACTCATTAGACAGCTATAAAGCTTTTTCTCATCATTATCTATTAAATAAATTGCACATTGCAGTTGTTTAGTATTATTTAAATTTTACACCTTTCCAAGTTATTGTAGATGTACATTTTTGTTGAGTTATCATTATTGATCATAATTGCAATATGGAGTGGATGGGTAGTTTCATAATTTGTATAACAAATTATTGATATTGTATAGAGGTTAACTGCTTTGCAGTTTGAATGGCTTTTATTTTTGTGTATTATACTGTTTTGCATTGGGGAAAATGTGTTAATTTGTATTTGCATCCTCCATGTAGTTAGTTTATGTTTTTAGAATTTAGAAATTGAAAATCATGCTAGAACTGTTATTCAAGAAAGGTGACTATAGATATGTATATGTATATGCTTATGCTTAATTCAACTTTTTGGCATGTTCAGGAATAACAAGATATTTGAATGTTCAAACCTTTCCCAAAGTTACACACTTGTTCATCTAGGTTTTAGATAAAAGACTTGTTTTCATAGATGTTGTAATATTATTGTCAGCCAAAGTTCATTATGGACAAAATGAATGTTTTTCATGTTTACATTTTTACTACTACACAAATCAACTTTTTTTGCAATACTTAATGAAATAGGACTTAATAGAGTGGCTATTAAGCTGTTGAATAATTATACAGCTATTTTAATAAGACACTTTTACAGGTTCTTCATGGCAAGTCGATAATTTTTAATATTTTAGTTTATGACATTCAAATTAGATATATATGTGAAATATTGTCATAGACATCATAATAGAACACATTGAAGAAAAAAAGATTTTCATTGGTGCTGGTAATGTTGTGAAGTAATAAGTAGTGTCATATCTTAGCCTGGTACAACTGATTTTACTGATGTAAACTTTATAAAGAATGATTTGTTCCCATAATATGGTATATATGTGTGTGAATGGTCTCATATTTCAAGTTTTTATCAAGAGGTTACAGCAGTGTAAAAATATATATTTCAAAAGTCATGTTTAATTTGTGTAAAAGATTGTTTCTTTCTCAAAATCTTCATCAATAGGTAACAACTACTTATGAAAGGAAACATTAAACTGTGTAGTACTATTTCACTATTAAATCATGCAGAATAGCTTGCTTTGACAGAGAATGTTCTTTTTATTTTATGGTAACTATTTTCTAATAAATTAACATTTTCAATTTAAGGTTATAAGTTAAATATACCAGTACTTGTAATATTGTATATATATATTAAAAGGTAATAAAAAGGCACCTCCCCTTGTCAAGCTATTATTTTTTTCATCAATTTTATCTAAGTTTCAATACAAGGGTGTATTTAATAAAAGTATGAGTGAAAGATAAATGTTAATACCAATAACACCACATTTGAATAACAATAGAGATTGAAGTTTAATGTTGACCTAAGATATAGCTGTATGATTAATACTGGACCATACAATTGCTGTTTAACTGTATTGTTGCATAAATCAGACCTGTATGATTGTTTAAGTGATATTATGAATTCCATTTATTAAATGATTTGTACAAATAAAGGTTGTATTTATTTATGTCACTAGCCTTAGTAATTTTAAGTTAATACTTCTTTTTTAGGCTGGTCTAGTAGTTGTTGACTCGGTCTGTTCATCTGTTATGTCTGTCTGCTTGTCCGTCCATTCAAAAGTATTAACCAATATTATTCAAACTTTATACAGTGAATATACTTATTATATACATATTGAAGATGAGCACCTTTTATTATGGAAAAAAATGATTAATTTTGTATGGTAATTTTTAGTGTCTACTTTGTGTAATCTTGTACTAAAAAAGAATGAAAACAATATTATTCAAATTCTTTGCTGTGTTTACAAACATATTGAAGATGTGCACCTCCTATTAAGGGAAATTTTATTAAAATTTTTGCTTACATTTTTAGTATGTTGAACTTCAATAGTCATTTGTCAGTAGTAAATGCTATCATTTGAACATTACTTTTGGAAGTTTGTAACTTAACCTTGCTTAGTGTTTATATACATATTCAAGATATGTGTTGGCAAATATATATGGGGGTGAAAGAGTAATCAAGGGAACCAATGTTATAAAGAATGTAATCCAGGGACAAAGACCACACATGGAAAACAGACATACACAACAGAGAACATAAAGTAACTAAAATCATACATACAAAGTAACAAAAGTAAATGAGCAACTCGGACTCCAATAAAAACTTTGTGACACAGGTCCGGACATGTATTGGTCTTCTTTCTTTTATTCACATTAAAACAAAAATAGTTACGTTTGATATTTGCTGATAATAACATTCAGTTATTCAAGTTTTACTTCTCTTTGTGAAGGTTTCAAAGAACTATTTTATGTTGTTTACACACGATTGAACTAAAATGTTTATTATAAGCAGAAAGATAAAAACAAATAAAACATTATTACTGATACTACATAATGTAATATCTATGTGTTAAGAGAATACTTGACTGCATTTACTTTGCCCATTATCAGATTTTTTATTCTTTTTAGCTCACCTGCTTAAAAGACCATGTGAGCTTTTGCCATCACTTGGCGTCCGTTGTTTGTTGTCATTGTCGTCCGTCATTAACCTTTCTTAAAAATCTTCTCTAAAACAATTGAACAGAATTTAATAAAACTTGGTAGCAATCATCCTTGGCAATTCTACTCCCAAAATTGTATCTATTATCGTCCCTCGCCAAAAATATGGCCACTGTTACTAAAAATAGAACATAGGCGTATCACCTATTTTTTCATATCTCAAAAACCATAACAGATAGAAGAAATCTGAGACGTATTTTTTTCTTTGGCTCAAAGAGATCTATCTTCCCTGAAAATTTCAAGATAATCAATTTACCTATTTTGGAGTTGTTGCCCTTTTTTGCTAATTTTACATTTTTTATTTGACAGTTTTTATTCAGAAAACGAAAGCCAACTGATGATTAATGTGAATTGATAATATGTTCAATTTTTCAATATCTAGTATTGGTACATATTTCAGAAAAATCTATTGACCCTTCTCGGAGTTATGTCCCTTGAAAGTGTCATATTTGACGGTTCTTTTTATCAGTTTTTGTATACTTAGAAAACAAAAGCAGATTGATGATTTGTGTAATCTGGGGAAAAATCAGTATTATAAGATCTATTTTTGGTACAAATTTAAGAAAAATCTATTGACCCTTCTTGGAGTTATGGTTCTTGAAAGTGTCATTTTTGACGTTTTTATCAGACTTTACCTATTATTTAGAAAATGAAAGCAGATTGATTAATGTAAATTGATAACATGTACATTATTTCAATATCTATTTTTGGTGAAAATTATAGAAGAATCTGTTGATACCTCCTTGAATTATAGCCCCAAAAAGTGTAATTTTGACCATTTCCCGTTTTTACCTGTTGCTAACAAAACAATAGCAGGTTGATGATCATTGTACATTTAAAAATATTTTTATGTAAAAGTAAGTAAAGATCTATGATTGTTGCAAATTTGGGAAAAATCTATTGATTGCATTTTTTTTTCTTTTGCACTTTTAGCATGTTATTCAGTTAATTTAAGTAGAATGATGATATATGTTTATGAGAAATATCTGTGCAAATTTGGTAAAAAAATGTTTGATCCTTTTCTGGTTTGCATTTATTCAACCTTTTAAAGCTATTTAACAAGGTGAGCAATTCAAGCTCTTGGGAGCCACTTGTTAAAATAAATATGCTGCACAAAAATGTTGGTCGAAGTAATTCTGCCTCTACTGGGATTAAATTTGAGTTGACACAAAGTGCTATAAGCTGTCACCTTTAAAGGCTTATTTTCAAACGAAACAAAAGCATACTTTATTAATAAATTAAACTTCTATAAAATCATAACAAAAGTAGCAAAATTAATACATAAATATAATTAAAATCTGTTTCCCCATCCTGGGACTACAAGTCCCTGTCCCATCATTTATTGACTAAGTGTATAATTTTGTTGATAAAGATTTGTGATATTTCAAGATATACAACCAAAAAGGATGGTCAATAAATACACGACTTTACCCAGTTATATACTTCGTGCCAAGCAGTAAACATAGATAGCGGTAATCAACACTTAATTCTTCATAATTCTACATAATCGTGTCCTCTGAGTCTCCTTTCAAGATCTTCATCTGTCAGAGGAAGTCGTATCCCAGGTACACTCTTCCATTTCTTGCAGTAACTAGATTTCCCTTTGGTGTCGGTTATAGTGAAATTTTCTACTTTCAGTACAGGAAACTGGGCTTCCCTGTGTATTATGATATGACCCAGTCCGTTTCCACATTCACATTTGACCTTTCCTGCATTTACAGTAATAAATTGGTCAATACGCTTTGGATTGGACTTGACGACTTTTATATTGTCTTTAACATCATCATTCACAATTGCATGGTGGGCATCTTGGATTTTTCTGATATCACTTGTCATGCAAATGAATTTCCGACACTTTTCACATTTCATTTCAAGATCTTGGTACCCATCAGGCATCTGTCCCGCTAACTTTTCCTGTTCTCGCCTTCTTTTTTCTGCCATCTGAATTTGTTCAATTTCACGTAGGAATTTTTCTCTATTTTGTTTTATATCGGCTTTGAGTTGTTCAATTGCGTCGTTCATAATACTCTCTCTTATTTCATTTTTCTCTTCCTTATCAGCTGTACCTCTTTTCTCACCAGCTATTATTATAAATTTACTGTCATCTGCTCTGCCTCGTCCTATCAAAACAAAGAGAAATGAAGACAGATAAGCAAGGTACATACAATGCTACTTTAATATGCCTCCCCACAGTCAGGAGATATCATTAGTGCGTATTTGTGTCGTTATATTACGTTCTAGTTTGATTTTAAGGAATCGTCATCGTTCTGTTAGCGTGGATGAAATTACGTTTTTTTTTGTCGGGGCCGTTCAGAGCTTACTTAAGGGTGTGTTTACACTTGTTGAAGACATTTGGTGATTTTTTGTATTTTGTATTTATACACGGTAGTGAATTGTTTCACCACATCCGATTTTTTTTATATCAGCAGCATTAGAACTAAATACTTTGGAAATTATTTCTTTACAAACTTGCCTCTTGATTGAATCATAGCAGTTTCATTTGTCACGTGATCATATCTGATGACAAGATTACATGTTGGAATGTCTAAACCTTCTTCAGCGACTGACGTAGCCATGATAACTTTGTGCTCACCCTCTTTGAATAAAGTGATAAGCTCGTTCTGATCTTTTCTTGTCATACCTGAAGTTCATTACCAAAATAGAATGAATGAGAATTTCATAAAAATGAAAACCAAGGACCTTAACTTTTCCACAGTTATCTGATCTAACTGATTAATTATCACTCTCATTAGAAATACACTGATATATACAACTGAAGAATTTGAAATGACGAACAGACGGGCGCACAATTTCTCTAACAATAGTCCCCTTTTAACAGTTATGAACCACTTCTGATTTGAATATCTTAACTTTTTTGTAAGCAAAAGTATATAAAACGATGAATAGCAAGGTTCTCATATGAGTTCAAAATAGAACAAGGAAATCTTTAGAGTTTGTGTAAGTGCCAATTCTGCCACAAATTTAGACCCGACACATTAATGAATTTCATTATGTACAACCCAAAAGGTAAATTAGACACGTAACTAATTACATTTGTAGTTAGTCAGAAACTTAAACAAACTTAAGGATTTCCATTGGACGTTATGGTTAAGAAAGAGCAGACGAACATAATGGGCATCTCAACTCGAAAACGATATTTTACAGAAGAATACTTAAAAAGAGATCGTACTATACTGTTTACCTCCTTGTGTCCCAGCTGCCTTGGTACCCACAAATTTTGTTGGTTTTAAACTGTTAAGCCCGTTTGTCTCTTTCATGAAATTGACAAGAGCTTCAGCCAGTGCCCTTGTTTCGACAAATACAATAATTCTGGATTCGCTGTTTTCTCTGCATTGCTTGAAGATTACATCCTTCAATACTTTGAGTTTTGGGTTTGCACAATTTTCGTCATCAGTACAGTCCAGTAGAAGTGATTTTGCAACTGAAGAAAATAAGTGGTATTAAATATTTGAGAGTAAGGATTCTATCACTGAATTTTCCAAATACGAATAGAAAAAAAAATACATTGTCAATAGACTATAATAAAAAAAAATGAGTATAAAAAATAAGAAGCTAACTAGAAAACCGAATTGCTCACCACAATTTTCTTTATTCTATAATTACAGTCATGTATACATCTTTAAAATTGAACAAAGCAAGTACAAGCACTTTTATAAGGAATCATGAAAATTATATTTTGAAATAGTTAACATAGTCATTTTTTTATATGAACATAAACATTTTGATAGATCTAAGAGTTGATATAAATGATCTTATACATGCTATACTCTTATTTATTTTATCTCACAATCTAGAATTCAGGGATACTTTTATCTCCGAAAAGAATTTTTATTTTTAATTTAATCTTCGAGACTTTTTATCGAATACAAACGAACAAAATTTGCAAACACACAACATTTGAATAATCATTGCATTACCTTCAACTGAGAAACTATAAAAAAAAAACAACACATGGACAAACAATATTTAAATAAGGATGGCGGGAAAGCAGGAAAGGATTTTTAAAATCCCTGAAACTAAAAGTATTCGAATTCAGAAGTTAGTTGTCCAGGTTAAAAAGTACGGCATACATAACGATAAATCGACAGTAGGAAGTGTAAGTCCTGGAAATACTGACACCAAATACACTTATTGGTATGCAAATTGTGCTGTAAGTACTAGAAAATATACGACAAGAAAACAAATGTCTTATTTATAAACACTTTTTAAGAACTAGAACAACAGTAAGCCTCACTTAAGGACTATTCGTTTCCAACCCCAGTAAACAATACGGACAAATTATAAACACAGTCGTTAACAGGAAGTTAATGTTTCTCGACATCCAATGATGAACTATGACTAGACAAAATATTAAGTTGCTATGATAAGAAGTTGCAAAGAAAACTGTTACGATTTTTTTTTAAAATATCAAAACCAAATGGTTAAATATAAACAAAGTGAAAGTTGATATCACTCAAGCCCACGTTATGACATACCATGATACCTATAGTTAGCAACAAAAAGATCAAGAGGCTGCGATCAATAGTTGCAGAAAATATTTTATTGTACGCGTGACCAAATTATATGAACAAGTGATAGGTAGTTGCCGAGAAATAAACATTTTGTACTCAGGGAGCCACCATTTGATTTCTAGGGGGTGGGGCTAATATCAAATATTGAGTCCTGAATTTTATTCAGTACAAATTCTGACTTGACGTTTCATTTCTTAGTCCAGTCTGCCATGAATTTTTCAAACCAAATCCTGACTTTTTTCTACAACCTGCCCTTTTCCATGGAATTGTTCTTCCTGGAACTTTTTTTAACCATCGTCCTGCCAATTTTGATCCCAGAACCCCATAAAAGATAAAATTGTCCCTCGAGTCTGAAATCGAATCCCAATATATCGCATACTTATGAAAAGGTTTCTGCGAGAAATGAAACCAGCAGTAAAGAGCTAATTTAATGTGTTTTTCCATATGCAGATACTAACGTTCATAGAATTCGATCATCTTTCTGTCAGTAGCATCTTGGTTAACAACACTAAGGTCCAATGCCTTGTTCTCTAGGTAGTCCATTGCGTCTTTAACCCTAGCATCTTCATATATAATTAATGCTTGGTTATACACCTATATAAAATTAAATAAGACAGTTATGAACTCATAGTTTTAACATTTCATTAACTGTCACCACTAAACTATAGTTCGAATTCTCAACTCAATGAAGAAAGTATTGTAAATAATTATAATTTAAAAAAACACTAATGTAACTGTATGAACTTGCGAAAAAGTCAAAATACTTTTGGATCGGATACCATGCTTACTTCAAGGTAGTTCCTACATGTCGTAAAAAAACGTGTCGCTTCGTGGTTTCGAATTGCCGCTATATCTCGTCTAAGTTTGCTAATCCACTGTGTGTAAACAACAGATCCCTTTTCTGTCGGCGCTTTTAGAGATTTCTCTTCTAGGCAATCGGCAACTTGAAAAATAAAATACATTGTACATGAAAGCAATACTACATTTTTTCCTCACGCAATTGCTTCATTTTCATTAAATATATTACTTTTCTCAGGTAATAAATACATTTTTAAATCAGATATAATCAACTGTGCCTTTATTAATCTCCAAATGTATCATACGAAAATCCTCAGCAAAAATTATAGTATTTTGAAAGGCCAAACTTCTTGTATACTTTGAAAGAAACACATGTCAAAGTAGCTGTTTGATATTTGATAGTACCAAATTATAAGGAAACAAATTATCAATTAAAACCTAAAGAAACCACGATCCTCGCATTGTTTGCGTTATAAAAAAATATCCAATAAAAGGTAATATAACCTTAAGAATGAATCGTGTTTTGATACCTGGTAATGGTTTCAATTTCAATTCAATTTAATTATTTAATACCTACAAACTGAATCCTTCATTTCTTTTTCTGTGCATTCCATCACAAGAGATATTGTTTCACCAAAGAATTTTTCCTCTCTCGGTGGAGTACGTATAATATCTAAATTGAGAATGAATTATAAAAATGTTTTAAGAACAAATAATATTTACTTGTTAACAAAATGAGATTTGAAACTGTAGTCAAATGATTATAAACCAATGTTAACAACTACACAAGAGAAAAAAAGACACAAACAACAAAAAACCTGAGATAACCAAAATAACACAAACAAAGATATGCAAATGAGCAACCAGCTAGACTTCTAGAAACATTAACCGAGGATTTCATAAAATGTCACGTAGAGTGTAGACGAAAGAGGGAAGGAAAATTATGACACGGTGAACAATTCGGTTCTCATGGTGCATATGTATACACCATATCGATCCACAATTTCATAATGACCAAACGACCTTTTTAGTGATGACTGAAATCTTGTAGCAGCACAAGTTCAACTGTAAGGAGTCTAGATGATCTGAAAAGTTTCGGTAAGTATGAGTTGTGATAATGAAAACTCCATACGCAAGTGCTGAAGGTATGTTGTCACTAATGAAAGGAAATATGGCGATACTGAAACAGAATTCATCGAGTTGGTCATGAGTTTTACAAAGATTAATCAACACCCCGTGCAGGTCCGGGTGTTAAAAGAATAGGCCTGCAGCAGCGCTAAGCTTGTCGTATAAGGCGACTAAATAGTGCTCAGAACCCTAGCCGGGGGCTAGGCGCTCTGCCTACAGAGCAACTGGGATGTGTGCCCCAGGTGGTGGAATGGGGTACCCCTGGCGTGTTAAATGCTGGGGTTGTCAGGCTATAATACGGAAAACCTGACCGCAAACCATAGTGATGCACCGTGCTGGGAAAGATGCCACGTTCCTCGCACGTTAAAGAACCCTGCTGTGGTATTCGATAGGAGTAGGAACCTTTGCGCTCCGCCACAGGAGGCTAAATTGCCCGACCTTACCCATCCCCCCTTTTTCCAGTGGCAATCAAAGTTTGTCGACCCTATTATCCTTGTGACCCATCCTTTCTTCTTTTCATTTCATGTTCATTTTATCATCCATTTCATGTTCATTGTCTGAATATAGCTGAAATATTGCTGCTCGGACGTTAAACCCCAACAAACAAACAAACAAACAAAGATTAATCAACAATATCATTTTTAAACATAGCACTCGTGAAATATATTCTTTAGTGGGCACGTATGGCAAAGTTATGGTCAAACAGTGCATGCATCTAATTACAATGTAATGTAACTAATAATTTTTTGGAAGATGTTACCAAATAATACTAGTATCATAACGACACTGGTATAAGTTACAGCACCTTTATCAGGAATAACAACGTTTTCTGCCAGTTCAGCTTTGTTTTTCTCAACTGTAACAAGTTTTTCCGCATCAAGGTGTGCCATAGTAATCTTAATATGTTCTTTAGCCCCGGTCAACGAATTAGACTTTCGAACACCTAGTGATGCTGTAAGCCCGATAACCTTGAGAAAAAATACATGTCATAAATGTGTACATAGATGAAAAATAAAACGTAAGTTTTATCCTATTGAAACGTGCCCTTGCATAATACAGGAAAACTTATTTTGTAAACGTTCGATTTTATTTTTCGTGTAGTCAATCATACATGTAGTTGTTAATTAAAGGAATATGTTGTCATGTTGTTCTATTTACACAAAAGAATTTATTTTTTAGTGTAGCGGAAATGGCCGAGTTGTTCCGATTGGTAGTTAAGCAGACGGTACCATTAGTGCTCCAATTAAAAGAAGAGGATCAAAGGAGTAATAATCCTTACCTTGAAATATAAGACCTTATTTCATAGTGATTATACTGAAAACTACATTACTTTGCTCAAAATTTGCCAATCAATGACAAGACCTTTGTTTTACTTGTAACAAAACTTTAAACTATAGTAAAATTTGCAGGCATAGTTATTAAATGCACATTGTGGAGTAAAATTTCTTTCTATCTCGAAATGAAAAAAGAAACCGTTTTCGCTCAATTGTTGAAAGTGATTTTCAAAAAAAAAAAAAAAAAAAAAAACTCACTTTATTTACTTTTTTTTTTTTTTTTGGGGGGGGGGGGTTACCAATATTTTTTTTCAAACCGAGGTGGATATACTCGCTTGTTATTAATAGTGACTCGCCTCTAGAATTCATCTTGAAAAAAATAATTAGACAAAAACATTTTGATGACTCACTTCCATCTTATTTGCTCTTTCATAACATAGCCTTTTATAGCAGATACAAGTAGGATGGTGTTATTAAAGGATGGTTTATCGTAGTAAGGTTTATGAAGACCTTTAAAATCTTAACACTTTAAGTTTGCCCTTACAACTTCAACATGAATAATATTGAATATGTTTTTTTTTAATATACATGTAGCTTGTTGAACACAACTACAAAATAGCCCAATATCGAATAGTAATATTGCAAATTACTGATTTACAGGGGTTAATGAACGTACTTGTGGAAGCTGACTTTTATCAAAATTAACGTCAAACTTCCGTTCCATGTAGTATTGCATTATTCTGTTGTAAGAATGGTTAGAAATTGCATGGTGACATTCGTCAAAAATCAGAAGAGAAAAGTCCTCGATGGCAACGTCTTTTGTTCTCAAAGCAGTAACAAGAAGTTCAGCTGTTATAACAAAGATATTTCGCCTGTAACGAAAGTTGACAGCAATGTATGATTTTTACAAAAACAAAAACAAAACAAAACAAAACAAAACAAAACAAAACAAAAAAAAAATAAGTATCAAAAATCAATTTTATTTCCGAACCATATCTATTAACGCTAGATCTGCGTTCTTGTAATGGGGAATAATATTAATAATTTATTATATTTTTTTACATTCAAAGTAACAAGATGGGTAAAGGCATACAAAGTATATGTTAGCATGTTATACTAATAATAAAAGATGCTTTTAATAAGCAACTCGGCGAGTGTGTGTAGAATATATAAAACATAGCTTTATAGACAGTAGTTAAAAGGCTAAATGCATAATAAACTTAAGAAATATGTACAATCCCAAACAGTTTCGCTTAATATTCACTTTACCTTTTTAACCATGATGACAATGGTGTGCTGTCTTCTCGATTTATTTCTCCAGTCAATAGTTTAGCAGGAAAATGCAGATACTCTTTACATCGTTTATGCTGTTGCTCAGCCAAAGCTTGTTGTTCCACCAGTATAACAACTTTAGAAATCGAACATTTCGCCATATTTGTTGTAAAATGGCGCTTAAAAAAGAAAGAAAAGTCCTAAAAGTCCATATTATTCCCTTGACTTATATGTATCTTTAAGACAAGTACTAAAATCAAAGAAAATCAGGATTAGAACGTTGGTAAGAAAAGATGGGCACAACGACAAGAAAAACAGACACACGCAACAATGGACGTGCAATTACATAAAAACATGCACATTAAGGGAAAGTAATTCCAACCAAAACAAACAAAAATTCACTCTTACATATTTGTAACACCACAATAAAAATCTTATCTCGAAACTGAGAGAAAAACACATCTGGCAAACTGGTTCTAAGATATTGTACATATATACTATATGGATATACATTATTGCTTTTTAAAAATCAATCCAAAGCTTAACGTGTATTTCCGGATTTTAGCAATCAGACTACAACAGAAGGTATATCTACCGATTGCAGTTTTGATAGTCATGTGTACCTGTATGACATCAATGATAACATGGGTTTTACCAGAGCCAGTAGGAGCAACAATAACACATCTTTTTCCATCATTAGCATCAGCAGATAATTCCTTTTGATATTTTCTTAAATTCAATGGTTTCTTGTCCATTTGGTCATCTTCAGAATCTGAGCTAACATCATCGAAAGCTATGTGAACAATTAAAACTGCATGAATGATCTCGAATATGTAGTCATGAAAAATATATAAAGTATTTATCGTAAACTGTTGATGAGTTATGTTACTATTTATTTTCAAATGCAAGCACGCACGTTAGAACACCTCATTTCTACAAAACATCAAACAACTATAAAACACTCTTTTTGGCCTTACCAAATGTACCTGTGTACATATAAATGCAATGTAGAAAGTCTACTTATAAACCATGATAACAGATTTTCTTTTCGGTTTTTTATTATTTACTGGATGATTTATATAAATACATGATTTGCTTTTTATAATCCCATGTATACTTACGAGTCTCTACTATATTGTTTGTTATTTCCTCGGGCTTCTTGCTGGTCTTGATGGCAAGTTTTTTCTTTATATCCTCAAATTTTTCTGTTTTAGATAGCTTCTTTTCGTTTCCAGAATAAGAAGAGGCGATGTTGTTATCAATTGTTCCGGTATTGTCAAGTTTTGGGATTGTCTGGTTTTGTTTTTTCTCGTCACTACTTGAGAGTAACTGTTGCCTTATGAACTCGTGACGTTCTTCTTTGTTTTCTTGTTTCGAGTCGTTTGGAACACTCAGATTATTGTACGAGCGCCGTGGTTTCTCAGTAACTGCGAACATAAGTAAGCCTCCTTGTTATTGGATTGCTAATTGTTAATAATATGAATCTATTATTATTTTATTCACCCGTATATAGAAACATTTTATTTTCGAGATTTGAGAAATTGTATACCAGTAATTCAAATAATGAATTCTTGATATTGTTATTTTTTCAATATTTGTTTATAACATATCTAGTGAACAAACTCCTTTCAAAGAGTAATCAAGGAAACCAAGATTCTAGCGGAAATCCAAAAGAATGTAATCCAGAGACAAACACCAGACATGGAAAAAAATAAACAAAATGATACATACAAAGTAACAAAAGTAAATGAGCAACTCGGACTCCACTAGAACTGGGAGCATAGACCAGGTGCATCGGTAGGGTAAGCGTCCTCTGCTTTTCTAAAAACACCCACGGAGTTCCTCAGACAAATGTATTTAATATTCAAATAAGTATTATTCAGTACATTTATAATTTTTTTTAATTTAGCCTTAAATTAATGTACTTATATATTAAACAATATACCAATTCTAAAGTAACCTTCACCAAAAGATATCGTTCTTTATTGTTGTTGTTGTAAATGTATTTATTTAATGTATCAAGTTAGAAGAATATGCATATATTGGAAACTCGCCCCGTGCAGGTCAGGGTGTTAAAAGAATAGGCCTGCAGCAGCGCTAAGCTTGTGGTAAAAGGCGACTAAATAGTGCTCAGAACCCTAGCCGGGAGCTAGGGCGCTCTGCCTACAGAGCAACTGGGATATGTGGCCCAGGTGGTGGAATGGGGTACCCCTGGTGTGTTACATGCTGGGGTTGTCAGGCTATAATACGGAAAACCTGACCGCAAACCATAGTGGTGCACCGTGTTGGGAAAGATGCCACGTTCCTCGCACGTTGAACCCTACTGTGGTATTCTTCCGGAGTAGGAACCATAGGGCTCCGCCACAGGAGGCTAAATTGCCCTACCCTACCCACCTCTCCCTATTTTCAGTGGCAAGCAAAATTTCTTGACCCCATTATCCTTGTGTCCCATCCCTTTTTTATTTCATCATCATTTCATGTTCATTTTATCATCCATTTCATGTTCATCGTCTAAATATAGGTGAAATATTGCTGCTCGGACGTTAAACCCCAACAATCAATCAATCATATTGGAAATTCATAAGCAATCGCTTTGCAAAAAAAACTATTATTAATTCACTTTTTTAGATTTCCATACTTGTTTTACTTTTGAAACCCTTACACGACAGCATCCAAATAAAACTAAGATTCGGAATTTAATTGTCAGATTTTGCATTGATTCATAGAAAGTAATAAAGCAATTACATAAATGTGGCTAACGGCTGTCATACGTAAAACTTTTTCAGATCATTTGTGTTTTGTGGTTTGACAGCCTGTTTGCATAAAAAGATGTATTAATCTTAAATAACTTTTGTAACGATGAAAAATGAAGGAGAAAGAATAAAGGGCTATTGAGTTAATGTACATGAGTATGGAGTAAATGAACACGAGAATGGAATTTATGTACATGAGTATGGAGTAATTGTACATGAGATATATATGGTAACAACCACAACCAAAAGATGCTGTTATTGTTGTTTATAACCTTATCTTTTACTTCATCATGTAAAATTGAAAAAAATCAATTATATTCATATTTTTTTTTATTTTACATAATTCAATATGAAACATTTTTTTTATTTTGCTCAAAGGAAGACGAATACTCAGCTCTATACGATCCAGGGCCAAAGAAGATTGATTGATTGATTGTTATGTTTTAATGCCGTTTCGGCGACTAGGGCCATATCACGGCAAGAACATTGAATGAAGTGGAAATATTAAAAGCAAGATCAAAGTCTCTTCATAAAAAAATGAAATTTAAACAAACAGCTATTTACATATAAAAAGGTACATAAAAGGTGAATTTAAGACATAAAATACATATAGAAACATAACCGATAAAACATTTAAAATATTGAAAAATCAAGGAAGGTATCCAATTTAGATTTTATTAAATAAACCGATGTCTCGCAAGAATTTGATAATGTTTTTAGATGAAACGGTCTTGAACAAATCAAACATATTGGCGCAGTCAAAATAATTTTGCCCGGTGTTGGCAAAATCCACACAATCTAGAAGAATATGTTTGATAGAGAAAGGGCAATCACATGGGATACACTCAGGTCGAGAAACACCAACAAGCAAATAGCCATGTGTAAATCTAGAATGTCCAATGCGGCATCTAGTCATCACCACTTGGTCTTTGCGATTGCCCAACCCGGATTGATGAACGCCTAGATCGGGTTTTATGGAATTGAGTTTGTTGTGTTCAAGACCGTCCCATCGGTCCTGCCACATCTTTAAAATATATTTCCTTATTAAAGGTTTAAAATCGGTGTATGGCAAACTAACGTCCTTTATTATTTCATTTAATGCCTTCTTGGCAACCCTGTCTACAACTGAATTCCCCTGAATACCAACATGACTGGGTACCCAGAGAAAAACAATCTCTATATCAAATTCCCGAAGTCGATGAATAAAATATAAAATTTGTAAGATAAGAATGTATTTCAGTTTATGATTCTTAATTGCCAAAAGACAGCTCAAAGAGTCAGAACAAATAATAACCTGTGACAGATTAGATTGAGTAATCAATTTAAGTGCTAACAAGATGGCTCGAGCTTCAGCTGTGAATATGGAAGCGCTCGATGGCAACCCTTCAGTTACAGTTCTGTCACCATGGACAGCAGCACATGCAACGCTATCGCCATCTTGTGAGCCATCTGTATACACCGTCGAAAAATCTGGATAATTTGCTTTAACTTCAGAAAATTTTTGTTGTAAAAATAAAGGATTGGTATCGGACTTTCTATATTCACGCAGATCAAAAATGAAAGAAGGGTGTGGAAGCTCCCATGGAGGGCATTTCGAAGTAACAACAGGTGTCACTGCATTGGCCTCCAAAGGGAGGGGGGTTTTGCTTTCATGTTTTCGATAAATGGGATTAATGACACAGTCGTAGACAGGGCTATCTGGGTAGGCCATAAGTTTACTTACATATTGAAGACCTAATTTCAAACGTCTGTCTCCAAGGGATGGTTCATTTGCCTCGGCATAAAGGCTCTCAATAGGAGAGGTTCTGAAGGCACCAAGGCAAAGTCGCAACCCCTGGTGGTGAACAGCGTCTAAAATTTTAAGGTAAGATTTTTTGGCGGAACCATAAACAATAGATCCATAATCAAGTTTAGACCTAACCAAAGATCTATATAAATTTAATAAAATTGAGGTATCAGCACCCCAGTCGGTACTGGACACCATTTTTAAAATATCTAGTGCCTTAAGACACCTAGATTTAAGTAATTTGATATGGGGAAGAAAAGAAAGTTTACTATCAAAAAGTAATCCAAGGAATTTTGTTTCTTCTACTATTTTGATTTTATTACCATAAAGAAAGAGATCTGGGTCCGGATGCAGCTTTCGCTTTCGACAAAAGTGCATACCAACAGTTTTAGATGTAGAAAACTTAAACCCATTCTCCAAAGCCCATTTCTCAATTCTTTTGAGGCAAAGTTGTAACTGCCTTTCAATATTACTCATATTTTGTCCCCTGTAGCAGATCAAAAAGTCGTCTACATACAAGGAACCGTCAATATTGTCCTTCAAAACTTGGGCTAAACTATTAATTTTAATACTGAAGAGAGTGACAGAAAGAATACTTCCCTGAGGAACTCCCATTTCCTGTTCCTTCTCCTCAGAAAAAGTCGAATTTACCCTCACATTAAAATGACGATCTGACAAAAAATTAGACAAGAACAGAGGAAGTCTTCCTTTCAACCCCATATCAAATATATCTTTTAAAATACCATATTTCCACGTCGTGTCATAGGCTTTTTCTAAATCGAAAAAGACCGACACAATATGTTCATTTTTAGCAAATGCATTTCTGATGAGCGTTTCAAACCGGACTAAATGGTCAAGAGTACTTCTGCCTTGCCTAAAACCACACTGAATATTAGTGAGTAAGTTGTGTTTCTCAAGGAACCACACAAGGCGATCATTGACCATTCGTTCCATTGTCTTGCAGACGCAGCTTGTCAATGCAATCGGGCGATAATTTGAAGGATCCGTATGATCTTTTCCTGGTTTTGAAATAGGGACAACTGAAGCCGTTTTCCAGATGGACGGAACGTTACCAGAAGTCCATATCTCGTTCATTAAAGCAAAAAGTGTATGTAGAGATGGATCAGGAAGATGTTTCAAAAGTTGATAGTGAATATTATCTAGCCCACTAGCTGTATCATGGGCTTTAGCCAGTGACGATTTTAGTTCCTCTATAGAAAATTGAGAGTTGTAGAATTCAGCATTATTTGACTTGAAGTTTAATTTTGTCTTTTCTGCAGATGATTTAATTTTTTGAAAATCCGGTTTGTAGTTAGTTGAGGATGAATGTTTAGCGAACGTTTCGGCTAGCTTATTGGCGATATCTTTTTCGGTGGTTAGAGTGGTATTACCAACTTTAAGGTGTTTCACTGAAGAATTCGAATTTTTTCCTTTTACTTTTCTAATAAAATTCCATACTTTATTGAGGGGAGTGTGAGATTTAATACTAGAAACAAAATTTTTCCAAGAGGTTCGTCTGGCTTGTTTACATGTAAGTCGAGCTTTTGCTCGAAATATTCGGAAGTTTGACAGATTTGCTGGTGTAGGATTTTTGTCAAACCGGCGATGGGCCTTGTTGCGTTCTTCGATCGCTTTGTCGCACTCATCAGTAAACCATGGTTTACTAGACCTTTTTGGACTTGTCGAGGTTTTAGGTATTGTTTTATTAGCAATTGATGTCAGTCTTTCATTAAATAATAAAATGGGATCTTCAACATCCTTCATCGTTTCTAATCGTAATTCTTCAAGACAGTGGGCTTCAAATGAAGCCCAATCTGCTTTCTCAAGTTTAAAACGAGGTTGACGTTCTTCCGTTTTGGAGGATAAATGCTCCAAAAGAATTGGAAAATGATCACTCCCGCACAAGTCATCATGAACTCGCCATGTAAACTCTGAAAGTACGAGAGGATCACAAATGCTTAAATCAATAGAAGAATACGATCCATTGCCTGAATGAAGGAATGTTGAAGATCCGTCATTAAATATGCACAAATCTTCTTGCTGAAGGAGCTCCTCAACTTTTTTACCTTTATCATTCGTATGATTACTTCCCCATAAAGGATTATGAGCATTAAAGTCACCCAAAATAATAAATGGTTTTGGCAACTGTTCAACCAAATCAACTAATTTATTTCTGCACAAAATTGAATTTGGGGGAATGTAAATGGAACAAACAGTTATGGTTTTATCAAGGGATAACCGAACGGCCACTGCTTGTAGATCGGTAGTTAAAGGAACTGAACTATGTATTACTCTGTCCCTAATAAAAATGGTAGATCCACCAGCAGCTCGTTCATTTGCCTCAGCAAATGTACTATACATTGTATATCCTTTTACGGAAATTTGATCCGTTTCTTTTAAATGAGTCTCCTGGAGACATAATGCAACTGGTAAAATAGACTGAACAAGAAGAGTAAATTCCAAAATAGCCTTTAAACCTCGACAATTCCATTGCAGTAATTTGGCCATTTTTATGGGTGACGAATGGGGGATATTTTCTCTGACCTGGATCCGCGACCACGACTCGATGACCTTCTAGTACGAGTGCCACCATTAAGGTCAATTCGAATTGACTGAGCGCGCTGCTCCTTGTATTTTTTCATGGCAACAGGATCTGTTTGGTCAATCTGATCAAGGTCGGGACCCAGCCAGATTTCACCTGGACAAAGTCCATGATCTGTTGCTTCCATGTCAGACTCGGATTCCGAGTGCGACACCACAGGCGACACAATCTGTCGCCTAGACTTAGATTTCTCCAAGTCCTCCACACGGAAATTCCCCAACTTTTACGGGGGTTGGACATTCTTCTGTTGAGATTTGGAAGACGATGACTGTTGTGATGATGGAGATGATTTTGTAGATGATCCGGAATTTTGGGATGACTGAGTCTGGGAACATTGGTGAGATTTCTTAGCTCTGGCCTTTTTAATTTCCTCTAAACATTTTTTGGATGGTTTCATTATTTTGGTGGATACCTCAGTGGGCAGTTTGGCAAGACCATTGATATCCTCTTTCCAACTCATGATCGTCTGCACCTCAACAGTCGAAGACAGACAAGCACGCTTTGCAACACTAGCATAAGATGTTTTGCCAGATGCAAGAAAATTGTTGGAAAGGGACCACTTCTGGCGAGCTTCACTATATGAAATTTTGTTTTCAGTTTTTATCTTTAAAATATCTTTTTCTTTCTTATAAAGAGGGCAATCTTTAGATGATGACATGTGAGCTTCCTCACAGTTTCTGCATTTCAGATCTTTTTTGCAGTCGATTCCCTCGTGTCCTTCTTCAGAGCATCGGAAACAAAAGTTTTCCTCTACACAGGCCCTTTCCATGCCCAAACTTCTGGCATTTAAAACACCGAAGTGAGTTAGGAATATACAGACTGACAGCTGTCCTGTATGGACCAATGTAGACATGAGATAGCACTGAAGTGGAACTAAATGTTAACAGGATTGTTCTCATTGGTGTGGTTGCATCTGCACGTCGAGAAGTAAACCTTTTCACTGACTTAACGTCTTGTGATTTCAGTTCCTCACAGATCTCTTCATCAGTCAAGGCGTCGAGGTCTCGACCTCGGTATTTAAGGACACCCTATGACTGATTTAGTGAGCAGATGAAACCACATCAAGGTCACCAATCCTGGTTAATTTTAACAAATTTGATGATTGGCCAGGTCTGAGGCATTCAATTAAAAATCCTGATCTTATTTTCTTTGTATCTTTAACATCACCAGCTACACCCTTGATAGTTTTCTGTATTAAAAAAGGAGAAAGGTCATTAACATTTTTGTCTTTATCTTTTGCAGAAATTACAATAAATCTTGGCCAGTTTTTATCACTTTCGTCAGAAGAATTGCAGACATCACTTTTTCGTTTTTTTGAATAAGAAACATTGGACTCCCCGTTGTTTTTGTCGCCATGTTAAGTTTTTATAAGTTTCATCGTCTCTGTTCCCCACCCGCCACCGAGTGCCAACACAGGCGATGCTAGGACTCTACGGATTTCCAGCAGATAGCATCAGGGATTCCAGAGACGACATACTCGAACAGAGCGTATCTATCAATGGCGCATAGACAGCGTACTACTCGATTGACCCATGAGCCACCGCCTTCTTCATTTGCCATTTGTAAGCTTTTGAAAATCTTAGAAACATTGGATTAAACAAAATGCCATCAGTAAAGCAGGTGGACAAATGAAGGGCATGGCGTGACCAGCCGATTGATCGAACCGGGTCCATCCGATCTCCCGTTTAGATGACATAAGAGCCGAGTGGCATATACAGCCGTATCCTCGATCATCCAGCCATCGATGACACGGGGGTTACGTCACGACTGGAGTCTAGAGACGACCTTCATCCACTAGGACCTCCTCGCCCCCCAATAACTCACGGGTTGCAACTCACGGCAAACAAGTAGGTGAACCCACTTTTTATTTTAAACACCGGGCCCACGGTCGATGTTCCGATCGCTTTAGTCTGGCCTCTAACCTTTGACCTTTCCATCATGGGTAACCCTACCAGGAGAAAAAACTCCAGCTGGCATAGCTCTTAGGATCACTGAGGCACGCAAGCCCCCCTACCACGACAAGAATAGCGATCCACAGGGGGGGGAGCGAGGAACATGGCATCTTTCCCAACACGGTGCACCACTATGGTTTGCGGTCAAGTTTTCCGTATTATAGCCTGACAACCCCAGCATGTAACACGCCAGGGGTACACATCCCAGTTGCTCTGTGGGCAAAGCGTTCTAGCCCCCGGCTAGGGTTCTGAGCACTATTTAGTCGCCTTTTACGACAAGCTCAGCGCTGCTGCAGGCCTATTCTTTGAACACCCGGACCTGCACGGGGCGATAACGATAAAATGTTTGTTTGTTTGTTTGTTTGTTTGTTTGTTGGGGTTTAACGTCCGAGCAGCAATATTTCACTATATTCAGACAATGAACATGAAATGGATGGTAAAATGAACATGAAATGAAAAAAAAGGATGGGTCACAAGGATAATAGGGTAGACAAATTTTGATTGCCACTGGAAAAGGGGGGATGGGTAAGGTCGGGCAATTTAGTCTCCTGTGGCGGAGCGCAAAGGTTCCTACTCCTATCGAATACCACAGCAGGGTTCTTTAACGTGTGGGGAACGTGGCATCTTTCCCAACACGGTGCACCACTATGGTTTGCGGTCAGGTTTTCCGTATTATAGCCTGACAACCCCAGCATGTAACACGCCAGGGGTACACATCCCAGTTGCTCTGTGGGCAAAGCGTTCTAGCCCCCGGCTAGGGTTCTGAGCACTATTTAGTCGCCTTTTACGACAAGCTCAGCGCTGCTGCAGGCCTATTCTTTGAACACCCGGACCTGCACGGGGCGATAACGATAAAATGTTTGTTTGTTTGTTTGGGTTTAACGTCCGAGCAGCAATATTTCACTATATTCAGACAATGAACATGAAATGGATGGTAAAATGAACATGAAATGAAAAAAAGGATGGGTCACAAGGATAATAGGGTAGACAAATTTTGATTGCCACTGGAAAAGGGGGGATGGGTAAGGTCGGGCAATTTAGCCTCCTGTGGCGGAGCGCAAAGGTTCCTACTCCTATCGAATACCACAGCAGGGTTCTTTAACGTGTGGGGAACGTGGCATCTTTCCCAACACGGTGCACCACTATGGTTTGCGGTCAGGTTTTCCGTATTATAGTCTGACAACCCCAGCATGTAACACGCCAGGGGTACCCCATTCCACCACCTGGGGCACACATCTCAGTTGCTCTGTGAGCAGAGCGCCTAGCCCCTGGCTAGGGTTCTGAGCACTATTTAGTCGCCTTATACAAGCTTAGCGCTGCTGCAGGCCTATTCTTTTAACACCCGGACCTGCACGCGGCTAACGATAAAAAGAAATGAGAAAGTGATATGAGAATTAATATTTTTCTTGACATTAAATCTGTTGATAATTTTTAAAATTACGTTTCACATTCATTTATAACTATCACCGATACATGTGCGTTCTAGGTCACATTAAAGTTAATAGCGAAACAATTAAAATATAATAAAAAAAACAAATTACAAGTATACAAATTTACCAGAAGCATATGCTTCTTTCACATCATGATTCTGTCCTGTACATGCCATGACCTCTGCATACTCATCGACTGCAAAATTACCAGTCTTCTGAAGCTCTGATAAAAAATATTGATACTTTCCATATAATTTATGATTCAATAAGAGAAGGCTTTCTCTTCAAGGAAACTTCAGATAAAAAACTGTGAAATGTGAATACTTAAGAGGCACTCCAGATAAGAATCATGCAAAATGTGATTCAGGGGTAAAAGCCTACATATTTTTATTTTTGATATTTTGTTTGAAACAGAAATTAACATTCAGTTTTTCATATATTTTGTTTGTTTGTTGGGGTTTAACGTCCGAGCAGCAATATTTCAGCTATATTCAGACGATGAACATGAAATGGATGATAAAATGAACATGAAATGAAAAAAAGGATGGGACACAAGGATAATAGGGTCGACAAATTTTGATTGCCACTGGAAAAAGGGGGGATGGGTAAGGTCGGGCAATTTAGCCTCCTGTGGCGGAGCGCAAAGGTTCCTACTCCTATCGAATACCACAGCAGGGTTCTTTAACGTGCGAGGAACGTGGCATCTTTCCCAACACGGCGCACCACTATGGTTTGCGGTCAGGTTTTCCGTATTATAGCCTGACAACCCCAGCATGTAACACGCCAGGGGTACCCCATTCCACCACCTGGGGCACACATCCCAGTTGCTCTGTGGGCACAGCGCGTAGCCCCCGGCTAGGTTTCTGAGCAATATTTAGTCGCCTTATACGACAAGCTTAGCGCTGCTGCAGGCCTATTCTTTTAACACCCGGACCTGCACGGGGCCAGTTTTTCATATAACCCGTTTTTTTAGGATATAAAAATTATATTGTTTGTTTGTTTGTTGGGGTTTAACGTCCGAGCAGCAATATTTCAGCTATATGCAGACAATGAACATTAAATGGATGATAAAATGAACATGAAATGAAAAAAAAGGATAGGTCTCAAGGATAATAGGGTCGACAAATTTTGATTGCCACTGGAAAAAGGGGGATGGGTAAGGTCGGGCAATGTAGCCTCCTGTGGCGGAGCGCAAAGGTTCCTACTCCTATCGAATACCACAGCAGGGTTCTTTAACGTGCGAGGAACGTGGCATCTTTCCCAATACGGTGCACCGCTATGGTTTGCGGTCAGGTTTTCCGTATTGTAGCCTGACAATCCCAGCATGTAACACGCCAGGGGTACCCCATTCCACCACCTGGGGCACACATCCCAGTTGCTCTGTAGGCAGAGCGCCTAGCCCCTGGCTAGGTTTCTGAGCACTATTTAGTCGCCTTTTACGACAAGCTTAGCGCTGCTGCAGGCCTATTCTTTTAACACCCGGACCTGCACGGGGCTATAAAAATTATATAGAATGCACTGTAGATTTCAAAATTAAGGGAGATAACTCTGTAAATGACACTCAAATGCAATAGAATCTATTGGATGTTCAATGTTGATTATCTCCTAAGAGCATTCAGATTTAAATGAATAATTACACATTTCATAGTATAGACCCATAAAACAAATTAATTAAAAAAAATAAAAATATGTAGCTTTTTGGGGGGTGTACCACATTTTCCAGATTTTGCATGATTCTTACAAAGGAAGCTAATTAAGACAAATGAAAAGGAAAAAAAAAACATAGAACAAAACAGCAACAACAGAAGACGCAAACAAATTAAATACAGATATCGGAAAAGCAAATCACGGAAATTCTTGAAAATACCACTTCTAGGCTTATACTATAGATAAACAAAAACTGAAAAAAAAAACAAATAAAAAACCTCCTGGTTGTTTCACTTTATCGCTGGTCGAGCTTTTTTCCTGTAAAACTTTAATAAGCAAATATACAAAACGAATTTATAATTAATAAACTCCTTGAATAACATATCTACTAAGGTGAAGATAGCTTGCATTTGTATGCAAAGTGAAAACGTAAATGTTTCATTAGTAACCCACAAAACATTTTTGTTTTGACATTCGTTATCGTAAGGTTTTAGTCGGTTATCACATGGTCAGTACTACCAGACACTTTATAGTGTAACAGAGGAAACGTTTTACCTTTTCTTATTATAAAGGTTGTCCCTGTTATTTAAATTGAAGATATAAATAGTAAGGAATAAGAAAACAAGATTCTTTCTTGACATGAGATCAACAAACTGTTATGGATACCTTTTTTATAGGGTTTATTTAAACCAGATGTTGGCACAGTTGAAAAAAAAACACAACAGCCTTTAAATGCTTACCTTTGAATATGTCTGGATCAATTTCAGAAACCAATTGATGATAGTTATTTTTCATGAGAATGGTCATGAACTTTGGATACCAATGATTTGGTTGAAGTTTATGAAGGCATTGAAGAAGTTTGACAGCAGCACGCCTTTCTCCTTTATTTTGTTCTATTTGTTCAATTGTTTGACGATCTAAGGCGCTGATCAAAGATTCTTCGGATAACAAGCCCAAGAGTTCCCCTGGTTGGATCTTTTCTGACAGTCTCCCTTCATACAAATTAATCATACCCTCCCATCGTGCACTGTTGTCAGAAACTTCGTAGTTTCCTTCCAACACATCATTTAGCCAATCGAAATCTATGATATAAAAATGAATTGAACATGAAACATTTGCTTTGTTTAATGGTATCTCGAATTTCAGTTTTGATGAATTAATTATGAGAGGCAATTATAATCACCTGAATCAACCAAAGCTTGCTTAAAAGCCTGCCACTTTCCTGGGGTGCTGATTTGGTCCACTTTTTCAAGCAGTTTTTCCATTCCCATCTGCTCACCTTGATTTTCTGCAATATCTCTTATATGTCTTTTTTCTTCTACATGATAAAAATAATAGTATGGTATTACTTTTGATGTGGAAGGTTAAAATGACACCAGTAACATACACTATTTTTCTTACTATAAAAAAGTAGGGGAAAGTTGAAATCAAAAATGAATCATGTGGGTAAGGTCGAGAGAAAACATGCACGGTTTCTTCTAACGGATAATCATGTCTTCCATACTTACTCTTCTACATATGTACATTAATCAAAATGTTTATCTTACCATCAGATTATGCACTAGGGCATCACGCCTATGGTTTAATGGACAAAACTGTACAGGAAATGATTTAGTATAATCTTTAACATGACGCGTATTTTTTATTATTACATCCTAAATCCTCAGGTTAACAGTCTACTATATACAATAAAGGTCTACATAAAAACTATTTAGAACTTTAGAAAAGATACCAACCCATCGAAAGTAGTGTGCCTATATTACCGAGAATATCGTCTGCTGTAACATTTTGCAATATGAGATATTTAAATAAGTCCATAATGAGTTTCTGCCATTGGACATCAGGTGAAACTTCGGCGCGTTCTTCTGAAATAGATAGGTTAAAACGGTCCTTATAACTACAAAAAATAATAGACTTGTTTGTCACCTTTTAAACATTCGAACTTCAATTTGTTTTTGCCTACCATATAGATCTGTGAATGAAATGGTTCCTGGCTTGTTAAATCAAAGAAAATAAATGAGCCAGCTCACAATACCCCACGCTCCCATATATGCAATCAGACCAAGGAAATATCAACATCTCTGTGCAAAAAGGTGTCCCTCTGGACCAATCTCTGCAACATCACTAAGAATTTCCAGACGACAAGCCTAAATAATTTATTAACTAAGTCCACCTCCTAAAACTGTGGTCCCCTTTGCTCAATTTCTCTGGAAATCAAATTAATCATATCCACGTTTGATTTTATTGCTACTAACCATTCACCAAAGTTTGGAGGAAATTGGTCAAAGGTTGGATGAAGAAGTTGTGAAGAACACACGGACGAACGGACGGACTGACGGGTCGAGTACATAATACCCCGCAACTTTGTTGCGTGGAGTGTGAAAACGAAAATATCATATTTCTATCATCGATTAGAACATTAATTTGAATTCCCTCACTTCTATTAAAGTGGACAGATAAATGCAATAAATACATAACAGTAAATCAAATTCTAACAAGTGATGTATAAAACTTGTGTCACTAGCTGTTTAGATATAAGTAGAGACCTGCAAATTTATAAAGCATAGCAAAATATATGTTATTGTTTGTTTGTTTGTTGGGGTTTAATGTCCGAGCAGCAATATTTCAGCTATATTCAGACGATGAACATGAAATTGATGAGAAAATGAACATGAAATGATGATGAAATAAAAAAGGGATGGGACACAAGGATAATAGGGTCAAGAAATTTTGCTTGCCACTGGAAATAGGGAGAGGTGGGTAGGGTCGGGCAATTTAGCCTCCTGTGGCGGAGCCCTATGGTTCCTACTCCGGGAGAATACCACAGTAGGGTTCTTTAACGTGCGAGGAACGTGGCACCTTTCCCAACACGATGCACCACTGTGGTTTCCGGTCAGGTTTTCCGTATTATAGCCTGACAATCCCAGCATGTAACACGCCAGGGGTACTTCATTCCACCACCTGAGGCACACATCCCAGTTGCTCTGTTCATTAAATCCAATTCTAACTCAAAATGGCGGTGTTAAACGACCGGAATTTATGATGCCGTATTGGCTTTGGTTTGATCCATATTGACTCTCTTTTTTCATGTTGGTCCCGTATTGATGCCCGGTTTGAATTCATATCAATTGGCACATTTTAACGTATTTTGGGTAGTTTATTAATAAGAAATGTTATAGTAATAAAATTGCATGTCATGTGTAATATAATTTAATGTAAATGAGCAACTCCGACTCCACAAAAAACCTGGGAGGATGGACCAGATATTCAGTATATGTTCAGAGCATTTTGGCCGTATCAGTAAATTTTTAACTTACTAGTGATACTAGTGTTTTAAACTTAGTGTTGACATGTATGAGGAAAGTGATAATAACATGTACATTAACAGATGTGGAACTTACCTCAGTGGTCAATACAATTAACGTTTTTAAGAAGATTAATAATGATATAAACAAAAATGCTTCAATGGGTCTGGGATCCATATTTTCAGTTATTCTAAATGCTTCTATCGGAAATGTGACAATTTACAATTTATACTTCGGATAATTGACCATCAGTAACACTTCAGTCCGGTACTTTAAAGCCCCGTGCAGGTCCGGGTGTTAAAAGAATAGGCCTGCATCAGCGCTAAGCTTGTCGTAAAAGGCGACTACATAGTGCTCAGAAACCTAGCCGGGGGCTAGGCGCTCTGCCCACAGAGCAACTGGGATGTTTGCCCCTGGTGGTGGAATGGGGTATCCCTGGCGTGTTACATGCTGGGGTTGTCAGGCTATAATACGGAAAACCTGACCGCAAACCATAGTGGTGCGCCGTGTTGGGAAAGATGCCACGTTCCTCGCACGTTAAAGAACCCTGCTGTGGTATTCGATAGGAATAGGAACCTTTGCGCTCCGCCACAGGAGGCTAAATTGCCCGACCTTACCCATCCCCCTTTTTCCAGTGGCAATCAAAATTTGTCGACCCTATTATCCTTGTGACCCATCCTTTTTTTTCATTTCATGTTCATTTTATCATCCATTTCATGTTCATTGTCTGAATATAGCTGAAATATTGCTGCTCGGACGTTAAACCCCAACAAATTTCTATGCATTTCTATTTTTAAAAACCCATTATAAGTGATATGATAAATAAGTTTTTATATGTCATTTCCTTATCCTTCTGGTATCTGCCCTTGATCCATATCAGCCCTCGATTACATCTCCTCGGGTTAATTCAGGGGCGATATGGAAAATTCCTTATGTAATAAATATTTCTTTGTAAATGAATCGAGGCCTGTCTATAATTTATAGCAATGCAAGTCTCATGTACAAGTACAGCATAATTACCCGTTCAGCATATTTACCGTTATCTAATTCATCAGACATAAGACAGTCCTCCATTCGAGAAGCTACTGTTTCTAAGTTTTCATCTCTAAGACATTGAATTAGCGTTGTCTCCCATTCCGATTTTTCGCTGATTGCTAATCTTTCAACAAGAATGACTAAGGCAGCTTTCTCCTTTCTATTTAGACATTCTGTTTCAATATCCTGGACATCTAAATCAGTGATGATTTCTTTGTCCCTAAGTGATCTAGAGATTTTCAATGACTCAACATTGACGTCATTAAACGCTTGGACCAAATTGCGTATTCTATCAGTACAAAATGGTCCATACTCTTTCTTAAGAATTTTAGACAAATGGATGAAGTCTGTAAAATAAAAGTATAAAAGGTATAAAGGTTTTACTGTTTACAGTTGATATCTTTAGTGACGTTCAATTTTCATTTCGATTATTATTTGTAATCATTAAGCATGATCAATATTACAAAGTAAACTCGTTAACTCGAAATTATTTGTATAAGTATCGGTGTTTTAGATGTGTTTAGGCGTTAATCCTTTCTCCATTTTTTGTCCCCAAAACAGTTTTACCAGTAGCAAAAAGGAAAAATTCGTTTACCAATTATTGGACAGTCACGAGGAAGCAGTGTTCATCAAGTAAAACGCTGATATCCCATTTTATTTCTGTGTGATTATTTAAAATGTTTGATGTAGTAGTTTTTGAATGTCGAACCATTTTAACATAGGGCGAAATAATTATCGTACTTTTCACAATTTACACTGAGAGAAATTAAGTCCTTTCACAGAATAATAGGAAAGTCGGGCAATTTAGCCTCCTGTGGCGGAGCGCAAAGGTTCCTACTCCGGGAGAATACCACAGCAGGGTTCTTTAACGTGCGAGGAACGTGGCATCTAGAGTTCTGAGCACTATTCAGTCGCCTTATACGACAAGCTTAGCGCTGCTGCAGGCCTATTCTGTTAACACCCGGACCTGCACGGGGCTATATATATATATGTGTGTGTGTGTGGGTTTTGAACCGCACATGCGTTTGTTTATTTAACTTAAATTATGGCATTTTAATATTTTGACAATGTCTATCTTCGGAACTAAGTTTGGGGCGAAAGTAAAAAATATTTTATGCCAAAGGCACACGTTGTCGTCGGTTCCCTTAAAGTCGCGACAATTCATGTTATTATATTGAACGGTCGAAAAATCATCCTTGGTTTTTGAGATAAAATTGTCTTTTATGTCGACAAAATACCCAAATTATCACGACTTTTCGAGATAATTTTTCGCGACATTTATTTATCACGATGACAGAAATAGACTTCCATATTAATCAAAATGCTAGTTATAAGCTCTATACTCTAGCGGGTTTAAAAAAAATCGAAAGCGAAAGTGAACTTAAGTTTTTAATAATACTCAGAGTGTCACACATTGTATAAAAACCTCACTTGAGTCAACGCTTTCAATTAAAAGAGTAATCAAGGGAACCAAGGTTATAACGGTAATCAAAAGAATGTAATCCAGGGACAAAGACCCGACATGGAAAACAGACATACACAACAAAGAATAGCCCCGTGCAGGTCCGGGTGTTAAAAGAATAGGCCTGCAGCAGCGCTAAGCTTGTCGTAAAAGGCGACTAAATAGTGCTCAGAACTTTAGCTGGGGCTAGGGCGCTCTGCCCACAGAGCATCTGGGATGTGTGCCCCCGGTGGTGGAATGGGGTACCCCTGGTGTGTTACATGCTGGAGTTGTCAGGCTATAATACGGAAAACCTGACCGCCACAGGAGGCTAAATTGCCCACCGACCCTACCCACCTCTCCCTATTTCCAGTGGCAATCAAAATTTGTCGACCCCATTGTCCTTGTGTCCCATCCCTTTTTCATTTCATCATCATTTCGTGTTCATTTAATCATCAATTTCATATTCATTTAATCATCAATTTCATGTTCATCGTGTGAATATAGCTGAAATATTGCTGCTCGGACGTTAAACCCAAACAAACAAATAAACAACAAAGAACATACAGTAACTAAAATCATACATACAAAGTAACAAAAGCAAATGAGCAACTCGGACTCCACTAAAAACTGGGAGCATGGACCAGGTGCACCGGTGCCCCGTGCAGGTCCGGGTGTTAAAAGAATAGGCCTGCAGCAGCGCTAAGCCTGTCGTATAAGGCGACTAAATAGTGCTCAGAACCCTAGCCGGGGGCTAGGCGCTCTGCGCACAGAGCAAATGGGATGTGTGCCCCAGGTGGTAGAATGGGGTACCCCTGGTGTGTTACATGCTGGGGTTGTCAGGCTATAATACGAAAAACCTGACCGCAAACCATAGTGGTGCACCGTGTTGGGAAAGATGCCACGTTCCTTGCACGTTAAAGAACCCTGCTGTGGTATTCGATAGGAGTAGGAACCTTTGGGCTCCGCCACAGGAGGCTAAATTGCCCGACCTTACCCATCCCCCCTTTTTCCAGTGGCAATCAAAATTTGTCGACCCTATTATCCTTGTGACCTATCCTTTTTTTTTATCATTTCATGTTCATTGTCTGAATATAGCTGAAATATTGCTGCTCGGACGTTAAACCCCAACAAACAAACAAACAAACAGGTGCACCGGTAGTGTAAGCGTCCTCTGCTTTTCTAGAAACACCCGCCGAGTTGCTCATAAAAAGTCAAGTCCGGGGTAGACAAACCAGGAAAGGAAAACTATGACCCGTTGAATAAATCAGTTTTCATGGTGCAGATGGATACACCATAACGATCCACGAGTGAGTTCATGATGACGACCATAGAACTTCTGTAGTGATGACTTCAATCTTGTAGCAACCTAACCCTGTTCCAGAAGCCTATTTGTTAGAGTTCTAGTGCGATACAAAAAGTCTGCGTAGTTTCGGTAAGCTCTGGTATAACATATGAGTTGTGATATGAACACTCCATACGCAGGTGCTGAAGGGATGTTGCCACAGATGAAAGGAAAGTTGACCATTCTGAATGAAAAGTGATCACATTTGTCGTAAAGTTTGGTCAATAGTTTTCCTTTACCATCGATTTCTAAGTGTAGGTCAAGATAAGAGGCTGACTTCACAGTGTCTGTAGTATCCGTTATCTCAAGTTCTTTTGGGTAGGTGCGATGTATCAAATCCCCGAAATTAGGATTGTTTAAAGATAATACGTCATCTACATAGCGGAAACGAAGATTGAAGGATCTAGCCAAACGATATTCTTTATTTCTGATCAGATTAGCTACAAAGTCAGCCTCATAAGAGTGAAGGAATAGGTCAGCAAGTAAAGGGGCGCAATTTGTTCCCATTGGAATGCCGACTGTTTGTTGAAAAACACGTCCACCACACTGGACAAATATGTTGTCGATTAAAAATTCCAGCATTTTGTATACATCTTCCTCTGTATATTTGGAAGATGATTTTGAATTATTTCTTACAAAGTATGAGGAATCTCTACCAAGAACTATATATTTGTATCTAGGTGTACTATCTTTTTTGGAAAAAAAACAACGATGTATAATGTTTTCAAGTCGGGATTTTAACTGAGTATGGGGAATAGAAGTATACAGTGTTGAAAAATCATAGGTTTTAATGCTATTATATTCAGATAATAGTCTTGAACTAATTGTTTCCAAAAGATCTTTCGAATTTTTCAGGATCCACATTGAAGTAATACCACTACGGGAGTAACAAGTGTTGTGGTAGGACTGCATACCCTCTTTGACAGTTGTGAGTATAGAAGATAAAAGTTTTGAAAGAGGTTTGGTGGTACATTTTGCAGATCCAGCTAGGAAACGTTGTTTGTATGGATTCTTGGTGAGTTTAGAAATCCAGTACATAGATGGTAATCCCCGTGCAGGTCCGGGTGTTACGTAGCAGTGATAAGACCTTTTACTGCTACCACACTCTCCAAAGAAGAGATTGTGGAACACCATAAATCTGTGCTATCCTCTTTTGGTCTCTCTACCAAGGACGATGATTGTGATTTACCATCTGTTTGTTTGTTTGTTGGGGTTTAACGTCCGAGCAGCAATATTTCAGCTATATTCAGACGATGAACATGACAACCCCAGCATGTAACACGCCAGGGGTACCCCCATTCCACCACCTGGGGCACACATCCCAGTTGCTCTGTGGGCAAAGCGGCCTAGCCCCCGGCTAGGGTTCTGAGCACTATTTTGTCGCTTTTTACGACAAGCTTAGCGCTGCTGCAGGCCTATTCTTTTAACACCCGGACCTGCACTGTGCTTTTCTACGTTTACCTCTGTTCATCGTCTGAATATAGCTGAAATATTGCTGCTCGGACGTTAAACCCCAACAAACAAACAAACAAACTGATAATAAACATTGGATGTAAAACGTTTTGCAGACAAAAACTTGGGCTTTGTCTGCTGGTACGACAACATATTTGTCATGTATAGTAGACAACGTTTTTGCTACATCGGGGTCTTTAAAAACTGATGTAGCCTTTGCACTTATTGACCTCCTTAAAACTTTCATTCGTTTCAAAATTGAAGACCTCAAGGCCTTTAACCACTCTGACAGAGAATCAATGTTCTCGTTTTATCCATTTTCTTGCATAGTCCTCGACGGCATCCATAAGAACTTTTAAGTTATAATTCCAATTTATGGAGCGTGGTTCACGGTACTTGGATCTTTAGAAATGATATTACGCAGAGATTCGTTTTCGATGATGGTTAAATCTCCCGTAACGACGTGACCAGAAGGACCATATTTGAATGGAGAGGTTTTGCAGGAACAGTTAGGTGGTTTAGCCTTGAAGTTCTCTATCTCGAGGTTCTGCAATAGCCTTTTATAACTGGTTTAAAGAGTGTGTGGAAACCAATATCCAAAATGATGGCAACAAGTCTGTATAATAATGAGGTGGGGTCAGAAACAGGAGTGTCAAGACCTGTTTTGTAAATGGAGTGTAGTAGAGTGAGAGGTATAGAATGAAGTTTGGTTCTAATGTGATGAAGTCCAAGAGGTTTTTGTATGAAAGGAAGGAGACCATCTATTGAGACATCATGTAACTTAGGTGACATATAGTGGCGAGATGGCCATTACTCCTTTCCCGTCTTGGAGGTTTGTCAAATAAATTTTATGCATTTATGCTATTGTTATATGGGCTTGAAAGGTTTCCTATACTTTTGATGTTGTCATTGCATCCATAAGGTATTGCAGTACCTAATCTGCGTATCCAGTACTCCTCTCTTTCCCTACGACCCCGTGCAGGTCCGGGTGTTAAACGAATAGGCCTGCAGCAGCGCTAAGCTTGTCGTATAAGGCGACTAAATAGTGCTCAGAAACCTAGCCGGGGGCTAGGCGCTCTGCCCACAGAGCAACTGGGATGTGTGCCCCAGGTGGTGGAATGGGGTACCCCTGGTGTGTTACATGCTGGGGTTGTCAGGCTATAATACGGAAAACCTGACCGCAAACCATAGTGGTGCACCGTGTTGGGAAAGATGCCAAGTTCCTCGCACGTTAAAGAACCCTGCTGTGGTATTCGATAGGAGTAGGAACCTTTGCGCTCCGCCACAGGAGGATAAATTGCCCGACCTTACCCATCCCCCTTTTTCCAGTGGCAATCAAAATTTGTCGACCCTATTATCCTTGTGACCCATCCTTTTTTTTTTCATTTCATGTTCATTGTCTGAATATAGCTGAAATATTGCTGCTCGGACGTTAAACCCCAACAAACAAACAAACAAACTTTCCCTACGATAGTTTTTACTTAGAACGGGACTGTTCGTAGGATGGTAAATTTTTTTCTAAAATACGAACTTTCATGGAGAGGATTGAATGATCTTGTTGATTAAAGTGTTGATAAACTGTCGGAAATTTGGTGCTGTTAATTCCCGAACGATGACCGCACATTCTTTTGTTTAATCGTTCTTGCGTTTCTCCGACATGTACTAAACCACATAAGTTGCATTCTAATCCATAAATTAAGTTTGTTGATTTGCAACTTAAGTCATCATGACTTCTTGTATGGAAGGTTTTGTTTGTAAGGGAACTGAAGAAGTAAGGGTCGGTTATAAGAATGTTGCATGTTTTGCAATTTTTAATACCACATTTTGATATGGTACAATGTGGTTCGTCATCGTTGTAGTCAAATATATCCTTTAAAGTGATGGAACATGGTTTGATAATTTTGAAATAGTCAAAAGTTTTGTACTGGAATAGATGGTCTGCAGACTGAACGTGTGGTATTTTTCAAAATATTTATAACCGTAGGTAAATAAAGAAAGAGAAAGTAAAATAGAATTTCATAAAATGTTAATACGGGTTATATAATACATTAACTAATAAGGAAAATTAAAAAAAAAATTGTATTTCACGGCCATTGCGTAACCAAAACACAACGTGTAAACGCGAGGTTTTTTTTCAGAAGTCGCCATATGAAAGAACTAGGATGAAATATCGAAAAAAGGACCGAAAATGAATAAATTATTCTTAAAGAAGTATGGGTTTAAAATTGTATATTGAATCTATAGAATAAAGCCACATTAGATTTATTGTTTTACAGGAAAAGATGTTTCTTACATGTTTTGAAAAGTTGATTAACGACGACGGGTGCTGAGTGGTGGTATAAACTCACATGGACATTCGAATTTAGAAAATACAAGTAGCTTTCTTAAAATCGGCAACTGAATAATCGGACGACATTTAGGAAAAATGAACATACCTAAATCTTCTAATACTTGTGAGAGTATATCGATGCCATTATCTGGACTATTATTTCTTATGAGTTCTACAACTCTTCTGATCTGCGTGTCGTTGCTTTCAGTACTTTTCCTTATGTCCGCAACGGAATCTAGGGAAGAAAAAAAAGCTGGATCAATAATGAACATTTGTATTTTTTTTCAAAAGAAGTGCCGTGATTCAGATAAAAAAAAGCATGCAGATAGCATTAAATCGCAATATTTTAATTTTTGTGAAATTCTGAATAATACAGAGTCATCGAACAACATTGTTCTTATCTTAAAACCTAACTTGGTGTTTTACCCGAACAAATACTTCATTTATTTTTTATTTGAGAAGATATGCAAATATATAGTGCAAGCAATGTAAAAATACAAATACTAACCTTGTCCAATGATGTTTTTAATCCTTCTTGATGATATTAACTCCCTTGGTTTTACTGCCTTTGCTACGAGTGGAAATAAATAATCAAGTAACTTGTACCCATTTACAACTTCCTCCATTGTATATCTGAAAAGTCAAGATTGAAGAACTGCATTTATATTTACATATTCGTAAATTTTCAGTTGGTTTTCGATAAGTTTGGCTATTTTTAACTACATTGGTAAATTACGTTCTATTTTTATAATATGCATTTGTACGTCATATGAAATTTACAATAATGTAAATAGACACGTATTGATTTTAACAAAAACAACAGAAGAAACAAATACCTAAATGTGGGGCCCTGTGCAGGAAACATGAAACATGAAATTGATGATAAAATGAACATGAAATGATGATGATATGAAAGAGGGATGGGACACAAGGACAATGGGGTCGACAAATTTTGATTGCCACTGGAAGTAGGGAGAGGTGGGTATGGTCAGGCAATTTAGCCTATTGTGGCGGAGCCCTATGGTTCCTACTCGGGAGAATACCCCAGTAGGGTTCTTTAACGTGCGAGGAACGTGGCATCTTTCCCAACACGGTGCACCACTATGGTTTGCAGTCAGGTTTTCCGTATTATAGCCTGACAACCCCAGCATGTAACACGCCAGGGGTACCCATTCTATCAACCATTTCATGTTCATTGTCTGAATATAGCTGAAATATTGCTGCTCGGACGTTAAACCCCAACAAACAAACAAACAAACGGTACCCCATTCCACCACCTGGGGCACACATCCCAGTTGCTCTGTGGGCAGAGCGCCCTACCCCCCTCCCCCCCCCCCCGGCTAGGGTTCCGAGCACTATTTAGTCGCCTTTTCCGACAAGCTTAGCGCTACTGCAGGCCTATTCTTTTAACACCCGGACCTGCACGGGGCTTCGTGAACTACATGTGTAGAAGGAAACTACAACGGACAAGATAAATCAGGCATTTATAGAGAAACAAAAGGCTTCAGGGAGCCTATAGAGCACTCATCTAGGTACTTGATAATACACACTAGGCCAACTTTCCTGTGATTTATCTAATAGAAAATATTCACAAGTTATAATCCATGGGCTGGGAGGGTCCACCGTGCAACCCTTCCTCTTATCAACTTCACGACAATTTTTCAGTACCTACATATCTCGCCCCGTGCAGGTCCGGGTGTCAAAAGAATAGGCCTGCAACAGCGCTAAGCTTGTCGTAAAAGGCGACTAAATAGTGCTCAGAAACCTAGCCGGGGGCTAGGTGCTCTGCCCACAGAGCAACTGGGATGTGTGCCCCAGGTAGTGGAATGGGGTACCCCTGGCGTGTTACATGCTGGGGTTGTCAGGCTATAATACGGAAAACCTGACCGCAAACCATAGTGGTTCACCGTGTTGGGAAAGATGCCACGTTCCTCGCACGTTAAAGAACCCTGCTGTGGTATTCGATAAGAGTAGGAACCTTTGTGCTCCGCGACAGGAGGCTAAATTGCCCGACGTTACCCATCCCCCCTTTTTTCCAGTGGCAATCAAAATTTGTCGACCCTATTATCCTTGTGACCCATCCTTTTTTTTTTCATTTCATGTTCATTTTATCATCCATTTCATGTTCATTGTCTGAATATAGCTGAAATATTGCTACTCGGACGTTAAACCCTAACACACAAACAAACAAACAAACAGTAAATAAACCCATAAGGATATACTATACTAGAGCCAAGTGATATTGTGGATACTGACAATACTCCTTGTTGAAAGACAAAGGGATGATCTACTTGTAAGCAAAATATAAAGAATCTGCAGAATTAATTATACGAAAGATCCAAACCAATTTCATTCCTTCGATAAAAGTAGTCTTTTGGAACAATTCAATAAACTAAGGTTAAAGAACCTAAAAGATCTATGTAAGAAATATGGCTAATCAAACGGCTTCAAACTTACAAGTACACTTTATTGACGAGGCCCCGGACCTGGCCCTTCAAAACGCCAAACTAGCAAACTGTATCTCCGTTCCACAAACGGACATCATGGTAATAGGTTATTGTGTCTCATATCAACTGTCAACTATTGTTACCTGATGGAGACAAGCTAGGGTAGTAGTAAAAATATCAAGAACTACTGTTTCAATCTTTTAAAGCACAATGATCAGTCAAACAATCTCTTTATTTCTCAACATTTTCGATACATGATGCAACCCTTTGAATGACTCTTAAAACATCTATGTTTTTACAGGCCATTCTCATATATCAACATTGTAGGTTGTACTTCTGATATGAACACAACAGAATAGTTTATTACAAATCTCAGACACATAGCAGTGCTACAGGAGACATACATATGAAATATGTACAATAAACGATAATAATTAACATATTTACATACATGTAACTAAGCACAGCTTTTACAATAATAATACTAATACAACAAAGTAGAAACTACAAAACCTTTAGTCTACGAAGAAATAAACAACATAAACTTGAAATGAGGCTAGCATTACAAAACAGCAAGCTATTCATTTGGAAAATAGAGGGGTAACATGTAAATATCTTTGGATATACTTCAACCAGATAAATGATATTAAACATGATATGAAGAGTACAAACCGAGATCAAGTACGTTGGATATAATTTACCGTTTGATATTCAGTTTGATATTGAAAAGTTTGAATGTCGAATATCGAACATCGAATATCGAACGTACCTGATCTCGGTAGAGTACAATGCCTTCTTGTTCCATCTGCCAGTCTCAACTAGCAACTTAAAGTAAGAACACATAAAACAAACTAATGTTGTACGATTGGTCTTTTTTTAAAGTCATCTGATGTGTTTCCATTTCGAAATTTTGTTTAACTTAGGAGTACATAAACAATGCATGTATATTGCCGGAAAATATCAAATTTATTTGCTGAGGTAACGAGGGTTCCCCAAGCTAATCTGACTCTTTCGGAGCGAATACAAATAAATGTATTGATATTTTCGGCAATGTTCGTGTATTGTTTTTATCCTGCAGCCACATTTTCTAAATAAAACATGCGAACTTTATCCAAAATAGTCTATTTTTCAGCAATCGTTTGAATAAATCTTTGCGTGATTCGACACCCTTTATTTGTATAGTAGAAAGTTAAGTTGCAGGATAAAATCTACCTCTTGATGATTATTCCATTTGTGAGTACATTGTTTGATAAAATTGATTAAGATATGCTAAGATTTTAAAACGGCATCTAAATGTGAAACACATAACTGACTAGACCATAGGTAATTATAACCACATTCGATAACATTTTTTCAATAAAATTTTGAGATAGAATCAACGACAATTTTTATTCACGTTTGTGTCAGAATCATAGCACGATATAAATTATTACATAGCAATTTCCCTATCATATGTTTTATCAGTCAGAGTCATGTTATCAGCCCCAAGAGCCGTCATGCTTGAGGGGTAATAACATGAACGAGGTCTGTTTGTTTGTTTGTTGGGGTTTTACGTCCGAGCAGCAATATTTCAGCTATTCAGACGATGAACATGAAATGGATGATAAAATGAACATGAAATGATGATGAAATAAAAAAAAGGGATGGGACACAAGGACAATGGGGTCGACAAATTTTGATTACCACTGGAAATAGGGAGAGGTGGGTAGGGTCGGGCAATTTAGCCTCCTGTGGCGGAGCCCTATGGTTCCTACTCCGGGAGAATACCACAGTAGGGTTCTTTAACGTGTGAGGAACGTGGCATCTTTCCCAACACGGTGCACCACCAAGGTTTGCGGTCAGGTTTTCCGTATTATAGCCTGACAACCCCAGCATGTAACACGCCAGGAGTACCCCATTCCACCACCTGGGGCACACATCCCAGTTGCTCTGTGGGCAGAGCGCCCTAGCCCCTGGCTAGGGTTCTGAGCACTATTTAGTCGCCTTTTACGACAAGCGTAGCGCTGCTGCAGGCCTATTCTTTTTCACACCCGGACCTGCACGGGGCGAACGAGGTCTGAGGAAGCATAATGATGTGGTAAACACTTCGTAATAATCTGTTTATCATATACTCAAATCTTTTGAAATAAACTGATTCTGACAAAAAAAAGTTACAGACACCTGATTTTCGTTATACCATCAATTTATCTTCTGTACTGTTTTGACTAGTGATTTTACCAACTTTTCCCGGTGGTAATTGTGTTCTGACTAATTAGTGACTGAGACAGATTTTTGGATGATGGTATTAACTTTGAATAATCCTTGTGGCCATTGAAAGACTTTACAGAGTCATTTTCTAAAAGAAAAAAAAATTCTTGTAAATTTTGAGGCTAAAGAAAAATATAAGTTGCGAACACAGATCATTAACACTATCAGTTGACAAGACATTAGCAATTGTTCTCCATTATTGAAGTGGTATTCAGTCCTTTCTTCTCTACTCTAACTTGTAGCTCCCCATGCAGGTCCGGGTGTTTAAAAGAATAGGCCTACAGTAAAAGTCGTAAAAGGCGACTAAATAGTGCTCAGAAACCTAGCCGGGGGTTAGGCGCTCTGCCCACAGAGCAACTGGGATGTGTGCCCCAGGTGGTGGAAAGGGGTATCCCTGGCATGTTACATGCTGGGGTTGTCAGGCTATAATACGGAAAACCTGACCGCAAAACATAGTGGTGCACCGTGTTGGGAAAGATGCCACGTTCCTCGCACGTTAAAGAACCCTGTTGTGGTATTCAATAGTAGTAGGAACCTTTGCGCTCCGCCACAGGCACAGGAGGCTAAATTGCCCGACCTTACCCATCCCCCTTTTTCTAGTGGCAATCAAAATTTGTCGACCCTGTTGTCCTTGTGACCCATCCTTTTTTTTATCATTTCATGTTCATTTTATCATCCATTTCATGTTCATTGTCTGAATATAGCTGGAATATTGCTGCTCGGACGTTAAACCCCAACAAACAAACAAACAAAACTAACTTGTAGCAGTCTGTCTGAGATGAAAGGTTAAATCGAGACCTCAACTAAGTTGTAATCAAATTTTTGTTTACTAAACACCCTCCCACGTCTACATGTGTTCAGTGTCAGATTTAACATTAATTTTGAACGTTTTTGGCAACTCTTCTATGAAAATGTACAATTGTACACAAAGAGTAATCAAGGGAACCAAGGTTATAGAATCCAGGGACAAAGACCAGACAGGGAAAACAGACATACACAACAAAGAACATAAAGTAACTAAAATCATACATACAAAGTAACAAAAGCAAATAAGCAACTCGGACTCCACTAAAAACTAGGAGCATGGACCAGGTGCACAGGTAGGGTAAGAGTCCTCTGCTTTTCTAGAAACACCCGCCGAAAGTATACTTTCAACCATTTTCCACTATTTGTTTAACTAGGTTTTATGATAGATACGTGTAACGAATAATTTTTAAAACGACTTTACATAGAGGCGAAATTTGCGTTTTGCTTTGGAAAATGGTCATTGACGTCTTAGACGGAAACATCTTAAGTGTAATATTAGTCGTAAGTTATGATGTCATAATAGAGTTAAGTATTGTGACGTCACAGCTTACGACTAATTTTACACTTAAGTTTTTTTTTTTGTGAAAAGGACCGCTGTTATATTTTGGATAAATGGAGAAAAGTTGCCCTAACAGAAAATTATGATTATCAATATCTCAGTAATGAAATTGACAAACTATAAAACATTTTGTTTTTACACCTCGGCACACGAAGTGGTGAGGTATTTTGTGATACCCTTCGAAAAGTTTTTTATCCTTCCCCCATGCATCGAGTTCCAGATGACATCTTTAGAATTTTTCAATGGATCTCGTTCTACCTTTGTATTGTTACTAGGTATCATAAAATACATTTCAAATTGGAATGTCAGTTTGATCGTATTTTTACGATTTTTACAAAATTACGGCTATTTGGATTTGATTTAACCCCTGAGTATTTTTTTGATGAATCAGAGTGACCTTTTCTCTTTTTTCAAAGCCGCGAGGATAGTAAAAGGTCTTCCAATATTTTACGAAATATGGCTATTTATACAAAGAGACAGGCTGGGAAAAATTGTCTGACAGGCAAAATAAGAGAAAATTATAAATGTTTTAAAATATACAAACCGGCAATGCTCCACTCTATCTCCGTGAACTTAACCCTTCTCTGTCTCCGAGTACAGCAGTCTATCCGCTACGTAATGGATCTGGTATTTTATTACCCTTCTGTGGATTGGCATTAAGTGTAAGTTTTTTTGTAAGAATCAGGTAAAATGCGAAAAATCAGAATCATGCGTGTGAAAAACCTACCGACCTGACAATATGATTTCACTCAAGGATGAATTATCCGTTTATTTTAAAAGACAAATATTTGATCCCTGTATCACTGGATTTGTTCACATTTTTTTTTTCAGTAGAATGTTAGAAAATATGAGATTTTGACAGAGTTGTTCCATTTTCAGTGCATTTCAATGAAGTAACTCAACTTACCAAAATGATATAGAAAATCTTGTCCCTTTTCTTTGATTCTGATGGTGCAAATAGATAATTTACACTTTCGACATGGTGGGTTTGTTCATACCATGCTTAACCCACTGCCTGTTTCTTACAGAGACTGACCCTTTACTAGTGAAATATTTATACTATCTACTACAAGAGAATGAAACAACTAAGTTAAAAATATACGAAATGTAAATAAAATATAAAAGCGTGCAATCCGAACCGAAGACTCCTTGCATAAAATAGACATTTCTCGGTCCTCGCAAATTAAACGTTTGTTTGATCCATCTCCGATGTTCAGCGTCTTTCCAATAGACTTTATATTGTAATTGATCCTGCATGTAGTTGCAATGCCTTTTTTTTTATAATATCTTCATATTTATTAAACGATCAAAATATTTCTTATCTAATATTAAAAATGTGAAACTAGTGTCGCACAGAAACATTGCATCCATCAGCCCACTTTATGTTTCTCTTCAGTTTTATTCATAATTTAATGTATTTAAGAAACTTGTTATTTTTTCTGTTTTCATTGTCCCGCTAAACCTAATTCAAAACTGTCTCTGTTAATAGTTATAATGATTTAATGCATGCCGTTAATATTGTATGTTAATTATTGATTTGGAGAAACTTCAAAAGTGGAAAAAACTTGTGAAGTTAACTGATAAAATTGTAAACTATTTTTTTCTCGATGAATTAGAATTTTCTTTCTTGGACGATAAATTAGATCGTAGGTGATGCTATTAGCAACAAGAGTGTGAATGACGCTTTTATTGTCCTTTTACTTTATTACACTTGAAGCGTACAATGAATTTGAAAGGTCAATGAAAAGCACGATACCTCCTTCTTAAGGCTTCTCACAAGATATGTAACTTCGTTTATAACACCACAATCATGAATAGGTTCATAATAAATGTCTTCCAGTTTATTAGACCTACATTATACATGTATTTGGAAAAGGTATCCATTGATACTACAGTGGGTTCTTGTCTTACACTGCATCTAAAAACCCAGTGTTTCTATATAAAAAGAAGAAAAAAAATGGTTTAGATCACTTGGACCAGTAGTTCATGAACTTAATACTTATTTCAAATATCTATTAAATTTCTATAACGACTACATTTGTAATGCAGTTTATTCGGGAAAGTAATAAAAAGCTCGTGTCATTTACTTGTTTACGTTCTTAATATTTTTAGATCGTATTTGTCAGATGAACCTCGCAGTTCTATTAGGTAAACGAACCACTCACCTCTTAGTACATGTCTCTTTCCTCAAACCTCCCTGTCCATATCTCGTTCCTCACACCTTCTTGTTCATATCACGTTCCTCTCACCTCCGGATCCATGCTTCGTTCCTCTCACCTCCTTGTCCTTATCTCGTTCCTCGCACCTCTTTGTCTATGCTCCCTCCTCACACCTCCTTGTATATGCCTCGTTCCTCTCGCCTCCTTGTCCATGTCTCCTTCCTCTCGCATCCTTGTCCATGCCTCCTTCCTCTCACCTCTTTGTCCATGTCTCCCTCTCACCTCCATGTCCACGTCATATCCCTCTCACTTCCTTGTCCATTGTTTCTTCCTTTCACGTCTTTGTCCATGTCTCATTCCTCACACCTTGTTCTCGTTCCTCATTAATATTCAACATCGCCCCATGCAAACACTAATTATACATGTTACGAACAACTTTATTACTCACATGTTACGAACAACTTTATTACTCACATGTTACGAACAACTTTATTACTCATATCATTTAATAAAACTGTTTACATTCATCAGTAAAAAATATGATTATCATCAATGTATACCATATTGATACCAATTCACCGTCTCTCTTGTTCCATACGTCACCAAAAAGTAAGTTTACCATATAAAGGTACTGTGATCTGAAGATACGTAGGATGTCATAGATTTGTTATTCAAAACAGGACTAATAGGATGAAAAATCGGATATGTATGGATTAGTTTGGCTAGCAACGGTTTAAATAAATCAAATTCATGAGCATTGTTGCTAGTTTCCAAAGATAGTTGCAGTGAACAATGAAAGGTTCAAGTATGAAACAAGAAAAAGTTAAAAGTGCTGTGTTTGCTCTTACTATTTTACGTGTACAATACTAATGTAATAATTCGTTACCAAGTTTATCATCACCATACTTTATCATAGCATTAAATGTTTTTGAAATGATAAAAGCAGTGTGTTTAGAATCATGATAATTACAAAATATGAGATGATAAAAACTGATAGTTTTTATTTTTATCCACACTGTCGATGCGTTTAGACAAAAATTATTCTCAAGCTTATTTCATATGATGTGTGAGAAGCCAAACTTAACGGACATATCATATTGTGATTTCGACTTTTAGTCCGATTGTTTTGTTCAGGGTACCATGCATACTTTTTTTTATTTAAATTCATATATAAATTATAATAAAAAGCAAAATTATGCAATGGTATTTATATCATTCATTACAAATCATACAGCAGTTTTTAAATATTTTTTTTTCTTTATCAGTTTGTCAATCAGTTGTGACAAAACAGATCTTCAAATTTTTCATATCTTTTTAAATTTTAGATTACTTTTAGTCAAATGTTTAACATTTTACATAGAAAAGTCAGTGTTTGACCCCTTTTTTTTGTTCTTTTGCTATAAAAATGCTTAATCAATTCATATTATCACTTACTGTTTATATACATGTAATGAAAATGAACTTTTGACAGTAAATATGATTTGAAGATATACATGTACACAAACTGTGCTTGATCTTATGTTTTAGTTAATCTCCCAATACCATGTGAATACAATACTTGTAATGTGATTCTTTTGTATACGACTTATAAAACAACTGTCATTCCATCAATTGGCTATTGGAGTGATATCGTGTAGGCGAAACGTGTATGACTGATTAAGCCTTATACATGTACATGTATTAAATGATAATTTCCTCAGTATCACGGTTGCGGGCAAATAGAAATTTCAAAATGAATTCAGAAAACATCACACAAAAGCCTGTTACATGGGCCCAGTCAATCGTAGTTACGGGCATTCCGTTGGTAACTATAACTGTAAATGTGCCTTCAATTATTATGATAATTTGGATATTGGTGAGAAAAGAAGACTTCAAAAATGTTCATCTACTAAGTAGTGGAATAACTGATATGTTGGTTGGAGTGACAGCCTATTTAATGTCAGAGACATACGTTCAAAGAACCAGAACATTTCAATATTTCGATTGCGCCATAAGATTTTATCTATTTAGCATTACGTTTGTAGCGTCGATGCTTCATGTTCTAGGAATATGTTTACAGAGAATAAGTATTGTACTGATGAAACAGACCGAACAACAGCATCAAACATCACGTAAGTTCGTAGAATGGATTGTCATTACGTTTTCATGGACAATATCATTTGTTGTAAATCTCATTCCGTTTAGTTTGTGGGTGCGGGAAGTAGATATTGAGTACTGTTCATTTGATACCGTGCATTATGGACACGAGAAACAACTTAACATGTACCTTGGTTCATTGTATGCAATATTAATATTTATGGTTCTGATGTCAATGTGTATTTTATTAAGACTGGTACATACCAGAGTACGTAAAGATACTGTCGGAAGCGGAGGGGATGTTGCAATGAAAATGATTTGTATAACTGTTTGTATCATGGCTACGTTATTTGTTATAACGACTTCACCTTTAGCTACAGTTCTATTGCTTCATGAGTCTTACAAGAATAAGCGAGCAATTAGAGCTCTTGTTGTCTTAATTTCACTGTTGAATTCTGCCATTAATCCTTTTGTTTATTTGTTTCGCATCAAGGAGCACAGAAATATACTGAAGAAAATAGTGTGCTGTTCTGCCCTAAGTGTTTGTTGTAGACCGGCCTCCATAAATATATTTATAGTAAGTGACATACAAACCCAAACATCACATGTATGAGTATCTTTATGTCTGGCAGCCTATCACAAAAAAAACAAAACAAAACAAAAAAAACCGAAAAATAAGTATATATGTACATATTAAAAAAACAACCATATCAGTAAATGGTTGTTAGTGGTATTAACTGTTCAGTATATTGTCAATTTTGCGAACAACATTTAATCTATTGATTCATCCTGCATCCAAGTCACAAAATGTAGAACAAAACATTAATGTCTATTTCTTATCTCAAGTTTTTATACTATTGGTAAATAAATTGAAACTACCAAATAATTCGTTTGTTATTGTAGCCGTAAAGGGAGATTTGTTTTCTGTTTAATACACATGTTCTATCAAAAGAACCCCGTGCAGGTCCGGGTGTCAAAAGAATAGGCCTGCAGCAGCGCTAAGCTTGTCGTCAAAGGCGAGTAAATAGTGCTCAGAAACCTAGCCGGGGTCTAGGCGCTCTGCCCACAGAGCAACTGGGGTGTGTGCCCCAGGTGGTGGAATGGGGTTGTCAGGCTATAATACGGAAAACCCACCTGACCGCAAGCCATAGTGGTGCACCGTGTTGGGAAAGATGTCACGTTCCTCACGCAATAAAGAACCCTGCTGCGGTATTCGATAGGAGTAGGAACCTTTGCGCTTCGCCACAGGAGGCTAAATTGCCCGACCCTGCCCATCCCGCCCTTTTATCTTGTGGCAATTGAATTTGTCGACCCATTTTGTCCTAGTGTTCCATCCCTTTTTTCATTTCATGTTCATCGCCTGAATATAGCTGAAATATTGCTGCTCGGGCGTAAAACCCCAACAATCAATCAATCAATCTATCAAAATAATACAGAACACTATGAATCAGTCAACTATGGGTATGAAATAATTTAATGCCATAAAAATGTTCATATGTGTATTCATTTATAATGTTGGAAATCGATATGGTCTTTTCCACACTTCAAGAATTGATACTGGAATTCGAATAAAAAATAACAAATTCATCCCTGCTCTTGTCATTACGGGCGAGTTGTTTTAAAAGACATTTCAAACTCAATTATACTTTCAATGATTTATACATTGAAAAGAAAATATAAACATTTAAAAAATAAGAGAAGGGTTGCGCAACCCACCCACCCTTTTTCTTTTTTTTTTTTTTACAAAATATTCACTTTATGAACTTGAACTTTAAATGGTTTGGTCAAAATCCATTGTTTGATGTTGATTGCAGTTCATGAATGATTTTTTTTTTAAATGAAACCGTCTGTGACCTTAGCCTTTGATCATTTTAGATGTATAGTGCAATTTTAGACGAGAGAAAAAGTTAGTATATGAAATAAAAACATCAATGCGTTATTTCACAAACTTTTTCAGAATATTCTATTTAGAGTTTATTGGTAGTTTGCTAAAACATTTTCAACGGAACATTTTTTAAAATATTTTGATTTTTTTTTCAAAATGTTTTGATAACGTTTTTGAAACATTTTTCCGTTTAAGTTTGAAAAAAGTTTTCAGAACTGATTATTGAAATGTTTTTGAAATGTTTAAATAACATGTCACTGTAATGATTTTGGATCTATTTTTTAAACATTATTGGATATGTTATAAAAATGTTTCTTATATGTTACGAAAAAAATATTTTCTGATAATGTTTCCATTACTTTCCTTTGAAACAGGTTAAAAACATTTCCAGATATGGTTTTAATACGGTTTTCTGAAATGTTCAATGAATAAATTTGTAGAATTGTAAGAAAAACATTTTAATATATTATTTTTTAAAAACGTTTTAAAACAATTTTAGAAAATGTTTCTAAACTATTTTAAATTACATATTTAAAAAACTATTTTCTCATAAATATCAATTATAGAATAAAAAATAAATAGGCCATGAAATTAAAATTTTGATAATCTAGCACTATATGACAATAGAGGCTATATATAATTACATCATTATTTAATTTTTTTTTTAAATGACCGAACAAGGATACATGTATTATACACATGCATTATACATGCACATGTAATACTAGTCTTCTTAATTTGTCAAGCATATTTGATTTACAATTAATTCATCCCAGTTTACTGTTCCTTGTCTTTTAATTTAACCAACATCGACCATATATAGATGATGACATCGCCATAGAAATAATAAGATAATAGTGTAAATGGTGTGCCACAGGTAGCTATTGAAATAGGTTAGAGGAAATCTTTATCAGTGAGCGTATTAATTATCCTACACACGCGTGCAAGGAGCACACACTATTTTGGAGACGATTTAAAGAACTAGATCTGTCCAACAAGATGTAAGTACAATTCTTTGTAATGAGATAGTTAAAGTACTTTGAATAAATACTAGTCTGTGTAGTAACCTTATTTTATAAACATAGCTGGTCAATTAGCCATTTTACAATTTCTCAATCACTAAACAACATCACGCTGTGAAGACAAACACTCAAGTGATTTCTGAATATGTTTTAATTTTGCTTTTGTAATGTCCCGAAAATTTGTACTGCTACAGGCTAAAAACCACTAATTCCACTTCCCATAGGCTTCTATGCTAATTTCACAATATTCAATGGCTTCTCTGGACTTTACCTTAACTTTAACCTGCAGATGACTATATATCAGCATGATTCTACATATGTCAGCTCACAATCCTCAGAATGGCATGTGGGGTTAGCAGACTTGCAGTGCAGTACTGGTCACCGGAAGTGAAGGGTCTATAAATAGCATGGGAAATCCCAGTGTTTTCACAAGATAGGGGTATATTTAAAAATCATTATGGAGATTAGGCTTCACATCACAAGAAGCAAAATGCACCTATAAAATGTACAGAAATGTTTTTCCTTTCAGAAACTGTTTAAATTTTTAAAATAAGATGAGAACTTTTTTCACAGCACTATGAGGAACAGGGGTAATTTCTGCGTAGGACTATTTTTGCGTACGTTCCAAATGCTCATTGGTTGAATTGGTGGTCTGTAACCTACAGAAAGTTGACGTGTTTCTCCGTTTCCGGTTTTGTATAATATTGATTCAATTGCATGTCCGGAATGACAAAGTTAACATGTCAAAAATTATATCAAACAATAAGGTGTTGACCCACACGGAGTACGTTTTTAACTTTTGATTATTTTCTTATGATAGATAAGTGTATCAGTGAATAAATTGATATGTTTATTTTGCTGAACTTTGTATAAATAGTTGTAATTTGAGCGTCATAACGAACGTCTTCGGTTCTCAATAGTATACATGTATCAATGTTGTTTACCTGTTTGTTGAACAACTTATTAAATAGCTACACTATTAAAGTCATTCTATGAACTGATCTTTGTTTTTATTTTCTCAGAAGATTGGCGAGATTGCATGCTTACATTGTGAGAAAAAAACTCATTTTAGTTAGGTCACCTATTAATGGGCACTACGTCATCAGTACCCCGTGCAGGTCCAGGTGTTAAAAGAATAGGCCTGCAGCAGCGCTAAGCTTGTCGTAAAAGGCGAATAAATAGTGCTCAGAACCCTAGCCGGGGGCTAGGGAGCTCTGCCCACAGAGCAACTGGGATGTGTGCCCCAGATGGTTGAGCCCCGTGCAGGTCCGGGTGTTAAAAGAATAGGCCTGCAGCAGCGTTAAGCTTGTCGTATAAGGCGACTAAATAGTGCTCAGAAACCTAGCCGGGGGCTAGGTGCTCTGCCCACAGAGCAACTGGGATGTGTGCCCCAGGTGGTGGAATGGGGTACCCCTGGCGTGTTACATGCTGGGGTTGTCAGGCTATAATACGGAAAACCTGACCGCAAACCATAGTGGTGCACCGTGTTGGGAAAGATGCCACGTTCCTCACACGTTAAAGAACCCTGCTGTGGTATTCGATAGGAGTAGGAACCTTTGCACTCCGCCACAGGAGGCTAAATTGCCCGACCTTACCCATCCCCCCTTTTTTCCAGTGGCAATCAAAATTTGTCGACCCTATTGTCCTTGTGTCCCATCCTTTTTTTTTCATTTCATGTTCATTTTTTCATCCATTTCATGTTCATCGTCTGAATATAGCTGAAATATTGCTGCTCGGACGTTAAACCCCAACAAACAAACAAACAGATGGTTGAATGGGGTACCCCTGGCGTGTTACATGCTGGGGTTGTCAGGCTATAATACGGAAAACCTGACCGCAAACCATAGTTGTGCACCGTGTTGGGAAAGATGCCACGTTCCTCGCACGTTAAAGAACCCTACTGTGGTATTTGATAGGAGTAGGAACCATAGGGCTCCGCCACAGGAGGCCAAATTGCCCGACCCTACCCACCTCTCCCTATTTCCAGTGGCAATCAAAATTGGTCGACCCCATTGTCCTTGTGTCCCATCCCTTTATCATTTCATCATTTCGTGTTCATTTTATCTTCAATTTCATGTTCATCGTCTGAATATAGCTGAAATATTGCTGCTCGGACGTTAAACCCCAACAAACAAACAAACAAACTCGATAGGGATATGACTTTCTGTATGGAGGGCACGAGAGACATACTTGATAAGTGAAAATAAAGAAAATAAATAATTCAATATATTTTTATCGATATTTCATATTTTCAGGGTCCATATATTACTTCCAGTGAATGTTATAATTGATTAACTTTGATATGGCTAAAAACTTTTAATAAGGTTTATTTCTTATCAAATAAACCAACTTAATTGAAGGAAATACACATATTAATCATAAATTCGGATCTGTTTCACGTGGCTCGTCATATTAGAGAAAGTAACTCCGTTTTCTCTTGCAAATTACCAGGAGGAACTTTTTATGCATCCTTTGTAAACCAAAGGTGCACAGATTTGCCCAGCAATTTAATAAAAAATGTGGTCTCTGACATCCTGTCAAATATCATCAATAGGCGTTTCAACTGTGGTCGTATTATTTCATCAAATTTGTTAGCTAGTTTCATGCCTTGTTATTGAATCTTAAATTAATGTGACAGTACGAAAAGAGTTATTATTGTACGTAAAGAATGAAAATTCAAAAACAGCTCACATAGTACCTTGGTGTGGTTAAATATATATATATATATACAACGTCTCAGAATTTGACGACTCTATTTTCTACACTGCTCCATCGGATCAAATTGATACAGGGAAGATATATAAACGTATAGTGAGGTCTGAAAAATTCCCAACGATGTTAGAACTATCAAATTTGAGATGCAAATTTTTGGTCGTTCCCTCCGCGGGACAAAAGCTCGTACTGCTGTGACATCTATGGCAACACCGCCTGCACGAAGTCCAGCGCCCTAGACCACTCGGCCAGCTAGGCTATATATATATCATTTATTATTTCAAAATGAGAATCTTGTATAGATACAAGGCCGAGGTGCTAATAGAAGCATACAAGTCTATGAATAGAAATTAGTAACTGGGTACGGTACAATTAATAAATATGGCAATAATATGCCAAGTAGCTAACACTTTTCTTTAAATAGATATATCACTTGAACAAATACATTATTTCCATATGTTTCATAATTATTGAAGATTAAATAGCGTTAAATTTCATCACTAAGCTCTTCAAATTTTAAAGCATTTCGATTTCAATATATATATTGATTCGATTACCATATCCATTCATAAATCGTATATTTTTATAAATGGTAAATATATCTTAGGTTGAGTAACATATAATATATGACATTTTTAAAGAATTTGACTCAAATTAATGTGTTACAGCCACTATATGGTAGATATATTGAAAAAAATAGCATTTTAGTCATAAATTTTAGACCTGCATAGAAATTAAAACTCTGGGCACTCATACATATGCTGGAATATGACATCTTTGAAGAATTCTGACAGAAATATGTGTTACAGTCACCCACATGATAGTGAAATTGAAAACATAAGCATTTTAGTCAATAGTTTTAGACCAGACCAATTATGAAAAATAAAACTGCTCGCACTCACATTTTGCAGAATTTTTAGAATTTTTACTTAAATCCAGGTTTCGCAGTCACTAATATGAAACTAACATTTTCAATTTCTATATTTTCTACATATTAGACCGTGTAGGTAAATTGGTACTCCAGCAATGCTAGAGGTTGTCTGGCAAGCTATTTTCTGACTTGGTGCCATCCTAACGTTTGGGTATGGAGGAACGGAATTTCAACCTCTTACGTTGTAGGAGTAGGTACATTGGAAATGTTCACACTCGTATTCGTAGCTAAAAGAGTGGCATTTTGAAGAATTTCGACCGAACTATTTAGGTATCAGTCACCCTTTTAATGCTAAAATTGTCAATTTCAACATTTTTTTGGAATGATTTGTGACCCTTGTGTTGTTATAAGTAGCTTTCACTCAAAAAGTACTGTGTCAAACTTAAACTTCGCGAGAATTACCAAACTTCTGAAAGTTATCGGTTACCTCTTTTACACTTATATTAGAACAGAAACATAGACCTTTAATTTTATAATTTAATAATTTAATTCAATTAATATCACAGGTGTATGACAGAATGTAAAACAATATATATATATGTAAACAATAATAATTTTTGAACTATGTGTGACTGAACCGTGATAGACGAAAATTGGAACATGAACAATGATCGAGTGACTGTGGGATGATGATCACGACGAGCTTAATATATATACACTGTAATTGGAAATTCAATGTAAATTTTGAAATCAAGAGTTTTTTTCCTAATCGGATATGCTAATTTACATTAGTCACACAGTTCCGTTTATTAATCGCGGACTTCCTGTTCTAAATTACGTCACACGGAATAGAAAATTTAGTGTCAGGAACTGTCCAGGGGTATGACAATTTAGAACAGCTTTTCGTATTTTCTTTGTCACGACCCAAGACAGTTTCTGTCAGGATCTGTCAGGGAATAGGGCGAAATGTGTCCTGACCCAGGACAGCCTCTTTCAGGATTTCTGTTCAACGACAGCAGATAGAAGGATTTAAGGGAGGTTAAGTGATCGCAACTGTACTACGAAAAACATGTAGTTTTTAGTTAACTACGTAACAAAACTTATAAAAATCCAAAATACTGAATGGAATTCCCTATATTGAAAAAAAAAGAAATGTATTTCAGTTGACCTTAAAGCAGTAACTTTAGATTAAATGCATGTTCGGAAAACTCAAGACAGTAGTATTTGGTTATTATGCTGCTGGTGAGAGGATACTACTTGAATGATATACTTACCATACTGGAAGTAGTAAAAAGAATTTGTATTTACAAATAATTCTAATCATGGGATTATTCATGCTTATAGCCGTTTTTGATTGGTCGAGAACGTCCTTGCCAGAAAGTTCATACATGCATGAACTTCGACAGATCGTTCATACATGCATCAACGCCAGTGAACTTGAAACCAATATGGCGGCCGTGTAGTTCAAAAGAGTGTGGCAACGAACTGAACGGCATAATATAGCCGTAAGAATAGTTTATTACATGCACATTGATTTTTTGATTAAGTTTGTTTACAGAGAGTAATTTTCAGCTCGGGGAAAGAAACTTATAACTGAGTCTGACTGAACACTTGAAAACACCTTGTTGTAATTTTCCTTCTTACTTATATTTACTTAATCATATTCCTGTTGAATTGTTTAAATCTCGTATTTTTCAATGCCAACTAGCCGACTTCACTGTCGTTGTGCAGCCGATTATGTGTAAATATTCGTCCGCGCTCCCATACGTGTGCAAAGGAATGTGTGTGTGTGTGTGTGTGTGTGTGTGTGTGTGTGTTGAAGCGTAAACATAAACACAGTGTATCAGTATAACCGACTGAGGCTCTCAGAAGGTAACTTTGACTCTCGGATAGAATTATAAGGATTGAACAGCTATTTTCGGTCGTTCATGCATGTATGAAAGGACCTCTCCACTCCCAATAATTGCATGAACGATTGTTTGTTTGTTTGTTTGTTGGGGTTTAACGTCCGAGCAGCAATATTTCAGCTATATTCAGACAATGAACATGAAATGGATGATAAAATGAACATGAAATGATAAAAAAAAAGGATGGACGACCGACCGAAAATAGCTGTTCAATCTTATAGTAAAAGGGGGTCATCTAGTGTGTATTTGGCTCATGAACCATTTTTGATAAGATTCATGTAATAATGGGCAAAGCATATACGGTTTCAACTAAAAATCCACTAATATTAATCAAAACTTGTACAACAACGACTTGAACTTCCAGTTTGTTTATATTGTAAAGACTTGTAAGAATGAACATTTAGCTGTATCCGTAAATAAATGTAACTGATTACATCCGAAACGCTTTATTCAGTTTACATTTAGCTGATATGATTTCATAAAACGTGTCATATCAAGTGTTGGTAAGGATGTACTCATCATATTACTAGTATACCAAAAACAAAACACATAAATCAATGGCAGCACGAATTAGAACAAGAGGATCTCAGGAGCATGAATAGTTCACCTGGTTTAGTTTTTGCCTTTCAAGGGCATTAACTCTGACGAGGACTTGTCCGACAATTTTGACTCAAGAATACTTTGTTGGAAAATCATTAGGATAATTCCATTCATTGGAAGTTTATATTTAATGCAGTTTTCAAGATATTGGCTGAAAACGGCTAAAACATCATTTTCAAGGGCAATTACTCTTACAAGGAGTCGTCCAACAACCTTGATGACAGCAGACTTTTGTAGGCCTTATAAGGATCATTCCAGCAACTGAAAGTTTCGTTCTATCTATCATAGTTTTCAAGATATTGACTAAAAACTGTAAAAAAGTCATTTTTCACCTTACAAGAACAATTATTCTAACTAGGAGTCGTCCCACAACTTTGACTCCATGCAAACCTTTGTAGGCCTTATAATAAGGATCATTTCGACAATGGAAAGAATTTGGCTTAACCTGACGGTTTGAGCGATAAATGCGAAAAATTTCTATCTAACCCCATTGTTCTATTTTTAGTAACAGCGGCCAAGTTTTTCGACGGATGAAAAATCCCCACATCATGTATATACAAAATATCCTCGGGAACATTCATTCCAAGTTTGGTTTCAATTGGTCAAGTAATTTCAGAGGAGATTTTTGAAAAATTGTTAACGAACACCAAGTGACGGCAATAGCTCATTTGGCCTTCGGCAGTGTGAGCAAAAAGTGGACACTTCATTTGCTTGTCCTAATATAGCAGTGACATAAGTAAAACGGATGCGCTTTGCGTTACTGTTAAACGGCAGGTATTGTTTTAACTTGTTTTGATTCAATTACTTCATCCATTCCGTTTTGTATTTGTCAAACTTGACTTTCAATGTCAACTCCTTAAATATGATATGTTTGTTTGCTTGTTTTGTGTCTATTGGTATGCTTTTCCTGTTTTTCAGTTACAGAAAAAAAATATTCATCTTGGTTTATTGAGATCATCTAAATCATTAGGTATGAGCTTCTTTTGTAATCCTTATTCCCTGCAAAAGAGAGAGATCATGTGTATTTCTTATAAAAAAATAAATTAAAAATGATAAGCATTACTTAATCAAATCTGTTACCTTTATTAACTCGTTCCAAACCCCCGGAAGAGGGTAAAAGTCTACAATAAACAAAAACAAAATTACAAATATAATATGCAAAAAATCATAATATTCAAAACTAACAGAAATTGTTCAATATTATGAACCCAATTTTGAAAATATGTGCAGTGTAAATGTTTCGAACTTTCTGTCAATTTGGCTTTCCATACATGCAGGACATGAAGTAATGTTATAAATTCTAAAAAAATAACTTGTTTCAAAATAAATGCCCTGGTCAGATTCAATGCAAAATATCGACCTAAGTACTCATAAACCTAATCACAATATTCATACAACTATCATGACGATGAAAAATGGTTTTAACATCTATAATGCACAACTGTTGGAAAATACACACTTCAAAATGATTGTAAAGTGTTGACAACAAACGTCTATATTCATTCAGAAGATAGTTGTTCATTTTGACACATACCTTAAAAGTACAAAGTTTGGTGAGGAATTAACGTAAAGTTTGAATGTAAACATAGGCAAAACTAGTGACCGCATTAATATCTAGGAGGTTCTTTTGTAAGATAATACGCACACTGATAAAGATTTGCTCTGACATATTTCAATAGCAACATGTGGCACATCATTTACACTATTATATATATCGTGTATTCATCTGTTCTCGATAGTCATGAGTTCTCTATAGACACGCGCATAAGCAATATGACATAAAACGCGAAATTGCATTTGTGGTCAATTCACAAAGAATTAACCAACTGAACACTCTCTTGGTTCTATCGGGCTTTGATTTCGCTATGCTCCGTATAAAGGTATGTATAATATCAATATACCAATAAACTTGAGTACCCCTTTATTTTACCTTTCTCGCCCCGTGCAGGTCCGGGTGTTAAAAGAATAGGCCTGCAGCAGCGCTAAGCTTGTCGTATAAGGCGACTAAATAGTGCTGAGAAACCTAGCCGGGGGCTAGGCGCTCTGCCCACAGAGCAACTGGGATGTGTGCCCCAGGTGGTGGAATGGGGTACCCCTGGCGTGTTACATGCTGGGGTTGTCAGGCTATAATACGGAAAACCTGACCGCAAACCATAGTGGTGCACCGTGTTGGGAAAGATGCCACGTTCCTCGCATGTTAAAGAACCCTGCTGTGGTATTCGATAGGAATAGGAACCTTTGGGCTCCGCCACAGGAGGCTAAATTGCCCGACCTTACCAATCCCCCTTTTTCCAGTGGCAATCAAAATTTGTCGACCCTATTGTCCTTGTGTCCCATCCTTTTTTTTTTCATTTCATGTTCATTGTCTAAATATAGCTGAAATATTGCTGCTCGGACGTTAAACCCCAACAAACAAACAAACAAACAAATTTTACCTGTCTCTTTAACCCCAAAAGGTCATATTTTAAGCGCCCACCTCTCCCAACACACATTTTGAATGTAAACAAATTTTATTGAAAGTGGTAGGTCATATATTCAGCGGTCATGCGCAGTCAGGATATAGGTATGGCTATGTCAGTAAAAAATGGTGCGCAGCACTGGTCATATCTTAATAGTTCATACCAGAAAACATTAAAAACATGACGTTATCAATGTTTTAAGAGATATAGAAGAGCAATAATATGAAAAGCCTATTAATTTTTGGGCGAATTATTTCTTGTAGCACATAATGAGACAGAATAAACATGTATTGACAACGAAAAAAAAAAACCCTTTTATATTACAAAATAGAGGGTGTGGATAAAAGAAAAAAAGGTCTTGAATGTAAATTGACTAATATATGCGTATGTTTTGTTTCTTTTTTTCAATAGACTTGCCTATTTCTCAAGGTGTTTTAATTGGGGCTACAACATCGTTGAGTATTTTTTCATGATATAATTTGCATAATCAATTTAATCTTTGTGGCGACCAACTGACGAGAGAAGGATTTTCAGGACTGGAGAGATCGCATGCGAATGAGCGATTTGGTCATCTTCAGCCTATAACATTTGAAGTTTTCTACCACTTAAGGATTCCCCCCCAGGTGCTCGTACATTTTTGTATCGTAAGTACAGTAGTCAGGTGAGTTTAAAAATACAGAAAAAAACTGTATATGTCAAATACAATTTTGTGAAGGATGCAAGTTTAAAGGACAAATTTGCAACCTGAATATGATGCACATGAATAGTCAGCTATATTGATTTATATATTGTTGAGCTGTTATTGACGTATATTTTGGAGGGGAAACGGTAAATTCATCTCTTTCAGAAAATGTCCCTCCAGAATATTGAGATGTTGATGACATAAGAGAGCAGACATATGTAACAATAAGTAGACAATATACAGTTGAATTATATATAATATATATTCTACATCGAAATGTCTCTTCGATTACTACTGGTGTTTCTTTGAACGTATTATTTTGTTTATGTAATTTGCTGTGTGTGTCTGTTTCCCTTGTCTCGTCTTTGTCCCTGGATTGCGTTCATTTGATTTCCGCTAGAATCTGGTTTCCCTTGATTACTTTTTCAAATAAGCAAACTTGCTACATTTCTTATATATATTTTTTTGTATTTTGGGCGAATTCATCCTTATAATGATATTACCCGAATATATTCCTAAAACCAAGACAAACTACCTAACTAAATCACTCAGAAGATGTGAAAGGGTATGAAGAATACATAAAATATAGATAATTGCAAATTTGATAAAAATCAGAATCTCTAAAAAGCTCCATTAATGGACAGGTGGAACCCTAGATTATATATTTTAACACAAGTTTGACAACTCAAATCTAGAATTTAATGAACTATATATGTTAAATTCGGAGAGAGGTAGACTGAATTGAAGGAAAAAAAAAACAGCTTAGTATTTTTAAAACTAACAGAAACCTCAGCAAGTATGCTCATGAAACGGACATGATAACTGAGTAAATGAACAGAAAAATTGCAACACAAAAGGCAAAATATATAAGCCACATTCCTACAGACCTGGAGAACTTAGTAAAAACATCAACCACATTTTTCAATAAATTCGTTCAAAATATATCTAAATAAATAAGGTCACTGGCAAGTGTAAAGTCAAATTGGACTCATTTTGATGTAGCATCAGATGCGCAAGTACAAAGAAAAATGCACTCCCATCCTAATGGTATTGATACAGAATTATTAATGATTGAAATCTAAGATCAATCAAGCCTTTCGTAAAATATAAATTTTGACCGTCAACATGCTTCCTTTCCAAACACATCAAAAACTCTGCATTCGGGTATCACGACTACGCCCATTATTATGGAACAGATCTAATCATGTACAACTGTAAACTTAAGAAGCCAAGTTAATTTGAAGGTCTCATAAAGCAAAACACTGACTTTTTCATTCCGCTCGATTCTTGGTCCCCTTGATTTTTCTTCAAAAGTTACTTGAGATTGTTCAGAATTTACTATTTTCAAGTAAAGTGTAATTAATGATCCTTAGTTAAGTCTTATTTATTAAGTATGATTTACCAGTGTAGCCAGTGTTCTTGTAAACATTCCCGTTAAAACCTTCAATATTAAGGTATATAATTTCTATCAGACCCTCTCCACTTTATTCAGTTATGTTGGTTCCTAAAAATGATATGTTTGTTTGTATAAACTGTACGGCCTTATTGATTATTTTTTTAGATATATTGACGGCCATACTGCAAGAAGTTCTTTATGGTGTAGGTAACAACTCTTTTGTGTAGTTTTATATTTGCAACGTTCTGGTCTCATTTCCTGTCCAAAATGACTGATGGACCGCCTTCAACGTATTGTACCGAACTTCTAGTGTCTGTCTATCCTCATTATTTTAAAGGGTATACCTTTCATTATTTCCATTTATTATTTATTTATTATTCTCACTTTTCAGAGTTTTGATTTGTGCGGGAGGTTTAGCCGGCTATAAAACCACCTTTCCTTTTGAAATGCGTGTACCGAGTCAGGACCATATCCAACTTTCTTGTTTTTTTCCCTGATATTGGAAAAATTCTGATATTCCCGTATATTGTTATACGGACCTTCTTTTTGACTACTGCCTAGAATTTATCAGTTCGGTAATTTTGTTTTTGCCCTTCATTTAATTAAAGTCATGTTTTAATAACATGACACGGGGTTGTGTGTAAATGGGGACAAGAACTTACAACCGAAAACATATTTGATTCGTTAGGAGTCATTGAACTTAGTGTAGATCCGACAGAACAAAAAAAAAAGGATATCAACTGAGCTACAGTCCAGGTCAAATTAATTACCCCTCTGAAAAGATTTTTGTGATTTCACCAACAACGAATCCTTTAAAACACCAAAAAAATCCTCACTGAATCGAGCGCTGAATCCGGAAAGGGAAGACAAATTTATCAGAATTATTGATCAGGGAGTGCTTAGAAGAATTCGTTGGTTTGAAATAATTATTTTTCTATGTTAATAGTTAAAATATTTCTTTTCTCACATATCGAATCAAATTTTTCATTTACGTATGCACGCATTTAAAATCAATCATAAAACCAGAATATGTTTCTCCTATTCAATCCCAATATGACCATAGTGGTGTAGAATATTGTGGAACAATATCCAAGACATCCGTATGCTTGATTTTCAAAATCAACATATAAGGTCTCAAATCTTTCAAGCCCCTTGCCACACATTCAATACTCGTAAAGGTGATTATATGCAAGATATACGGAGATCAAGTTGTCTCCTTTTTCCGTTTTTCCTTTTTCAATATTCGAATATAAAATTGGAAATTATTATAGGGAACATCTCAAAGGTGTTATTCACAAATAAAATAGTTTTTAAGTTTTAACAAAATCATTAAACATTCTTTAAGGAAATATTGTCACGGGGGTGTCAACATTCATTTCCTTTTTCAACGTTAATTTCCATATTCGTCATTTTAGGTTGCACAGAGTGGGGAATAGTCGGAATCGACTCGAGAGGGGTCAACGGTCTCTCAAAAGATCATTTTCTCCTTTGTTTATGTAGTTATTGGGCTGGTTGAGTCAACCATGCACCACCCCACTCATCAACACACGATGGTTTTCAGGTACATTCGTATGTCCCATTTACGAATCAATTTGTCACAATGGTATCAAGTTGTGGTCACACTTACGAATTTTGAGTTAAATTTAAAACACATGCCCCTACCCCATAAAAACGCTTTTAATGACATATTTTTAACTTCTTGGATATTTATGTTTCAGTATCACATTTTCTGTTTTTAAAGCTATTTTGAAGATTTGTTGCCATTTGACAATTTTTTCCAATTTTCATTAATGGTAGGATGCATTCCATTTTACAATTTATCCACGATAAATCGTCTCAAATTCTGAATCATTCGATAAATAATTTCAATTAAGTTCATGATGAAACCAAAAGAAATAATTTTTAATATTTAAAAAGCAAAAAACATAGAAATATTTCCCTTACTCGTATAAAACAGCTCTCAGTATGAAAGTAATCTGCTCATTTATATATACGGCATACCAACCCTGTCTAACTCAAGTTTAGGTAATTTAGAAAGAAAAACTATGTCTCTATCATATATTTTCCGACACTTCGTTGTTTGTGGTAGAGTTATGAATGCTATATAATCGAAAAGTTCGGTATCAAGAATTTCAGATTTTCTTATGTTTCGCTTTCAAAATACCATATTTAACAACCTTTTGTATGATACAGTTCATTTATTAAGTATTTGGCCCCGTGCAGGTCCGGGTGTTAAAAGAATAGGCCTGCAGCAGCGCTAAGCTTGTCGTATAAGGCGACTAAATAGTGCTGAGAAACCTAGCCGGGGGCTAGCGCTCTGCCCACAGAGCAACTGGGATGTGTGCCCCAGGTGGTGGAATGGGGTACCCCTGGCGTGTTACATGCTGGGGTTGTCAGGCTATAATACGGAAAACCTGACCGCAAACCATAGTGGTGCACCGTGTTGGGAAAGATGCCACGTTCCTCGCACGTTAAAGAACCCTGTTGTGGTATTCGATAGGAGTAGGAACCTTTGCGCTCCGCCACAGGAGGCTAAATTGCCCGACCTTACCCATCCCCCCTTTTTCCAGTGGCAATCAAAATTTGTCGACCCTGTTGTCCTTGTGACCCATCCTTTTTTTTTATCATTTCATGTTCATTTTATCATCCATTTCATGTTCATTGTCTGAATATAGCTGAAATATTGCTGCTCGGACGTTAAACCCCAACAAACAAACAAATATTAAGTATTGTATCTATCAAACGATCCAAGGCAAAAAAATATTCTACATCCATTTAGATAAAAATTGGTACTGCTACATCCACAAAAAGTATACATATATATAGCAAACTTTCAGCATATAAACACTGTAAAAAAAGGGAATTATGATTAAGGAATCGATTTACTAAACATTTCCGCTCATTAAAATGGCCAAAAGGTTGATTTTTGCTTCCATTCAGGATCGTCTTTTGAAAAAATGTAGCAGATATATTAAGCACTTACGTTAGACAAAAATTTTGAAACAAACATATTTTCATTTAAATACTGAATTGTCATTGTGTACTCTTTTTTGTGTGCTTTAAACGATAATTTTCGTTCATATTGGGGCACAATTTAGCGATGTAGTATAACCCTTTCTTCGCTAAACTTGGCCCCATGCAGGTCCGGGTGTTAAAAGAATAGGCCTGCAGCAGCGCTAAGCTTGTCGTAAAAGGCAACTAAATAGTGCTCAGAACCCTAGCCGGGGGCTAGGGCGCTCTGCCCACAAAGCAACTGGGATGTGTGCCCCAGGTGGTGGAATGGGGTACCCCTGGCGTGTTACATGCTGGGGTTGTTAAGCTATAATACGGAAAACCTGACCGCAAACCATAGTGGTGCACCGTGTTGGGAAAGATGCCACATTCCTCGTACGATAAAGAACCCTATTGTGGTATTCTCCCGGAGTAGGAACCATAGGGCTCCGCCACAGGAGGCTAAATTGCCCGATCCTACCCACCTCTCCCTATTTCCAGTGGCAATCAAAATTTGTCGACCCCATTTTCCTTGTGTCCACACCTTTTTCATTTCATCATCATTTTATGTTCATTTTATCATCAATTCCATGTTCATCATCTGAATATAGCTGAAATATTGCTGCTCGGACGTTAAACACCAACAAACAAACAAACAAAACAAATCTTCGCTAAACTTGTCTTGAATTAGTTTAAATATTCATAAAGAGTAATCAAAGGAACTAAGATTCTAGCAGAAATCAAAAGAAAGTAATCCAGGAACAAAGACCAGACATGGCAAACAGACACACACAACAAAGAACAAAAGAGAACCAAAATAATCCATACAAAGTAACAAAAGTAAATGAGCAACTAGGACTCAACTAAAAACTGGGAGCAAACCAGGTGCACCGGTAGGATGAGCGTCCTTTGCTTTTCTAGAAACACCCGCCCAGTTGCTAAAACAAGTCAAGTCCAGGGTAGACGAAAGTGGAAAGAAAAACTATGACAGTTTGAACAAATCAGTTTAGATGCTGCAGATGGATACACCGTGACGATCCACGAGTTCATGACGACAATCATAAAATTTCTGTAGCAACATAACCCTGTTCCAAAAGCCCAACTGTAAAAGTCTAGCGCGATTCAAAAAGTTTGCGTAGTAACGGCAGGCTCTCGCATAACCTACAAGTTGTATTATGAAAAATCCATACGCTGAAGGAATATTGCCACAGGTGATATGTAATCTGTTGATACGGAATGAAAAGTCATCGTGTTTGGCGTATTGTTAAAATTAGAATGCCCAATATGTCTTTTTTACAGGGTTATATTACAAAATGCTGCGTTTTTGTCATATTTGAATAATTGTTTGTTTGTAGGGGTGATAATTTTCACATTAGTAATGCCTGGGCTCATTAGGAAGCTAAAAACGTTATGAATACAATGCTTCATACGAAAAGTTTGCCTGAAAGTTTTACAAGGAATTGACATTTAGTATGCGGACTTTCCTCTCGACTGTTATCTAGATTTGATAATTTTGTTATTGTCTTTCACTGACAACATCTAATGAGTTATTAGAAATATGAAATATTAAAAAAACACTTTTTTATACTATGAAAAATCAAAACACGAAAACATAAGTGTCAAAATTAAGCAGATATGTACAACAAAAATATGTTCAATATGATAGTAATCCATGTGCTGGGAGGGTCCAGCGTGTACCAAAATATGATTTTCGAATACATTTATACCTCTCATTACCAAATCAATTTGTCGCCAAAGAATATTTTCGAATTCTTTTTCAATATAAGCCTATATTTATACCCATATGAAACAAAAAGCCAATATTGTTGTAATTCAATTGTTCGAGTGTCTAAGTCTTACTTAGACATCGCGTATTAAGAAACTAAATATATAAAGGTGACATCATGTAGCGCAATATGTCATCCGACCAATCTTACGGTAACACTTAGGGGTTTGGAGTAAAATGAATATACCCTTACATCACAGAAAAAATCGCTTATATTGACATTTTTTCACTAACAAACGCCAAGAGTATTTATGTTTCAGGACCTAATAGCTCATTTGGTATTTTAATGTTTAGTATCATCACGTTCAATACTTCTGTGGTTTTTTTTTCGATTTTCTCATAAAACGTCGCATAGATTCGACTCTACAGGTTATTGATCAACAAAAATGTTTCAAATGTGGTATCATTCGATAGATAATAATTTTTTCACATAATTAAACCACGAAAACTTAATTTTCTTGAAAGAATCATGAATAAAAACCAGTTTAAAATATTACCCATACCCCTAGAAAACTGTTCTCACTATCAAAATAATTATCATTCAAAGCATCACGACACTGTAAAACTCATATTTTAGCATTTATAATTAGGATAATGATGTATCAAACATATCTGATTAAATCAGATTGTTTATAGCATAGACAAACTAGACATAATTCATGCGAACCCCTCGTGCATTTATGATGAAGATATATATAACATTTCGTACAGAACAGGCGCTAAAATATCCGCTTTCTGGTCAAAACGATTATAAAATATCCAAAAAGGAATGTTGAGGATTTCAATATGTTAGGCATTTTGTCTATGATTGGTGATTTGTTTTCTAATGTCATTGTTTTGACATGATTGTTTGTGCTAACTGTTATATTGATAGTTTCTAAGGTATTAGGCATCACATTTGATATATGATGGACATGCCTATGTCACAAAGGTTAAGAATATTACGGCTAGAACTATGATTTGTCATGGGAAAGTATATTTTGTTCTTTAGACAATTAAAGAAGAAAATCTTAAGGGAATAACTCTTACAATGTTATGTTACTGTTTAAAGAGGCAATATAATGTATTTTGAACTTCTAAAATTTAGTCATAAGACAGAATGGAATAAAAATATTATGAACTCTGAAATTCCTGAAAATAAAAGAACGTTATTCAATTATTTCAACTAAAATACTAATCTTATTGTTGATAAAACAATTTGATTAAAGACAACGCAAAGTTTCTCTATCAACAACTTACATGTGCTTCTTCGATTGACTGAATGAGGAAATAGTTATAAAGTCCTTAAAACCCATAGTTTATGAGTTAAGTTAACTATGATTTTTGAAATGGTGTGGGGAATAGGTGTGTCAATCATTCATCGTAGTTGCTTCTTTGAAACCTTACATGCTATCAAAATAATGATAGCAAACACTGTGATATTTGAAACTTTCACCTACATGGGTTTGAATAAGTGTAATTATTCATTACTTTGTCTTATTAGAAAGCTTAGATGCTATTTTAAAGTATTTTAATACACAAAAACCTTGTTTGAACTACTGTAATTAGAGAAAAAAAGACAATAAAGTGTGATATAGAAGAAAATCTGAAATTCTGAAAATTTCTGTTTTTTACGATTCTATAATATCTGCAACCCCAAAAGGATTATATAAGCGCTTGAATTGATATCGCTCAAATAAAACGTCTCAAATATGGTATCATTCAATAGATAATTTAATTTTTTACAGAAATAAACCACGAAAGGCTAGTTTTTTAGAAACATTTTTTTTAAAATGTTAAATATATTACACTTATCCCTAGAAAATTGGTCTCAGAAATAAACAGAATTCTCATTCACAGCATACCGACACTGTAAAACTCACATTTTAGACATTCCTAATTAAGATAATGATGTATCCAACACATCTGGTCACTTCAGGCGCTTAGATTTTCTTTTGGGGATGACAATTGCTAAAAAGGGAATTTTCATAATTTCAGAAATTCTTCTATATAACCCGTTATTGTCATTTTTTCAATTTACCGTAGTCAATCATAGATGATCACAGTTATACAATCATATCACAGATGGATCACTGTCATAATGCAGATGGATAACAGCCATATTACAGATGAATGGTTTAGCATTATTTCACAGACATTTGTACATGTCAATTGAACAAATCTCTAAAGTATTACTGTCAAGAAATAACCCTTTACCATTATTTATATGACAATCTTTACATTTAGATTACTGAGTATATGGGTATTACTGACATTTTAACTGTCAATTTACTCATTACATATTCCAGAAAGACTTAACTGTTCCATTTCCGGTGGTGGCAAAAGCAGTGGTATTTTGATGTTTCGGTGGGTATGGATGGAAAGTCACCAAACACTTGCATTCACCGCATGGAGAGGTTTTGTGCCTGCTCCCACCGAACACACAACACATTGAAAACAGTCAACTGTTTGTCCTGAATGGACTTCTGTGGTTCACTGTAGCCACATAAAATGCACAAAACCGTATCAGAGATGTCATCGTTATTCTTCTCCATACTTGGTAACCGTATGGAGTAGTCTTCTAGTTGTCATCACGTCACGTTTATAAAATGACGTGATACGTCCATAACTGTGAGAACATTAATCAGCCAAAGCTTTTCAGCATGCTACCTCACAAAATGAGTCGAATTTAGCTCAGCGCTCTGCATTGAAATTAGTTCTAGTCTCCTAAAAAGCGGAATGATATAATTTTTTTTGTGGGTAGAATTTCTTCAAGCCACTTAGCCCTTAGGTAAGACCGGACCATTTCAATTGAATTTACCTCACTATGGCAAGGATGCAGTCGTAAAATATCATTGCCGTGAACTGATGCAAGGTCACTAGTTACATATTGTTAGGAAGCTTGCTTTGATTCGACAAATTAATTACTTCAGCCTTTTCATTACCTTGTCATACCGAATAAAACTCCATTACATCCATGATGAGATATCTGACTTTGAAGTGTTCTTGACTCGAAGTCTAAGTCACTGTGATTCAAAGCATTATCCATTACAACCGCACAGTGAAGACATAATCTTGGAATGAAGGTATCTTTGAACTATTCGGTACAGTGCTCTTTTCCCATCTCGTCATAATAATCAGAGCTATTGGCTTTCGACTCAAAATAACATATCACAACCAGAAATGGGGCCATCTTGAATCAACATCTAAGATTATCAATCTTGAATCCTTTCCTAAACGATTGCTACCTTAACAGGGTGACTCAAAGACTGAGATGGATGAACTGGGATTGTCCTACATGTACCTTTGACCACATGTTTAATGTTAAACCAAGTATTATTTTTATATATGGTGATCTCGTTACCTGAACTTAAACGAATCTCGGTTCGGTGCATTCTTGAAGAATCTAAAAAAAACTAAAAATAAGAGAAAAAAATCATTGTTTGTTTGTTTGTTGGGGTTTAACGTCCGAGCAGCAATATTTCAGCTATATTCAGACGATGAACATGAAATTGATGACAAAATGAACATGAAATGATCAAATGAAAAAGGGATGGGACACAAGGACAATGGGGTCGACAAATTTTGATTGCCACTGGAAATAGGGAGAGGTGGGTAGGGTCGGGCAATTTAGCCTATTGTGGCGCAGCCCTATGGTTCCTATTCCGGGAGAATACCACAGTATGGTTCTTTAACGTGCGAAGAACGTGTCATCTTTCCCAACACGGTGCACCACTGTGGTTTGCGGTCAGGTTTTCCGTATAATAGCCTGACAACCCCAGCATGTAACACGCCAGGGGTACCCCATTCCACCACCTGGGGCACACATCCCAGTTGCTCTGTGGGCAGAGCGCCCTAGCCCCCGGCTAGAATTCTGAGCACTATTTAGTCGCCTTTTACGACAAGCTTAGCGCTGCTGCAGGCTTATTCTTTTAGCACCCGGACCGGCACGGGGCGTTTTGCATATGACAATGTTGTAAAATGGCGTTGGTATACTTGTTTTTTGTTGAAAATGTCTGACATTGAATTTGTTAAATCTCTAATAATATTCCATCATTTCAGAAATATTCACACTATGTTATAGATTTACATAATCTAAAAGGGACGTGTGTTAATCAAAAAAGATATTTTAATTAAAGACGTTGTAGCACCTTTAACACACGGTTAATTATAATTGGTTGAGTTGTCTTTCTTTGACTGCTTCAGTAGCTATGATTATGCATGTTTTTAAAGACATTAATACATTTTATTTGAAATCGTTTTTTTTTATTATACGAATATTTTACATATCATATTTGAATATAATACAACACGTCATATCAATAGTTTAACAATAGCATACTTTATTTTATGCCTTTTTAGGGGGGAAATATTATGACAATTATACACATTTGCCATATCACATCCTTTAAACATGAACGAGCATCCCCATCCCCCCCCAACACACACATACTGTTTCTAGAAAAGCAGAGGACGCTTACTCTACCGGTGCCCCGTGCAGGTCCGGGTGTTAAAAGAATAGGCCTGCAGCAGCGCTAAGCTTGTCGTAAAAGGCGACTAAATAGTGCTCAGAAACCTAGCCGGGGGCTAGGCGCTCTGTCCACAGAGCAACTGGGATGTGTGTCCCAGGCGGTGGAATGGGGTACCCCTGGCGTGTTACATGCTGGGGTTGTCAGGCTATAATACGGAAAACCTGACCGCAAACCATAGTGGTGCACCGTGTTGAGAAAGATGCCACGTTCCTCGCACGTTAAAGAACCCTGCTGTGGTATTCGATAGGATTAGGAACCTTTGCGCTCCGCCACAGGAGGCTAAATTGCCCGACCTTACCCATCCCCCTTTTTCCAGTGGCAATCAAAATTTGTCGACCCTATTATCCTTGTGACCCATCCTTTTTTTTCATTTCATGTTCATTTTATCATCCATTTCATGTTCATTGTCTGAATATAGCTGAAATATTGCTGCTCGGACGTTAAACCCCAACAAACAAACAAACCTCTACCGGTACACCTGGTCCAGTTTAGTGGAGTCCGAGTTGCTCATTTACCTCATTTACTTTTGTTGCGTTGTGTGTGTTGTTTTAGTTACTTTATGTTCTTTGTTGTGTTTGTCTGTTTCCCATGTCTGGTTGCTCTCTCAATAAACAATCAGTGCTGTGTAAATTTTTGACGTGGTTTCAACTGTTAAATTATTATGAATTTACCATAATGGTCTTGTCATATTTAAGCCCCAACAGCACAGTAACATGTATTTTGACATTTGCCCATACTGAACTTGCACTTTCGCTGTTAAGAATTGTTGAAAGTTTATTCTTTGATTCCCGAACATAAAATAATAAAAAGTTAAGATTAACAAAGATTTTGAAAATAGAATATAAGCTCTGCTTTTACAGTCCTTCTGATCATGTCATCACTGGAGATTTGAATATCATTAAAATGAACCCAAACGTAAGGTTGTTTCTCGTGGTTAAAAATTCAGAGAACCACAGCGACTCAATTTGAAACTTAATTTCTCAATACCATAATGGATGCTGTTGAAGATTATGCCAGATCATGGATAAAGAGAGAGAAATAAAGGAGAACCAGAAATCGAGTCCTTGTCAGATTGGATACATACCACCCCATCGTTGGTACGGAAGAGTATTGACAATCTTAAGAAATGTGTTAATAAAAGACACTAAGTGTTTATTCAAAGATCATAAGGCACTTGAATGCCTTTCCTCACTACATGAGAAATATGTTATCGTCCCTGCGGACAAAGCTTCAAACGACATTGTATTTGTTTGTAAAGCGCATTACCGCAATTGCCATTGGGAATTTGACATTGATAGTAACATCCCAGGTTATGCCACATACAAACGTACTACTTTTGACAAAGATGAAATCTTCAACAACCATAAAACATTCGTATCTTCTCTCAACATCGGAATAAAATGTGAGGACTAAACTTACTTGTATTGGATTTTCAAACTTAAAAAGAATCCATATAAAGAAAGGTACATAACAGGATCTTCATCTTGCTCCACGAAGGAGATCTCAATTCATTTTTTCCGCAGATGGACAGCAAGCTTGTTGCAATACCACCTACTCTCGTAGTGGTATTAATCATGTGGATACTTAAAATTTCAAAAACATTACTTCAAAACCTTAAATGCCGCAGCTTTTCGGAAATAACACTACATTACTACATGATAAATTGATATCTCGTTTGAAAGGACTTATTCGTAAATCTTTTGCTGTTTCAAAAAATGCACACATTTTTCTAAAACAACAGACCCGTGCAGGTCCGGGTGTTAAAAGAATAGGCCTGCAGCAGGGCTAAGCTTGTCGTAAAAGGCGACTAAACAGTGCTCAGAACCCTAGCCGGGGGCTAGGGCGCTCTGCCCACAGAGCAACTGGGATGTGTGCCCCAGGTGGTGGAATGGGGTACCCCTGGCGTGTTACATGCTGAGATTGTCAGGCTATAATACGGAAAACCTGACCGCAAACCATAGTGGTGCACCTCGTTGGGAAAGATGCCACGTTCCTCGCACGTTAAAGAACTCTACTGTGGTAGGAGTAGGAACCATAGGGCTGCGCCACAGGAGGCTAAATTGCCCTACCCTACCCACCTCTCCCTATTTCCAGTGACAATCGAAAATGATTGACCCCATTGTCCTTGTGTCCCATCCCTTTTTCATTTCATCATCATTTCATGTTCATTTTATCATCAATTTCATGTTCATCGTCTGAATATAGCTGAAATATTGCTGCTCGGACGTTAAACCCCTACAAACAAACAGACAAACAAATTAAAACAACACAGAATGACAAAGTGTTCTACACTGAAAAAATAGGTTTGTGATATGCTTGATTTCTTCATTGATAACATATTTGTCATATTTGAAGGAGCTATTTTTCAACAAGTTGGCGATTCCAATGGGCACTAACTGTGCTCTTCTTCTAGCCGATTTGTTTTTATATTTATACGAGACTGATTTTTTTCAGAATCGATCTCGTAAAGAATACAAATTAAAAAGATGCTAAATCCTTTAACTTTACATACAGATATATTGATGTATTGTACATCTGTTCTTCTGGCAAATATTTACCGTCAATATATACACTAGAGCTCGAGATAAAGGAGACTAAAGAAACAGCTTGTCCTGCATCTTTTTGGACCGTCATCTCAGCACTAAGATTTATGATAAAAGAGTTGACTTTAATTTCAATGTCATACATTTTCCTTACCTCTGTTTGTTTGTTTGTTTGTTTGTTGGGGTTTAACGTCCGAGCAGCAATATTTCAGCTATATTCAGACAATGAACATGAAATGGATGATAAAATGAACATGAAATGAAGAAAAAAAAAGTGGGGTCACAGGGATAATAGGGTCAACAAATTTTGATTGCCACTGGAAAAAGGGGGATGGGTAAGGTCGGGCAATTTAGCCTCCTGTGGCGGAGCGCAAAGGTTCCTACTCCTATCGAATATCACAGCAGGGTTCTTTAACGTGCGAGGAACGTGGCATCTTTCCCAACACGGTGCACCACTATGGTTTGCGGTCAGGTTTTCCGTATTATAGCCTGACAACCCCAGCATGTAACACGCCAGGGGTACCCCATTCCACCACCTGGGGCACACATCCCAGTTGCTCTGTGGGCAGAGCGCCTAGCCCCCGGCTAGGTTTCTGAGCACTATTTAGTCGCCTTTTACGACAAGCTTAGCGCTGCTGCAGGCCTATTCTTTTAAGACCCGGACCTGCACGGGGCTCCTTACCTCTGCAGCAATATCTAATCATCTCCTGCATATCGTGTGTGTACGCTAGACCAAGTAGTTACTAGTTTGATTTCCTCGAACGCCATAAATATCTGGGTAACAGACTCCAGAATCAGAGGTATGAGGAAATGCGTCTTAAAAGGTCTTTTACTAAATTCTTTTTTTTTAAGATATCAGTTCTTGGTTGAAAAATGCTCAATTTCTTCTTCTTAAATAATGAGTAGTGATTGTTTTTTGTCAATTGTTCTTTGTGCTGATGTGACCACTGATTTACCGATTAAGACAACAGCATGCAAAAGCTTTTTTAATCACCACAGGTATATTCAGGTCGCAATGTGAGAGGGATTTTTAGCGCGCAATAAAACCTTGATTTAACCCACCATTTCGTTTGAAATGTCTATACCAAGTCAGGACTATTGAGGTGCCAGATTCTCCGGTGGTGTAATATCTATTTTTCAAGATTATTTTGGAGTTAGCTTGATTATGAATCGGATAAGTGTTCGATAATTTTGTTGTTACTTTATTTATAATTGAGAATTTTATAAGTTATTGAGTTCTTCACATATGAAAAAATATTGTATACCGCTATATGTTTGATTAAATAAGGAGTATATTTTCATTTTCAGTTATTTATATGGCAAGAACCTTCTAAACCTGAACTGCTGTAGGAATTCAATTATACCTTTAGATATTTGTGCCGTTAATAATCCATTAATATTTCAAGATGACAAAAGAGATAATTTTGATTTTGCAATTGTTAATTTTCAAAAAAAAAAAAACAAAACATCGTACGATTCTATTATTTTACTTTTTGCACTACTGGTTCGTTTTGCCCGTATTTGTACTGAAATGTCATATTTTAATGAAGGTAACAGATTCCTCACAAAACCTTTTGCCCACGGATATCGATATCACAAACGTCTAAAAATATTTTCACCGTTATGTAATTTCGATACAAAAATATAATAGCATTTACAGGTATTTTTTATATTAAAAATGGTACAATTTTTTTTACGGAAATATTAGTCTTTAAAGCAAATTATTCCCAAAATAATCTGATGACTTTTTAGATTTATTTGACAATGATACGATTTTCAAATTATTGTCTATTCTTTGAGCTTTGTTTTCGTATATATAACTATTTGACCATTTATTATATTACACCCAACGTAAAGCCCTGTGCAGGTCCGGGTGTTAAAAGAATAGGCCTGCAGCAGCGCTTAGCTTGTCGTAAAAGGCGACTAAATAGTGCTCAGAAACCTAGCCGGCGGCTAGGCGCTCTGCCCACAGAGCAACTGGGATGTGTGCCCCAGGTGGTGGAATGGGGTACCCCTGGCATGTTACATGCTGGGGTTGTCAGGCTATAATACGGAAAACCTGACCGCAAACCATAGTGGTGCACCGTGTTGGGAAAAATGCCACGTTCCTCGCACGTTAAAGAACCCTGCTGTGGTATTCGATAGGAGTAGGAACCTTTGCGCTCCGCCACAGGAGGCTAAATTGCCCGACCTTACCCATCCCCCTTTTTCCAGTGGCAATCAAAATTTGTCGACCCTATTATCCTTGTGACCCATCCTTTTTTTTTCATTTCATGTTCATTTTATCATCCATTTCATGTTCATTGTCTGAATATAGCTGAAATATTGCTGCTCGGACGTTAAACCCCAACAAACAAACAAACCAATGTAAAAACTTAGTCGTTTTTTAGTATTGCACTCGATTGAATGTTGGGTTTTTAGTACTTGACGTTACTACTTCAAATCTAGTGCATTGGTCCAATTTTTTTTTATGCTGGTATTATTGATTGTACTGTCATTCCTAAATATTTTCGGTAACCGCGAGCATTTGTTAAGGTAAATATCTCATTTTGTTCTTTTGATGTATGTTGAAATATTTCATGGAGAGAATTGTATGTTTAATTCAGTGAATTTTATGGTGTGCTTGTGTGTGGTTCAGTTCATTGTTGAGCTAATTTAAAGGGGTGGTTAAGGCCTTATAAAACTACTTTTGCCCTTCCACAGATTTCATACACCGGCTCACAATAAGGGGAGATGCTGGTCATTAATGTTTCTTATTGTCGTATTTTTACCTTTTAGTTTGATTGTGAAAAATTGTCATCGTTCTTTATAGATTTTATAAACCATAGATTTTATTATTTTTGTTGTCAGGACCTTGTAAAGCTTACTTCAATGTGTGTATCAATTTTTGAAAACTTTTTGGGGATCTTTTCATGAAATTGTTTAATAGAACTATACGCTATTGCAGTTGATGTATTTCGCCATATCCATTTTCTTTTTTTTGTTCATTTATATCATTTTCAGGTTTTCTCAAGCCACGGGATATAAGGAAACACATTCAAAGGGAAATTAATGAAATTAATGACACGGAGTCCGAGTTGTTCATTTACTTTGGTTACCTTGTAAGTATTATTTTGGCTATGTTATGTACTTTGTTGTGTTTGTCTGTTTTCCATGTCTGGTCTTTGTACCTGGCTTACATTCTTTTCATATCTTATAGAATCGTGGTTCCCTTGATTATTCTTTTTTCCATTTTATGCTGGTAGTGCATGTACTCGACCCAATTGATATATAGAAAATCTAAATATTTTCAATTTATGCAGTATCTTCATCAATCTAACATTTGCGAAATCTCAACAAGATGTCATGAAAGAAATATTGCATCTATTTTACCGAGTGATATGCATTTGCCTTGCATGAGCATATCTTGAAAAAAAATCTCAAATATAAAAGAATGTACTTCCTAAACCATATTTTCATATATTTTGAGTAAAGAGAAGTGTATTGAAAAATTGTATACTAGCATTTCCAAAGTGTTGCATCCATGATTATTCAATAAAATATTGACAATATTGAGATAACGTTTTTGTTCCATATTTTGACTTTGAATGAACGTGAAAGCTTGTTTGAATTCGTCGTTTTGATTTGTCTTGATCTTGTTTGTGTTTTATTATCATTATTTATTATTTAAAAAAAAATGGTAAGATGTCTATTTTATAATTCGACCTTCTCTAAGTGATCGATGGAAAGCGAAACTCATGAATAAAAGATATATACGACTGACTCGATGACTTCTCGCTTCATATGATCAACTTTCCTTTCATCTGTTCAAAAGTCCTTTCAGTACCCACGCATGGAGTTTTTTTTATATCACAACTTGTACACTATGCCAAAGCTTGTCAAAACTATACAAGTATTTTGTAGCTTGCCATACTTCTTACAATTAACCTGCTGGAATATGTTTGTTGCTACAAGATTAAAGTCATTTCAACAAAGGTTTTAAGGTTGTCACCATGAACGCGTAAATCAGTATGGTGTATATCTCTATATTATTAAATTTGTATGGTGTATATCTCTATATTATTAAATTTTTTACCATATCATAGTTTTCCTTTTTTGTGAACCACAGATGTCACATTTCAATGACCAACTCTGTGGATATTTTTTAAAAAAAAAGCAGAGGACGCTTACCCTATACTCATGAATCCTAGTTGTTCATCTACTTTGGTCTTGCGTCTTGTTTCTTTGTCTAGTCGTTGTCACCGAATTATTTTTTATTAGCGTTCTAATCTTGGTTGCTTCGATTTCCCTCCGTGTGCTATCGTGCTTTTTACTGTCATGTGCATGTTTTTACAACTTTTGTAGGAACACATTTAAATAAAAACTGAATTTTGAATCGATATTACGATTCTATTGTACCTTTTTCTTATCCGCATCACATACGACCTACGAGGTATTGATTTGAGGTGTCCAAAGAAGACATGTTAACTTATTCTTAAAGTTTGAATTCGATGGATAAAAAGCATTTCTGCTTTTGATTTCATTTAGGAAATATAGAAAATATCATTCCTTATGAACACGTACAAACAGTTATTTTGCATTCTCACAGACTTGTACAAATTTACCTGTACATAGTATTTAAGAATTTGAATAATATTAGTACATTCTTTTGAGAACATAACTTTTTGATGGCACGATCAAAACTATTTTCTTGTTACTTCTTTAAGTTTGACTATGCAATACTTAGCCATAGAATTAAATGTACACTCTATTAATAATTTAAACTAACATGAATTGGAACTAATTACTCTCTCAAAATATACATAATTCATTCACAAACACTAAAAAATATATATCCTGTTTTATTCATATCTTCATTCTTATTAGTCTTCCAGATGCATGGAAATCATGTAATATGTATAAAGAAATCGAAACTTATTTTATGAACGTGTAACTATAAACCACCCTTGTGGGTTTCAAACTATCCTTTCAATGTATTTTCTTTACATAATGAATTAGTAAAAGTTCAATAAATCATTCAATATTTATATTGTGCATTCTTAAAATCAATTCTTTTTCTGGCAATTGCAGGGTGAAGATTTCCGGTACTCTGAATGTCTTTAAATATGTTCATGATTTCTATTTTTACGAACTAGCCATGGAGAGACTCTATACTAATGAATAGGAGGGCATCCTTGTCTAAGAATTGTGAACAGTGTAGTTTTTTTGTTTGTTTGTTTGTTTTTTTTTTCTGATAAAAGATGTTCACATACATTTATGTTACAAAACTAGAAACAATTTAAATATCCAAGAGATACACCAAAACTGTATGGTGTAAATTTTTTATAACAACACTGAGAAAAAAATAAGAAAGCAATAAAGACAGAAAGATGACCACCTTAGACTAAATCCTTTAAATTGTTTTAGAGTTGTATAAAAGTTGAACTGATAGGTACCCACTGTAATATTCCATAATACGTATATAATTTCTTATAAGAATTAGTCCCTAAATTCCTTTAACTATAGTGTGAAAGAATTACAACAGTGATCCCCAGTTTTGTCTATTTTCTGTCTTCCAACAAAATATTTCACTTTAGATTTTGGAAGATAATAAAAAAAACACTGAACTTCATGTTTTTTTTTTTCAGTTTAATGGCAACAAGGGCAGACAGGCTTCGGTTCGGGTTTTGTAAGACCTGATAAATGTTATCATTTATTTTTTTTATTTATTGCATTACTCAATTACAGAACCGAGGAAATGTATGTCGGTTTTGTCGTGATTTCGACTTTTGTAAATACCAAGCAAATTGCTTTCCGTTTGTTTGTTTTTTTTTACGAGCGGATTTTGTTTAACATTTGAAGAAACAGAAGTCGAAATACATGGGTAGTTTTTCTTCAGACATGAAAATCCAAGTTTATATGCGTATGTTATTATTTGAAACGGCTCTTGTTTTGTTATAATTAAAATATGTCAAATAGGTAGGAATGTTGGATTACAAGTACATCCATATTTCAAATGCATTTATATTGCACAGGAGAAAGAGCAATGTGAATCTTTACACGAAATGAAGAACTCAAAATCTACCATGACATGAGTTTCTTCTGAATCATGTTTTGCTTCTGCGCACGCATGTCACGTTATAAAAGCGGACATCTCATTGGTAAAAATATTTCGAGTTCAGTTAGACATGACGCTATTTCCAACCCCTTAAAATCGGAAAATCTTTATTTCATTGCATCCAACACTAGTTTTCCTGTCATATATATATTAAATATACGAAACCCCATTGATATCATTTCGTAGACTAAACAATTTTCTTAACAACGCCAAGCATACGCGTCAAAAGGCGATACTTTCGCGTAATAACGCGAAACTTACGCGTTATAGCGCCAAATATTTTGTATATATTATGAAAACACGTATAATGGAGACCGAGATTTCATTTTTTTCAAATGTGTAGAATTGGCCATAAGTTTTTTGGTAGGTCGTTAAAAAATCGTATTTTTGTTTTTTTTTCTTCAGAAATTGACGATTTTAAAGATCATGAATGTCATCATAGAGCATATATACCATCGATACAAACAGAAATGTCTGATGAGTCATTTTGGAACAAAGTTTTCTATTTATTTTCAACTCGATACTAACACCGTATAGTCTGCTTTAGTTCTGTTTGTTTTTGGTTTTTTGGCCTTTTTTATTTTTACTACTGGAAATGCCTATAATCTTGTACGTTTGTTAGTGTGATATTGCATCAACCTAATTTGTCATATTGTTGTTTAAAGTTCAATTGTTTTGTTCACATATTCTTGTCACTCTGGTCTTGACAAAATAAAACAAATGTGCTTGAATATTTTTTTGTGGGGGGATTAAACAAATGTATAATGCTGTTTTGTTTTCTGTATTTATGTGCGTGTATTTAGATTTTGTTTGTTTGTTTGTTGGGGTTTAACGCCCAAACAGCAATATTTCAGCTATATTTAGACGATGAACATGAAGTGGATGATAAAAAAAATGGGATAGGACACAAGGACAAATTTTGTTTGCCATTGGAAATAGGGAGAGGTGGGTAGGGTTGGTCAATTTAGCCTCCTGTGGCAGAGCCCTATGGTTCCTACTCCGGGAGAATACCACAGTAGGGTTTTTGTATCGTGCAAGTAACGTGGCGTCTTTCCCAACACGGTGCACCACTATGGTTTGCGGTCAGGTTTTCCGTATTATAGCCTGACAACCCCAGCATGTAACACGCCAGGGGTACCCCATTCCACCAGCTGGGGCACACAACTCAGTTGCTCTGTGGGCAGAGCGCCCTAGCCCCCGGCTAGGGTTCTGAGCACTATTTAGTCGCCTTTTACGACAAGCTTGGCGCTGCTGGAGGTCAATTCTTTTGACACCCGGACCTGCACGGGCCGCGTGTATTTAGATATAACAAAAAATATTGTTGATTAATCTCTTAAAGGCCATCTTTCTTCATCGAGAACTAAAATGCATGACATACATTACACAGGCAAATATTTTTCATGTGAAATTCATGTTAATTGTTCTTTACACGAAATTCACGCGCACTTCATATCAAATTAACGTGATTTTCAAAGAAATTTACTTAAAACAAACTTCATGTGAACAATTCACTTGAATTTCACATGAACACGTTGAAAATGAAAATATGTATTTGTTCGATTCCAGTTCAAATCATGTGAAATTCGTGTAAAAATCATGTGAGATGATTTTGCCTGTGTACATAACTAATTTAAACCGTTAAATGTGTTATTCGGATTTGTGTCGTGAAAATATTTTGATGGTGCGGAACAGCAGTAAAAGTATCGTTTAAATTTGAAAAAAACCTAGAGTATAATAAATCAGACATGAATAAAAAAAACTATATGAGTAAAATACCAGCCTTCCCCCCCCCACCGCCCCCACCCGAAACCTTATACAGATCTAACGCAAGTCAACAAAAATCCTGCTTAGGATACAGTTGAATGAAATTCGATTTTATTTTTTTCATTGTATTATTGGACTGGACCATTAATTTCAAAATATACCTCAAGAAAAGAAACTCTAACACTTCCGTCCAGGGTTAATTACCATATGACGACATTTATACAAGCAATGTTTATAATAATTAATTATGACGGCGATCTCCGGTGGAAACGTTTTTGAATAGAATTTATTTACAGACATTAACTGATGTACAAATAAAAACATATCTGTTGTATAGCACATGTTACCCTTTAAATCGGAGTTGGTCAAAAGACAAGTTTTGTTCGAATCTGTGCAAATAACAGGGGTACATGTATAAGCTTAAAGTATTGCATATTTGTTTTCTAACCACCTGCAAGTAGTACTCATATGAAAAGGTCAATGCTATATATGGAATCTGATTAAAAGAAGCATTCTTTCTAGATATCTCCCTAGAACCCTTGATAACAAACTGATATGCAGACTTAAAATAAAAAGTGAAGGCAATGCCATGGAAACAAAACAAACCAAGACATAAAGTACAAATCTCTTGGCATTTGGGAGCAAAGTCTGCATTCATAAACAGTTATAAAGAATGTTTGTTTGTTTGTTTGTCGAGGTTTAACGTCCGAGCAGCAATATTTCAGCTATATTCAGACGATGAACATGAAATGGATGATAAAATGAACATGAAATGAAAAAAAAAAGGATGGGACACAAGGACAGTAGGGTCGACAAATTTTGATTGCCACTGGAAAAAGGGGGGGATGGGTAAGGTCGGGCAATTTAGCCTCCTGTGGCGGAGCGCAAAGGTTCCTACTCCTGTCGAATACCACAGCAGGGTTCTTTAACGTGCGAGGAACGTGGCATCTTTCCCAACACGGTGCACCACTATGGTTTGCGGTCAGGTTTTCCGCATTATAGCCTGACAACCCCAGCATGTAACACGCCAGGGGTACCCCATTCCACCACCTGGGGCACACATCCCAGTTGCTCTGTGGGCAGAGCGCCTAGCCCCCGGCTAGGTTTCTGAGCACTATTTAGTCGCCTTTTACGACAAGCTTAGCGCTGCCGCAGGCCTATTCTTTTAACACCCGGACCTGCACGGGGCTATAAAGAATGCAAATGAATGTTTCTTTGGTATCTTAAAACACCAACGGATAAAATAAACAATGCGCTGTTACAGGAAGCCAGTTCTCATCATTGTTTATCAGCACATAGCAAATATAACGCGTACAGATTAAAGTATCAAGAGTATGCACGGACAATTCCATTAACCTATATGACTAGCTGAAATACTAGTGATGCTAGTTTCATTTAAGCACCAGACAATGACTATCGTTTACCCCACGCTTGTGTCAGTTCTTCCCACTACTCGCAAAGTTCTGATCGAAATGTAATGTTTCATATATTCGTGAACACTATTTCATCCCAATATATCAAATACAAATCGAAAACTACAAAGCATTTGCTGAGTGTTTTTGAGAAAGTTGTTGTACAGGAGCCTGAAATCTGATTAATAAATGCCTCAAGTACTATTATAACGTGCACAATATCATATCATAAGACGCTTCTCGCTATAAGGGAAGCTCCATGTGATATGATATCCTTGGTTTAGAGTTATTTAATGCATATATTGATAAAATTTTAGGCTCCTGTGGTTGTTTGCAGCGATGACACGCTCTTTATAATTGTGTAGAGATCAGTCTTAAATTTGTTAATTTACCCCTCTAATTCTTGACTCAAATCAACTTCTTGCTCTGTGACCCCTAATTCAAACAAGAAAAATGTCTTTGATGATTTATACACAAACTCATCGGCTTCCTGATAGAATTTTAACTGACGATGTATAATGACATAATGTATTTCATGAAGTGGAAAATATCAAATATTGACACCAGTACTATTAAAGTTTACGGCACGTACGGCAGTATACAACAATGTCATCACAACAGATTTACCAGCTTCCTGACCAATTGAGCAAATTACAATGGTTGTGGATACACCTTCTTTAACCCACTTTAAAATTCCAAAGACTCAGGGAATTATGTAATGATTTGAACTACTTGGATGTTTGAGAAATACTGCAAAAAAGGCAAAGGTTGTGTAAGGTACCGAACTATTTATCAAGGAAGTCAAGACTTCCAGAAAGAGACTGTAGTAGTGACATAAGGAGTAAAGATTAAAAAAAATAGGGCAAATTTGTTCAATACCAAGGGCATTATACTCTGATAGATCTGGTTATTTGACAGTCGAATTCCACAAATATGATAAAGACATTAATATATTTCTTAGCCACAGTCATGTTGTACACAATGGCTTATGGAAACTACTTGACATTTCTGTATTCTATCCCTAATGCTTCTTCTCCAGAATGTGAGACATAGTGTGTCAAGAAAATTGGGCAAATTAAAGCTGACGTACCAAAATATTCCAGCAGTAACACTAGGAAAACATATTGAGAAGCATACACAACATTTGAAAAAGGGTATTTCCACCGGTAAGTAAATAGACTTTCTTTGCCTTTGTACCTCAAAAACATCATAGTTGTTAATTGACCACAGAGTACTGAATGGTCTGGTGAAACAAAATGTTCAGTATTCTATGACGAGTGTAAGAAACACTTTAAAGAAAAACTAAACCAGTGAATGATTGTTGAAGGATCCATATGCCTTCTGCCAAGCTACTCTAATTACAGTTCTATTCTTCTTTTCCCTACCCAAATACTGCCCCTAAACACTTGAGTAGGTTTGATATACAATTTAAAGTGCAAACAAGACTAAACATGTTAATCAATTTGATTCAAAATAAGTTTACATCCAATATCAATACTGAAATGATTGGAATATAAAGAAAGACTCTACGTGCTGTATGGATGAAGCAGCCATAGTCCCAATTGGTGAACCTGGTGTTGAAATTTCACAGGAGTAATTGGTGACACTAGAGTTTTAGATCCAGTGTTTTCTGACATGTCTAGTGGTTTTCATGATTAGTTAGTAATATCAACTGTTGTAACGATTCATTTTAATGGACCGGTCCATATAACAGTGATAGACAAGATATTCTAACCCTTATCTGCAATGCGTCACTCTTCTGGACTTATCAATATCTTAAGACAGTAATCTAGCGATGATTTTAGTCAGGAAAAGTCTTTTTATTTGTTTTTATTGATGGTGGACCTGACCATAGGGTGACATTTGACACTGTAAAAGTTTGTTTTATTAGTGTTTTTCATACGGTTAAATTTAGGCATGTTGGTCGCACCTTGTAATAGTTATGTGAATCTTAATAAAATGTGTATGCATGCATCTCACAATGAGTTCTACAAATTCCTATAAGCAAACAACAATAGTATTCATAACCGTTTCCTGGTTTTAAAAGTTTGCAAATCCTACATGCACTCATAACATTCTGAACCTTCCCAGACTGTCTCTATTAAGTGGTTTAGAAACCTTTCTGGCCCCATGCATGACGATGAGAATCAAAAATATAGGTTTTTTGAAGAAGTACTAGCCAATTATAGCGTGATGCTATGATACATAATACTTTTTCCCATAAATTTATTTTCAATTTGTTGGTTCTTTTGGGGTCACTGGTGTGTGATTTTGTTCATTGCATCTTGTAAATTTAATTTGAAAATAAAATCTTTAATTTTCCTATATTAATTAATTATTTAAGAATAATATTTTTCCCTTGTGAGACACACAATAAAAAATCGAATAAACTAATTAATATGTTTCGTCTGAAAAAAAGGGCTTTGGATATAGTCACCAATTTTATAATGTGGTTTATTTTCATATTAAATTTGATTTGAAAAATCTGACATGAACACGGCACCACTATACCTTAGTATTTGAAACTGTCTGTGTAATATAATACTGCCCCGTGCAGGTCCGGGTGTTAAAAGAATAGGCCTGCAGCAGCGCTACGCTTGCAGTATAAGGCGACTAAATAGTGCTCAGAAACCTAGCCGGGGGCTAGGGCGCTCTGCCCACAGAGCAACTGGGATGTGTGCCCCAGGTGGTGGAATGGGGTACCCCTGGCGTGTTACATGCTGGGGTTGTCGGGCTATAATACGGAAAACCTGACCGTAAACCATAGTGGTGCCCCGTGTTGGGAAAGATGCCACGTTCCTCGCACGTTAAAGAACCCTGCTGTGGTATTCGATAGGAGTAGGAACCTTTGCGCTCCGTCAAAGGAGGCTAAATTGCCCGACCTTACCCATCCCCCCTTTTTCCAGTGGCAATCAAAATTTGTCGACCTTATTATCCTTGTGACCCACCCTTTTTTTTTTTCATTTCATGTTCATTTTATCACCCATTTCATGTTCATTGTCTGAATATAGCTGAAATATTGCTGCTCGGACGTTAAACCCCAACAAACATGTAATATAATACTGGCTTATTTTTAGGAATAAAGAAATTCTACGAAGTGGTTAGTTTATAAAATACACATATTTTTTTAGAAATGTCTCATTCTGTTGTTTAATTCCTTCCTTTATTTTCTATAACAGGAAGTTGCAGCACTAGGGGCAAAGAAGAAGCCATATTTATTTGTTGGGCCTGTGAGTTCTCCTACGCTTCAATAATAACCAGAAGGCGAGTTAATTGCATACTTATAATCCCAGCTAACAATCAGACCACAACAGTCAGCATCTTCTTCTGACTGCTTTTTTACTGCGGCAAATATGATAACCTCTTAGAATCATGAATACATAAGAATCTGTGCATGTAAAGAGAAGAAAAGCTAAAACACGGGGTGCTATAAAGGTGTCCTGCCGGAAGAAACAAAACAATGACGTTCCTAAAACATAGAAGTGAAATCCAGTATCAAAGTTTAAAACAGTTTTGATGACAATATGATATTAAAAGGACACGTGTTCAGTTAAAAATAAACTTATAAACTTTGCTTTTTATTAAAAGATAGAAATATTTGATATTTGATTATAATTTAAAAAGGAACATTTCAAATCATAAAACAAATTTCTATTGAACCAAATTAACATTAATAGAAGTGTCAGTACTGATATACACAAATACATATTAATGGATTGAAACTTCTCATTTTACTCTTTTCCTTTAGAGATGGGCACGAAGATATATATTTTTTAAATTCATGCATGTTCAGAAATGACATGCATTTTTATTAATAAGTTGGTGTGGCATTAATAATGTACAAAATATAACATGAAATTTAGTTCATGAGTTTCTAATTGCAAAAACAAACATGTATTGATGTATGATTCTTCTACATATCTAACAAACTTGTAAGTGTGTGCTAAATTTTTAAATAAATAAACATCATTAAAACGTGATTAAAAGTTTCGTGTATTAAGTATATGTTTAGTAATTAATAGGTTTGTATATTCTTCTAAGGAATTTTAATTTGGCAACATCGGCAACGTACTGAGTGGTAAGTGTATAATTTCCTAGATCAATGCAAAGGAAAGTACCTTTCTCGAAGTGGACATATATCACAGTGCAGTTTTTTTTTCTTTGCAATTACTTATTTTAGAATGTACATGCAAGGCACAGCTATAGGTATGTCAACCAATATTTAATCAGAATACGATTTAGAGCATCACTAGTAACTTTACAATAAAATATAAGTGTTAACTGTTGAACACATGTTCTAAAGGTAACCTTTATTAGCCCTCTACTGGCGATTATTGACATATGGAACTTGAAGTTTGCAGTCAACACTTTTGAACACTTTTTCATTGAATGTGTAATTATAAAAGAACAAGAGCTGGGTTGAAAATGTTTGTTGTTTTGAACAGTTTTTAGTATAATACGCATTTAAAATGGAGACCAGGAGAAAAAAAAACCTGCAAGGATAACATCAGAATGCGTTACCTCTTTGGCCCAAGCCCTCGAATGTAAGCTTAGGTTTTCGTCTTTGGTATTGGTATGGTCACTGCTTTTTAGATTAGTATTGTGGTAGTAAAAAATATCTTCGTTGATTTTCATTTGTTTCGTTTTAGTATATATGTTAGAATAAATAAGAGTATGATCTAACCATGAGAAATAAAAACACAGACATTAATTTATAATTTGCAAAGAAGACTTACGGGAAGTTTATTTGTCCTGTTCATTAAAATATGTAATAAATTATGAACTGGCGGAATAATTTGTATTCTAATTTGGTTTTGAGCACAACACATTCCCAAGACGAAACCTAATTAGATTATATAACGAACTTTGAATTGTTTTTGTTTTGATACCTATTAATATTTGATTGATATTCCAATGTTTCTATCACCCACCAACTTGCAGATAAATTAAACACTCGATATTATTGATGTAAAGGTCTAAACTGGTGTTAGAATTATCGTCAACTTGTCATGTCGGCCATTATTCTTCCGTTAGTTTACTCAAAGCATGTCATGCGGGGATTATGCAAAATAACTAAAGAAATAAAGATGCAATAAAACTTGTTCGGAAATTGCAAAACCACTTTATTCTCTAGTGGAAAATTTTAATTACTAGAACTTCATCCCACTTTTAATTTGAACGAAACTAGGATTTTCTCTTTGACTAAAACATATGTTACAACACTCCAAATGATTTCTGTTTGAACTATGTACTCATTAGCAGATGTAGGAAATCATAAGGGACGTGGTTTTCTGAATGATTTAATCAACTGATTGACAGCTTTGCAGCTTTGGAAAATGTGATTGAAACGATCAAAAACCTCGATGTTCGACAGGGGAGTTGGTTTTTTTAATACACATGATATGTCAGTCATTAAAATTATTAAACAGCTTGTGGCATTTATTATCTTACTTATATACCATTGTCAAAATGTCAAAGTTTTGCAAAGCCATGTCCATGAAAGTGCGAATGCACCAACTGGGTTCATCAATTGTCTCTCAAAGAACCGATATGAAAGGTTATTATCAAAAACAGTTTAGTTTTTGATATAAGTAAAGCGGAACATTTCACTTAAACTTAAAACAAATAAAGAAAACAGCTCACAAGTTATTATGAATTTGTTTGACGGGCAATAACTTATTTTCCCTCTGAATATATAAAGTCCACCACTAATGATTGCGCTTGGACTGATAAATATGATTGATTGATTGATTGATTAATTGTTGGGGTTTAACGTCCGAGCAGCAATATTTCAGCTATATTCATACGATGAACATGAAATGATGATAAAATAAAAAAGGGATGGGACACAAGGGCAACATGGTCGACAAATTTAGATTGCCACTAGAAAAAGGGAGGGATGGGTAGAGTTGGGCAATTTAGCATCATGTGGTGGAGCGCAAAGATTCCTACTCCTATCGAATATCACGGCAGGGTTCTTTAACGTGCGAGGAACGTGGCATCTTACCCAACACGGTGCACCACTATGGTTTGCGGTCAGGTTTTCTGTATTATAGCCTGACAACTCCAGCATGTATCATGCCAGGGGTACCCCATTCCACCACCTGGGGCACACATCCCTGTTGCTCTGTGGGCAGAGAGCCTAGCCCCCGGCTAGGTTTCTGAGCACTATTTAGTCGCCTTTTACGACAAGCTAAGCGCTGCTGCAGGCCTATTCTTTTGAAACTCGGACCTGCATGGGGCGACTGATAAATGCGAAGTAACGAAAGCCTTAAACTATACTGCAGGTACAGTAAACGTTTTCATTAATTTTGCAATATTAAGCTCGTTTGGTGTTTTCATTTTAAAAATTTTTCTAACTATGTACCAACGACTTTCATAAAACCTTTTAATTATAAAATATATCGTAAAGATATCACATAAAAAGTTGCCTAATGATTTTGTAAATGTTTATTGAATACATTTGGTAATATATATTTACAGGTGATGAATCAGTAGCATCTGCATGCGTTAGTGTTATAATCGGTAAATCAGTGATAATGTCAGTACAAAGAATAATTTACAAAAAGCAATCATTACGCATTGTATAAAAAATTTTTTGAACCACGGACTGATATCTGAAAAAAACCTTCTGGTAAAAAATCTTTTGAGACACATTTAAACGCACGATGGACGAACGATGAAAAATAATATTACCAAATAATGACGAAAGAAAAAGTAGAAAATGGAATTAATGAAAATATATAAATTAATAATAAAATAACAGTTGAATCAAGGAAATAACCAAGGAAGTACAAAATTAAATAAACGCTTCTATCGTATGTTTAAACGGACGCTTCCATTTTCTTTTTGTTGGGGACCGAATTTCGGGGTTCACTAAACCCTCGAAATCCACTAGAACGGTGTATATTGCTGTACAGTTAAAGAAATTTTTAATTTTAAAACTAAAGTCGGCTCTTTTATCATGCATGTTAGTACTGAGATGACCACTGTTGTCAAATTCGAGATTTAGGTCGGAAAAGATGTTGAGCAAGATGTTTCTGTAGATTGGAGGTTTGGTGGATATATTAACAGAAACCATTTACTAAAAGAAGGGTAGTTAATGGAAAATGCATCATCAATCTATGTCTGTATGGGAAATTAAAGATTTAGCATCTTTTATATTTTTGAATCTTTTTGGGATTCTGAAGAAATTCAGTCTCGTACAAATACAAAATCAGCGCCAATAGGAACGCCAGCTTGTTTCTAAAAACAGGTTCTCCAAATGTGACAAATATGTCATCATTCAGGAAACCAAGCATGTTACAAACTTGCTTTTCTGTGTAGGACACTTTGCCCATCTGAGATAAGTATTCGGAATTGTTACAACAATTGTAATAACATAATTTCTCGACCAGCAAAAGATTTAGTCATTTTAAACGAGATTTCAAATTATCATGTGGCAACGTAGTGTAAAGAGTTGAGTAGTCAAAAGTTTGAAGAGAACAAATTTTCAAATATTGGGGGATGTTAGGTTATCAAGTAAACCTTTAGAATTTTTAAGTAACAACATTATTAATGCCACTTCGATAGTAGGGGGTATTGCAACTAGCCTGTTGTCCATCTTTCATTGCAGACAACATGTTTGTAAGGTTAATCATGGAGCAAGATGAAGATCCAGCTATATATCTTTCTACAATCCTAATTTCGGGGATTTAATACATCGCATCTACCAAAAAGAACTTGAGATAAAGGATACTACAGACACTGTGAAGTCAGCCTCATATCTTGACCTACACTTAGAAATCGATGGTAAAGGAAAACTATTGACCAAACTTTACGACAAAAGTGATGACTTTTCATTCAGAATTGTCAACTTTCCTTTCATCTGTGGCAACATCCCTTCCGCACCTGCGTATGGAGTGTTCATATCACAACTCACACGTTATGCCAGAGCTTGCCGAAACTACCAGCAGACTTTTTGTATTGCACTAGAACTCTAACAAATAGGCTTCTGGAACAGGGTTATATTGCTACAAGATTGAAGTCATCACAACAGAAGTTTTATGGTCGTCATCATGAACTAGTGAATCGTTATGGTGTATCTATCTGCACCATGCAAACTGATTTATTCAACGGGTCATAGTTTTCCTTTCCTCGTTTGTCTACCCCGGACTTGACTTTTTATGAGGAACTTGGTGGGTGTTTCTAGAAAAGCAGAAGACGCTTACCCTACCGGTGCACCTGAGTCCGAGTTGCTCATTTGTTTTTGTTACTTTGTATTTATTATTTTAGTTATTTTATGTTCTTTGTTGTGTATGTCTGTTTTCCACGTCTGGTCTCTGTCCCTGGATTACATTCTTTTGATTACCGCTATAACCTTGATTCCCTGGATCACTCTTTGCAAGAACAGTCAGTTGGTTTAGCCTTGAAGTCCTCAATCTCGAGGTTCTGCAATAGCCTTTTATAATTGAAACTATTATAATTTTAAAAAAAAAAACATGAACTAATGGTTTTAAGGATTTCATCTTTGTCAAAAGTTGTACATTTGGTGTTACTTTCCATACCAAATGCTTTGATAAGGCAATTGAGGTAATGGGCTTTACAAACAAATACAATGTTGTTGAAGTTTGTCCGTAGGGACGATAACATATTTGTCATGTAACGAGAATAAGCATTAAAGAGCCGCCTTATAATCTTTGAATACGGATTGACTCGTTTATTGACACACTTCTTGAGATTGTCAATATGATCGGATGGTACGTATCCAATCTGACAAGGACTCGACTTCTGGCCCTTTGTCCTTTTCTGTCTTTATTCATGATCTGGCATAATCTTCAATAGCAATAGGTACAGATTGATGTTTGAAATACGTTTGAATTTCGGAAACTACCTATTTATGATGAAGAATATTGCTGATTTTAATAGCATCTATTAAAAAGGGAATATGTATAACAGAGCCACGTCAGATATTATGCTAGACAATCTGTATTTCCTCGAAAACATTCGACACCTCCTTCGTCGAGTGCGAAATCTCTAAGATAGACTGGTAGTTGAAAAAAATTCTAAGGTAATGAACACCTTCATGTTGTAACGAGACAAAAGGTTATTATGAATATATCTGAAAAGTGAATATGAATTAGGGGTCGGGTGCATTTTTTTCCCTATGCGTCCGTTGTCTTTGACCATGCCTAGGTTTGAATTGAAAAAGTGTGTTAACACTAGTGTTATGGCTACCCAAACATCCTGCTTCCATGGTTGCAATTCCATAGTGGCAATAAAAAGACCATTTTTCAACATAGATTTCAACGCTTTACAAACATGCTTTAGTATACGCTTTACAGAGTATCAGATTCGACTTTGTTTCTCACAGACGTCATGTAAAGTAACTGATAAGATAGTAATGTATACGTTACTTGTTTAATCTAAGTTGATACTGATCGGAACACCTGTCTACAAAGCCATGTTCTGAAGCAAAGGAATATCTAATCAATTATCAGGGTTACGTAACAATGTCATCAATGTTACCTGTTGTTAGTCATAACGTTCATTCAGGTGTTCTGTTTTATATTTTCCCCATTCATTAAAGAAACAAAAGATCCAATGATAATATTTCAAAAATTTATAAAACACTGTTTTCATGTGACACACAGTGTTCGTTATACAGTTAATTTGTTCTCTTTGTCTTGATATAAAATAAAATTCAAAGGTTGGAATGTATGTTAAGTAGAAATAAATGTTATATAATTTGTCGATTCCTAATAATAATATCGAACATTAGGTGCTAACTAGTGGATCAACGATATTTGTTTAAAGAATAAAAATAAACTATTATTTTAAACGATATTTGGATGTTTAAGCAGACATTGAATGTTGTACTGAATTGCTGAAACTTATTTAATTAGAAAAAATAATGGTCGTTCAAACTTACTTAAAATTATTTTTATAGGAAGACCCTGGAAAGGTACCATTTTGTATATGTAGGAATTTTACTACTATTTCTTGCTGACACATTCGTAATATTGTTGTTTTATTGCCTAAGGGGCTTTATTTGCCTAGTTATCTGTCTAAAACAAGCTATATTGCACTAAGAAAGACTAAAATAAAGTTGTTGCTAGGTGGAGAACGGTTTAAGCGCACGGAAACATTAAACATTGCGCGGTTTTTTTTTCTTTAACATTTAAGCGGCCAAATGTGTCACACTGCAGTCAATCATGAGTATAAAATGTGTCTTTAAAAATATTAGAGTACCAACTTGCTTCAAACGTATTCGATAAATAAACTTTGTAATTAACTATTGGGCTTTTTCCAATATTCACCTCTAAAGGCGATCACAATTGAATTGAATTAATGATTTTTTTAAAACTTGTTGTTCTGAGCCAGCTTTTATCACATGTTTGACTGCCGGACAAAGACAGGAATATTTGGTGGTTATTATGGTATTTGTTTTGTATTGACAGCATTATATATATCTAAATTTATATAATGTTGTAATTAAATACAAACAAAGATTTTCTGCGTCTAGAGAAAAATGGTATGTTTTAATCTTGTAATCATGTTTGATAATTGATAATTGGTCGGCATTCCAATGGGAACAAATTGTGCTCCTTTACTTGCTGACCTATTCCTTCTCTCTTCTCTCTTATGAGGCTGACTTCATAGCTGATCTGATCAGAAAGAAGGAATATCGTTTGGCTAGATCCTTTAATCTCATTTTCCGCTATATAGATGACGTATTATCTTTAAACAATCCTAATTTCCGTGATTTGATACATCGCATCTACCCAAAAAGAACTTGAGATAAAGGATACTACAGACACTGTGAAGTCAGCCTCATATCTTGACCTACACTTAGAAATCGATGGTAAAGGAAAACTATTGACCAAACTTTACGACAAAAGTGATGACTTTTCATTCAGAATTGTCAACTTTCCTTTCATCTGTGGCAACATCCCTTCGGCTCCTGCGTATGGAGTGTTCAAATCACAACTCATACATTATGCCAGAGCTTGCCGAAACTACGCAGAATTTTTGTATCGCGCTAGAACTCTAACAAATAGGCTTCTGGAACAGGGTTATGTTGCTACAAGATTGAAGTCACCACAACAGAAGTTTTATGGTCGTCATCATGAACTCGTGGATCATTATGATGTATCCATCAGCAACATGACAACTGATTTATTCAACGGGTCATAGTTTTCCTTTCCTCGTTCGTCTACCCCGGACTTGACTTTTTATGAGAAACTGGGCGGGTGTTTCTAGAAAAGCAGAGAACGCTTACCCTACCGGTGCACCTGGTCCATGCTCCCAGTTTAGTTACTTTATGTTCTTTGTTGTGTATGTCTGTTTTCAACGTCTGGTCTTTGTCCCTGGATTACATTATTTTGATTACAGCTATAAAGTTATTTCCCTTGATTAATCTTTCATAATCTCCAACGGAACAGTTTATTTATGAATAAACATGTGCACCTTTTATTTTACATTTTGATCTGTAGTGTTTGTTATTAAAAAGAGTCAACTACGTTCATTATTCTAACTGACAACTGCACAAGATATCCATTTAAATAGGAAAATTCTAAACCTGCGTAAAGATTATTTCGTAGATGATAGTATATTGTAAGCGTTCATTCAGTTAATCTGACTGTTTCTTCCGATGCTTTATTTTAACACAACAAGGGTTTAAGTGATGTCAATTTATATCTAAACGAATAGACAATGTATACATTCTTAAACTTGTTTAATACGATCATATGCTATTAGACAATAGAGCATCTTATATGCACGAGTTTCATTTTTTCATATTTCATATTTTAAAATGTGTACATTGTCGACTCCTGTTTATATTTATTGATTTACGAGTAAAGTTTATACCATTATACGTTTGTTATTCTTTGATCTTTGAATAATTACCATTAACATTGTTGTCAATATTAGTAACACATTGTTATCCACACACTTATCAACCAGTTGTAAACCCATTCTACTGTTAATGCGAAAAAAAAACTTAATGACAGTATCATTATTCATTCATGTATAATACAGCTCGAATAGAAGATTCAGAAGCATGAACTAATCCATATCGGAACTAAGTACATGTTGTATATACACAAACAAGGGTTGCATGAGTTATAAATAGTGAAATTAGGTGTTAATATTTTCCCGGAACTTACACGTAAACAGAAAATGATATTTGGTGCTCAAATAGCTTGTGAATAAATGCCATATGGTTTAAATGATAAACTTACGGTTTAGAGTGGTCATTAATGATATGTATACAATTGAACTATTAGCTGCTTATCTTTTAATGGATTATCTGGCATTAAAACAATCTTTTTTATATACACACGTAATACCTCTTAAGATTTGCTGTAATCAAAAACATGCAATTATATAATGTAATATAATGAATTACATGTAGATGCTTAATTACTCGTAATAGTACATTTTTTTCTGAATGACATGAATTGAGAAAATGAATGCATCGTAGGTATTATTGTCTGACCAATTTTCTTCTGGTGTAATCAGATATTTGCAATATTGGTGGTGGATAATTTTATTTTTGGCGAATATTTTTATTTTGAGTACAACTTGTTTTCAATCATTTTATGTTAACCAATTGTAAGAGAATTATAAGTTTTTAACAGGAAATGATTTTTAACAAAACTGCACGGAAACCAGTATAGTGTCTTGTAGATGTTTTTTTGTCATTTAAGTAACACTGTGTAAGAATCAGGCAATAGGTGGCACATCATTTTTTTTAATTTGGTCTTTAATGTCTCAAATACATTCGATACATCTAGAAAACAACTGAAAAACTATTTAAATTTATCATGAAATATCTACGCCATAGATATTATTGACTGCTTGTATATTAAAAACTTCATTTCAACTAAATTTGACCAATACGTATCAATATTTTAAACGTTATAAACACTTTGATGGTTATTTCTGGAGGTTATGAGGTATGAAGACTTGGATAATGCCATAAAATATCTGCGTGTTTTCTTCATATGCCACACTTTTTTTATATATATTTTGCCGGATTCTTAAACAGAGAAGTACTTAAAATTATTACCTTTTGGAGTTACTAGATATATTGTTTAATGAGCATTATTTAACTAAAACCAAAGGAAATGTTTCTGTGAATGTGAAAAAAGAGATTGATATTTCGATAAACCGTAATTCCGTTGTAAGGTTTTATATCTATCTCTTTACGAGGTTTGTTTAAGGTTTAAGGTCAACAGGCATCGTTACTATTTCCGGTACATAATAATTCTTACGCACAGACGACATTGTTTGTCTAAAATGTAAACGGCATACATTTCAATCTATGTCTGAATAGTTAAAATCTTAAATATCTGTTTGTCGAAAATTAAAAGTATTTTAGCCAATTTCTCATGATCTTCGTTTTATCATCGATCCTGAAACGAGATACCCGTGCGATACTTTAATTGAGTATTTTTAATACTGACTTATATTTCATTGTTAAATTATGAATATATATACATGTAGTTTACAATTTATATTTGAGTTTGGGAATAAAAATAGAAAGCAAAAGTTCATACCCACATTAGATTAAACAAAGCTTCCGTCTCTATTCAATTATATGCATTTTGTACATGTTTATTCAAATTCCTATATATTTACAGTTCTGTTGCTCAAGCGTATGTTGATTCCATTTTCTCAACTCTTACACTTTGACAGAATTGCGATTACTATCACAGCGATTTCTAGATTGAGCTCACTGGCTTACACAACAGCTACTAGGACAAGGAAATGCTGTTTTGTTTATACTACGGGGTTCAGCATGCCAGATAGACCGATATGGAGTTTGTTTTCATTATAAAAAAACGCCATCCATCTGTCATAGAGGTTCTTCCTCTATGGAATCCACGGGGAGGGGGTGTCTTACAAGGTTCAGGGCTTGCTCCTAAAATTGACCCTGGATATTCGTCAGCTTCGTGTTGTCAGGTTCTCTGCATAAATTTTAATTTTTTGTATTGTTTGACTTATTCTGTGTCTTTTGCCTGTGTTTCCAACTTAGTTTCGCCCATTAATACTATTTGAATCCTCATTAGTTCTACTTCACACTGCGCCCGTTAACATGTTTTGAATCGTTTGAAGAAACAACTTGAAGCCTTTTCATTTTTTTTCGCAAATTTTAGTATATAATCTATATTATCAGCAGCTTTGTTTAGTTTGGATACAGTTGTATGGGAATACAGTTTTTGGTTGACTCCAAATTTATAATTTAAGGGGTTAACTAATTTTGATTCTCTTCTATACACCTAGCCTGGTAATGATGATAAAATACATAAATGTTTAAATGTTTATATCTTGCAATGTGAATCTATGTCCATTCTTCTTTTTAAATTCGAAACACTAATACTTTCTCGGATCGACAGGAACCATCCCTAAGGATTGACATTGAAGACAAATGACGATATTTTGCTGTCTGAGATTGCTTATGAACTTAATAAATATAAAACAATAAATTAGACGATGGTGGTCGCAAGAAAGTAATACGTATCCATAACCTTTAATCAAATTTACTCTTACATACAAGAAGATATCTTGGTTAAAGAATCGAATTAGGAAAATCCCTTGAGATGATTAAGTGAAACTTAATTTATCCTCAAGAGTCTTACCGTTAATTTTGAACTTGAATATGTATCGAAATTCTTATAGCTGATAACTCTATCAGAGTTTGTAATCAAAGGAAATCGAAGAATGATTGCAAGTTCTCATTGTAAGCGTTTCTCTTCACTTTCGTGAGATATCTATCACAAATTTTGTGAACTCATTAACTTATTGAGTTCCAGTTTCACAGTACTTTCAATCTTAGTTGAAACTCCCTTTCCCTGCATATGTCAATACACAGCTGCATTTCAAAGTGATTATTGATATCTTGCGATGTTCCTGAAAGTTGTATTCACACTTGAAAATTTTATTTTATAGTGATCAGACCGAACGAATCAACTGTACTCTTGAAGTAATTACCAACCTATCAGTATTATGTTATTGCTTCAGGTTGAGTAATCTTAATACCGACCATTTTAATGGTTGCAACGATTCCATAAACGATTTTTTTCTAAGGCATATCAACCTAGCTTTGTATATTGCATATACCCCCAACGAGTCCAAAGTTGATCCTGTAATATATGACTGAACTTTGTTTGTATATTAAATAAGTATAAATAGATTTCAACTCTACGTCGTGCTAAGAATACCCCCGTCTCTCAACAGACACACACACTCAACCATTTCCGTCGAATCTGGAAAGTAGAGACTTGGTATAAGTCAGCATGAGTAAGCTATATACCAAACATCTAAACATTTCCTTACATAGAGACTGAGAAACCTGTAATGAAAATTCCCACTATGCATCACCTAAAAAAGTCGAATGGTAAAGAAGAAACTGATGAGCGGTATGTACGGTACAAGTCATAATGAGAAAGCAATGTGCCAAATTTCTAAGCATTCTCTCCAACAGAAACTTAGAAATCTGTTTCGAAAAAAATTTAATGGACGGACTGACGGACAGATGATTGCAATATAGCACCACTCATACAATATGATGTTTTTTTAGTATTCACGTGGAGGATACGGAGTAAAATATTTATGACCTTGAAAATTTGAAGGGTTCTATCTTAATAATGACAACATGTCACCTAAATACAATGACGAATGTTGATTTCAGAGAATTATAAGGAATGTTACGGAATTTTGGACGGATAGAAACGTTATAAGGGATGTTACGGACGGATAGAAACGTTTTCCATGGAGCGACATTGTTGTTGTTTGATTGATGACAATAAACAATTCTTGTGTGATTTACTAGATATCAAGTTTTCTTTTCTATTGGATATAGATCCTGAATAAAAACAAAATGATCATTACATTATTTTTTAAGGCAAAAACAAAAATAAAAATCAAATAAGGCTTTGGTCTAGCGGGGCTTTACTGGATGAACTAAAAGAAACCTTGGAAGGTATGCTGTAATGAGTGTAAATATGAATCACTATGACAATTAAAGACACAAACCAAAATATGTTGGGTTTTTTTTCAGAATATTAGGTCCAGTCTGTCAATGATTTAAATTTATGGTCAAAAAAATATAATCATGCAGACTAATCCTTGCGCTGCCGCATATCATCGGGTATACAGACTGTATACTTAAGTCGTCTATAATCTTATAAACTGCCGAACGTTAGTTCACTACATTTTGTTAATTGGTTTAAAAAAAAACGCCTTTGCAAAAACGAAAGATTTAATCCTATTTAAAAAATAAAGATCAGTTCGTCGACTCTAGGCCTCTGGACAAGGAAATATGGGATTTATTTGATAATGTATTTAAAATTGAATTCCGAATCCTATATCCTCTTTAAGCGTCTGACATTTATAGGTAAAGCTACTATACAATATAAGGTATTATCCAAATAGGTATTAACGTTCCATTTTTGGTATCAGTGTGTAAGTAAATATTTCATGGGTAAACAATGCGTCTCCAGTAGCTGTCCCATTTAATTCTCAAGACTTGTAATTGTATTTCTTGAAGTGTGTGAAAATGTCCTTTTTCTTCAGTCTTATTAAAGAAGTTCTTTCATGTTTATAAAATATCAGCTTTTAAAACTCTGATGAAAACAAGCAAATTAAAAAAATGCGTGTAGTTACATATTAAACCGCTAGATGCAGTCTTCTTTTAGTATTTGTGCAAGACTTAAGTTGCGAAAGAAGGCACTCCTCAAAACAAAACAAAAAGTGCGATTTTTACTTTAACTTCTGGTATTCTATTTGTATTTCATTAATTTTACAGAGAATATCCTGAATTTATAAATAGCTTGTGACTCGATTCCTAGATTTATTTCTACTATTTCAATTATTTGAATATTTACATAGTGTAAATTTTCATTTGATAATAGAAAGCACAAGTTACATATTGTTTTGTCATTATTACATTTGCCAAATTACTAAACCTATCGGCGAAGTACATTTATGAATATTTTGTCCACCCCGTTCCCGTAATATAAAAGCATTCAACAATAGATGCACGTTTAAAATATGCAAGCATCTTACTTTTCACATGAAAAACGCATTGCTTCTGAGATATTGTAAAGACATTCTGACTTGACACGGTATGAAAATGTAAGGATCGATTTTTCAGGAATGCAAAATTAAATGATCATTGTTGAGCACTGAAGTCTCTCCACAATTTCTAATATCATTATCTAGATTTTAAACAAAATGCATATAATACCAATAACTTCATTAAAAAATCAACATCGTGCATGAAGTATAATAGTAAACTTTAGTTTCATCGTTTATAAATAAATCATAATTAAATTTTGTTCTTCATAATTGAGGAGCATTTTAGTAGAAAATAATTATATGTCACACCTAATGGATACATTGTTCCTTGCTTTTATCATATATATTTATTGTGTGTCATATCCCAGACTGGTGCGCATTTTAATTTATCAATGCTCATTATATTTTATTAATTTTTCCATTACATCTCAAAATGGACTATTTCCATGAAATTGAAAAATTGGTTGTTTAACCGCGAGGATTAAATTAAATTTCACCTGTAAATATTTTCTGTATTCACATGATTCAAACGGTTTAAATACCGATCAAACAAACAGTTAAGTATTCAGTCACACTAATTAAGTTGGCAAATACTAGAAGGTTTTGACACGAAGCACACGGTTAGCAAATAAGAGCTTGAGTCTAGAATCAATTTATTTTTCTCATTAATCTTGCAGAAAACACCAACAGATGATTCAAACAGGGTGTCATATTATATTTGTATTATAACAACGTAGAGAGTGGATTAAGTCAAAGTGAAAACCTCTTTAAAATTGGGTTAGTTTTAATGATTGGATTCTGTTCATTTAAACCCAAAGCAATCGTTGACCCATCAACTTAATTATCAGTGCAACGATAAAATTGTAGTTGAATTAACGATAAATGGTTATAAGGGACGTGTTAACGAAATCATAATATCAGAAATAGGAAGCGAAAAACTGAATCGATCAGTTACAAAGTATGTAATGTCCACGACTATCTACATCAGCGCAAGTGTCTTATTTGAGAGTCAATATTAGTATTCCTTTAAATTAAACTTCATGGACTCGAGCGTCAGATATTTGACTGGAATACTTCTGCTAAATAGCATTAGTGGTGATATTCGTCATTGGTCTGTCCGACTATTTTATTTGAATTATGGGAGACCACGTACAACCATCAATTTTCAATGCACTCTAGAGTACTATTAACTTAATAAGGAATTGTTTTAACTGCAAGTAAAAGATGATTGTTCACTGTGTGTGTTGATGTCGTTAAACCAACATGGAACTTTATTATTTACTAGTCCAGCGATCCTTATGGACCGTTCAGTTACTGATTAATTTTCTCGTTTTAGCAGAGGGTAAGTTTTATGTTTCTGTTTTAATTTTCAACATAAATGTTTTACCATTAAAACAAATAATTTAGATAACGTACACTCAGAATATGTAGTATTTGAAGATCGGGTTAAGCTTTCAGAGACTCTTCCATGAAAACAAAAGTCTTCATAGACAAAAGTACAAAGAACGAAACCTGAACCGGTTGGTAAGGTTATTTACTGACCAGTAACTTGAGTCTGTTTAGTAGAAGCCAAACCTAGCACATTATACAATACCCAATTCATTATAACCGATTTATAATTAGATACAAATGATGTTCATTTATTAAGTAATTTGTTGCTTTAAAAATGACTTGCTTAATAATGAACAGCTCGATATTTATGTAAATCCAAGTCCTATGTATGTTTTTTTTTCTAAAATTTATGTATCCTATTCCCTCTTTACGGTACACATTATTGTCAAATACAAATTAACTGTTATTTTTTGTTGGTGTATTTCTTGTAGTTTTCTAGTCCTACTAATTGTGTGTAATCAATTAGATTTTGCATCAACATTGAACAGTTTTATGTCTTCAGTGTAATACTTTTATATTTTATGTCATGTTGAGATATCAGTAAAATGCAAAAAATGAAGTATTTTAGAACCATACAATTATAAAGACAGATGTGACACATTGATGTTTCAACACCTACATGTACAGGTAGCACATTCTTCTGTCTGTTTTCAAGTGATTAATGATTGACATAAGACTATACACTTATCAATACAATTGTACAATACCTCAAATATATTGAATTGCATGCAATAAATGTGCACCTATCTAGTATAATTCTAAAGTATAGACATATTATATCATTCTTATAAAGTATTTAAAGTTTTTGATCAATGAACCTCATTGACTAATGTTGATACTAATACAACAAATTACTGTTAAAATGTTAAGGTAAAACTAACAATATTCGCCTGCGATAGTCATCTGTCGGAAGACGTTTTCAATTTTAATTCACGAAAGACTTGATTGAGAACTGAACTAATCGACACAAAAGATATAATCCATTATCACAGTTCTTTTTGTTAAAAAAGCCAGTCCTACTTTTAAAATGGTATTGTGTTGAGTTACTTTATATTTAGTGTATTATGGGGAATTAAACTCCACCGACACGCATGTAGTGCAGTTTTAAATAATACATCTTGTCAAACAAACCTATTGAAAAGAGCTTATTATACACCTTCTCCGTAATGTGGGGGTGTTTATACATTGTATATACATGTATATATATACCACACACATTGCGGAGGAAGTGTATTATACATATATGTAATATATCTTTTCCTGTGTTCACCCGTTTCTTGCATCCTGATAATTTGATGAAACTTTGGGAAGTTTATTTATCACATATCATTATGCACCGCATGTTTTTTTTTTCTCATCTGATTGACTTTTGGGGATTTCTTATGCAAAAAACATCAGGAGAGTCATTGGTCAACTAAAAGGGGGCCATATCGTAATTCACAAACTCCTCTACAACCACGGAATAATTTTAATGAAATTGTCACATATTTATTATGGTATTGTGCATCTCTTATTTGCTTTTTTCTTTAATCTGAATGACTTTTTGGGTTTTTTTATGCAAAGCATGGACTTAAGGATTTGTTAACCAATAGGGTCTATTTTCCTAATCCACAACCCTTTGAAACCACTGAATAAAATTTGGTGAAATATATACATATTTTGTTTTCACATGATATTATTGTGCACCATCTATTGTTATTGCACGTTGCTGCTGCAAAACATGGACTTCGTATTTGTCAACTATTGGGAGACCATAAATAATATTTTTTTATTCACAAGTCCTTTAAAATCACTGAATGGAATTAGATGATTTTTTTTAAATCTTTATTACATGATGCAGCTGTGCATCATTATTTTGTTGATATTTTAAGCTGAATGACTTCAATAGTTATCTAATGCAAAACATGGACTTTGGGGATTTGTCGACCAATATGGTCAATCCGGAAAATCCTTAATAACCGCTGGGTGCATTTCGATTGAATTTTTACACATTTTTTATCACATGATGCCAATGTGACCTCCTATTATATTTTTCATATGACTTGAAAGGTTTCCTACGTGGTCTCTGGAAGGGAAGCGGTATTATCACACAATGAGCTTTGGTAATAGTTTAATATAATAATAATAAACTTATTAATTTAATCATGTATTAGTTGACTACAGTTTTAGTCAAATACAGGTCAAGAAAAAAAATGACAACTATTAACTCGAAACACCTTGCAAACCAATCTTGTTAAATCATTGTTAAGTTATTTTGAAAGTGCCTTCAATTCCATATGCAATACTTATCTAATAAGTAAGGGTAACTTCTGTTTCATCTTTTGGAGAAAATTGAAACGTTAGTAAAAGCATTCTTATGTGGCAGTTTTAATACCTACTAGTCTCAATAATAATAATTATTATTCCACTTATTCCAGTCATTACACAGTTCATATATAAAAAATTAAACAATGAATCACTACATTTTAATGTTTACCATTTTTACCAAAATGTGTTTAAAACAGACAGTGGTGTAGCTTTTTTGAGTACCTACTAAGAAAAGACGACATACCTACATATCCCGAATATTTAGCTGCCACTAAAAATAAATTGTAATAGTCCTGAGCAACAGCCTAAAACCAAGCGATCAATCTTTTTAAAGTTGGGTGTGGGGACGAATAGTCATTTGCATGTGTTGTGATGTTGTTACGCAGCATAAAAAGGAAAACTTGCAGTTGTGGCCGTTATTTAAATGCCTTAACAAATAAATAGAAGATTCTCACTGTCCTCGACTTTATTGTCCGAATCTTGTATTACAGAGGCACTGGAGAGCTAATTGACAGATATTAGCTTGTATTGGCAAGTATGCTTGATTCAACTGTCAAAAGGTTGTAAATAATGGTTTCTTGGTAAACTTTTGACCTCCTTATATTACCTTTTCAGGCAATTCAATAAATGACGATGTGGGAATTAAACATTGAACTGATTAATTAGATCAGTGAACAAGTCAATAGTACATGTTTTATCAGAAAGCATTGCACTTTCTTGTTTTATGCTTATGTGTTTAAAAAAAATGAAAACGACCATTCGGTCGCAGAATTTCAACTCTCAAAAGGTTCCATCAATTTCAACAGGTGAAGACGCGCAAAACATTAATACATATATTTGAAAAGCAAAGTTTTGGTCGTCCCCTCCGCGGGACTCGAACCGCTGTGACATCTATGGCAACGCCGCCTGCATATGTATATATATAAGCGACGCAGAATGTGACGAATCTATTCGCTACGCTACTCCATCGGATTAAATTGATACACGGAAGATAATGTAAGCATAGAGGGGTCTGAAAAATTCCCAACGATGTTATAACTGTCAAATTTGCAAAGCAAAGTATTGGTCGTTCCCTCCGCGGGACTCGAAAATCTATGTATATATAGTCGTGACATTCTGAGACGTTGGTATTTAGAAAGTGTTGATCTTGTTCTTTTTCTCTTATATAATGGGTAAAAATGTGATAGGATCAGTGGACAGGATATCTCTTCCGATTATAACGACCAACACGAAATGTAGCTTACATGTACGGATCTGCAACATTTCCAAACATATCCTTATTGTAAATATTTGTAATATATAACTTAAAAAAAACACCAAAAAAATCAGCAATTAATATCATGCCAAGGATAGATTTTACGATATATGTGTAAGTTGCATAATGCTATATTGAATTTATATTTTCCATTTGGTCTTATTTATTGAACTAGTTTTAGGTATACATGAAGCCGGTCATTTTTTCCGATCTTTTATGCTAAGCATTGACTTTAAAGCAAAAAATACTTGTCGTAAAATTTTATTTTGATGTTTTTCGCGCAGTGTGGTTAAAACCTTCATGAACAAAAGGGAAAGGTCATACAATCATTCTTTACTGCTTTAGGTTTCTGGAAGCAAGTAGAAAATTCGATTTATGAAAGTTCTACAATTTACATAAGCGGATTTGACAGAATCAAGATGGCTGGTGTAATTGGCGTGATCAATCTTACGCTTTGGTTCAAGCTCCTTTTACTGGCAAGATAAACCCACTTAACCAAAATTTCTGTTATATAACCTTCCAATACTTCCAATTTTCGAACACTTTGGCAAATTACAAGTCAAATGGTCAAAATGTTTTCATCAATCGTTCATTTCATATTATACATAGTATATACACATATTTACATGGGTACTGTTAATTTCACTAGTATATGATACAAATGAAACACTGATCCCTTAATTTGGTTTGGTTCTTAAACTTTCTAAGTGATAAATTCATAGAAAACTCAAAACGAATTAATGAAAAACTATGTCTTGCAAATATGTCAAAAATACGTATAGGACCGATTTGGGATCTCCAGCATTATGATACTATAGTACTTGTATTGGGAAAACTTCCAATTCTATGGTATATTGGAAAATGTGAATTGGGATAATGAATGGGGGGATGAGGATTTTTAAATATGTGTGTTACTAAAGGGATTTCGAAATCGCCTTATTGTGAAAATGTTGGGAGGAAATTAGCTCAGCTTTTTTTTCGGTGCATCCCTTATTAAATTATGACTTGGAAATTATATCATCTTCTATGTACTGAAAAGTTTGACACAAAAAAAACTTTACAAGTATTTAAAAGATCTTAAAGATTTTCTCAATAGTATTTGTAATGTCAACCGTCTAATATTGTTATAAAAAGGAAGTGTCTTAGACACAAGCAACAATTAGTTTCTAGATAATTATCTTGCCTGTGTATAAGGGAAGGAATCAAATAACTTTATACAAAGCGAATTAACACCATACAAAAATAAGTGGTGGTACAATGAAGGGCCCGTGCTTTCCACATTAAAAATCGTACCAAAAACTATATTGAACAAATTAAGATCGAAACTTACAACTGCTGATAATACTGGTGATATCGTAATAATCCTTTGGAAAGTGAACACACTATGTTATTTATCCGTGCTGCCGAAAGCAGAAAAAGGGCTTAGAGTTGAGATATCTTCTGTCTACCTATCATATACGCATTTAAGTCTTTAAAATGTGTAATCTGATCCCTTCAACTAACCAACTATATCGTTTTTGTCTTTGTAATAAATATATAATTACCATCTCCATTAAATGATAGTTAACTTTCTGTCTTGATGAAACTAAGTACAGTGACTGCTGATAATATCATTGTAAGACATCAGCTGAAAAAAAAGATAACGAAGATTTGCATATGTTTAGAGAGGCCAGCATGGTCTCACTACAACTGCATATTATCCATTAATAATCATATCACAAGTTGCATGTATTTTTTTATTCTGAAATATATACAAAGCAATTTACGTATTGCTAACTGATGAATTGTCTGTTTTAACTCGTCATGACAACACTAGCTGATTGAAAGCACTAAACTGGTACATATAATTTCATTTGTAATTATTATTTTACCAGTACTTCATTTTAAATTGCATTCAATTATTTCAGTAACAGATGCAGTCATGACTATCTTTATTATAAGAATTAGATACACTATTGACGATACTATATTGTTTTATTGCGTAATAAGTCTTCTTCCAATTGACCAAAGTAATAGAAATTTCATTGCGAATTTAAAAAATAAATAAACATATGAAGCATAAACCAGTGAACTATTTATGTAAACATTTTAATTTGATTTACGTCCACCAAGTAACTGAGATTTAATGATTTATTTACTTATATTCGGTTGCACTACTATAATTCACAGTGGTCATGAAAGAATCTATTAATCTGTTTGTGAAATACAGACTTACGGGTTGTCTAACTTTGTGAATCGAAAAAAAGAGTCGATTTAATGTTTACTTAATTGATAGCTAAAACCTTTAATGGTGAGTTACATAATACTTACTTGAAAATGTTCAATGTATTTTTCAAAAAGTAAATACCTTACTAGTTTCGTAAAGGGAATGCATGCTTATACATCTACGTTATGTAAACAATAGTAACTATAGAATGACAACAACCTTATGTGTTACCAAATTTAACATATTAGAGTTAGATATAATAATATGTTTTATATGAATTTTTGTAAGGAGAATGCACAAGACAACGGCGTTTACTTAATTCCTACCTAAACATGAATGGCATGCTCACATGTCTTCTACACTGTAGACCGAAGAACAAATTTGTGAGGGTGCACTTGTCAGATTACAAGCGTATCCTGTTACTAAGACACCACACTTAGAAGAAAACGCTTCCAATAATTAAGTTCATGTCTTAAGATAGGTGCAGTTACATCTATATGTGACACATTAACGAACAAAAGGAAAACCTTATCCTATTCAAGCTAATGCATGTAAAACCTTCTCGTACATTTTAATCATTCGTAAGGGCAACTTATAGTGAGAATGAAACCATCAGTCGTGTTTGGTTACATGCATATTAAAAGGGTTTTTGATATTACAAAAACAAAACCTTAAAGTTTACGTACAACGGTTGTGACACCAGTATCATATATCAACTATAGCGTTATAAATTTATATTGTCTACAAATAGTATCTTTTAAAGCCTAAGTCGCATGGGATTTGCTAGATCATTTAAAGAAATTATTCTTAGTTCACAATTTTTTTTCCAAACAATTAGACCTATCTCAGCTTGTGGAAGTCCATAAACTTACTTTATACTTCATATACAAGGATTTCAAATGGATTTGATAGGGAAGGACAAAATATATGCAGATACAGGTTGTATGAGTTCAGATCAGATAGTCAATTTAATTGGCTCGTCGAAAAATATAGGGGTTTGCTTAGCCATTTATGATAAAAGTCATACACAATAAAAGAAAACCTCAATATTAAACGGACAAAAAAGATTTGTTTGTTTGTTTGTTGGGGTTTAACGTCCGAGCAGCAATATTTCAGCTATATTCAGACAATGAACATGAAATGAAAAAAAAGGATGGGTCACAACGATAATAGGGTGGACAAATTTTGATTGCCACTGGAAAAAGGGGGGATGGGTAAGGTCGGGCAATTTAGCCTCCTGTGGCGGAGCGCAAAGGTTCCTACTCCTATCGAATACCACAGCAGGGTTCTTTAACGTGCGAGAAACGTGGCATATTTCCCAACACGGTGCACCACTATGGTTTGCGGTCAGGTTTTCCGTATTATAGCCTGACAACCCCAGCATGCAACACGCCAGGGGTACCCCATTCCACCACCTGGGGCACACATCTCAGTTGCTCTGTGGGCAGAGCGCCTAGCCCCCGGCTAGGTTTCTGAGCACTATTTAGTCGCCTTATACGACAAGCTTAGCGCTGCTGCAGGCCTTTTCTTTTAACACCCGGACCTGCACGGGGCTGGACAAAAAAGATCATTACAAATCCCACTAAACCTAAGTTGAACTCCATCAAGTACTTCGGAATAACTAACCGTTTCGTAATAAAGTCATCACTAATAACATACTACGTACCAATTACGCTTATATGCATGTGTTAAACAATCGTAGTTTCAGGGATTTGATACATCGCATCTACCCCCAAAGAACTAGAGTTAAGGATACTACAAACACTATGAAGTCTGCCTCATATCTTGACATACACTTAGAGATCGATGGTAAAGAAAAACTATTGACAAAACTTTACGACAAACGTGATGACTTTTCATTCAGAATTGTCAACTTTCCTTTCATCTGTGGCAACATCCTCTTCAGCACCTGTGTAAGAGTGTTCATATTACAACTTATACTTTATGAAAGAGCTTGCCGTAACTACGCAGACTTTTTGTATCGCGCTAGACTTCTTGCAAGTAGGTTTCTGGGACAGGGTTTTGTTGCTACAAGATTGAAGTCGTCACTACAGAAGTTTTATGGTCGTCATCACTGCTGGATCCATCTGCGCCATGAATACTTCCCTTCGGCACCTGTGTACAGAGTTATCATATCATAACTCATACGTTATGCCAGCGCTTGCCGTAACTATGCAAACTTTTTGTATCGCGCTAGACTTCTTACAATAAGGCTTCTGCGGTTAAAAACGACCATAGTTTTTCAAAGTTGTGTTTAATCAATTATTTTGTGTCTGGATACTTAAAAATTATGTTGTACTCTTAAAAGGAACGACATTTTATCTTTATACAGAGACTGATTCTTGAATATTTGTTCATTTTTATCAAATAGTGCTGTTATAAAATATATATGAAATTGAATTAGTGAATTTGATTTTAATACTATACTTTTTGTGTAGATTTTTATCAGGAACTATCAGAAATCAGGGTTGAAGGGGTTAAAATTTAATATAAATTCTATGATAAGAAATATCCTAAAATATGTTTTAGAAGGTTTTTATGTTGAATCGATCAGAGACACTCAGCGTTTTATCACAAGACTATGAATGTATATTCAATTGGATTCTCAAGATATGAAGAATGTCCAAACGTCATTCAAAGCCAAAAAAGTAGCGTAAGAGTGGTTTTTATACTTTTTTCAACAAATCGTATTTAGTTGTTTCTCTGGTGAATACATTTATCAGAATTTTAACCCTAATGATTTTTATAATACAACATATAGCACATAATAGCATTACGGGTCCCATGCCAAGCATACTTCACGCTACCGTTGGTTACATATATATATCGCTTATACAGTTAAGGCACGAGCTGATTGTATGAAACACAAGATAAAAATGTACAACTGCAATAGTAAGTTAAATATACATGTATGTGAAATATACGTCATTGCTATTTCTAATGATTTTCTCATTTCTCAAATTTGACTCCTATTGATCAGTTTATCGTTACAATCCGGCTCGGATAACAAGCACTCAATTGTAGATTGAAGGAACCAAATCCATCTTGAAAGTAATACGGTAAAAGATTTGGCGGATTAATTTCTACTTTGTATGTCTGTGGCCTCGTTAAACATGCATTAAAATTAATTGGTTATCTGATTTTGTATTGTAGCATCCTGTGAAAATAACATTTATCGAAATTACAGTGGTAGAATAATCTCAATCGGAATTATTTATACCACTACCCAAGATGAGAAGTAAGGCCGTCACTGTAAATGAGCTTACATGCTACTTAATGTTGAACTTATCGTAGCGATAACGATTCTCTGATTTATTGAAAACGTTTTCAATATAAGCAACAATCTTTAAAACTGGTCCTTTGAGACAGATCCTCAAATGCATTTTGTATGAATGTTGTATGCATTTACATGTTTCGACATGCTATAACGAATACATATTGTTGACTTTGAAGGTAAAAATAGAAATTCCCAACAAAAATAAATCCTGTAATATAGATCTTCTAGCCATAGTAATATTAAGATGTAGTACAGCACGCACATAGAAAGTAGAAGTTGTCAACTAATTCAGTATCTTTTAGTTTTTTTTAAGTCGTAGTCAAAACATATATTAAAAAAAGTACAGCAGTTAATTGTGTTTTTTTTATTCACCATCAAATATGCGAATTTGTATGGCCTTTTTGGCCTATTTATAACATCAGATCATTTTCATAATATTGAATATATTGGTATATGCATGGCGAATCAGTGAAAATTATATAATACTAAATCTAAATAAATTGTACCCGCAACGATCACGAACTGTTAAGACAATCGTCTCTACCAGTATTTATATTGCTATTGAAAACTTGCATCTTTTTGTTGTAGGAAGGTTTGCTTACAAACGTCAATTGATAGGAAGGCAACCACCGGTAATTTTACCAGATGATCAAAATGTAACCGTCCATCGGCACGATAGGGCAATAATGAAGTGCACTGTCAACCACAGAGGAACCAAAAATGTAGGTTGTTTCACATTTGTATTTGAATATTCAATTTTCAAATATTTGTTCTGATGTTCAGACCTGACATGTTTTCACGGAGCAAATACTGTTTGACAGGTGTATAATTTATGTATATTTGTATGATATACAAGATTTTCTAATTTTTATATGAAATATTAGTATTAGTCTGTCGTGACTGTCACAACCTATGAATTAAAGGTTGTTTATTTAAAAATGATGTAAGGTAATTGTTCGCTTGGTGAAAATTGATCTAACTAGGAAAATTTAAGATTCTGTTGCACAGATAGAAGAAAATACCACATAGACATAATTACTCACAAATAATACTCATTAAACTATAACATAAAATGAAGATTGAAAATAGTTACTATCGATATTAAAAGTATAGTAATACTATAAAGTCTAACGTTACTAAACAATGTAATAATACAAATGAATGCATTAAAATTTAAACGCATCCCTAGTGCATAGTTAAGCCCTGAAAACATCGTAAGGCTATTATATTGCAGGTTCAATGGAGCTTAACCAATTCTAGTCACCCTCTTGCAATCAACAATTCAACATGGACATCAGATAAACAATTCAGTGTTAAATATAAAAAGCATAATGAAAGTTTAGAAAGCTGGGACTTAGTCATAGAAAACGCTCAGCCAAGACATAGCAATATATATGAATGCCAGATCTCATCTATCGTCACCCATTTGAGAAAAGTTCACCTTACAGTATTACGTAAGTGGTATACATGTGTTAAGAAGGGCAAAAGCAAACTATAAACAAACACCTAAATTTTCTCTCATTCTAATGGTGCATAATTTCAATTTCAAAAGTAACACATTTCCTGATCGGATAAAACAATTGTCCATCATCTCATAGACCGAATTTTGTAATGTGACTATGGCGTCAACCTTTTAATGATTTACTCGTTGAATTTTGATGCTAAAGTTAAATTGTAAGGAATGACTGTCTTTGAAGAAATGACCTTAATGACTGTAGTGCACATTTGAAAATAAGGCGCTGCGCAGTTTATTTAGTAAGCACCACGTGATTGAGGTTACTTCTTCAAAGACCGAAAAAATATTCCTGATTTTGTCCAAACATCTCCAGTGACTCAGAGATCTAATTGTAGTCATTTCAAGTAGAGGAGATATCCTTGAAAGTAGATTTTCAGGTCAGTGGTTTTTTAATATGTATGTCTCAGATTTTTCATATTATGCCTCATTCTTACATAGACTTGTACTTAGGTATTAAACAAAATACTGCACCCTCACTGGGGCTTTTTTCAGAATAGCTCTTCCAGTATTTAACTCTCGTGTTTTTTTTATTCCATGTAGTCTAGAGCAATATGCCAGCGAAGTATTTAATAATAACTAAATTAAGAGGTTGGCGGTGTAATACTTCCAAGTCCAATCATTAAAGGGACATTATTAAGGACTTGTTCGAATAAGTCAAACATTTATGTTTTATTGCGGGGTTCAATATGCTAGTACCTAACTTCAAATCCAACTTTGTGTAGCCCTGGAGTAAAAAAAAACATTTTCAGCGTTATTTTAGAAATATTTTAATCGAATGCATTGCAATTTTACAAAATTAAGTCATATTAGGTATCGCGTGATTGCTTTGTATTACGTGTTCTTAACAGAATATCGTCAACTTTTCTCCTTCACATAGGCTGATCTTTCACACTTTTACCAAGTTTGTTATTGTGGGTCATTTAAATTTTCATTTAAATGTGTTTTATATTGCAAAAGTTGTTTCTTTAGCAATTAAAAAGTAAACCAGGTGTTGACCGTAACCGGAATTCTGTAATATGAGGCGAATTTATAGTTTTGATAACTAAGACAATATACTGACTTAATAACTTCGCGTGTTAAAAATGCAACTCGGGTACATGTATTTAAATTCCTCATCATTCATACGTCTCTCTAAATTCGTGCAAGTTTGAAATTAAGCGTTGCGATATATAAACAATAATCACAAAATAGTTTAGAAAAAGATGAAGCAAAACGAGTGCATGGTGCCATCAACGTCAATTGAAAGTCCATGAAACCAAGTAGAACAGTTTAATTAAGACTACACACCATACAACATTCTAGTGTCGTCATCTTTAGATTTTCTTTTGATCGTAGCTACATTTTAAGAGCAAGCTTGAATTTTGAATTTTAGTAAATTGTATTATAAAATATAGCCCTCAACTGCATGTTCGTCTCTGAAAAATACAGTAACCATAGCAATGAATGAATTTAACCGAAACTAAAATAGAATGACAAAAAACTCAACTGGTCAAAGTACAAAGTTTAGTAAACAAGATGGAAACTTGAAAGAAAGCAGACAGGCAAGAAACATAGATTTTTAAAGGAAAACATACGAGGTACCAGTCTACATATACCAGTATTTTTTGGCTTAGCATTTTCATTTTTTTTAATTTACCACTCTACCAAATGCGGGCTAAGTAAAATAAAGGTAATTATATATGTGCGCATGTTTTGGCAGTTAAATTTATGCACTCTGCTCCATCCTTGCCCAAACTTCTTAAAAGCTTACCATATTTTTTTGCTATCAGTTTAATGACACTTCTTGCCGTTGCAGGTAGGGTACGTAAAGTTAGCATGAATACACAATGTACGTGTTTTAGTGGTCGACTGGCTAATGATATAATATATTTTCATTTTCAGCTACAGTTAGAAAGCTATCTCCTAGTAAGTGAAAATAATAAGAATTAAATGATTTAGAGGTACATTTTAATTGAATTAAAATAAATTAAATATTGTTAATAGTAAAGCTAAACTTGTTCTACAACTGACGTAAGCGCATGTCAGGAGTCATATTTCATTGGTACATTATGCAATGCCTGTTAAATGCCAACGACCAAAAAATTAATACAAATGATGTCTACAAAGTGTTCTGCACAATTATTTATTGGTATGGTCATAGGTCACTAGTTACCTTTGTGTTTTATCCGAATGATGTTAAATTATGGTTGCACTGAAAATTAAAATTAGAATTAAAGATTTACATGAATATTTTTTCCATCTTTTTCATGTCTAGTTTACAATTCATTGTAATGTTCACATTGTATTGTAACGCCAACCATTATTTACAATTTTAAGTTAAGTGAGGACAAAACAAAAGCTTACCAGCTCAAACGTGATTGTGCAGATCTATTATATTTCTATTGCAGAAGTGACAATTCATGGAACGACTTTACTCGATAGTCACGAAACAATTAACTTAACCTGTAAAGCAAGAGGAGCACACAGGGCTCCAGATGCTGTAGACTGGTTTCATGAAGGAATAATAATCAGACCACATGAAGGCAGATGGCGTGCTAGAATTCAAATATTTATGGAAGTTACAAGACGATCTCTAATAAGTCATCTCATAATTTTTAAAAGTAGATTAGAAGATAGTGGTGCATACATATGTAGGAGTTCAGATAGAGAATTCGACAGCATTGGTGTACATGTTTTAGAAGGTAAACAAAGTAAGGTTTATCTTTGAACTCAGATAGACATTTTCTGTTGTAATGATCACGTGTTTAAATAAATGCTGAAGAACTTAGGTTCTAAATCAGTATCACATATTTTCCTACAAAATAAAAACACGACAGTTAGTTTTGATATTACATTATCTTCAAAATACCAGTATACGCAACGTATATGATTTTAGGCTTTGTGTGGATCTATTTTTACTCAAATATCAATTATTTTGATTGATGATGCACCTATTTGTTGTTATGTCGCTGATGTCTCGACCAACGGGGGAATCTGCGAGACTTCTTAGAACACATGATGTGCGCCTGCGTTCAAAAATCACATCCTAACCGCATACGTCACTTCTGATAGTAAGATATTTACTCATGTTTTGACAGAGGATCTACATATGTACATGATGTCGCTAACACTCCCTTCCTATTTTTTAAAACTGATTTATTCCACGGGTCATAGTTTTCCTTTCCTCGTTTGTCTACCCCGGACTTTTTATGAGCAACTCGGCGGGTGTTTCTAGAAAAGCAGAGAACGCTTACCCTACCGGTGCATCTGGTCCGTGCTCCCAGTTTTTGGTGGAGTCCGAGTTTATTGTGTATGTCTGTTTTCCATGTCTGGTCTTTGTCCCTGGATTACATTCTTTCGATTACCCCTATAACCTTGGTTCCCTTGATTACTCTTTAAAAAACTTTTACATAATTTTGACTTCGACGATTCTGGTAGCAAATAGCGAAAACTTGCTCAAGGCAGTTTGCAGATCTAATCCAGATGTATACAATATTTATGTATGTTAGTCCCCTTTATTCAATATAAGGAACTCAAGTCCAATTGCGTTTGTTGTATCTTTTCGACTGTATTTTCAGTTTCTCTGTCTTATTTTTAGCAAAACATGTAAAACATAACACCATCTGTCGTTTATTTTCAGATAATGATCCACCAAATCGACCTCCAAGAACTAGTGAGTACAATAATTGTTTTATTATTATTATTTTTCCGCTGTTTTTTTCGCTATCGTTCATCGTTCTTTAGGAAAAAAATCAGTGAGAGCATTTTTTCATCATATTGATCAACGTTCTTTATTTACCTTAGAAATGATCGTTAACGCAGAATCGAGACCATCCTAAAGATGGCATTTTATTCTCTCTATGAGTATTAAATCATGTGCGTAGGTCTACTTAGTCTGCAGTCTGCAGTATCGGACATCTTGGTCTGCTTTTACATATTCCAAGTTAATATGATATTAGACTTTGTTTTCGAACTTGGAAAATTATTATTAGCTATAGATGTGTTATTTCGTATCCCTTTCTGCTTATACTTTTGTCTTCGGATGTAAAATTTATAAAGCATTCGCTCTGTGTATGACAATCACTGATTTTCACGAATTGCGTCACTGTCGACATTTAAGAGTAGAAACTAATATGACAGTTATCGATTTTCTATTTTGCAATTGTTATATTGTTAGTTTGTGAACTAAGTGATACCTCCATTTGACATATTAAAACGTATCAAGAGTTTGTTTAATGCAAACTTTGCAGGAAGTGACAATTCTTTGACCTTATAATTAGGCTGTCCATTTTTTCTCCGATTGAAATTTTATGAGCAACTTAGCGGGTGTTTAAAGAAAAGCAGAGAACGCCTACCCTATCGGTGCACATGGTCCATGCTCCCAGTGTTTAGTGGAGTCCAAGTTGCTCATTTACTTCTGTTTCTTTGTACGTTATTTTGGTTATTTTATTTTCTTTGTTGTGTGTGTCTGCTCTCTTTGTCTAGTAAAGTTATACTCGGATTATATTGTTTTGATTTCCGTTCGAATCCTGGTTCCCTTGATTTCCTACAAGTGAAATTGGAATATGTGTATGATTGCTGCAAAGTTGGGTGAAAAGTTTCATTCACTTTCAGTTTAAAGAAAATTGTCACGATTGATACTTGCGATCTTTCCTTGTCAATTCTTTCTCATCTGAATCTTTAATACTAGTAAGTGGCATTGTGTGAACTATTTTTTGTTAATTACACAATTGAAGTAATAAATAAATAGCAACTTTCGTAAGCGCATTAGTTTTTTTTCGTACATCAAACAAAATTTTAGAATTTATTTCAGCTTCACAGAAATGCCTTTACTTTTACAGATGCTGTGGAGAAGATTGAAGCTCAGCCAAACTCGTCTGAGATTTATACTGTGAAAAACACGACGTTACTATACACTCTTATCATATATCTGTGCTGTTCTTTTGGTTGAAATTGTGCCTTTTTTACCTTGATCAAGGGTGATACATTCTCGCGTACTTCAAGAGAAAAACAGGTGAAGTCATTTTTTTCCTGAAAAAAAGCATTAAGTTATTGTTCACATGCAGACCCATAGGGATTTGATCAATAGATGATTTTGTATAATACATGTAGTTTAACAAATCAAATACGAAATGCTGGGTTTGTTTATTGAGTATTTTTTGTGTATGTTTTTTTTTTGTTGTTGCCATCAGAAATAACCGGAAGAAAGTTAATTCTGGTTCTAAGTATCCGGTACTTAAGTGTTTAGTTCATATCGGAACTGAATTGTACAGTTGTGTATATTACAGATTAATTGACCGTTGTAATTTTTACCATCAAATAAAGTAATTAGTGTAAAAATGATCAGTCTACTTATATTTGTAACCTAAAATGGGTGATTATAAACTGTCTATAATAGTTTTGATAATGGTAATGCATTATAACCACACCGACTGACATGTTCAGCTAAAAATTCAAAACCAGAAAGCAAAATAAAGGGGTCAATATTTGAAACTATAAAGTTGCCACAATGTTGCAGATGAACATGTTAACAAATGAATAACAGAAGGCTTCTTTAAACAAAAGTTTTAATAACTGTTTTGTGAGGCAAAACAAATAACAAAATTAAAACAAAGATGCAGGTATCACGTACAAGATGTATAAACATTTAAAGTGCTTCTCAGATTGTTTCGATTTTTTACCTTCTTTTGTCGCCCCTTGGAAACTTTCTGGGCTTTCGTCGCCCCTTGGAAACTTTCTGGGCTTTTTTACGTTAGTTTGATTATTCATCTGATGTATTGTTTTTGTTGTTATGTTGCATATTTATTTCAAATAAATATTGTTACTGTTGACCTGTATTTTTTTACTTAATATTTAAAAATACTATCTTTAGTACATTTTGTGTACGCTTTAATTATAGCACAACTGATGAATAATCTAATGTAATGCTACACAATGAAGTAAAACATATTTTTCACATATTTTTTTCAACACATGTTGATTCTGCTAGCTTGCGTATAATTTAAGTACCAGTCCATACAAAATTCTGACGCTGTCTATGATTAGGTGATTCATGGTGTAGAAAAACCCATGGATCAGAGAGTGCTTTTTGGTCTATATATGCCATATTTTTATGTAGATATATACTTTTGAGAAACTACACTTTAATCTCCTATTAAAATCAATCCAAATCTAGAACAATAACACTTGTAAAGTGCTAATTTTATGTTCAATCTATACAAATTTTATCTCAAAAGCACAACCCCAAATGAAAAACTACGACTGGTTATGTGATTTATAACGGTTTCTGAATAAGAAATAAAACTGAATTTGCCGGGTTTTTGACATGCATGAATCATCCCGATCCTGTCAGATTTTTATAAACTTTAAAACTGCTACATAAATGGATATAAGTATTGCACAATGTTTACATATATTTCGATAAGCTTTATAACGCTCATCGCATTCAGTTTCATTTCCAAATTATCCGTATAGAACTAGCAAAATAGTTTCTTAAAATGTGCGTTTAACAGTAAAAGCCACGCAGTTTGAAAACACGTAGGATTTCTCTTACATAACACCACCGAAAGGGTTTTGTAAAAGTCTTGTTATTTCAGCGTCGTCAAACAGTACTAACATTACCCCGTAATAGTAAGTCAATCTTCCTACAGCATACAGATACGATACACTTCTTCCAATCAACCATTGTTTTATTCGAAATTTATACTGTATGCTTCGATTGAAACAATTCTTAATATGAAGCTTGAAAATGTTTCTTAAAAAGGTGCGCAGATACAACTGCAGTATGCATGAGAGAACTGATAACACTTGGTTAATTTAGAAGGTTGTATTGTTTTGACCGATTATGGGTTCCACCACTCTTGATTTCCACAGAAAGTTTATTACGCATATTGAGCATGCGCATTTTATAACGTTTTGAAATATTACGATTATTTACACGCTATTAAAGATAAAAAAAAATTATCTCACATACACACACAGAAAGAGAGAGAGAGAGAGAGAACTTGGGGGGGGGGTTAAAATTGGATAGTTAGAAGCTTACATATACTGTACAAGATTGCATGTACATGTATCTGGTAATCTAAACTGGTATTTTTAACTTCATCGTTGAAACAGTGTTTGTTTGTGTTCCTTGATTACACTAACTTTAATCATCTATCAAATGAGAAGTTAGAAATTAGTATATTAAGGCACTGTTAGCAAGCCATAATGCAGCGATGGTATGATATTTTAGTATTGACCGAAACGTTTTAAATATTTTGTTTACATAACAAACCAGTATATAAATATTGTAAATCCAAAACTGGTATTGTATTAAATGATAAATACTTCACTCCATTTTTGACATTTATAATCGTGCACACTTTGACATCTTGTCTCCACACTATTTCGAATTATTTTTTAGCCATCACAATCTGGACGAAACAGTAACAGGAAGCTGTTACGGTACCGGTATATTAGATTTGATAAAGGAAACAGAGACATGGACATTGACAGTCTGAATTAATAATAAAGCCCGATGAACTAGTCTAATTATCTGTTCAAAAAAAGAATCCACCATTTTCTCTTAGAAAAAGAATTCTCTTTCAGTATGATGCCGTTCCCATGGGTACTCATATAATACGCAGAATCATACAGACTTGTTAATTTCATTATTACGAACTCCTTTCAATTTGTGAATTCGTTCCATCTGGGAATATATAAATATCACTAGTGTTCATCATCAATGCAGAATGATTATTAAAAATTTATTTCATTAAAAAGAAAACAATACAGTATAACGGGATTAGGTCGCTATCATTTCTATTGGGATTGAACTTGTCATGTATTCTTTAGTGATCTCAGCAATTTATTAACATATTCTCGACGGAAAAAAGTTTTGTACAGGACATATCAATTTCCCGTGGTGACCCAAATGTTTGGAACATATGACCTTTTATAAGTTTAAGGTCGACCATGAGTAAAACATGTGCAACAAATACTAACTTATACTTAGTGTGCCAAATCATAACAGCAAAAGAGTTTGTGGAACCCGAAGTCCTTGTTTCTATTAAGGATCGTCACCGTATAAAAACATGGACAAAAAGATAAACACAAAAAATCACACAGGTACTTATTTCATTTATCAAAATAATTGCATTATAGGTCAAGAACTGAAATGTGATGTGCAGAATAGCATGTATACATATATCGAAAACTTGTGTACAATTTCATTCATATTTAAATAACAATAAAAGATTATTTTTCCTTTTGTAATAAAGACTTACTTTCTGTACATGCAAGCTACGCAAAACCGTCTGTAAAATTCTTAAATTCTAAATCTGTAGATTTTCTTAACAAAATGAAACATAGTATTAAATGTGAGAATGATTGACAATGACTAACCAAGGCCACTGTCGTCAAACACCTGATCTCATTCATTCTGATTTATCGTGTAATGCAAATGAAAGCTAATGACCAATATAAAATCTCTTTTTTTCAATAATTTAGAATTAAATCCTCAAACATTGGTAAAAAGCAATAGTAGAATAAATGTCCATAAATAGAAATATTTGTTGTTTCAAAAAGAGTTGTTAGTTTACAAGTACTTGATAAAAATCACAAATAATGCACATCACATTTAATCTTTTTCTCTTTGATGTTTATTTTATTGATTAGAGCGCTTTGTTCGACGGAATCGCGTCTGTTTATCACAGTATAGCTCAGGATGTAATTCTATCAAATTCAAATACGAGAAGAATGCTTTAAACAGTACAAAACACAGCTCAGAGAACAAATCTAGTTCGAACTGAATGGCCAATGTTATCATACATTATGAAAGAAGATGTCAACTCTATCAGAATTTTCACAATACTTATTGAAATAAGTTAACGAGAAAATCTTATCCCTTCGAGCCAATAAAGTGAATTTTAAGAGACGACAACATTTCTTTCAAGCTTGGACTGCAGTGACCAGTAATTACAGGAAATTCAAATGACTCGGTATATCTTTTTCCTTCTTCGTTGAATGTCGCCTGTAGTATTGGTTTAATGAGAAAAGTAAACCAACTGTTATTAAATATAGATTAAATAATCCCTATTATTTGCAGCTTGAGGTACAATCAATAAAAGATAACATTGCTGATTTTCGCTCGACTTCATCTTATCAATCACCAATCAATTAAATATTTCATTCAGAAAATTATGTCCTTTTAGTGCTTTCCGCACTTTAGTGACAATTCGTTATAGTAAATTGACCGTAATTACTGAAAATTCGATGATTTTACATCAATTGCGCTGTTGCACAGCATTTTTGAAATTTGAGTAAAATAACTCTGCACTTCAAAGGTTCCCATGATTTATGTGTCTAGAGAGTATTTGATGTATGAACAGGAAGTGTTCTGTAATTATTGGTTAATAGAGATCGAGTGATTTTTCATAGTAACTGTTGTATTCCACAATAAAGAAACTTTTACGGTAAAAACCTGAACCTGGTAAATTTTGGAGTTAACCAGAGACAATATAGTTTCCTTTTATTTTTGATAAATGTCTTCCGTTATTTCATAAAACCAAACATGCAATCATCTTTATCGATAACGATAGAGGTATTGACACTAAGTGTGCATACATTTTTTTCCTGTGTCGAAATCTTTATTTGTTTGCATGTAATAGTACAAGTATGGTATGTCAAATGCAATACGATAATCGTGTTAACTTCTAATTATAAAGGGATGAATGGGAAAGCGAAATTATATTTGTCAAATGAGGCTTAAGATGACTGTGATGTTTAATGCGTGATTCACGGAATTCACACACGGTCCACGCTAGAATGTGACTTTTGAGCGGTCCTATATGTCAGTTAAAGATAAAAGTTACAAAAGGGTCAGATTTTAAATTGGGTTTTGGATAGTGATAGTACAAAGTCCACAAAGGTACAGTTGTATCAAATGGTAGTTTTCAACAGAACAAAGAATAGATTAAAGGTCCCAAAATCAGTTTTCTATTTCGACCAAACAAGGAATTATGGGTAGTAGACTATATACGGTGACTATAGTGTTACAGTACAAAACTGCATGTATGCCTCAGACTCAGAGTAAAAATTGAATAAGAAAGTCGAAAGAAAAAAGGTAAAAAAGATAATTCAGAAAAAAAAAAAAAACACAATAGAAAATTGCAAAAAAGCAATCCTTAGTTCCCGCCTTTCACTCAAACGGCATTACAGGCAATAAATAATGAAAGTAAAATACAAAAATGGAACATGACGTTTTTAAATTAGAAAACAGAAATTCTAATTAGATTTCTGGAGTTTCAGTCAGGATAATAAATGGTATCTTCCTGGTGGTCCCTTTTGACAAGTTTCTGTTTTGTTAAATAGTGCTACCCTTAATTGAATATTTAAGTCTGCAATTCACTGATTTACGTATGTGCAGCATCATTAGCATGTCACTTAAAGGAAAATCGTTTTGTCACCAAATACTTTACTGTTATGCCAACTTCATGCTAAATTAAATTTACAATGCCAAAAACCAAACTAATAGTGATACAATCTAAAAGTTAAACGCTCGTCAGTTAAAAACTATTTTAATAAAACAACGAGGCTCAAATTAAATCCACTTTATATTCCCATACTGACAAGTTAACAGTTGCATTTTCTTGATTGTATCAGTAGCGTCTGTACGGAATCTCATAAATAATTCAATATCAATTTTCTCTTAGTCAAAGTTTAGTCGTTAATATTTCTTTCATTTGTCCATGGCCGGCTTTAGGATCAATCAATGGGTTTCGCTTATGTGTGTTCATTCAAAAATTAGCTACACATTGGTTTATAGCTTTGTATGCAAGACGCATTTTTGTTCCAAAAATAAAGATATTTTAAAAATTTAATGACATGCAGTCATGGTCAACTACTAATTCGGGCTGATGTTTTGAAGGAGACCAACTATCGACAGTACCTGAACCTATAAACCCTTTGCACAAGAAACACTCACTTGTTTCGTATATAATATTCGTTTAATAGGGAAAAGTTATAACTCATTCACAGCTCGGAAAGCATCAGATATATTTCTAGATTAACTTTATAGTTGGTTGCACATTTAAACATTGTGTGTATAATTTAACGATTTGCATACTAGTGTTTTTTTTTCTTTTTGTGTATGTTTCAGAATGATTTTTCTTCTATCTATAAAGCACAATTTGATATGCTAATGTATCTTTTTCTAACGAATAATTCTAAAATAATGAAGTGACAATCTTCTTGGTTATATTGTTAAATTCTTCCTGATTGGCATATCTTGCTTGACATGGGCAACTTACAAATGTTGAATTAATAAAGGCGGAAATTTTCCTCTTAAAATGAAGAAAAAATGATTATCTTTTTGTTACGGTTGTATAATGATATATATGTATATAAAATAAAATGCAGCTTATGGCTATACATACTTTACCGCGAAAGTTTTCCCGCACAATTCAAATAAAACATTAAAGCCTAACCTTGAAATGCTTAAATGTCTGCGATGTTCTTATTAATTCTTACAGCCAAAACGATAGAAATGTACGGTTTTATACTTCCGGCGAAATTCTTTATAAACTGACGATTCCAATATAAACAGCCATAAAATGAGTTGCTGTAGATTCGACCACATTTTACACAACCCTTAGGAACATTGGATGTCAATTTCCTAGCTGCAGTTAATAGCTTTATTATTTTTTTGAACGAATTTCTTGAGACAATTTCCAGTAATGCTTTTTTCTTAATGCAAAGGGACTAGACGTAACAATAAAAAACAAAGAAGCATTAATAGTTCATTCTAGTATAATATTTAATTGACTCACCGATAGGCATGTACCCACAAACAAGATGTACCGAATGATCACAATTGTAGTTGTTTCATTATAGCGTCACTTTCATTATAGTCGTCATCATGAACTCGTGGATCGTTATGGACAAATATGGTGTATCCATCAGCACAATGAAAACTGATTTATTCAACGGGTCATAGTTTTCCTTTCCTCGTTTGTCTACCCCGGACTTGACTTTTTATGAGCAACTCGGCGGGTGTTTCTAGAAAAGCAGAGGACGCTTACCCTACCGGTGCATCTGGTCCATGCTCCCAGTTTTTAGTGGAGTCCGAGTTGCTCATTTACTTTTGTTACTTTATATGTATGTCTGTTTTCCATGTCTGGTCTTTGTCCCTGGATTACATTCTTTTGATTACCGCTATAATCTTGGTTCCCTTGATTACTCTTTCAACATGGCAAGTCCTGTGGCCCGTGTCTTTTCAAATGACCTTGTTAATTGTTACGCGTTAAAATGATAAATATATCATAATAAGATAGCTTCTCGAAACATCATGACATTTTATATTGAAATACCGAAAGCAAAACTATTTAACCAGTTTGAAATATGTCATGAAGAGGTCGTCAAGATATTTTGGGTACATTTGTCTTTGTGAAGCAATATTTATTTGTTTGATTTTTTTGTTTCGTGTGTGTGTGTATGTTTGTGTGTGTGTGTCATCACAAGAACAATTACTCTCAATCAAGACGACGCAATCTTCAACCTTCATTCATATACATGTAAGTCACTACTATATATCTTACATTCACAAATAAGCCCATTATAAGACGTTTTGAATCTAATAAAACTGAAGAAAGGAACTAGCGCGTGTATTACCCACACAAAGACTCGAATTAAGTAAGCGTTAATAACGTTTCAACACCATCTATGAAAAAAAATCCTAATACACCGGAAATCATGCCTTGTGTTTTGGTATTTTTTACAACGCCTTAAGAAATACGTTGGGAATAAGAAGGGCTTGGTGTAAAAAGAAAATATGAACACAAGAGAAAATATATATTAAAAATATTACCCGTTATTGTTAACAAGAACAGAAGGGCACACACCGTCAGCCTCAGGGATTTGATTTGTCCTTCACTTCATCTGTTGTTTTGTCTGATAACGGAAGAGTTCGTACCCGGGCCCGGGATCCGCATATGCTGCAAAAACAAAATTAAGATTTCTTTAATAAATGAAGCCACATAGATAGGAAAATGTAAGCTTGATACATTCATGTTTGTTTCCAATATCGGAAAATATATATAAACAGAACAAAAATCGAGGATCATCAAAATCCGCTGATATGACAAAATAAGAAAACAGTGAAAAAAGACTATACACGTACAAATACCGAAGATATGAAAAACAAGACAACAAAAATTTTCAAAAATGCAATATGAATTTCCACAAAAGACCGTGAGAGATATTAGGTCATCCAGAAAGGTATGTATGTTCTGCTCCACAAACGGAACCCATTATTTTGCAAGCGACTTAAGAATCCCCGATCAGTTTTCAAGTTCGGTGGGTTGTCAAACCGGTAAGACATAATATAAAACTAAAAATGAAATAGTTTGTCTCGATCATTTGTGAGAAAGAGAATTTCAAATCAGGCCATTAATGACCAAAAACATTATACACACCCTTAGAAGTTTATTTAAGAGTATTTTTGCTCTTTTAAGACAATGCAAAATGTCATGCACGACAGTAACGGTAATATATTGCTACATAGAAAGGGGAAACTTACTATTGTAAAGTCAAGATATAATCAAATCAGTTATATACTAGATAAGTGTTCAAATGTCATGTCCAATCTATTCATAGGTTACGCTTAACCAATAAGAAGCATGTGAAGATGTATCAAGTGTTTCTTCAAGTTCATTGGCTAGATTAGATGCACGTTATATGCTTGAAATTAGGATTATCCAGGGACAATGCATCATTATTTCACCGGAATCTAGATATGAAAGACTAAGCTAATCGCCTCCTCTTTTTCTTCTGTAATAGTCACGACAAACCAGACGTATTTGTTCTATAACAAACAGTATGGTTACCCGACTTTTTTTAATTTTGCGCATTCACATTTAATTCACATCACTTTTAGAAATAATATAAGGCGGTTTAGTTGCGCACTTGACAGATCAAGTAATGTACCTCTGTTTGTTCGGACAATTGTGAAGTTTTGGAACCCAGTAAATGAAATGGTGAACCATATCTTCATCACCAAGGTAATATATTCGGGTTTATCTAAGTAAAAGATAAACCAATTTAATAAAAGAGAAATTAATCTGTTCTTTCACAACGTTAAACCGGAATCCGTTCCGGATGTATCCCGATTTTATATTTACGTCTAACGCTGCCATATTTTTTGAAACACCACATCAAAACAGATAATCAATCCAAGCCATCCTCCTTAAAACGCAGCATGAAACCTGCCAAAAGAAAACGAGCAGCCCCTAGAAGGAATCAACAAGACGGAGATGCTACAAAAAACCAGAAAAAGAAGAAGACTTTGCAGACTGCTCAGACGTCATCGTCGCCACGCCAATCCAGAAAAATACCCTCGACAGCTTCCACGTCGTCCAGCGAAATTGATGCCACTGATGCCCCTACTCAAGGTCCCTCGACCAGAAAGTCAACTTTATCTGTGAGCCATGGTCCGGTCGTCAATATCATAGCCGATGAAGCATTGCCTCCCATTCCTGATGAGTCTCGTATGCCTGTTCCTATTACCGCACAAGAGGTCCACCCCAGCAAAGCTCGAGTGGACTTGGTAGGTTTATCAATACTTCACAAACCTTAGCACGTCCATTTTACTCTGGGTCTCCTGTTCCCCCCCTTTCCGATCCTGATACACAAAGGTGTGGCGATATGTCGTACATCAATCAATCGCCCGTTTCTGTGTCTAGTGTCTTTACTCCTATATCATCTCACGTCCCAAGTAAAATAAAAGAGAAAGTATGGGCAGGTGAATTTGTAGATCTAAACTTGCATCTCAAATCAGCTCGAGATTTAGCAGATAACTGTGAGTTAGATGGAGAGCTCACTATAAAAGGGGGTACCCTTGCCGTTGTAAAACAACAAAAAACACAGTTTAAAAACATTGAAACTTGGACTAATGCATTCATGATATATGCAAGCATTATTTTAGAGAAATGGCCCCAAAAAGGGTTAGAACTTTTCAAATATATGCAAACAATTCGACTTGCAGCCTCCAGGGGCTATTTTCGAGGTTGGGTTCACTATGATGAACAATACAGGTTGCGTAAAGCGGCGTCCCCAACTTCTTCTTGGGGAATAGTTGATATGGAACTTTGGATGATGTGTGTTTCAACCCCTTATACACCCCCTTCTCAGTCAGTAGGTCATGGGTCGGTTCAAGACCCTTCAAATCATAGAACTGGACATTCCTCACCAACTTCGTCTGTTTCTGTGGTCAGTTGGGGGCAAAACAAGACTAGCGCTGGTCAAACAACAGGCCCATGTAGAATGTTTAATAAGGGTTATTGCAAGTTCGGGTCAAAATGTATTTTACCCATCAATGTAAAAAATATCACCCAATAACAAAATGTCCACAGAATCAATAAATCGATTTGATTTCAAGTCTGACATTAATGACAATGTCATATTATGTAATATTGTAAATACGTTGTGATTACAAATTTATAAATCGAACTTTTTCATTTCAGGATTGACCCGTTTATATACACTAGGTAATTCTCCTATCAGAGTGAGCGAAGTTAAAAAAGCTCTGAAAAAGTACCCATGTCAAGAAAAAGCATATGCTTTAATTAATGGATTACAATATGGCTTTGATATGAAATACTCAGGTCCCCGGAGACCCTTTGAAGCTAATGGCAAAGAAATTTTTGGGGAACGTTTACTCGCAGCCAGACAAAAAATTCAGAAAGAAATTTCAATGGGTAGAATAGCCGGTCCATTTATTAACCCCCCTTTCCCTACATTTCGAACTTCACCAATCTCTGTAATTCCAAAAAAATCAAGTTCAGAATTTCGTTTAATACATAATTTGTCATTCCCTTCCCAGAACTCAGTAAACGATTTTATTGAGAGAGAATTCTGTTCCGTATCCTACTCTTCGATCGACGATGCGGTGGACATGATTCAGAAGCTTGGCCCAAATTCCTTTCTTGCCAAATGTGATATAAAATCGGCTTTCCGACTGCTCAGAATTTCGCCAAAGGATTTTGATTTGTTTGGTTTTAAGTTCGAAAATTTGTATTACTTTGATAAGTGTTTACCTATGGGGGCCTCTATAAGTTGTGCCCTATTCGAATCTTTCTCCACTGCCCTTCATTGGTATGTAAAAAAAGAATCAAACTCTGAGAATATTCTTCACTATTTAGATGATTTTCTATTTGGGGGAGTGTCAGTTCCAGAATGTAAAGAGGTTTTAATTTGCTTCCAGGACTGCTGTAAGTTGTGGGGCGTTCCTTTAGCGGATGAAAAGACAGTTGAACCTACAGAAATATTAATTTTCTTAGGAGTAGAGTTTGACACTATCAAGATGATTATGAGACTCCCTTTGGAGAAAATAACTGAACTTCGGGAAAACATTCTGTACTGTCTTGGTTGTTCAAAAATTACGTTAAAAGAATTACAATCCTTATTAGGGTCCCTAAACTTCGCTTGCCAAGTTGTTGTTCCTGGTAGAGCATTTTGTCGTAGGCTCATTGATGCAACTTGTAACGTACAAAAAAGTTACTATAGAATAAGAGTCACCAAGGCTATGAAAGACGATTTAGAGGTTTGGTTACAATTCTTGTCGGAATACAATGGGACTACAGTAATTCTAGATAAATTTTGGTCTTCCAATTCTGATTTGAATCTTTTTTCGGACAGTGCAGGAGGTAAAGAAAAGGGATTTGGTATTTTCTTTGATAACAGATGGGCTCAGGCCTGTTGGCCTAGTTCTTGGGTTAACTCTGACATTTTAACCGACATTACCTTTCTGGAATTATTCCTGTTGTAGTAGCTCTGAACATCTGGGGAGAATTGTTAAGGAATAAACGAATTTTATTTCACGTCGACAATCAAGCAGTTGTTGCAATTGTCAACAAAAAATCATCCCGTTCTCCACGAGTTATGTCATTAGTCAGGAAACTTGTTTTGGACTGTTTAAAATATAACATACTAATAAAATGTGAACACATCCCCGGAGTTATGAATAAAGTATGTGATGCTCTTTCTCGTTGTGATTTTCAGAAGTTCCAGACTCTTTGTCCGACTGCCGAACCACGTCCATGCGCCATTCCATCCCATCTTTGGAAAATTTAAAAGTCGAAACGAATTCTTTATTCGATAGTTCCATGGCTTCGAGTTCCTGGAAGACTTATAGAACAGCAGTCGTTTCTTTTCAAAATTTCTGCTCACTTTATAATTTTGATGTTATTTGGCCAATCCCCGTAGAGTTATTGTCCCATTACATTGCATTTCTTTCTTGTGAGGGTAAATCTTTTTCAACTGTCTCTACTTACCTTTCAGCTCTGAGTTACGCTCACAAATTAAATAATGTTATTGACAACCCTAAATCTTTTCTCGTTACAAAGTTGTTACAAGGTTTTCGCAGGAAAAATCCAACAAAACCCGACATAAGAATTCCGATTACTTTTGATCTACTAAAAAAACTTATTTCCTCGTTACAATGGATCTGTCACTCCGATTACGAATCATACATGTTTGCCTCCACCTTTTCTCTAGCCTACTTTGCCTTATTAAGGGTAGGAGAATTTGCCGTAACAACAACTGACAATGAAAGTGGACACGCTCTCGATCTTCGAGATATCTCTTTTTTAGATAAAAATACAGTTTTGCATGTCAATATTCGCAGTTCTAAAACAGATCAAAAGCGATCCTCAATTAAGCTTATATTAACAAAGCAAGAAAATGTATCAGTTTGTCCAATTTTTCTGTTACATCGTTATTTGTCTATCCGTTTCTCGGGTCAAAATGGTTCTGAAAAACTTTTTGTTCATTTTAACGGCAAGCCTTTGACAAAATATCAGTTTTGTGCTATGCTGGAGAAATCTCTAAAGTTTTGCGAGATACCATTACACATTCGCTCACATTCTTTCAGAATAGGCCGTGCGTCCGATCTAGCTAAAGAGGGCATAGACGACGAGGCAATTAAAAAATTGGGTCGCTGGAAATCTAGTTGTTTTGAGAGATATATTCGTCTTTAAATTCGATCTGTTTTGCGAGTTTACATGTACTTCTGACTGATTCATTTTTATTACAATTTCCTAATTTTTAGGTTCAAAATCTGTTTGGATTTTTGGCTCATCGATTGTTTATTGGGCCCGTAGACGAGCTGACTCTCGCACTGGGGGGATCCACCTTGGACTGCAAAGGCTAGGATATGTTGTTAGATGGTTCGGGGAAAGAGGAATGAAATGGAGTGAGTTGTCGGCCACAGTCTCGCGTGCTAGAGAGAAATATCCACTTCCCGCTATGATCGTAATACACCTTGGGTCTAATGATATTGGTTTACGGCCTTGTTCTGATATAATAGATGATATCAAAACAGACACCCTTAGATTTAAATGATTATTTCCTAATACCAGAGTCATTTGGAGTGAACTTCTGATGAGACGGTACTGGCATAGCGCAACAAAAAGTGGCACTCGCTTAGAGAAGGTCCGAAAACGCATAAACACTGCAATAAAAATTTCTATTTAACTGAGGGCCTTGCCGAGATAAGACACCCGAATATTAGAGCATCTGAGATCGACCTCTACCGGTTTGATGGGGTTCACTTGACCGATCTCGGAAATGACGTACTTCTAAACAACTTTGAAGGTGCTTTGGAAACCTTTTTATCCTCACCCGATGTTCGTTCATTCCCTTAGGATTGTCACATTCGTTAATATATGTTATCAAATGTTGAAAGGAATATAAATGATTTATTATTTGAAGCGGTAGGGCCGCGGGGGGGGGGTGGGGTGGTAGATATTTGAACGTGTATAGACACGCCCATTTGGCGGAATCTGGCAAGATAAGGGGACACTATCCTTTCCTTAATTGTACGTCGGGTCATATCAATAAAACTTTCCTACGCTTTACCGTTGGAAGTTGGTCTAGACCATCTCATGCCTCCATGAGTGGTCGGTTCTTTTCTGATCACCAGATTGAATTTGGCCAGGGTATTCTAAATACAAATAAATAATCAAAATAAATAATAAACTCACTCCCATGTTTTTATAAATATTAAATGAAAAAAGTGGTTGCTACCATGGGGTGACAAATGGTATGGGCTGGCGTACTGGAAAATCGTGTCCCTCGTTCTCTCAAGGTACCTTGAGGAATGTGAGCATCCATTGTTTACCAATGGTGCACAGAGTTGTCCGTATACCCCTGCGTTGGGCATTCTGTTTCCCTATCTTGTCAATTCCTCTCTTGCAGTGAGCTGTGGCCGTTATTAGCCATTTATATTGTTTCTTGAATTTTTATAAGCCAAACAATTGATTCTTTGATTAATATGACATTAAAACAGACACGGGACCGATAATTGTGACATCCTTAGTTATAGAGCTCAGTTCATTTGTTGGGTTGCAAAGTTAATTGTCAAATAGTAATACATGCTTAAACTGAGCACATTACACGTAGCCATGTGCAAACTGTTATAAAATACTAAAACATCACACTGTATATTTTGATATGATGACATTGAACATGTTTACGAAATGTAAAACATTATTTAGTATGATCTGTTAGTATGAAATGATCTTCTATAGATATTTACACAACTGTGACAACCATTCTTGCAGTATTTATTAAAAGTCGGAGGTTCTCACTGAAGATCAAAACACAAGCATATTTTTACACTACAATTTTAAAAGTAAACTGCTCTATCAAAATTATTGTTACTAATTTGTTGATACCGTTCATGCATATAAGTCTATATATTTCAATGTTCTACTATCTACTAAGTTTATAATATTAGCATATTCGTCACGGAGCATTAAAAATAGATTTTGCATTCGCATTGTTGGGTTAGAAAAAATGCATAAAGGCATAATCAAGCTTTTTTTAAAAAAAATCTTCATATTTGTAAATGCGACTTTGTGACTTGTAAAAATGAGTTAAAACAATTGTTTTCATCTACCTTACCAAACATTTTATTAAAATAGAAACAATAATAATTATGTAATACTTAACACAGAGTGATGTGGAATAGAAAGGGAATAAATAGTGACAACAACAGTAGATGTTGAAAAGCTAAGTGATGGGTAACTGCTTTATATTCAAACAATTAAACAGTTTTTAAGGTCTTGTGTTTTTTTAAACATTTATTTTTATAGTTTCTCATTACCGTCAACTTTTCTAAATTGAGAATATGAGCAATACTAAAAAGAGTATATAAAGGGTTGTTTCTCTAACAAATTCTTGTCACTTTGTATCTCAATTAATATTGATAGTGATAGCTTTTGTAAATGATAGTAAATTGAATTATCTCTATCATTGTGACATAACATTCGTAAACTACTCAACTTTATTGATTATATTCTGTAGTATTTTACAGAATCTTGTTATATTTCATGCAACCCCTATTATGCTTTTTATTGACGTTAAGTGATATAAATTCCATAAAAAAATTCTGTCTATTTATATCCCCTTTCCAACAGAGTGCGAGTATATTGGATTTGGATTGGTCCGTTTGATTGATTGATTGATTGATTGATTGTTGGGGTTTAAAGCCCGAGCAGCAATATTTCAGCTATATTCAGACGGTGAACATGAAATGGATGATGATGAAACAAAGGATAGGACACAAGGACAATAGGGTCGACAAATTTTGGTTGCCACTAGAAAAAGGGGGATGGGTAGGGTCGGGCAATTCAGCCTCCTGTGGCGGAGCGCAACTCCTATCCTATGTTTCTACTCCTATCGAATACCACAGCAGGGTTCTTTAACGTGCGAGGAACGTGGCATCTTTACCAACACGGTGCACCACTATGGTTTACGGTCAGGTTTTCCGTATTATAGCCTGACAACCCCAGCATGTAACACGCCAGGGGTACCCCATTCCATCACCTGGGGCACACATCCCAGTTGATCTGTGGGCAGAGCGCCTAGCCCCCGGCTAGGTTTCTGAGCACTATTTAGTCGCCTTTTACGACAACCTTAGCGCTGCTGTAGTCCTATTCTTTTGACACCAGGACCTGCACGGGGCTGGTGATACGTAAACAATATATAGAAATGTATACCTCAGTTTATTTTTTTACGCAGTGGCCAGTGTCCATAAGTTTGAAAGAATGGCTTTTAGCTGTACTTTTTATTTATTTTTTTTACAAAACCATAATATGCCCTAAATTATGTGACTTTAACTTGCTAATGAGCTCAATTTCAACGTAAATATGCTTAAAACTTGCCCAATTCATACCATAGAAAACCCAAGTAATGGGTTCATTTATTAGAGATCATAAACACGTGTTTTGTTAGCTTACAATATATCTATTGATGAAATGAATAAATGAATTGCATAGAAAGCACTGGAAACTTCCAAATAGAATAAAGAGAAATAAATGTTTTGTATATTTAAATTTTGCACATAAAATATGAGTCATCCACTTTTGATACAGAAAAATCCATGTTCTTTCTGACATCAAAATGAGTTTAACTTTCCATTGGACCAAAAAAATGGATGGAATAAAATTTACTCTGTGTCACCCATATAAAATTGCCCAGTTACTAGATGGATGGACAGTCTCTGAAAGCATTGTATTGTTTTTTGGGGTTTTTTTATGTCTAGAGCGACATTTCAAACGTTGATCCAATGGATTTTTTTTCTACAGCAAAAATTAAAAAACTGTCCTAAGCAGAAATAATATTGATCAAACTTCCGTTTTTAGATTTTATTGTCTTGATTGCTAGAGCCTTTATTGTATATATTTTGATATCTGACTGAGTTTAAATAAAGCAAATAGGTATAAATTCAAAGACATCAGTTTTTACAAGGTGTCAACCATAAGATATATTGAATATCTGTACTGCAATTGTTCGATTCGTATACAGTTTTCAATGTACATTTGTTTTTCCATAGGCATTTTTGATACTTGTAAAAAAAGTTGTAGCCAATGTTTTAAAATGAGAATGAATCAAACAAAACGTATAAATTCAATGTGACAACGTCTTTCACCTCTAAAACTAACATTATGACATAACATTTGCCTCGATAACATTCCTATTTGAAACTAATTTATCAACGATGGTTTTTCCTAATGTTCTTAACTTTCAGTGAAAGATGTGGTGTCTTGTGTAATCGATTAGAGTCAAGTCATAAAATGCTTTTTAAGTAGAAATTTGATTATTCAATCTTGAAAAGAAATTTTTAACCTATAATGGTAAGTTAGCAGACAAATCTACTCTGACGTTTCGGAAGTAAACTGAGAAGATCTTTCACACTTAAAAGTCCCTAGGTTATTTGATAGTGGAGGACTCTTTGGCGGCTCAAAGATAATGATCGAAGACTTAGCTGTGAAACCAACGTTTAGCATTTAAGCTTAAGACATTAAACAGTGCTATTTATCGTGTCTTCTTTTCAAATGCAAACGATAATGTTTGAAAAGACATATACTAACCCAAGAGACTAGTTCGGTTTGAATTGAAGTTAATATATGATAAGTTCCTTTATTGAAACTGACCCATTGAAGGAAACAAACGTGTTAATCTTTTTTTTTTCATTCAATCAATTTACATTTAGGAGCACCATATCCTTGAACATCACTTTAATGATTAGTCAATAAACATCTTAGCACATTCAAAAAAGCGGACAAATTTGTCGTATAAACGTTTGAGATTTTGAATATTGTGTTTTTGTTTTTTGTTTTTTTTGTTTTTTGTTTTTGTTTTTGCTGTAACTTTTTGTTGTTTTTAATTTGATCAATATTCATCACAAAATGTGTTAGCAATCGTTAAAATGAACGATTGATATAAAGAGATTCGCCTTTATTCTGTTAGGTACTACCTTATTTAAGCCTTCGGCTCAGTTGCACGTTTTAATTCCTAACGTTTATATAGTTTTGTCGAAAGAACAACATATTTTGGTTCTAGATAAAACGATACACGATCTGGCATGTGCCCCTTTGAGGACAGCATAATTAAAGATTTAACTTTAATTAGAATGAACTGGACATCTGAAAAACTTGCCAGTAAGAAAAACATTTCATGATGCATTGGACAGAAATTTTAAGATCCTTTTCATTTTGTGAAGACAAAAAGGAAGAAAAATGCCCTTCATCAAACCATTCAGTACATCTCTTTCTACCATTTTTTCTCTTCGGTTTGTTTGATTGTTTGTTGGGGTTTAACGTCCGAGCAGCAATATTTCAGCTATATTCAACATGAAATTAATGATAAAATGAACATGAAATGATGATGAAATGAAAAAGGGATGGGACACAAGGACAATAGGGTCGACAAATTTTGATTGCCACTAGAAATAGAGAGAGGTGGGTAGGTCGGGCAATTTAGCCTCCTGTAGCGGAGCCCTATGGTTCCTACTCTGGGAGAATACCACAGTATGGTTCTTTAACGTGCGAGGAACGTGGCATCTTTCCTAACACGGTGCACCACTATGGTTTACGGTCAGGTTTTCTGTATTATAGCCTGACAACCCCAGCATGTGACACGCCAAGGTTACCCCATTCCACCACCTGGGGCACACATCCCAGTTGCTCTGTGGGCAGAGCGCCCTAGCCCCCGGCTAGGGTTCTGAGCACTATTTAGTCGCCTTTTACGACAAGCTTAGCGCTGCTGCAGGCCTATTCTTTTAACACCCGGATCTGCACGGGGCTTCGGTGCTTCAGTGATATTTCATAATAACTATATGTCAAAGTTTTAGAGGAATAATGCATCTGATGTGTATATGGTTTCTAATAAATCCGAGCATTATTATGGCATTATTTCTCGCAAATTTGGGATGTGTAAATTTTGTTTTTCACGGAAATCAAATAAGAAAATTACTTACCCAAATAAATTACACCATGATCAAAAGTAAAATTGTAATTTGGTCCGACCAAATATATATATATGGTACACATATGCAAGCCTGTGAATGCGTTAAAACGGAAGATTTTATTACACCACATTCAATTCAAAAGTCCGGAAAAGGTATACAGTATTCAGGCGACAGCATGGTGATGACATGATCAGTCAAAACTATAATATTCTGCGTCATTGTTGTGTTCGGTATAAAAATCTCAGCAACCATTCATTGGAACTATTTGAAATTAGAATATGCAGCTTCAGTTTGAAAAGTTGCTTTTCTTTTTTTTTGCTCGTTCACACCTCAACTTCCGGTATTCTATAACATTTTTCCCTAAATAGGGGTTCAAAATTATCTTTAAATTCTCTTAAATTTTAACATTTTTTTTTTAGAGAAATGAATTGACTTTCGAATTAAATTAAATACAGTCCCTGAACCGATCCGCGCAACGGTTTGACGGATCGATGACCGTTGACTGATTGATCGCTGACGGATCGATGACCGGTGACCGATCTGATCGCAGTTTTGTTATGTAAAATGACGAATGAACCGTTAAAATATAAAAAAAGTAAAGATTGATGTTCAAATTTATTGCATAATGTAAATATGTGTAACACGGGAAACTTTAAAATATATTGACCGTTTTGTGGTCACGTGATACGATCACCGGTTTGATAGATCGGTTTGACGGATCGATGACTGATCGGAAAGTCATCGATGACCGATCGCATTTTTTTGTTGTACGGATCGGTTCAGGTACTGTACATGTATTAATAGACAAATTGTGTATGGGACTTCATTCAATACCACGACCATCTTAGACTCAAAAGTCTTTTAAATTTTAGGGATGCCATAACAGCTATTTGTGATGGGGAATACCCGGTATTGGTTTTCTTTGTTTCAGATATAATGACTTAGTCGAAGGAAAATAACTTTGATAATTGAATTTTTATTCAATGTTTTTTAATTATTTTTCAGGGGCGAGGTTTGATACCTTTTTGCACCATTAAAAAATAAGAGCATTGGTCGTATTAATCAAAGTAAGTTCTTAGAGGTCTTAATATCTTCATCTGGTTAGCAAACTTAATTACTTATTCAAACTATTTAAATATCTTGCTTTTAAACTAACTCATTAAGTAATTGGATACTAAACTTCATTTTATCATCAAAGTGTATCGTATTGAATATTTTTAATAATGTACTTGGAAGCTCTTTAAGCAGGTTCATAATACTTCAACACTACACCAACAAATCAAAACTGTCTACGATTGATCGATAATATAAAATTGTCATAACTATAGATTACACTGTCATAGTTTTCTGAATCTATGTAGTGCCATTTAGGCCTTTATAACATCAGTATTTTATTCTAAATTGATTTTAATTGAGAGAGATTATCATCAACCTGTAAACATATACCATGATCATATGCCATGTGCCAGGTTTTTAAAAAAATATATTGCCTTATCTATTTCCAGAATTTGTCTCTATTTGTAAAAATATTATTATTTCATCTGTTTCGTTAAAATTTTGACTACATGAATTCCTTTATACTGTCTTTATCTCTGATAAGTCTGATATTAGATTGTAAATTCGTACAGTACAGAATATCACTTGTACGCTCAACCAACATCGTTTTGTATGCATTGTCATTTATCAAGCCTGCTTCTTACAATCTCTGTATCAACATTGTGATTTTTCATATTCTTTTCCACTTGACTAACAATGTGTGTGCATTTATTTTAAGTATTTTCCTCTGTTGTAACTGAACAATAGCAGACTAAAATACCCAACTGACTCCCAAAAAGGTAATAAAACCACTTGAATACGGGCTAAATCAGTTTTCATTATACTCAAGGATACATAAAGTATGTTGAGTTATCTTTCGTTTAACTACAGTTGGTCAACGCAAGCAATGGCAAAACGATTACAGAAAAAAGCTTAGTTTTTTTGCAAACAATGAAAAGAATTATATATTGAATATACCCTTCATATCCTATCCAATATAATGATTAACTTCTTATCTTATAAACACGGCCATTTTTTAAAGGTCCATCAAGTGGTTCACAACGGGATCGTATTCGATGAATACATAATGCAGATATTTATGAATGTATTTAAAGTTTTTAAAGGTACTATTTCTAATAAGGTTGAAGCATTTTTACTTTTTACTTTTGTTCTGATATCTCATGTATTGTATTTAAATGCATGTAGCTTTAGAAGAAGCAAATATTTTTTTCCGGAAAGTAATTATTGTTGTTTGCATAATTAAAGTACTCTGTGTATAGTGTGGATAAACTGTAATATGAAAAATACAGTCATACCACTTAAGTATTAACTGAAGGTTGATGATAGGATGGGATATGATTATTTTCAATTAATTGAAGAATGATTGTTGTGCTGAGCCAGTACCATTGACATTAATTAAAATTAGATTAACACACTACAACTGAACTTAACGTTATATAATAGTAAACACCATACACTTAAACAGTCATTTCTCCAGATTCTGCCTTGTTTTATTAAAATTATGTGACATTGATTTCCTATAGATCTGTCAAGGATAAAATGCATAATTAGTTCAGCTGATGATGTAAAACTCTTTTAGAAAATAAAACATAGCTGTCAATTTGTTGACGTTAAAGACTACCGATAAAGAAATGGAGATTTCAACGTGGCACTTATCCATAATACTTTATTCATCAGTAACCGTCTAAAACTAGAAGATTAATGATATATTGTTTCAACAAGAAAATATGATGTAAGCCTGGTAGGATTTCATAGCCTACAAAAACTTGTTTGTCAGTTATGAAAACTTCAATTAGTCCCCTATTGTAAATGTCGGAGAACAACATATATTTAAGAACGAACATGGTTTATCGACTCAATTATTTTGAGCAAAACGAGGTGTTAAAAACTAATTCTTGTTAACATGTAAGAGATCTTTAACTTCAAACAAATTAAACCTAATTACTGCACATGTTTAACCCAATCAAAAGTAATCGATGTCATCTGATAATTAAAAAACATTTGGAAATGCATTCTATCATTGTTTTGAGCTATAGTTCCTGATTTTTTCAACAAAAACGTGATTGAATGCAAACCGAGAAAGTGTTATAGATGTATTAAATGTACCCCTGCATTCCTAAATCTGACTTTAACTAAACTGACTACATGTCAGATTTGAGAGAATGAAAGGAGAAATTAATTTTTTGACAAAGAAATAAAATACATGAATATTAAGTGCAATTTTAATATTTGTTGACTTCTTATATATACATTATTCCTCAGCAGACTATTGACGTTTTATATCTTATCAAATATTTCTGTAAATATAAAATAATATGAAATGCGACTACAATTCCTGCATAAATATATCCCAAAGTAACTTGGTTTTCGACAAGTGGAAATTCAGAATACCAAATTGCCAATATTAAAAATATAGCGGAATTGGATTTGCAGAAGATGTTTACTGCAAAATTGTTTATACAATTCATTGAGAAATCAGACAGACGTTTAATTCCAAAAACCAAAGATGATGACATTTAAGGAAGACATAAATTAATAAAGTCGAATGACTTCTGCAAGAAGAGAAGGGGAAATTATCATTTTATTGAATGGTACGTTTATTTTCACTTACATTTATTTCGTTAATTCTGCCGTTGATTACTACATAGAAAATATAATATTATAAATGATCACGAGACAGGGTTTTATTTTAAACCGTCCGCCTTTACGTCCGAGCGTCTGTCCGAAATACTTTCGTTTCACTGGAACATATTAAACTTTTACATTTATAATAACCTAAAAGCGCAATAAGATGCATGTTACTGGTAAACAATTTTTGGTGTTTTTATTAACATGCTGACAAACATGCGAAACCAGTAAAATAGGGCTATCATTATAAGTTTCAAAACTCTTTTTGTCAGATATGAAATTCTCCAGCTAGGTGTATCGTAAATGTAATAAAGAAATTTAATTCGGAGGACGAAGACATTAAAACAGTTTACGGCTTCTTTTTTTTTATCGTGGACTATCTGAAGATGATATCGATGAAATAAGTGTTCGTGAGGCAGCAAAACCACAATTCATTGGGAACAAACAAGACTTTGTAAAACTCACCGGCAATACAGGTTTTTCGCGTAAAACTATCTTAAGCAGAATAGAAATACAGTCTACAAACATAATGAATAAACCAGCTGGTTTTAAACCAAAGAAGATCCAAAATAGTCAAATTGAGAAATAACTTTTAACTGACAATAATATGGCAAACACCACCACTATACATGCATTTGTGTATTTCTAAAAAAAAAAGCTTTTAACAGCATCGAATACCAGATTCTAAAAAAACGATAAAATTGTATTTGACCTTATGATTAATTTGGTAAATTAACAAGGTGGAACGAGAACTGAACCATTACCTGTAACAACTTGTGTACGTCTAGATTGTTTTTTTTTTTATCTCCTCCCCTGTATTCTTATGTTGGTGATTGGTTCGGTAATACGGTACACATTGGATTGACATTTTTATTACGTCTTTGAGACCTGGAGTTTACTGCCGACATATATATCCTATCCCAATGCTTTCATGATGCACAACATCATAACATTACAGAAACAACAAAATAAAAAAAAACACAAGTAGATCCTTACGCAAACCAAAGATATGAAATGCAAATCAAAATGATCACTCTAAGACCGCTGACTTCATGGAAGACGTCCGAATCTTTACCTACCTAGGATGTATGGTCAGTACATCAAAAGACACTGATGGGTACATTATAGCTAGATACAATAAAGTACAATAGGTATTTCGCATGTTAGAGATATCACTTAGATAACAATCTTCGATACAAAAGTCAAAAATGTATTCTTATATGGGTCAGAAACCTGTAGAGAAAAAGTAGCAACTCTCAAATCAATACGAACTTCTGTCTACAAATGAGATGATGTGGATAATTTGGTTAAGTAAGTAATAAAATGTGATTGTATTTTACCACAACATTCGTTAATTGTGTAATTGTGTGAGCTTGAGTATAGGAAAGTATACCCGTAGTAGAATTTTTATCTTCAAACAGTTTTATAATAATTTGTTTTTGGTTATTTTTTTATTATTATTTTTAAATGCGCTCTTTGTATTGTATGCACGTTTTATTTTTCCCTCTAATCTCTTCATTATACTTAATGTCAAAAGTAAAAATTTATTTGTTATATTTTGTAGTTTCTGAAAAAAAATAAACTTTTCAAAATATCAAACTTCATGATATAACAATGTGCCCAACGTCTGATCGCTCCGTAATCTAATAACTTCCAATGAACTTTTATTGGTGGACTCGTAAAAACACTCTCCTAATCAATTGGAAGTATATTGACTACCTATTAAGCTGGTTACTTATTAGATTCTAATAAACGATTCATACGACAGCAAACACGTCAAGTCACATAACTGTATTCGTTCGTAGACTGTTTCCTTGCGATATTTTCAGACCAACAAAAGAGGTTATTTATCTAAAAGACGATGGAAATTCACTCTTAAGTAATGCAACTTAAGTGATTGCAATAAAAATACGAATTTACTCGAACGGGTGGGTCCCGTTTGTTGGTTAATATTTGTTAAGATTTATGTTAACATGAAGATCTCTTCAAAATAATTGATTCATCTAGTGAAAGTCAATCCAAAAGTATATCCGAATTTGCCAACCGTAATTACAGTAGACTTAAAGTTTTCCTTAAGATTTTAACTATTTATTCCATTGAATTCTGATAGTCTGAATCTAATTACAAAGGAAATTCAAATATATGAGATCTGCTCTAACCTATTAGTGAATTTGTTTAAAGAACTAGAATTGTCCCCATGAAGGTAGATCTACTAGAATCAGTTCACCTTGAATTTAATATGTAATATTCAAATTGAGCTGTTTCTGGGATAAATAATATAGTACCTCTTCTGTAACGTTTCTTTTCTGGATAGGAGAAACCTTATCACCGTTACTTTGGGTTTACTACAAATTTGGCTGACTGGTTAAGCCAATCACATCAGGATTCAATTAAAAAAGAGGTTATTCCATTATATAAATGAACCACTTTATAGGGTTCAGCATAGTATTTAAAAATTGCGTTTTCGCTGATCTTCAAATGTCACTATTAGATTTTCCAAAAATTGGCCATATCCTTCTCTTACAGTATGGCTCGGTAGCATATTCTTGGACTGTATTTTCAAATGCCTCACAATTTAAAATGCAGAGCAGCCATGTAGATGAAACGTTCTACAGATTTATGTTGTTGCCCTTTTACGGCAAGACGACTTTTACTTAGGGCCTGTTCTTTTTAACACACGGGTCCGACAGGGGGCTAAAACCTTTGAAAAATATATATATTATACCAGAACTTTCGGAAAAGCTGGCTATGGAAAGTGACGGAGTTACTTCAAAATGTTATAGCTTTCACTGCAGAAGGAATTTCATAGATTACTCTTGCTTGAAATACTGTTGATTAATTTTAGAAATGCTTTCATCACTTTTATTGTTTGCAAAGTGTAGTTTCCACTGATAACATATACGTATTATCAAAAAACAAGCAAACTTACATGTTTATACTTAATGAACTATTATTAGTTTGGTCAAATCTTCCGTAGAAAGTCATAAAAAGTTATATTTTTGTATTGTACCTAATGTGTTTGTTTTGTTTTGTTTTGTTTTTTTATTTTTTTTTTAGAAAAAATGGCAAATTCTCATCAAAGCTAAAATGACATGGTTAATTTCAGGAACAGCTTTTTGAAGTTAATATATATATAAATTTAATGATAAATGTCACATATTACAGACGTTTTTATTCATACTTGTGGTCTTTCTCTATTCACTAAACGACAAGAATTAAGTTTCAATTTTTTCTCCGGGAGAAAAAAATACAAAACTGATTCCATTGATTTATCATTCTCGAACATCTCCCGTTTAGATAATAAACCGGATTACTTACAGGGATGAGAAATATACAAAATAGATATTATCACTTTCTTATTAACTTGTTACGAATTAACTCAAATGTATATTTTAAAATTGAGCATGAAGGTACATTGTATCAACAAGGGTTGTGTGGGATTCTGTTTTTAACAGATATGTTTTAGCCAATATGAGCACTTAATTATACTTTTGTTATAAATACATCTCGGTTCCAATTACGTTATATGGCAGCGCAAACTTACAAAATATGTTTCCACCAAAAAAGGACAATGAAAAAAAAAAAACAGATCGGATATGTTAGTACATAAAAATAAACCAGCGTTTTACTTAAGTCGTATCCAAAGTTAAATTAAAAAAACAAATTAGAATCAAAATTAGATTCCCGTCCTCTTTCTTATCATCGGACTGCATGTCAATTGACTTTTTGTGAACAACTCTTCGGCGGGGTTTCTATAAGAGTAGAGAACACTACCTATACCGGTGCACCTGTTCCCTGCTCCAAGTTTATTGTGGAGCCCGAGTTACTCATTACTTTTTCTGCTTATTATTTTGGTTATTTTATGTTCTTTGTTGTGTGTCTTGTCTTTGTCCCTGGATTACAAGCTTTTGAATTCCGCTAGAATCTTGGTTACCTTGATTACTATCGCTCAAAAGAATAGTTTTTGTTGTAGTAAACTTGCCATTTCATTGATTGAGTACACCATAATTGTTTATAACAATTAAATTGTGACCTGATTTATGTAACTTTTTTTTCTATTTAGATAGTAAAAAAGTGCTTAATAAGTTTTTACAGACATATGATAGTTAAAACGGAATAAAACAACTAATGTAATATAATGGATGCAATTTACAAATTGTGTAAAGAAAGGATTTAACAGACCAAATATTTAATTTAGAGGAAACCTTGAAGGGAATTAACAAAATGATTTCTTCTGCATCCTCTTATTGCTACTTAAAAGATGCATAATAGCTAATCATTGTCGTTTCCTATATTATTATACCGATATAATTTGACAAAGAGGAAGTAGCACATATGTTTCTAACTCAGTACAAGCATCATCAAAGTTTTTCTGTGAAAATAAAAGCTTAAGCATACTTAATAGTTTCCCTGTTAGATGCAATAATTTCAGATAGTTATTGAAAACCCTTTTGTTTCCTGAAACAAACATCATTGCAATGTAATATGCGTAAACTGAATTACATCCTGTATTTTATGAAAGGTGATAGGGTTATGACATTTATTGTTTTTTATCTGTATGAATAAGATACATAAGGTAGACAGGAATTTGCAATTTACTGAGATCCGTAGTAGATGTTCCTCTTTTATTAACTCCAACATGTCCAAGTTTTCCAGGAATGATCATACGTGACTCACTCTGCAAATGCTATAATGAATATTAATACGATTTTGAGTTAGCGGTTAAAGACCCTTACAATTGGTTCAGATAGTATGTGGTACCTGCCTGTCAAAAGCTCTTCCTTAACCAATAAGGGTAACAACAAAATTACCGAACACTAACTTGATTCATAATCAAATCAAGTCCCACACGTGCAGGTCCGGATGTCAAAAGAATAGGCCTGCAGCAGCGCTAAGCTTGTCGTAAAAGGCTACTAAATAGTGCTAAGAACCTTAGCCAGGGGGCTAGGGCGCTCTGCCCACAGAGGAACTGGGATGTGTGCCCCAGGTGGTGGAATGAGGAACCCCTGGTGTGTTACATGCTTGGGTTGTCAGGCTATAATACGGAAAACCTGACCGCAAACCATAGTGGTGCACCGTGTTGGGAAAGATGCCACGTTCTTTGCACGTTAAAAAACCCTACTGTGGTATTCTCTCGGAGTAGGAACCATAGGGCTCCGCCACAGGAGGCTAAATTGCCCGACCCTACCCACCTCTCCCTATTTCCAGTGGCAATCAAAATTTCTCGACTTCATTGTCCTTGTGTCCCGTCCCATTTTTCATTTCATCATTAGTTCATGTTCATTTTATCATCCATATCATGTTCATCGCCTGAATATAGCTGAAATATTGCTGCTCGGGCGTTAAACCCCAACAAACAAACAAAAATCAAATCAAGTCCAAAATAAATCAAGCGAAAAAAGATATTACACCACCGAAGCAGCTGGTACCGCAACGGTCTTGATTTTGGTACAGGCACTTAAACCGAAGTGGTGGGTTAAATCTAGGTTTTACAGCGCGCTAAACCTCCTTCTTCTATTGCGGCGTGACTATATAAGTGGTGATTAAAAAGCATTTGCATGCTATTGTTATAATCGATAAATCAGTGATCACATCAGCACAAAGAACAATTTACAAAAACAATCATTTCTCATTGTATAGATTTTTAGACTTAAATTATTGTCATCATTTACCTGCTGTTTTCAGTTTTTATCCAAATGAAGCAAAAGGTTTGTATAAAAATATATGTATGTTATAGACGTTAGGGATTTCGTATTATGACGTATGCAACATAAGTTCAAGTTTTGATTGATTGATTGATTGATTGATTGTTGGGGTTTAACGTCAGAGCAGCATTATTCCAGCTATATTGAGACGATGGACATGAAATGGATGATAAAATGAACATGGAATGATGATGAAATGAAAAAAGGGATGGAACACAAGGATAATAGGGTCGACAGATTTTGAATGCCACTAGAAAAAGGGGAGGGATGGGTAAGATCGGAAAATTTAGCCTTCTGAGGCGGACCGCGAATATTCCTACTCCTATCGAATACCGCCCCGTGCAAGTCCGGGTGTTAAAAGAATAGGCCTGCAGCAGCGCTAAGCTTATCGTAAAAGGCGCCTAAATAGTGCTCAGAACCCTAGCCGGGGGCTAGGGCGCTCTGCCCACAGAGCAACTGGGATGTGTGCCCCAGGTGGTGGAATGGGGAACACCTGGCGTGTTACATGCTGGGGTTGTCAGGCTATAATACGGAAAACCTGACCGCAAACCTTAGTGGTGCACCGTGTTAGGAAAGATGCCACGTTCCTCGTACGTTAAAGAACCCTGCTGTGGTATTCTCTCGGAGTAGGAACCACTGCGCTCCGCCACAGGGGTCTAAATTGCCCGACCTTACCCATCCCTCCTTTTTTCTAGTGGCAATCAAAATTTGTCGACCCTACTGTCCTTGTGTCCCATCCCATTTTTCATTTCATCATCATTTCATGTTCATTTTATCATCCATTTCATGGTCATCGTCTGAATATAGCTGAAATATTGCTACTCGGACGTTAAACCCCAACAAACAAACAAACATTTCCTCCATTTGTAATGACATTGGTTAAACTACTAAACACGGTTTAGATTTTATTTGCTGAACTGTGTGCTATGTTTTGTATTTCAATAAACTATTTAATTGTTTCAAACAAGTACGCTTTTACTATTAATCGATATATGAAAGTGATTTTAAATATTCCGGACGGAAATGCCCCAAATGAAGCTCGAAATTTTCGGTTGTATCACTTTTGTCCAATGAAATTGTAAGTTGCCATGATAAAAAAATCATTGGTGTTACGTAATGTCGAAGCGAACTCAATACCGACTGTGTCAGAAAAAAAAACAGTAATATATATTTCAAAATGCTTTGAACACTGATATTTCATTCCTTGTATAGCACCTAGCAGACCTCTCTATGACGGATTTGGCTTCCGATAGTTTTGATTTGAGTACTTCTTGCACTGATGATGAGAGGTTACACCTTTAAACACTTTTACAGCATATCGAAATTTGCAATATATATGATAAAAATACAAAACAAAACAGCACACTTAACAATATAGCACTTGCAATGTGAACAAACAAAAAAAGAGGGTGACATCAGGTGCCCGGGAAGGATAAAAGCATCTTGATCCGCCCAGCGGCCACCGTTACATTTCAAAAAGTAATCAAAGGAACCAAAATTCTTTCGAAAATTAAAAGAATGAAAAACAGACGCATAAAACACAGAATATAAACTAACCTAAATAAAGTACATACATAGTAACAAAAGTAAATGGGCAACTTGGACTACTCTATAAACTGGGTGCTTGGGCCAGGTGTAGCGATAGGGATAGCGCACTCTGCATTTATAGAAACACCCAACTAGTTGCTCATAAAAAGGCAAGGCCGGGCACACGAAACAGGAAAGGAAAACTATGACACAATGAACAAATCAGTTTCCATGGTGCAGATAATTACAACATAACGATCTCTGAGTTCCCGATGACGACCATAAAACATATGTAGTGATGACTTCAATCTTGTAGCAACATAATCCTTATCCAAAAGTCTTATTGTAAGAAGTCTAGAGCGATACAAAGTGTCTGGAAACTTCATATGCAGGTGCTGATGGAAAGTTGCCATTGATAATAGGAAAGTTGACAATACGGAATGAAAAGTCATTGGTTGTTGTGTAGTTTGGTTTTCCTTGACCACCGATCTCTAGGTGTAGGTTAATGAAGCTGACTTCAAGTATCTGAAGTATCATCTCGAGTTCTTTGGGTAGATGCAATGTGTCAAATCCCCGAAACTAGGATTGTTCAACGATAATACGTCATCTATATAGCGGAAACTGAGATTAAAGGATCTAGCGAAAAGATGTTCCTTCTTTTGGATTAGATCAGATTTAAAGTCAGCCTCATATGAGGGAAGGTATAGGTCAGCAAGTAGAGGAGTACAATTTGTTCTAATTGGAATGCCGTCCATTTGTGGAAAAAACGCGACTGTCACACTGGACAAATATGGTGTCGGTAAAAAAATCCAGAACTTTGAAAAAATCTTTTTCGGTATGCTTTGAAGATGATTTTTGTTTTTTGTTTTACGAAGTATGAAGAATCTCTCAAGAGCTACATATTTGTATCTAGGTGTACCCTCTTTTTTGTAGTAAAAAACGATGTATATTTTCGATTCGGGTTTTTTACTTAGTATGGGAAATTTAAGTATTAAGAGAACTTATTGAAAAATCATAAGTTTTGATTTTATTGCATTCTATTAACAATCTTGAGTTGAGGGTTTCCAGAAGATCTTTCGAATTATTTAGGATTCACAATGTGGTAGGACTCGAGACCCTTTTTGACAGCTGTGAGTATAGAAGATAAGTTTTGAAAGAAATGTGGTGGTAAATTTTTGTTGGCATCGTCGTGGCACTATTCATACCAGTTGTGAGCGTGCTATGATTCCCGTCTGGGGACACCACAGTCTTACAAGACAACAATGTGTCCGGGCTGTTATCAGGTTCGAACTTTTTAGACTTGGCGACGTCCGAGCCAGTTTTTCTTTCCTTCTTCTTGTTAAAACCATAAATAATATTACTGGGCTGATGATACATTCGGGAACAAAATCTACCAGCAGAGATATCGACCCAGTGGTATTAAAGATTAACCAAGGAAACCCAGCTTTTATCTGAAATCAAAAGAATGTAATCCAGACACGAAGACCAGACATGGAAAACCGACATAAAATAACAAAGAAACGTACATATAAAGTAACCAAAGTAAAATGGGCAACTCAGACTCCGATAAAAATTAAATGTGAGTAATACCATGTCTTAAGACTTCAAGTAATATCATGTTTAAAGACTCGCTAAATTGTTAATTTTTGTATTGAATATCAGAATTTCAGGTTTGCTTTTTTATTATGGTAATAAACATTCTCACAACATGTATTTTTGTTTAATGATATATGACCAAATGAAAATTCTGTTAAAAGTGTCAAAATTGTTATTGTGCATATAATTAGTTATTAAGAAGACCCTTTTCCATTAACATTTACAGTTTGAAATTCTTGCTAAATCATCTAAATGAAATTGACTATTATATATATATATATTCGTATTCGTATGCTAATTGTATAAGGATAATGTGAATTATCTAGTAACGGCTTTGCATGTAATTAAGGAAATTTATCTAAACGACAAACATAATTTGATGCCAGTATTTAATATTTCATTCACTTAAAATGAATATTCTAAAACTTAAATATTTAAGTACCCGATCCAATCATGTATAATTGCATTAGCATGATAATAGAAGACTTCAGATTTGCACTCTAACATATTACATTGGTCTTTTCAACTACTACAGCTTACAGGAAATGCGATAAAAGCAGATACTTAATCACTATAAAAAGTACATTGCCGTAAAATCAAAAACGGAAAGTGAAAATTGATGTCAAAGTATTTACTACCCCAACATGTCTATGATTTATGGTAATTTTACGACTAATCACCTGATATCAACTAATTTCGTAATAAACAATGGAACGGAACGATTATTTTAGTCTCCAAGAACAAACTTGATTAGATGCTGTTTTCATTAACCCCATATTTCAGAATAAGACTATCAAATATATGTACAACAACAAACTGAAACTCCGACCGAAGTTAACTTTATTAGTATCCATGTTTAAATACACTTAGCAAAGGTATCCAAAGATGCTTTTAAAAAACTTAATCCTCCTTGACCCAGATAGCAAGTCACTTTTTGACTACGTTGGCTTAACATTGGTGGATGTTTTTTTTAGTCGCGACCCTAGTTTGAACTTCACTTTCCCTTGAGGGTATTTTACTGCATCGATCTTCGTTAACCACATTACTTCTTTAAGATGAACCAATAATTGTGAAGGACAACAGATATAAGCACTAAATGGTGGCTGATTATTGTTAATATAAAAACTCTACCTTAAAGGCAGGAAGACTTACATTAATCAACGGGTGCTATTGCAAACATTCTTGATGATTACCGATATCTAACTTATGTAAACATGTTTAAAAACACATAATACATCCTCCGGGATCTTCCTAAGCCATATTACAACCACCAAGCTCCAAACGGTGTCTGACGTTCAAAACTCACTCCGGACGCTACAAGCAGGTACCCTCAGTAAATGAAAGAAACTTTCAAAACCGAAAGAAAGGTGAATGAAAAGTAAATTAAGCGACATTGTTCAGTTGTCGATTGGTTTGAAAATTTTGAAAGGGCCGTTTTGCAGAGGTAACTATGAAAGGAAAAGAACGTCTTCCGCTGCGTAGAGTTTGCACTGTTACCTGTAGTCTTGCTTTTTTTCTAGACTTTCTATCTATTAAAGGTTTTGCTTGGACATTGTAATATCTTAATGTAATATGCTAAGTAATTCAAATATTTTTTTACATTTGTTTGTAAACTCATTTCGCGTTTGATTGGAAATGAATTGCGATGTTAAATATTCCTGAATAGTTGATCAAAATCCAAGATTGTGTAGGGTGCATGCCCCAAGTCTATTATTTCTTGCTTTTGTTATTTATTAAGTGTCTTCTTTGTTACATTCAGTGCTTCTATTTATCACCATGATTGAATTCAAGATTTCTTATCAATGGGAACAAAAAATAATGTTTTAAATGAAAAGAATCATGTAACGAAATACAGTTATCTAGTACAAGTTGAGTTATAAAAACGATTGAATTTCATTCAAGTTAAAGATAGATATCTTTGACGATGGTTTCACTTTTCAGAACAATACACTGAATTATTTTTATCAGATTCTTCTTATTGTCAGCAGCACATATCGACAAAAAACAACAACAAAATGCTGTAGATCTGCGTTTAAATTTTCCATTATTATATATTAACAAGTTGATTTTGTCTTGGCACAAGGTGACGACAGGCGTATTCGAAATTTACTTCCGTTCACCCTTGATATGAACAACTTCGTAATTGACTGATTGAATGTCTTTCTCAATACTGTTTCAGAGGCTATGTAGCAAGAACATTAACAAAATACTTACGTCACATTAAAAAATTACCCCGGGCCGCCACAACAAAACACAAATGCTATTGAAACTTAAAAAGATTTTAGAAATAAAACAACAGAAAAGCATTAATTTAAAAGTAAAAACATTAATATATTAAAAATAGTACCAACTTCTTTTATCAAATCAACAACGTTTTGTTGTGGGACGGCCTTAAACAAGTCAGGTATTTTGTCAAAATCTAAATTGTATTTATTATTTATTTATTTATTTATTTAATATCTTATGTTAACACGACCTTCACGATAAAAGAATTTATTCAATTTGAAAGTGAACAATCACATATAAAATACCGAAGTTCAGGATAACCAACAACCAAACCGACATATTTAAATCTTGAATGTCCAACACGACTACTTATGACCACATGCTTAATCAATTGCCGGATGTAGATTTATGAATTAGATTTATGGAATTGGGTTTGATAAAACGAATCTTGTTATATCATCAGCAATAAATTGATTCAGTTGTTGTCAGTACGTAATGTTAAGGAATTTGTATCAGACAGAACGTCATGTTTATAGAGAAGTACTATCTAGTCATCACAGTAGAGTGATTTTATACGCATGCAATTGAAAAAGTGTAAATACATGTAGGATGTGGGCATTGCAACTGAAGACTTGTTGAAACCTGAGCAGAAGAAAAAGCATTACGAGGTTTAGCGCGCTGTAAAACCTAGATTTAACCCACCAATTTGTTTGAAAATGCCTGTACCAAGTCAGGACCATTGCGGTATCGGCACCTGCTGCTCCGGTGCTGTAATATCTATCTTGCCAGATTTATTTTGGATTTGACTTGTTTATGAATCGGATTAGTGTTTTTGTTGTTACCGTATTTTTTGTTCTTTTGACTATTCCTTTAGACTATCACGTAGAGTTAATCATATTTTTTTTATTTTGACTATTCTTTTAGACTATCACCAAGAGTATATCAGTTCATTATTTTGACTGTACTTTTAGACTATCCCCTAGACTTTGTCATTTTTGTATTTTTGACTGTACCCTTAGACTATAACTTAAAGTTTATCAGTTTTGTTATTTTGACTATTCTGATTCTCAGTCAGAGTGGTTGGGGTCCGTAAGGTCTTTAACTTTGAAACCAATGAAAGTTTTAAGTAGGCCTATAAGTGCCAATATTATATCAGTTTTCGAACACCCCAATGTAGCAAAATCATCGTCTACTATACATGACAAATATGTTGTCGTACCAGCAGACAAAGCCCAAAACAACATTGTTTTTTGTCTGCAAAACGTTTAACATCCAATGCTTATTATCAGAAGTAGACGTAGAAAGTAGAAAATAATAGCAGTGATAAGACCTATACTGCTACCCGATCTACAAAGAGGAGATTTTTAAAACCCATAAATCTGTGCTATCCTCTTTTGGTCTCTCTACCAATGAAGATGATTGTGATTTACTGTCTATGTACTGGATTCCTAAACTCTACAAGAATCCATACAAACAAGTTACATAGCTGAATCTGCAAAATGTACCATCAAAACTCTTTCAAAACTTTTAACTTCTCTACTCACAGCTGTCTGTCAAGAGGGTCTGCAGCCTTACCACAACACATGTTACTCCCGTAGTGGTATTAATTCAATGTGGATCCTGAAAAATTCGAAAGATCTTTTGGAGACAATCAGTTCAATACTTTTATCAGAATATAATAGCATTAAATCCTATGGTTATTTAACACTGTATACTTCTATTCCCCATACTCAGTTAAAATCCCATCTTAAAAGCATTATATATCGTCGTTCCCCCACAAAAAAAATACCTAGATGCAAATATATAGTTCTTGGTAGAGATTCCTCATACTTTGTAAGAAATAATTCCAAATCCTCTACTTATCTGATTGGAACGAAAGAATATCGTTTAGCTATATCCTTTAATCTCAGTTGCCGCTATATAGATGACGTATTATCTTTAAACAATCCTAATTTCGGGGATTTGATACATTGCATCTACCCCAAAGAACTTAAGAGATAAAGGATATTACAGACACTGTGAAGTCAGCCTCATATTTTGACCTACACTTAGAAATCGATGGAAAAGGAAAACTGTTGACCAAACTTTATGACAAACGTGATGACTTTTCATTCAAAATTGTCAACTTTCCTTTCATCTGTGGCAACATCCCTTCAGCACCTGCGTATGGAGTGTTCATATCACAGTTATACGTTATGCCAGAGCTTGCCGAAACTATGCAGACTTCTTGTATTGCGCTAGACCTCTCACAAATAGGCTTCTGGAACAGGGTTATGTTGCTACAAGGTCGAAGTTATCATTACAGAAGTTTTATGGTCGTCATCATGAACTCGTGGATCGTCATGGTGTATCCATCAGCACCATGAAAACTAATTTATTCAACGGGTCATAGTTTTTCGTTCCTCGTTTGTCTACTCCGGACTTCACCTTTTATGAGCAATTCGGCCGATATTTCTAGAAAAGCAGAGGACGCTTACCTTACCAGTGCACCTGGTACATGCTCCCAGTTTTTAGTGGAGTCCGAGATGCTCATTTCCTTTCGTTACTTTGTATGTATGATTTTAGTTACTTTATGTTCTTTGTTGTGTATGTCTGTTTTCCATGTCTGGCCTTTGTCCCTGGATTACATTCTTTTGATTACCGCTATAATCTTGGTTCCCTTGATTACTCTAAGATATGTAAGGCCCCAGCAAAATTTACTCTTCTTTTGTATTGTATTGTTTTTTTGTTTTGTTTTGTTTTGTTTTATCTTTTTTATGTTTTTTTTTGTGGGACTTATGGAATTTTTCTGCCCCATAAATGTTACGGTATTTTATTTGACTGTGGTGTACTCAGCATGAGTTAAAGGATTAAGTTGCCTTTTCAAGAGTTCGGGTATATTTATGTATTCCATGTATCTAGGTTTTTCATGTATTGGTATTTTACGGCACATCTATAGTGATAGGGAGACAGTCAATCAGATTCCAGTCTTTTGTTCTGGAAAAATACATCCATAATGTCATTTTAATTCAATCGCTGAGATATATTCCCCCATACATCGGATGCCTAATTTGATTCTCCATTGCATGTTATATATAAAATGCTACCAAGCTGCGCTACAAGTCCTTAATTAGTAAGCCTTTTGTCCTATATCAAGTCTGCTGGTGAGACTAATTTCATTACATTGACAAATTGCATGTAACCAATTATCTCGAAATGCATGAAACTTTGGCATTAAGGAATTAAAAGTCTCAGAGATTTAGAAGACTACTGTCAGAAAAATTTGATGAATTCATGAATAAAGATACATGAATGAACATCCATTTACAACAATTAACAACTGTTAAGCAGTTTAATGAAATTTTACACAATTTTTATTCTACATATTCTGATTGCAACATGACGTTTGCTTTACTACACTGTTCTTTATATTTATTTTAGTAAAATGTATTCAAAACTTCGAAAGATATAAACTTTACTTAATAAAATCTATTCAATCTTCACAGCACACATTTAGAAGGAAAACTTATACATTTCTTTCAAGTTAAGATAATTTTACAGATGAAGGATTCTATTTGTACGTATAAGGAGTGCCGATGTACGACGGTATGCTTCATTGCAAATAACTGAATAATGAAATGGTTTCAAGCCATGTGTTTATGATGTTTGTTTAGAAATATAAAGAACGAAAAGTGCATGGTAATAGACGTAGTAGTACACTTTACCAACATTGATCTAAAAGTGCAATGCAAGACGCAAAAATAAAGTTTCCCTATAAAACTCTATCCAACATTTGTATGTTCAATAGATGGTTACAATTTGCTTTTACAAAAAGAAATCCGGGCTTTTCTAAGAATTGCTCCAAGATTTAATGTAGTCTTAGTTGCTTATTTACTTTTGTTACTTTGTATGTATTATTTTAGTAACTTTATGTTCTTTGTTGTGTATATCTGTTTTCCATGTCTGGTCTTTGTCCCTGGATTACATTCTTTTGATTTCCGCTAGAGTTTCGGTTCCCTTGATTACTTTTTAAAACCTTAATACGACGTTTAACAATTAACCTCAGGTTTTGAATGCTATATTACAAATACGACCTTATCTAACAATTAATATTGTACCGGTATAGTAAAATTAAAAAGCATTGTCACCTACAAATATTTAATAATGTAATAATATAGAAAATAAAATGACACGTTTATAAAAGAAAAAAAAGGATACGACCAGTTTTTTCGTACTTATAAATTGCGTAAAACATTTATTTACATATCACAATTAATTGTACATGACAGTGTGACTCCCTTTCTTGTTGTCTTACGTTCTCTTCAAACAGAGGTTGTCCTATGAATGTCATTACCACTAACCAGAACATTTTTCTAGCCATCTGTATCCGTTTGAAATTCTTGGCGATAACAGGCACTCATATTGATAACAATTTCAGAACAAACAAAACACAGGGTTTAAGTAACCATCTGCAAATCGAATTTTCCATTACAGCGATACTTTTCATCTCCTTGGCTATACATTATGTTAAAGTGAATTCTAATGTTATATCGTTGTCATTCATATTTCATCAGCAATGTTACTTGATAAATGTCCTTGAGTTTACTAATTTAAAGATAGTTGAAGTATTGAGCTGAAGGCTATATGCATATAAAAGAAGCAAGACCCAGATCATTATAGTAACATCTTTACCGGCAACACATTGCGATAACAACTATAAAGGTTTAACATGTACAACGTTTAGATGTGCATACATTGTTTAAAACGTCAACAGTTAAAAAAACACTGGTATAGTATCTCTGGATCAAAGCTATTGCAAACATTGAGATATGTTAAAGGAACAACCTTTCACGTGTATCCTGAGAAGTTAAAGGCACATTCACTATTTCCATGTTCTTCAACCTTGATGCCTTTGTCAGCTAAAGGTTAACACTAACATTGATAGTAATAGTATAATATTATTCCTTTGATTAGATGCCTTGTTATTATCGTTTGAGGATGCATCGTTTGACGTATAACCGGACATTCTATCAGTTCCTGCAATAGATAGTTAACTGTTTAAGTATTGCATGTCATTCTGATCACATAAGTGGTCTATATCTTAATGTGTGTCCTGATGAAAAAAAAACCACTCAAATCTACTTCATATCAAATGGGTAATTTGATTTTATTTTGGTGTTATTTGGTGTCATGTGATAGTGATGTGATTTTCAGGAGGGGATTTTCCTTTATTAACACACGGACTCACCTGTTTACACGGAAAAAAACATACACGAATTATGTACAGACCAACTCCCACCTTTTACCTTTCCATACGTAACAAAGGGAAGTTTTAAAGAGTAATCAAGGGAACCAAGGTTATTGTGGTAATCAAAAGAATGTAATATTAAAATTTACGTATCTTTAATCGATTGTGATTTCCATGGATGTAGGGACATATGATTTAAAACGATTATGTGTCGTGCTGAGAAAACAAACTTACTTTTCGTTTTGTTTGGAACGCCATCTGCAATAAAAATGGAAATTCATTATCGCATGAATGCATTAGTATTTCAAGTAACCGTTGGGCAATACAGACATAGAAATGATTCACAAAAAGATTCTTGTGCATATTGTCGAAAGCGTAGGAAAGAAAGAGAAACACATGCACGTATCAAGCTGCAGAGAAGACGTTAATGTGCATTAAGTGGCAAAAATAAAACAAGAGTACTGATTCATCTCAATTAATGAGCAATCATTTGTCAATATGTGCAAACAAAAACATTACATAGTGCTGAATTTATTGTATTTCACTCAATGAAGAATTTTACATGGGGAAATATGAAGTATTAATGAACTGAGAAATAGGAAAATTCGATACATGCGAAAAACCATTACAAAAACAAATTCAAAGTATCATTTTTGAAATGTATAGAATGCAATATTCGAGTACAAAACAATGCAATCTAAAATTCCTAAAGCTGTCATGGTAAGATCAAATATCCGTTCATTATGTGTGTGTTCGTTTCCACAAGAAGAACGCATTGACGCCATGGATTACATCTGTACATATGTGTGACATATTGATTTAACGGATATAAAGAGAGAATGATGTTCATTAATCAAATATGATATACACAAAGAACTATGTACACGTATATTGCTTCACATAAGTAAATTTAAAAAAAACAAAAACTACTTTTTATAATGTAGGGATGTTAAGCAACTATAAAAGTATATAAATTAACATAGAGATATGTTAACAGAATGTATAAAAACATGATCCTTGTACATTAATGTCTATTCTATCAAATTACTAAAAACACACTATAAAGTAATATCTCAAGTGCACTAGCAAAGTTAACACAATACTTAGTTTTACTTTTATTGTTTATGGATATAACCTGCTTTATACCAGAGTTTGCTGGACATTCAATAGTATTGAATAAATTAGTTTACTCAATGCAAAAGTTGTAAAAATTCATTGAAATAAAGACCTTCAGACCTTTTTTAGGTTTTTCAAATTTGATTTTATATATTGTTTATATGATTAAAGGCAATATTTTGAGAACTGTCTTGAAATCATTTAAACGCGTGAAACTATTTGAAGGTTTGCAAATTATTTCTTTTAGATATATACACGAAAGTGTATTTACAAGGATTTTACAGGTTTATTTGTATATTCAAGCTATTACATACTATTTGGCCACAGTAAAGATATATTACTTTAAAATTGAAAAATGTGTTTAAAAGATAACATACAAGAAACCAACTTTGATTAGGTGCTGAAGATATTATTAAAGGCAGCAACCGACAAAGCTTACCTTTGTTGTTAGAGAGTGCTCTTGCTGAAAATGTTAAAGCAAAAGGCCTAGTTAGACTTTACTGGAAGGAAATATCTAATTAACTTGTACAACATTCATCCTTTAATGTTTTCTATCAAATACATTCGATAGGAATATATAATGCCAATACTCCAAGATTATATATGTATGTGCATTTTTTAAAATATATGAAAACGTTGAAGTTTATCAACCAATGCCTGTTAAAATGAAACTTTTCCTAAATATTGTTATATGGTTACTTACTGTCTAAAACACTGACTCGAAAACTGTGTGTTTTATTTTCTGAACTTCTACACACATATTGTCCTTGGTCACTTAAGTTGCTTCGATCAATTATCAGTTCACTAATCAACCAACGTCCAGGTGGAACCTTTTTGTAAATCCATAAACGACCGCCCCATCTTGAATCGTTCTCGTCGATTATATTGCCCTCATGGAACCAGTCGACATCTGCCGGTGCCCTCAAAGCTCCACTTGCATTGCATGTTAGGTTTATTCTTTGATAAATGTCTACGTATGCAGTTCCTGTCAGTTGAACGGCTGCAGTAAAAATGTTCTTGGCAAATAAAAATCTATGGTGTTTATTTTATTTATTTTAAAAAAAAGTAAATATCCTTGAAAAGAAAAAAATAATTGCGATTATAAGAAGTTGTGTAAAACCTGATTCATAGACTCGTTTTTTCTTATTTATTTGCTGAGATATTGCTTTTCTGCCTTGATTTGTCACGGTATACAAATAGTATAACTTAATCACAATATACTGATTAAACAAAAAATGTTCCTTATTCATATTCCCGACTATGGATTAGTTGTTTTTTTCCGATTTTCAGTAAAGGGGAGTAACTTCTTTTATAAATGTGTCATCTGACAGACTGGTTTACTGTCGAATTGGAGCAATTGACAGTCGTATAATTCAAATTCAAGAAATAATTGGAGCCGCGGTACGTACTTTTGATACTTTTGAATCACTTATTTCAAACCATTCAGGTACTTATTGTAGTGAAAATAGTTTCAGTTTCCAAGAAAAATGTTTACTGTTTACCTTTCCCCAATGAGAACGCCATCAAATTTGTTGGGTGTTGGTAGGTTACGTCCCTTTGAAAAACGTGTTAAAATGGCTTGAATTCCGTTTATATGAAAAACGACTTTTGCTCGCATAGGTTGGTTCAGCAAAGGGATATTTAATTTTAAAATATCCATGACATTATCCTTAATATAAAAAGTAAAAAATATTGTTCTAGATGTTGTTAAAAAGGTGTGAATCTTAAAATCTACTTACTCGGTATTCGAATTCTTCTTGCTACAAAATAATAAAAAAATGATATGCAAGAAAATGTATTTTATTACACTGACGATGAACGTCGGAGAGCGAATCTAAGGTTTTTCTTGAGGAAAAAGTAATTGCTTGACTACTTGAAAATATTTTGCCGAATACTTTTAAATGTTACTGGGCATGATTAAAAAACATTCATAATATTTTGAAATCTGAATACAATTTAAAAGACTAATTTCATTTTAAAGTAATTTTACATACGTTTTACCCTAAGATGCACGTATCGCTTGTGACTCTGCGTTGTTGCAATTTGACATTCGTATGTATTGGTGTGTTTAGGCTGAGCATTCTTTATCACAAGATCCCAGCTTTCGTCTGTGCTATTAATTTTATTGTAAACAATACTTATGTCTTCATCGTTAGTCCATCTTTTTATTCCTATCGTTAGTGGCCAAACTTGATTACTAAGTCGCCACTGGACCTAAAAAAACGTTATAATTGCAAAAAATATATTGCATTTATTTCAGTTCAACTGATTAAAAATCCTTCGAGAATGAATTTGTATGTCTTAGTTTTCGTTTAACATTACAAAAAATAAAAAAAAACAATTACACAGACCATTATGACGAATTCCGTAGGTAGTAAAGCTACCTTTCAACAATAGTATTACATACCAAGATTCGAGTGGAAATCAGAATAAAATGACTAATGTTTAACACAATGTCGTATAAGGCACTATCTATAAAACTTGATTTGTAAAGCGTAATACTTATTAATTACATCTTTGGTTTCTCTGTTCCTAACGGTACATTGCAGTACAACTCTTTCATTTTTATGGACGGATACATTTTGTCTGCCTGGTAAAATTTCCGGTGGATGCCGGGCATGGTTCCTTCGGAAGTGCCTTCCTAAAGTATAATATATAATGGGATGAAGAAGTAAATGGGCTAATTGTTAGTTTCTAAGTACATACAGAACTTTATTTGATGAAATTGCGAAATATTATTGCTTGTTAAAAGCATACATATATAGTAAATTCGGGTATAAAAATATAGGTAATAGACTTCAACCTCATATATTTTAGACGGTGAATAATATATTGCACTATAGGCCTCGTGTCAATTTATCATACAAGAACAGTTATTATCTTCACAGGTTGGTCGAACATAAAATAATAATGTTAATGTTTCATGTCAGACATTTCCAAGTGAGATACTTCTTCACTAGATCACAAAGCGTGTTTAATAGTTACTTTTTATGGTTTGATAGCATACGATGGTATTTTTAATTGAAGTCTACATTATTTTTATATCAAAAATACATCAAATATAAAGTACGTATTGGAAGCAGACATTTAATTTAGGAACCGCAATATTTAAAGACCGACATCAAGAAAGGTCAGTTCTAAGTGCATTATCTGACTTAACATGATGTATTGAATTTAAATGAAGACCTCCAACAACAGAAGGAATAAGGATGACATGGCAATGAGTCTGAGCACTCTCCTTTCTAAGCAAAGTATCCTCCAAACAGATCATCCAGGAAACATATCATAGTTCAATAAGTTTTGTACATTTGCACGCAGCCAGTATCAAGATATTTGTTATATCTTTGAATTATCACTTTTGCGATTTGCAGACCATATTCTCGGGTTTTCAATTACAAACTTGGAATGTTAATCACTCAGTTTAATCTTGATTGCTGTTTTATAATATCAGTTGGTTTATCGAAAGTCTAAAGTAAAAGAAAGCTCTAGAGTAGTTATGTCTTTTATTTTTTATATTTATAAAATGTCAAATCTAGCAATTGGAATGTTATTCGAAAAAAGTAGCCCAAAAGAACTTTACGGCTTATTATGTCCTTTTATTGTACCATATGATAGTGTTAGTTTAAGAGCGTTCGGTTTCTGATATCGTCAGAACTATTCTTTTTTCTTCTTAAAAATAGCGATTGCTAAACCACAATAATTATCTTTAAAAAATAAAATAGATATAAATTGAAGAATAAGCTGCTAATCTCATAATTTGCATAAACGCATCGTCAGATTCATGTGAACAGGATAAAAAAGGTCCGCTTATTTGAATAGAAAACTGCTTGATTATGAAATGACCATATTTGAAGGGATTTGGTATAGTAAACGTTTTCAGCATGTATAATAAGAAAGTTCAACTGGCGACTTAATTATACAAATCGACCGCTCTTAAGTAACACAAAGTAACGTAATTCGGAGAGTTATTTATTTATGTTTTGTATAAATTTTATTATACAATGAAATATAAGTAATCTTATTTTATAAGGAACAATTGAAAACGCTGTTAATGAAAAAAAAGTGTAACATCAGTATTTGTTAATTTGATATTACAATGATAATTTATATTAATGATGTACATGCTGAACATTTGAGTTGGCAATATCTTTACATTGGCACTACAAGTCAGGAGTAATAAATGCAAATGTAATAGACAAAGTTTGTTTGTTTGATTGTTGGGGTTTAACGTTAATGTATTGTTTTATTATTAATCTTCTGCTATTGTTTAAGAATGCTTCCAGTTTAAATAATGTATATTCCTTTTCTTTCATCGAAAATATCAGATATACATTAAAGAGTAGGTCGCCTGCCTCAATAAGATTCGACGATTGACAGTTTTACTTCATCCCAAGTCAACCTATACGGTGCATTATTCAATAAAATTCGCCATGTGAATTTCCGTTTTAATATTAATTAACTATTTCAAGTACAATTTTGAAGTTATTCGAATTTGTCTGCTAATATATTCCAGAGTAAATAACATGGACAACTAATTTATTGTTTTATTGAAGTAAAGTCCGAACTGTTAGTTGCATTTTGTGACAGACTGAGTTAGTCCTAGGCTATATGTTTATTTTTTGTTTTTGAATGACAACATTACAGGTAACATGTGCGGCACATTGATCCAGTGGATTTTGTTGTCGTTGCTTGCCTGTGTGCTTTTATATATATATTTTTTTTCTTTATAGCTTTATATTCAGTTACTGATTACAATCTTGCTCCATTGTTAAACTTCACAATAAAGAGCAGATTGGCACAAACAGATGTTAATTCATGCAATGACACTAAAAGATGATCGAAACATGGTTTTCTGTCACAAAAGTCTTGCACTGTACTCTAAAAAAATAGCCTTCTGGAACAGGGTTATGTTGCTACAAGATTGAAGTCATCACTACAGAAGTTTTATGGTTATCATCATGAACTCGTGGATCGTTATGGTGTATCCATCTGCACCATGAAAACTGATTTATTCAACGGGTCATAGTTTTCCTTTCCTCGTTTGTCTACCCCGGACTTGACTTTTTTTAGCTAACTCGGCGAGCGTTTCTAGAAAAGCAGAGGACGCGTACCCTACCGGTGCACCTGGTCCATCCTCCCCGTTTTGAGTGGAGTCCGAGTTGCTCATTTGCTTTCGTTACTTTGTATGCATGATTTTAGTTACTTTATGTTCATTGTTGTGTATCACTGTTTTCCATGTCTGGTCTTTGTCCCTAGATTACATTCGTTTGATTACCGCTATAACCTTGGTTCCCTTGATTACTCTTTTCCTCTTAATTCCCGCTCAATATGCAGTTATTGTTTATTCTTTTTGTTGTGCTTCTCTAGTAAATGGCTTAAGATCAACCAACAAAGTAAATTATTTGTTTTACTAGTGGTGTTTGTTCTATTTTCAGAAAAGATGGTTAAAATCATAAATTTCATACTCCATGCATTTTGTTCATTGTCCAATGTTAAACTTAGATTCAAAAGTACTTACATATATAATTCAAACCATAGAAAACTATTGAATCTGCAACTAGATTTGCTTTCTTGTATAGAGAATTTACCGCCCAATCTCATTTAAGTCGTGCAAATAAGGTCCAAGGTCTTTGAAAACATCTACTGTCGGAAAACCTCCGAATAAAATATGTTTGTATGTTTGACATCATGGTCTGAACAGCTAAAATTAGTAATAAGTCTAACAAAGCAATTTTCCATTACCTTTTGAATAAAAAGATCATACTCAAACCTCCGGAATATGCTAAAAACCGGATGTCGCAATACTAAAATTTCATAATTTAAGGTCACGAATGCCGTAACTCGTTTCTTATATATGGACTTTTCTCGTCAATTTGCACCAAATAGTATCCGAACAATAAAATAATATGATTAAAAGAAACCAAACAACATAAGTAGGAAATAAATTTAGAAATGTTAGAGTGTCGCCGATTTCCTGATTCCTCCGTTACGAAGATTTAAGTGCATTGAAAAATAGCATATAATGGTGTTAAAAACCTTTAACACAAGTTACGATACTTAGAAGAAGGTATCTAAAAATAAAGGAATATAGGAATATATGCAAGAGTAAAATAATTTATCAAAATCGGCATTTTTAAAAATACCGCTGATCAATTGATTCCTCCGTTACAGTAAACAAATTTTGTTATTAATGATAGAACATATAAATGTTGCTTTTACTATAATAACACTATGTTTGCTTATAAAATCAAACTATATAAACAATTTTTATTGTATACATTCTTTTGAATTAATTTTATTTTTTAAATAGGAATTCCTCCGTAACTATTCCTCCGTTACGTGGAATTTTTATAAGGAGCATATTTTCTTTATTACACCGTTGACACATTTATCAAGTGATCTCAAAAGTATACAGGCGCGATTGTTTCGAAAATTACATGTCTTCCATCATGAAAAATGGAGTGAATTGAAGAAAAACATTTGATGTTGTATCACAACAAAAGCTGGTAAGTACATTAATTACTAATACTGAGAGAAAATAACTTTTTGGTGGCTATTTTCATTTTGACACACTCACAGAAATATAGACAACAAAATCGTAACGGCATAGAAAAATTGGGAATCACAATGTACCTGTGTATATGGAAAAAATGCAAATGAAAAAGAGGCTACAATGTAACGGAGAAATCGTGATTCCTCCGTTACATAATTTCACATTAAGAAAACATGAATTATTGATGTTTTGTTTTTGTTTCAGAACTTGAATTAGAAGGATAAATATAAATAAACCTTTTTTTTCATATATTTTTTTGAAATTCCTGAAAAAAAAATGTTAAGACGACACGTTTAGTCTAAGGTCTAAACAATCCTTCTTCAGCTGGGCGTAACAATCAGTATCGTCCATCACTTATGTTTGGGTTGGTAAGGATGCAATCGCACAAGCAGACACTGATATCAAGACCACAGAGTTAAAGTCGATCAAAGGGACAATGACCGTCCATTCTGTATTTGGATATGATGGATCAACAATAGTGACAAGGACAAAATCTTGTTTCTGTGATAACTGCTTTGTTGATGGGAAGTTCTGTCCAGATAGCCAATGTGGTGGATGGCAATTGCATGAGATTAAATCAGATGTAACGGAAACGGAGCATAATGAAGCAGAACATCAAGATCAACTATATGTTGTTGATGATAGGGTGGCCGCTGTTTACGAAGGAGATTGGGATGTTGGCTAAATCAATCAACGTGACATCGCTGATACACATACATGTACAGCTTTAAGAACCCAACGCCACCCGATACAGTGTAGGTCTACGGAAACCAAATCCTACGTAAAATAGAAGAGCCATCGTCTATCGGAAAGAGTAGGCGATCGTACTCCCTTCCGAAGGAAATGATCAAGGACATTGAAAGACGCCACGTCGAAAATTCCTTCGTAACAGTACCTAATCAAGATTAGAAGAACCAATTATGTTGCTGATAGTAAGGACCATAATCGTTTTGCTCCGTACAAACTGCTATTTACTGGAACTATTGTTGTCGTTTTATGGAGAATCCAATGCATTTAAATGATAAAAACGTTTGATGTGAATAAGACGATTCCTCCGTTAAAAACCGAGACTACCTGAAAACGTTTATTTTTTTTAGAATTATGTGTTCAAAACTTGAGTTTACATTCTTGTATTGCATTTTCAAAATATCATAACAAAATTAAACAGTAATTGTTCATTTTTTCTATCTCTTTTATTTTTGGTATTTCTTGATTCCTCCGTGACAATTCTTACTCTCAATTCCTGCTGAATTTTTGAGTAAACTTCAAGTGTTACATAAGTGATGTAAATTTGTGTACGATCAACATTTATGAAAGTGCTGGAAAATGACTTTGGCTTCATTTTGATTTGCTAGAATGGTTAACTGGAGTTAATTTCACATAACACTTATTTAAAAATTCATATTAGGACAGGTTAATGCATTTGTGAGGTACTTTGAGATGTGAAATACGCCTACATTTTCACTGTGAACATACAGTTAAACCCTTTTCCTTCTTGACAATATATTTGAGATTAGGTATTGAATCATTTTTAGCACTTTAAAGTTAAAATGGCTAATATATTAAGCGTCCAATTAGAGTTGATGTTTGTTATGGAGGAATCAGGGGACCAAAAAAGGAGAAAGAGTCCCTGTCTTTGAAAGTCTGTATCTCAAAAAGTAGTTGAGATTTGATCGAGATATTTTATATTCCATGGACAGAATTGTATAGAATCAATTAATTAATATATTGTCTGGAAATATTGTTACCCAATTTAATACATTTTCTAAATGCATATGCACTACTTAAATGAGATTGGGCGTTACGTGCATGAGAACAATTAATACTTAATATTATGAGTTATTCTCATTCTTGTGAGTGACATCTGGGTTGACAGGTTAAGCTTAAGAAAATAAAAAGCCTTTGTTTACAAAATAATCTGAATACTTAGATGTCTTTTATTATTCAAATTTGCAATAAATGTATTCGAAACTTCATTGTAAAAAAACAAATGATATATGTTACTTTTGTAAAATTTTCACAATCATACATGACTGTTTATCGCAAGAGTGCTTAAAACGACGAGTAGCTGTCAAAGTTTTATAGACAGCATAACAAATTTGGTCATGCAGAGACAGAAAAGTACAGGTGATGAAACAATTGAATTACAGAAAAACATAGTCTGTCGTCTTGCATCTGACTCGATTTCTATGAATTTCATATAAACAGGCGAAAATTTCCAAACCATTTCGCTAACGACGTTACCACACACTTATAACAACAAATTAATGGTTATTTATCGAACATTAGATATAAATTAAATAGTTCAGTTTTTTTATCCTTGGCGCTAGATCTGATAGATTTATGTATGCATTTTCTGATGAAACAATACTTTTTGTTTGAATGCCAATATAGTATTATTGAATACTGCTTTTTGATAGACGTTTAATTACAAGCATTAACATTCCAATTTGAACCATCTGCTTATGTTGATATCAGCTGCAGTATAAAGTATATGTCAAAACAAAAACTTGGGGGACAGTACATTTGAATCTCCCCATTCATCTGTCTGTCCATATTTCATGTAATCATGATACATCCTTAACCACTCAAGGAATTTTGAAAAAAAGCTGAGCACCATATGTAGATAATTCATTGCTTTTTAATATTCAAACCCTTTACCGGCTTTTTCCAAATCACTCTAGGGATTCTGATTAAATTGTACAGGAATGTTGGACATTGAAGTAGATATGTATAAAGGAGTTATCGTTCTTGATTTGTTTTGATTTGGTTGATTTTAGTGGGAGATTAAAGTGTAGTTTTCTCAAAAGTACAGATCTAAATAAAGAAAGGACTATTTTTACATAAAAATATGGCATATGTAAACCAAAAAAGCATCAACTGATTCATGGGTTTTTCTACACCATGAATCACCTTACCATAGGCAGTGTCAGATTTTTATATGGACTGATACTTAATACTGACTACATAGCTTTTTTGTAACGTACCACAATATATGACATGATCTAATCGTATGTTTCAAAGATCATGGATAAAACAAAATTGCTATCAACTGAACTAGATTGAAACTACCACTTTTTGGTTAAGGTTTCATAGGTTTTACATAAAATAAAATATTTGCCGTGTACGCAAAACACAATTTAGAAACGAACGGTCACTCCAGTCAAGAAATTGACTATCTAAAAATATATAAATGATATCACCAACGATTATTACACATCTCGAAGGACTTTACGACTCGATAGTTACGACAGATTTTATGCGCAAAGATTAACGAAAATCAAAAAAAATCGGCGATGAGTGATCCAGCAATGAAAACATTGTAGTACTATTACAGATATTATTTTATACCATTATATTATCTTCTTCGATGAACAAATTATAGTAAGATGACAATCATTACGGAGATCGTGCGAAATATTTTCCCCAAGTGGTATGGGATTATATCACCCTCCATACTCTACAGGCAAAAATGCCCTGCTAATAATTGAGTTATGATCGTGAAGATTTGGTTTATATTACATGTTATGCAATAAGTGGATTTTGCGGAATTTCCGGGAATCTAAGAAGTGACATTAACACATGATATATTGAACTCCCGATTATTGAAGTAGAACCTCATTACAATAATCAGATTGTTAGGGAACTAAATTTGATTATTATGATCCACTATGAAAACTAAATTTATCAGAATTACGATCAAATAAGAGTTCGGGTTAATGATGTTTAAAAGGATCTGTAAAAATCTATTTGAAATTACTTAGTACGAGATGGGTTTTAGATTGCCATATTTTTTAATATTGGCAAAATAAATAGAAACGCATCGAAAGGTAAAAACATTTAGGAGACATTGGATCTAAAGCACATGGTCACATGGTGAAAACAGAAGACAACATCATAAAATATAAAAACAAGACTAACAACAAAAGTCAGAAAACAATATAGCACACAAAAAAACTAAAGCAATTGAAATATAATATTCCCGAGTAAGATCAAATACTCCGGACGGGTAGGCATGATCCTTAAAAAAAATTATATCGGTAAAAAAAAATTTGATGACCACCATAATTAAAACTTCTGTCATGATGGATGATATCAAGAAACGCTGGACATTCCACAACCTAAGACTATTTCACGCCCTTTTAAGAAATTCCGTTCATAAATAATATGCACGACTGTAACAGATAGAGTCTTTAGGCTGCTGATGTTTGTATATTTCCAGTCGATATCTACTTTCCCCACTTCCTGGGTTAATTATCAATATATATTTTGAAAAAAAAATTGCAAGTATAAGGAAGAAATAGATGCCGACCCTTGACGCACAAATATATATGAACTAAAGATATTAAAACGTAACACAGTTATGCAATGATGTACGTAAACACTTATAGATTCTTAAACAAAGTGGTTGTCGGGACATGTCAGAAATGTTTTATTTTTATGAGCGTAGCGGAACTGACCGAAAACGATTGTCTGGTTTTCATTTTTGAACAAATATACAAATTTCAATATTTAACTTCAAAAAGAAACACAGAACACTTAAAAGACATACACAATTCTTAAAAAAGACAATTCCATATCATCGTCTAAGTATACAGAAGAGTTTTGTAAGAATAATCAAGAGAACCAATATTCTAGCGGAAATCAAAATATAACCAGGGGCAAAGACCAGACATGGGAAACAAGACACAAAACAAAGGATTTAAAAATAACCAGAATAGTACGTACAAAATAAAGTCAAGTCCAGGCTATACAAAAGAGGAAATAAAACTAGACACGATGAACTAATTAGTTTCATGGTGCAACACCGTCACGATCCATGAGTTCATGATGACGACCATAAAACGTCTGTAGTGATGATCTCAATTTTGTAGCAACATAACTCTATTACAGAAGCCTAGTTGTAAGAAGTCTAGCGCGATACAAAACGTTTGCGTAGTAATAGCAAGCTCTGGCAAAACGTATGAGTTTTCATATGAAAACTCGATATGCAGTTGCTGAAAGGATGTTGCCACAGATGACAGTCAAGCAGACAATATGGAATGAAAAGTTATCGCGTTTATCGTATAATTTGGTTTTCCTTTACCATCGATCTTTAAGTATAGGTCAAGCAATGACCTGTAGTAAATTTTATCTCAAGATGCAATGTATAAAACCCCCGAAACTAGGATTGTTTAACAATAATACATCATCTATATAGCAGAAACGGAGATTAAAGGATGTAGCTAAACAATATTTCTTCTTTGTATCAGATCAGCTATGAAATCAGCCTCGTAAGAGTGAAGGAATATGTCAGCAAGCAGAGGATCACAATTAGTTCCAATTGGAAGGCCGACCGCCTGTTGAAAAATGCATCCACCACACTGGACAAATATGTTATCTATAAAAAAATTCTAGCACTTTGAAAACATCTTCTTAGATATATTTGGAAGATGATTTGAAATTGTTATTTTTGTATTTATTTTTTTTTAAATGCTGGTTTTCTTAGATCGACAATATATTTTTACAATGTGGTGGACTGTCGGCATTCCAGTGACAACAAAGTATGCTCTGGAACTCTCTAACCTATTTTTACACTTTTATGAAGATGAACTTACGGTAAAATTCACCCAGAAGAAGGATAATTTTCAATAGAAAGAGCATGTCAAAATTTCATTGATTTTGTATGTGGTATTTTTGCCTTTAAATGTGTTGTTACCCTTGGTTGTCCTTTTCAATACTGTTGCAAACATTATAATTAAAGTAAATTTCGTTTTGTTTGGATAATTAATTATCGTAAATATTTCTTCTTGGAAGCCGTATAAGTAAAATAATGTGAATCGTTTTCATGTTTGTTTGTTATTTTTTCAAGTCAGCTTTATAAGAACAAGTCCATTTGTTTATCTTTCGTGGACTTTGTTTCCTTTTTTCCATTTCATATATATATTTTTCTTATATAGCAAAACAAATTTTAAAATGTTTGAGATCACACAAATAGTGAATGCTTTAAAACTATGATTTCATTTTATGTGCACAGTTCTTAATTGGATAACCAATTAATTCAAACAGAAAGGGCACCGAAACAATGTTTAAATGGCTTAAAACGCTAGTTAATTAAAATGATTACTTAAAAATATTGTTAAATATCTTCAGTAGCTTAGTTGCTCGGAAGAACGTCTTCAGAACAGATAAAGCCTTCTTTACCGAATGTTTTGGTTCTAATGCTGTTAAGAGGTTATCCCTGGGCACACTTGTACAGCATACAGAAATTCAATACATTAGTATAGTTTTTTTTAACCAATTAACAGTATATGTCTGTTACTTCAATGTTTCGTTATATCTCACAGGGTATCTCAGACATTGATGAATCCTTTGTACTTATGATAAATTCATGACTCACAGTCATAGATATGCCACATTATTTTGAAACAAAATATTAAATATTCGACAAATTCTGAAACATATAATACACGTTTAGTTTGTCAGAAATTCGTATATAAATAGCCAATAACAAAGGTGGTAATTGTTCTCTATAATTAAGTTACATTGCAAATAGAAAAATTTGCGATTGTATACTTTGAAATGATTTGACTTTTTATGAGCAACTCGGCGGGTGTTTCTAGAAAAGCAGAGGACGCTTACCCTACCGGTGCACCTGGTCCATGCTCCCAGTTTTTAGTGGAGTCCGAGTTGCTCATTTACTTTTGTTACTTTGTATGTATGATTTTAGTTACTTTATGTTCTTTGTTGTGTATGTCTGTTTTCCATATCTGGTCTTTGTCCCTTGATTACATTCTTTTGATTACTCTTTCAACATGGAAAATTGGGGGTGTAATTAGTATGATTTACGTGTGAATCGAATGAAAAATTATTTCATTTCAAGATGCAATTAATGTTTTGAACATCGATTAATTAAAAAAACCAAATCAAAGTAGGCGAAGAAAACATGTTAACATAATGTTTTTCTATGGAATCATATTGGGTATCTATTTCATACAAACATTTTTCTCAGGCAAAAGCTTATTAGTAGTTAAAGGAAATGGTGGTCTTGTGTTAGCCAAATTCGCAAGTACGTTTAATGCATGTATCATGATATGAATAATATGACGCAGAAAAAATGGCATAATTACTTCATTTTACATACTTTATAAGCTGAACATGCCTATCTTGTTCCCAGTGTTTGTGTACAACATTCTTTATTCACATATATACACAATGCGATTTTTTTATTGACGATCAGTAAAATTCGAGTCAATTTTCTTGAGATAGTCTAGACTTAAGGTATCCTTGACGACGAGCTTTATACCTAAATTAACGAGTAATGTCGTCATAAAGCCCAATTTTAATGAAATTACTTTTGCTTTATTGTGCAGCAAATACTGAACAGTATGCATATTTATGTAATTGTGAATTAAAAAGCTGAAAGTGTTCAATTATTGCAAGTCTTAAAATATGAAACTAAGAGGTTTATGTCTATTTAATAAATTGTCCACACTCGTTATTTTTATGAAAAATTATTATACAATGAACGATCTACAACTTTTATTTCATTCACATCAGCACAGGTAAAATATTTTAAAGCATCATTTATTCTAATAAATGTACACTTAAAGAAAAAGACCACGTTTGAATTAATTTAGGCTATGACAAAAAATCATACCCATGTAACCAAAACTAAGTAGCCTTTAATTCAAAATGCGCTTTTGCAAAACGCACAAGGCTATGCAAAATTCGAAGGCTTTGAAATATGTGTGGATAACTATCTTGCGGAACTCTTCTATCTGAAGGAAGATTATAAGCATACTTTACTGATTTTTACTGATAGCTGATTAGCTCGTGAAGTCACTTAGTCGGTTTGATACTGAGAGAAGTACTACATGTTAAAATGTAAATTAAAAGAATATTTCGTTAATGTTTCCTGTATTTTAATCACAAACAATGCTGACTTGTCAAGCTTACGATTGCACAGATGATAAAAGAGAAATATTCAAAAAAATAAAACTACCGGCAATACGAACTAGCCATTAGATTACCTCAGACATACTAGTCTTCTAGCTGCGTTAATATTGTCTGACATTGTCTTACACGGTGCGCCCCAATCTGTTCTTCTGTAAATTTTGGGTTGCAATTATAAAGGAAAAGTCCCAAACTTGCGCTTTCCTCGGACATCGTAATCAATTTGCTGTTTACTTTCACTTTACAAACCAGCTTCGTGACGTCACAGCTTAACAGATCATGATGGCGCCCATGGGCGCGAGAAATTTAAATTTTCTAATTTATAAATCGGGATTAATTAGTTTAGAAAAGAAATTATTTCTTTTCAATCTAATTTTCATGAGTATTAAACAGATTAGTTTCGATATTTATAACTTGCCCAATAACATAGTATTCTCCTATAATGATAAATCTGGTTAATCGGTGGATTTTAATACTTCAGCGTTATGTTGTTACAAGGTTTAAGTCATCACTTCAAAAGTTCTACAGTCGCCATTGAGAATCCAGCTGCACCTTCAGAACCGATTAATTCCCCGGGTCTTTTTTTTTCTTTCGTCTACCTAGGAAGTGACATTTTATCAGCAACTCGGCGAGCGTTTTTAGAAAAGTAAAGGATGCTTAACCTACTGGTGCTCCTAGTCCATATTCCAAGTTTTAACTGGAGTACAAGTTGCTCATTTACTTTTGTTGTTTTGTACGTTGTTCATTTCATGTTCTTTGCCGGTGCACCTTGTCCATGCTCCCAGTTTTTAGTGGAGTCCGAGTTGTTCATTTGCTTTTGTTACTTTGTATGTATGATTTTAGTTAGTTTATGTTCTTTGTTGTATATGTCTGTTTTCAATGTCTGGTCTTTGTCCCTAGATTACATTATTTTGATTACCGCTATAACCTTGGTTCCCTTGATTACGCTTTGCCATTATCCTTCAATTTAATTCTTTTAATTCAGGTGGAATTCTGTTCTTTATAAACTGTATCTTTCTAATTGTGCGAGAAAATAAATCGTTTCTGTTTATATCATTTTTTTTTTTTTTTGCAATTCAATCATTATCAATTTTGAAAAATAAATATCTGTTTAATAAAAAATAATTGAAGTAAAAAAACGAATACCGACCGGTACTGTTTGTTTACTGAATACTACCATCCAATGTATATTATGTTTTCAAATTTCAAAATATCAATTTTCTAGACATATCTTATACGTCCAGTCGAATAAAATTAAAGTGCAGTGATATGACTTCGAAAATAACCAAGATAAACACACTAGCATTACAAAATAACATTTGGAGAACCAAAAACAAAGGATGAACATCTACAAAAACTGCGTAAACCGAATGGAGATATAAATATAATTGTTTTATCTCCTTCACAAACTACAGTATTATTGGACCATGTTTTAAAGTAAAATAAGTTTAACATCTATATCTGTAATTTAAATCGCATAGACACCTGCTCACAACTCATTGTAATAGGAAACACACACAGATAAAATGAAATATATTTCAAATTCTATAAATATTCCACTAATTGTAGTGACAACTCTCAAAGTAAAATTTTGCGGAAACTTTCCTTGTCAATAAACCTCGTTTACACAAGGCTACAACACTGAATGGTTTTTCAAAAAGTGTTATTTTTCGCATTTTTTATTACATATAACGAAAAAATGTTTTACAGTAAAAAATTACATGTTTTAGAAGGATTTATCTTTCGATTTACTTTAACATAGATTAGGTCATTAGAATAAGCTAAAGGTGATAAGATGATTAACATGATAAAGCTCAATTTGTAGATGATTAGTAAGCTATCCTACCTTCGGTTGAAATTAGAAATGCTATCAGGAGCTCTACAGTCCAGAGCGATCGTTGTACCAGTAGATAGTATATATCCATGATCATTTAACTTTCTTCAGTTAGTAAGTCTATTTTTCAGTCACAATAATTAATCAGGGTTTAATATTTTAATTCCATACTATAGTTCAACTCCGTGACTGAAGCTTCGGGATTGTTCTTTAATTCTGATTATCCTTTAATGTATTCCGTAAATTAAATCCAATAATGTATATAGAAATTTTCACAGAAGCATTCTCGGAATATTACATTGAGTTGAAATCAACACTGAGCTATTATATTCTACACTGACTGCACATGTTCAATAGTACCGTATAATTTTCCAACATAATTTTAAACTCTCGAGTATTATACGTCATGACAATTTGTTAACAATTCTTACATACTAATGACAAGCAACCAAGTGTTACCTATACAAACTGCATCTACAAAACGAAAAACACATTATCATTAATATTTGATTCAATAACATTGTACAGAACTTCATAACGTAAAAATTCGATATAGATTCGAAACATATTAAAACCCCGATTGATCCAGTTGTATTAAGGAGTAATATCTAAATGGTATACGGTACTCCTCGGTTGTCGATTAAAAGCTTGATCATCATGATTTTTTATGATAACACTTAGTTTTATTTACTTTATAAGTGCTTGTGTTGTAAAAATAATCATTAACCCCTAAAATGATATCAACTGCTATTTACCAGTGACACGTTCGGAGCATTGTTCTATTTACTCCATACGATATTATACACTAGAGGATAAAGGGAAGGGATTGTGAACAGACGATGCACTAATTAGATGTGATAATTTCCAGGTACTTGGTGCCATTGCACAGAACAAAGGAAATTGTCTCACGGTTTCAATAAATGTTTAACTGAATCATGTAAAAAAAAGAACATACTCAATTAATACTGATTAATACTGAACGAAATTTTACTTGCAAAGCTTTAACAACACTGTTCGTTCATGCCAAGTATTTTACTGTAAATTCCATTGAATAATCAAAAATATTCAGTTATCCGCGGAGAACAAATTAACATTGATTGATTGATTGTTGGGGTTTAACGCCCGAGCAGCAATATTTCAGTTATATTCAGGCGATGAACATGAAGTGGATGATAAAATGAACATGCAATGATGATGAAATGAAAAATGGAATGGGACACAAGGAAATTGGGATCGACAAATTTTGATTGCCACTGGAAATAGGGAGAGTTGAGCAGGGTCGGGCAATTTAGCCTCCTATGGTTCCTACTCCTATCGAATACCGCAGTCGGGTTCTTTAACGTGCGAGGAACGTGGCATCTTTCCTAACACGGCGCACCATTACGGTTTGCGGTCAAGTTTTCCGTATTAAAGCCTGACAACCCCAGCATGTAACACGCCAGGAATACCCCATTTGACCCCTGGAGCACACAACCCAGTTGCTCTGTGGGCAGAGCGCCCTATACCCCGGTTAGGGTTCTGAGCACTATTTACTCGCCTTTTACGACATGTTTAGCGCTGCTGCAGGCCTATTCTTTTGACACCCGGACCTGTTATTTTGCGTCGTATTTGCCTTCTATTTATGTCAAAACAAAGTAATAGACATTTCCTACCATAGCTTATACGCATATTATTTTTTTCTTTTAGTTTTGTTTTATCTTACAAAAAATATATTAATAGAGAAAAGCCATGTAGCGCAGCACTGACAAAAGATGAGTCTTGCAATTTTGCATTATGAACTTTTTGCTAAAGATCTATATCAGGGGAATGATAAACCGTTCCATAGGAGCAGACCACTGCCCTCAAGCAGGATTTTTTTTCAAAACTGTTAAATGGTGTTTTAATTTTAAATTTATTTGGTATTGGTGTTTAGCCTATATGTGTAGATGTGACCGTTGTCGAATAGGCAATAACTATTTGACCAAACATTTCCTGTCTATAGTAATATTTCTGACCTCCGATTTTGTACCGTCTGTGCTAGCATTCCATTTTTTTTTATTTTGCAATAGTTTGTAATAGTTTGTCAAAATAAGAAATTTAACTTCAATCATAATCCCCGAGTAGCAGGCTATTTAACCAATATTTTACCAGCATGTACATCGACGTTTTTTATGTATTGTTAAAGCTTTGCTAAAAAATAAATCATAAAAACAAATTTTTTGTAACAATCTTTATTCAGTTAACTTGTTTGTTGTTGTTGTAATTGTGAAATCACAAATGTATCATTTTTCTGCCTTAATATCATCCATACAAAATGAAACATTAGATAGAACAATTTCGTAACCAAATGAACAAACATCTTTATTGATGGTTCGTCTGGCATGAATTATCTTTGAATCAAATCGCAATAAAGAACACGATATAAGAAACAATATATCATTTCAATGACAAGTTGGGGCTAACAATATTGCCTCGATATATTCCACGCAACAAATCGAAAAAGTATCCTTTTATGGTTATAATTTGCTGGAACGTGTATACGATTTCAGTATTAACAACATGAAATCACGAATTCTCTAAAAGCATATTTGGTACGACATAGCATATAGATGTTTGTTTGTTGTTTGTTTGTTAGAGTTTAACGCCTGAGCAGCAATATTTCAGCTATATTCATGCGATGAACATGAAGTGAATGATGAAATGATGATGAAATGAAAAATAGGATGGGACACAAGGATAATGGGGTCGAAGGAGTTTTGTTTGTTTGTTTGTTGGGGTTTAACGTCCGAGCAGCAATATTTCAGCTATATTCAGACAATGAACATGAAATGGATGATAAAATGAACATGAATTAAAAAAAAAAGGATGGGTCACAAGGATAATAGGGTCGACAAATTTTGATTGCCACTGGAAAAAGGGGGATGGGTAAGGTCGGGCAATTTAGCCTCCTGTGGCGGAGCGCAAAGGTTCCTACTCCGGCAGAATACCACAGCAGGGTTCTTTAACGTGCGAGGAACGTGGCATCTTTCCCAACAAGGTACACCACTATGGTTTGCGGTCAGGTTTTCCGTATTATAGCCTGACAACCCCAGCATGTAACACGCCAGGGGTACCCCATTCCACCACCTGGGGCACACATCCCTGTTGCTCTTTGGGCAGAGCGCCTAGCCCCCGGCTAGGTTTTTGGGCACTACTTAGTCGCCTTATACGACAAGCTTAGCGCTGCTGCAGGCCTATTCTTTTAACACCCGGACCTGCACGGGGCGGGGTCAAAAGAGTAATCAAGGGAACCAAGGTTATAGCGGTAATCAAAAGAATGTAATCTAGGGACAAAGACCCGACATGGAAAACAGACATACACAACAAAGAACATAAAGCAACCAAAACCATACATACAAAGTAACAAAAGAAAAGGAGCAACTCGGACTCCACTAGAAACTGGGAGCATGGACCAGGTGCACCGGTAGGGTAAGCGTCCTCTGCTTCTAGAAACACCCGTCGAGTTGCTCATAAAAAGTCAAGTCCGGGGTAGACAAACGAGGAAAGGAAAACTATGACCCGTTGAATAAATCAGCTTTCATAGCGCAGATGGATACACCATAACGATCCACGAGCCCATGACGACGACCACAAAACTTCTGTAGTGATGACTTCAATCTTGTAGCAACATAACCCTGTTCCAGAAGCCTATTTGTTAGAGTTCTAATGCGAAACAAAAAGTCTGCGTAATTTCGGCAAGCTCTGGCATACCGCATGAGTTGTGATATGAACACTCCACACGCAGGTACTGAAGGGATGTCGCCAGGAAAGTTGACAATTGTGAATGAAAAGTCATCACGTTTGTCGTAAAGTTTGGTCAATAGTTTTCCTTTACCATCGATTTCTAAGTGTAGGTCAAGATATGAGGCTGACTTCACAGTGTCTGTAGTATCCTTTATCTCAAGTTCTTTTGGGTCGACAAATTTTGTTTGTCACTAGAAATAGGGAGTGGTTGGTAGGGTCGCGCAATTTAGCCTCCTGTGGCGGAGCCCTATGTTTCCTACTCCTATCGAATACCACAGTCGGGTTCTTTAACGTGTGAGGAAAGTGGCATCTTTCCCAACACGGTGCACCACTATGGTTTGCGGTCAGGTTTTCCGTATTATAGCCTGACAACCCCAGCATGCAACACGCCAGGGATACCCCATTCGACCACCTGGGGCATACAACCCAGTTGCTCTGTGGGCAGAGGGTTCTGAGACTATTTAGTCGCCTTTTACGACAAGCTTAGCGCTATGGCAGGCCTATTCTTTTGACACCCGGACCTGCACGGGGCCATAGCATATAGAACAAGTACTGATTCTTTGCGTAGTCATTGATTGATATATTTCACCAACAGCTGACGATGGTATATAGATGAAGCCCCGATAATAGCGACAAAGACTTAACGATTAAAAAATGATTTAGCAAAATGCACAAGTGAAATAAAACCACACATCGTTTGTTAATTTTATAACAAAGAATGTCTTGTAATGCGATTAAATGCAAAAACTTTTATTTCCCATCAATTCAATTGCAGTATGAGTTTTTTTTTCTGCTATTTTATGAAAATTTATAAGGGCAAAATTACTGATGTAAACTCAATGGTAACGTTTTTGAATTTTGAATATTGGGTTAAAGTCAGTTTAAAAAGAAACTGTATAAAAGATTACTGTAGGGCACAACAATTTTAAAGTGTTGACTTAAAAAGTTGGTAAGTAACCTTTTATAGAACCTAGGAAATCCAGAACAATTCCATAGTCATGATATTGCCCGTTTTTTTTTTTTGTTTTTTGTTTTTTCTTTATATTATTGTTTTTATATTGGCTTTATTTAGAAATTTGAGTTTAACTTCGTACACAGTTTAAAGTAGTTGAATCGTCGACATTCCATTACATATCTACCCTATTTAAAAGTTCAGCTTCAGAGTGTACAATATACCAAACCACATGTTAAGAAGAAAAGTAAAAACATTTTCATGAATATGATCTTCAATTTCTTCCATGTGATTTAAAAAAGTATTCTGTGAATTAGAGTTTCTGGAATGCCTTTGAAGAATAAAAATATGAACCTTGGTCTGAAGGTAAACGATATCCTAAATTGTCTATTAAGCATATACATGATAAACCGGAAGTAGGAAATCGGTCTTGATTGACTGATACTTGTTAAAGATAAAAGAACTGATCCAAGTTTTTATTACGTTGATTAACAAGGGTAAAAGTCTGATTGCATCATGATTATTGTTTTCCCAAAGAAAATTCAATTAATTTTATGACTTCATTGCTATTTTATTACTGCATTAAACGCTATTGATTATGCATTCACTCCTAAACAACATTACTAAATTGTACTGTAAGCATACTTAATTAAATGGTATATTTAATGACCTATAATGATTTTCAATAATGCTTAAGTCAATTTTCCGGCGTGGAATATAAATTGCACTCTAGCATTTCATGGAGCTGTGAAAAATCCGAAAAGATCTCACAACCCAAGGGTAACATGATTGCAGAAATCATTCTGGTTTATAGTATCTGCTGTAGAAAGTAAGTTTCAAAACATGTGCATGATTAGCTCTAGTAATAATTTATTCAAAACACCAATCCGCCAGCTGATAATTGCACCAAAAGGAAAAATACAACATTCTAAAAAATATTCCAACAAAGAATACCTTTGAAAGAGTAATCAAGAGAACCAAGGTTATAGCGGTAATCAAAAGAATATAATCCATGGACAAAGACCAGACATGGAAAACAGACACATAAAACAAAGAACATAAAGTAACTAAAATCATACATACAAAGTAACAAAAGTAAATGAGCACCTCGGACTCTACTAAAAACTGGGAGCATGGACCAGGTGCACCGGTAGGGTAAGCGTCCTCTGCTTTTCTAGAAACACCCGCCGAGTTTGAAATCTTACAACTGTCTTTGGTAAGCAACAACTAGAATATTTCTGGTATGAATAAAAGTAAGATAAAATGGAATGACAACTGTTCATTAGATACATAAAGTGAATTGTTTCTATATATATATTATGAAAGAAATACAATGTTTTTTCGTATACAGATGAAAGCGAATTGCTGATTCATCCTCATAACACACCAAAATTAAAGCTAATAGATCTTTGAATTGTTCTATGCTTATTTCTCGTCATTGTTCGCTAGTGTATTATGTAATATTGATAGAGACGTTTGAATGGTAAGAACAAAAGAAGGAATTATTATAAAGAATATTTTAAATTTAGTGTAGCGAGACTATTTCTCTATGATTACCCGACATTAAGATCTATTTTAATAACCATTGAAACAAACGTAATATTGCCACAATTCTGTTGTTAATATGATTTATGCAAAATACAATTACGCAAGTTTTAACCATTAAAATCAAACGTAAATTGATCTTCAATAGTGTTGCTTTTATGTACAACTTACAAAACAAAGTCCATTCTATTTTAAAAAGCATTTTTTGCAATATTAAGGAAAATAAACGAAAGTTTTTGGATTGTGTTGATAGAAAACTAGTGCCAAAGACGCCCTAGATATGCAGGTGGCGGCAAGAATAGTTTAACCCGTTTTCTCAGAAATGAAATAATTCGGATATAAATAATTGACTTTTTAACAAAGGCGCACAGCGGATGTTTTGTTTGGTTTATCATTACTCGAAAGTTCTTTAATTTGTGGGTATCAATTTTCGTTGATTGCAGACAAATTTGATTCGTGGAATCTTTAATTCGTGGTTTGACATCTCACACAGTAAAAAATAACCAGAAAATATGTATTTTGTCTGGAATTTTAATTTCGTGGCATTTGTCAACCACGAAATCACGAAAATTGGTACGCCACGAATATTAGTACATTCATAGTATGAATATTTTTTTCAACGAGAATTTAATAGACAAACAATGATATGAAATTACGTTTTTCAAAAGGAGAAAAAAGTAAAGACTTTTCCCCCTAGCAACACATAGAATCGACCACAGTTTTATTGTTTCTTGAAACTGATAAATGAAATTAGTGTGAAAAAATGACTTAAAACAATCACTTATTTTTTTTTCAAATCTTTTGCACGCGAAACCTTCTAATTTAAACTTTTTGTAAATCTATATTTATTTTAATTCTTGGTTTGAAGTGTGACTCTTACTACATGTATACCAGCAAAAGGCCCAACATTAACATCAACATCTCATGGGGGAAGTTTAAAACGTATTAGTTTTAATAATTTGAAAAGCCCAAATTCATATAGTTTAAATTATTTGATAGAGAGTTTTAATTATATACGCTATCAAGTACCCATAGACATAAACACACAGATTCTTGTCAACTGCTGACTCTTTCTTGTGATAAACTATTAAGTTATGCATCATTCTGTTTCTGTTCGTTATTTTTATTTTTTTTATCTATTTAATGCAATTATATTAATATCCATGTCTGATTGATAAGAACAAAAGATAAATTGTAAAGAATCGGTTTATATTTCGTTCCGTTGGTTAGTGCAGCGAGGCAATGTGTCTATGTTCATTTACGCAATTTTCTGAAAGCGCTTCCAACGGAAATTCAATAGTGTTTTTTCCTGCATTCTTTTCTTCTTTTTTTTTCTTTTTCTTTTTCTCTTTTTTTTTTTTTTTTTTTTTTTCTTTTCTGTTTTTTTTTTTTTGCATTGTTAAATGATATTCAGTGCATTTTATTTTCATAAGCATCCAAATCATAAAACTAGCAAAATCGGGTTTGTAATTGTTTTCGCTTAAAATACTGAAATCAATAGAACTTGAATAACCGGTCGTCATTTTTTTTTCAAAAACTAACAGAAGACACGTGGTTTTATCGAAGACGACCTCGACACACACAAAGCTTGAATAACAGTTGATTTTGTATCGATTGTTTCCAAATAAATATACGTCGACTCTCAGCTTTGTGAGACGCATCGTCATAATAAATTAAATAAAATAACATCTCTTTTGATGCAGTAAAAACGGATAGGAAACATTTAAAGCCCATTGTCTAGTCACATTTCCTATTATGAAACAAGTTATCTAATAGTTATTACCAATTTTTTCAATACAATGGAAATGCTGGAAGCAACATATCCCTTTACGAGCATTTAGATTTGATGATTCTTAAGGTAAACGATCGTTATTCCAAATAATTATAAAACATATGCATGATAAATATAATTTTTTAACGATATATACCTATTACTAATCAAAAGATGAGTTTTCAAAAAGACCCTTAGAGACTTAATATTTTTATTTGAATACAGATACAATAGTTACGATAGGATCTTAATATATATCTACGGGGACTCTTTACAATAAAGGTGATAAAAAGGTAATGTATTTGTGAGCTAGATAAATATTGAAATCATCAGAACGAAATATGGTCGAGATCTTGACATGAGTTTTCATTAAAAAACGTAGATCGCAATTAACCTTTATATTTTATCTAAAGCTTGAATAAATTTATTCTCAAGACGAATAACAATACAAGTCCATTTAGTGTAACGTAAACATGAAATATGCCTGAAAAAAAAAGAATCACAAATTACATTACAACTTCCTTATTGTCATTGCTTACAACACAAAACCCTTAAACAAAAACTATTTGAAGTTAATCAGTAAATTAAATACACAAAAAAGTGATTTTAATTTCAACAAAAAGTTAAATATACATACCCGATACCATCAAAGGTTGTCATATCTTAAATGTTTTACAGTTATATCAGGTTGCAATCATGTTCTAACGTTCACGCCTAAGATTTCCTAACGAGTGAGTATTACCCAGTATTACCCAGTAGTTAGCCGAATAGTCAAGAAAGTTTAACTTACATGTGTAATAGACGTTGATAAAGATGTCAGAGCAGAAAAAAAGATTGAATTCTGCTCCAATGAGAGATCTGCAAATATGCATAGCAAATTTGTAGCTGCTATTCATTACTTATACTTTGCGTTGACTTGTTGGCTGTCGATTGTCCTACATATAAATTGCCCGATCTTTGACAAAAGTAGACGCAAGTTACACTTCGCTTAAAGTGATACACAACACACAAAACTGACGCTTTGAAGACTGAAAGAATACTTCACCCAAATAACTTACAGCAAAGGATGTTATAGTCTAGAGTTATTATAGTGCCCGACTCGTTCCATACCAAATTGACTCATGCTGAATGGCTACAATTTTATGTATGTAGTTTCAAACGCGATAGGGTATTGCTTTTAATTAGCGAATGTATCTTGTTTTATATTCTAAAACCTATAGAATATAAAGATATCTACAAAAACAAAATATGTATATAAATATGACTTTCTTCATCAGACATAAAAATACTTGTTTTCCCTTTAAACAATATCGAAAAATTGAAAACGGAATAAAGATAAATGACAAATATGTGGACATAATAAGAATAAAGTCAGTGTTTCATGTCTTCAAACCTGATTTCCTTCATTTGCTTCATTATCTGTCTTTCAGTTATAGTCTTCTGTGCCGAGTAAATGTAAATTGGTTTCCTGTACATAATACGTCCCAAAAGATTGATTATATATAATGCACTGGCGTCTACGAAGTTTTTGGCCATAAAAATGCAATTTTTGCACCAAATAAGTGTCATAAATGCATCAAGCTAGTATTCAATATTCATATTAGACACTGAAAAGCCGTTATATAGCAAAAGCCATTATTGAATAACACGACACTCAAATGTTTGGTTGAACCTTGTTTAAAGACTAAGGTATCAAATTTAACATTTAGAAAACACAGATGGGATTTTTTATGTAATAAGTACAGGCTAATGTTTTATTCTGGTGTTCTTTTGGTTGATCAATACATTTAGAGAGACTAACGCTTAAGTTAAAGCCGACCGCTTTCGTAACAATTTTGATCGAGGAGCAAAGTAAAAAAAATAACAGCACTATTTGATAGTTTTTTTTTTTATATTACCGTTCACAGCGCATGAAACTTTAATTTGTTTGTTGTTTGTTGGGGTTTAACGTCCAAGCAGCAATATTTCAGCTATATTAAGACGATGAACATGAAATTGATGATAAAATGAACATGAAATGATGATGAAATGAAAAAGGGATGGGACACAAGGACAATGGGGTCGAAATAGAGAGAGGTGGGGAAGGTCGGGCAATTTAGCCTCCTGTGGCGGAGCCCTATGGTTCCTACTACGGCAGAATACCACAGTCGGGTTCTTTAACGTGCGAGGAACGTGGCATCTTTCCCAACACGGTGCACCACTATGGTTTGCGGTCAGGTTTCCGCATTATAGCCTGACAACCCCAGCATGTAACACGCCAGGGGTACCACCATTCCACCACCTGGGGCACACATCCCAGTTGTTTTGTGGGCAGAGCGCCCTAGCCCCCGGCTAGGGTTCTGAGCACTATATAGTCGCCTTTTACGACAAGCTTAGCGCTGCTGCAGGCCTATTCTTTTAACACCCGGACATCCATGGGATAACTTTAATTTGAATTCACATATTAGTGAGGTGTAGAACAAAATTGTAACAAATGCGCACATGGCATATGATATTAAAAGAAATAACGATAATTACATGAAAGTGGCGTTGAGACAAGTAAATAATATTCACATGGACGAACTAAAGAACGAAAGCACCAAAGAATCTTGAATATTAAAAAGTGACCACCAATTGAAGAATCGTTGGGAATTATCACTAACTATGATACTGAAGCTAATAAATCATTAATAATTCATGCTTCCCTGATATAGAAATGTTATTCACTGTAACACCTTATGCATTTATAATATGGCATGTGTTGTATTTAAACGTGTAGTTCAATTAACATAATATGAAAATAATTTGTTAATTCTACATTAATTATATTTTATTTTTATTAGCTTTTATATAGTCATTGAACTTTGAACAGTATGTACTTACTTGTAATGGCATAAATTCTCCGAAAACTAAGCCTCAGATTGAAGTCACTGGAAAGAAACAGAAGAATCGATAAATATTGTTCACACAGATTCCATTGCATTGGCATAGCTATAAGAAACCTTTATGTGTTGCACAAGTAAACTGTATCTGTACACGCAAACATTGAGAAATAAGAGCAATATGATTGGAACAAATACTGTAAATTTTAGATTCATCAATTTCTTACTATCAAACTAGTAGTTACTTTCATGGTATTTTCACAAGCACAAAGAAAGACGAGATCGATGACCAAATGTTTACATTGATTTGTTGATTACGTCTTTTGTCATTGTTTATCTAACAGAAAACAAAAAGGTATTTAACACTTTTGCACAAAACAAAACACAAAAAAACACAGTTTTCAAGAGCTATTTCAAAAGGGGACATTTCATTTCAATACTCAATGTTTATTGGTAGCTATTTTAGTCTTTTAGAATTATCTTTGGATGCTCGGTGCATAAGATCTAGCATGCTGCCTTTGTGTATCAAAAAAGATTATGACTCAAATATACGATGTCGACCAATAAACATGAACATGCTAAATGTATCATCGTTAAAGTACTACTTATGCTGCTGTTTTTAGCAAATAGCTTGTCAATTGAAATAAGATAAAACACCATCTAATATCATTAAGTTCATCCTCATACTGGATCTTTATTTATTTTTGTTGAACTTTGATGATGCATTTATCGAAAGTATAATTACTACATTTTTTCTGCAGATAAAGAGCTTTAAAGCAATATGACTGGAATTGGACTTGTCTGAGCCTGAATTTTACCAGATTTTATTTTTTTCATACTATTGCAAATATCACAATACCTAAATCACAGAGGCTCTATTTCTAGTACTGCACATAGTAAAACCCCTCGATGATTGATTTGGCTTCCTTTTTCTAATGCTTTGGTTGTGAGTACTTCTTGTATATATTTGATTCTAAAGCTGCTGACAAGGGGTTATTCCTACAAACACGTGTACAGCATATCGAAATTTGCAAATTATTATTTGAAATTAGCAAAAACATTGTCTACTATACATGACAAATATGTTGTCGTACCAGCAGACAAAGCCCAAAACAACATTGTTTTTGTCTGCAAAACGTTTTATATCCCATGTTTATTACCAGAGGTAGGCGTAGAAAATAATAGCAGTGATAAGACCTACACTACTACCACTCTCTCCAAAGAAGAGATTGTTAAAAACCATAAATCTGTACTATCCTCTTTTGGTCTCTACCAAGGACGATGATTGTGATTTACCGTCTATGTACTGGATTCCTAAACTTCACAAGAATCCATACAAACAACGTTTCATAGCTGGATCTGCAAAATGTACCACCAAACCTCTTTCAAAACTTTTAACTTCCATACTCACAACTGTCAAAGAGGGTCTGCAGTCCTACCACAATACTTGTTACTCCCGTAGTGGTATTAGTTCAATGTGGATCCTGAAAAATTCGAAAGATCTTTTGGAGACAATCAGTTCAAGACTATTATCGGAATGTAATAGCATTAAAACCTATGATTTTTCAACACTGTGTACTTCTATTCCCCATACTCAGTTAAAATCCCGGCTTAAAAACATTATACATCGTTGTTTTTCCAAAAAAGATGGTACACCTAGATACAAATATATAGTTCTCGGTAGAGATTCCTCATACTTTGTAAGAAATAATTCCAAATCATCTTCCAAACATACAGAGGAAGATGTATACAAAATTCTGGAATTTTTAATCGACAACATATTTGTCCAGTGCGGTGGACGTGTTTTTCAACAAACGGTCGGCATTCCAATGGGAACAAATTGTGCTCCTTTACTTGCTGACCTATTACTTTACTCTTACGAGGCTGTCTTTGTAGCTGATCTGATCAGAAAGAAAGAATATCGTTTGGCTAGATCCTTCAATCTCAGTTTCCGCTATATTGATGACGTATTATCTTTAAACAATCCTAATTTCTGGGATTTGATACATCGCATCTACTCAAAAGAACTTGAGATAAAGGATACTACAGACAATGTGAAGTTAGCCTCATATCTTGACCTACATTTAGAAATCGATGGTAAAGGAAAACTATTGACCAAACTTTACGACAAACGTGATGACTTTTCATTCCTTTCATCTGTGGCAACATCCCTTCGGCTCCTGCGTATGGAGTGTTCCTATCACAACTCATACGTTATGCCAGAGCTTGCCGAAACTACGCAGACTTTTTGTATCGCGCTAGAACTCTAACAAATAGGCTTTTGGAACAGGGTTATGTTGCTACAAGATTGAAATCATCACTACAGAAGTTTTACGGTCGTCATGAACTCGTGGATCGTTATAGTGTATCCATCAGCACCATGAAAACTGATTTATTCAACGGGTCATAGTTTTCCTTTCCTCGTTTGTTTACCCCGGACTTTACTTTTTATGAGCAACTCGACGGGTGTTTCTAGACAAACAGAAGACGCTTACCCTACCGGTGCATCTGGTCCATGCTCCCAGTTTTTAGTGGAGTCCAAGTTGCTCATTTACTTTTGTTACTTTGTATGTATGATTTTAGTTACTTTATGTTCTTTGTTGTGTATGTCTGTTTTCCATGTCTGGTCTTTGTCCCTGGATTACATTCTTTTGATTACCGCTATAACCTTGGTTCCCTTGATTACTCTTGCCATATGTATGATTGGTGTTTTTGTATTTAATTATTCATTGTCGATGCTTCATGAAAACCAGAATAATTCCGTTTCTTAGGGATGTGGCGCACTTGTATTCTTAAACATTATTGAACAATTTATAGTTTACATGTTGCACTTTATAGGGTCAACAAATGTGTAAACAGTTTGGTGTCAAAAGAATAGGTCTGCAGCAGCGCTAAGCTTGTCGTAAAAGGCGACTAAATAGTGCCCGGAACCTAGCCGGAGGCTAGGCGCTCTGCCCACAAAACAACTGGGATGTGTGCCCCAGGTTGTGGAATGGGGTACCCCAGGCGTGTTACATGCTGGGGTTGTCGGGCTATAATACGGAAAACCTCACCGCAAACCATAGTGGTGCACCGTGTTGGGAAAGATGCCACGTTCCTCGCACGTTAAAGAACCCTGCTGTGGTATTCTGCCGGAGTAGGAACCTTTGCGCTCCGCCACAGGAGGCTAAATTGCCCGACCTTACCCATCCCCCCTTTTTCCAGTGGCAATCAAAATTTGTCGACCCTATTATCCTTGTGACCCATCCTTTTTTTTTCATTTCATGTTCATTTTATCATCCATTTCATGTTCATTGTCTGAATATAGCTGAAATATTGCTGCTCGGACGTTAAACCCCAACAAACATACAATCATCCAGTTCAACAGACTAATAGAGAAACGCCTTACGAGATTAATACTAATAATATAATGCAATAAACATTGGAACTGTGCATACAATCATCCAGAAACCTTGTCTACATTTTAATTTTCTATGGGATTGTTCAATTTTGAAACATGCAATAAACTTCATCTATTTCAATCAAATGTGAATGGCTATCAAACTTTAACATAGAATTCAGTTTACCATATTCAATTGAATGAAAATACTAAAGATTTATCAATATAGTTTCCTTGCCTTTCACGGACAACAATGGTTCCCAAAAGGCGTCTGATTGCAAAAACAAACTGTACTTTTGATATTTGCACACAGACCAAATTCTTATCTTAAACCAATTAACACAATGATTTATAACTTCAATCATTTTTGTTTTGCAAGTTGTTTTTTTTTTCGATGAATGAAGATGTGCATAAAATCACGCATATTGTGATGATTGTGTCCCTGTCTATGTACATTTACATTCAGCATTTAGAAAACAACTTATATAAATATGACTATCATTATGAACAACATGTTAAGCATTTCAAACTGGCAACTTTTATCAGCATTTGTAACCTCTGTTCCTTTAATTTGTAAAATTTTCTTTTTGATCTATGTGCACAGATAAGACATGCTTCTAAAGCATCGCATATTTAATTCTACCTACTGACCTAAGTTATAGTCTGATGCCTAAATTCTACTCATAAATTGTAAATTTTATTCAGTAGTATGTTTGATAAATGTATATTCAGGGAGAAAGTGTCAAAATATTGTGATCATTCAGTATATGTTTTTTTCTTTGGTCTTGTTTTCCTGCTTTGTACGTAGTTCTTCTTTACTTATCACCGGTTAATGTTAAACTGCCTGGAGGGGATTTTAAATGTGCTTAGATTTAAATACAAATTGCAGTTTTTTTTTTTAAATCTGAACTTGCTGTGGTGATTTAAAAATCTCGAATTTACTGCTTTAATGATATAAGAGTCGGTGTAAAAAATCCAATTTACGTGTTAGCACAGCTCTGCGGTCTTCCATATAAAAGGCTTCTACTCTCAATGGATTATATTTTACATTATCTACTTGAGAAAAAAAATCTAAAGATCACAAGGAAAACCGATTTATTCCCACAATATAATTATTGGACTTAACGTCTGACTTTTGTATTTCAAGGCGTCAACAACTGGTTTAATTAAATATTATTTCTTAAATAATCTTGTTTTCAGGCGATGAACATGAAATGGATGATAAAATGAACATGAATGGTGATGAAATGAAACAAGGAATGGGACACAAGGATAATAGGGTCGACAAAATTTGATTGCCACTAGAAAAAAAGGAGGATGGTTAGGGTCGCGCAATTTAGCCTCCTGTGGCGCAAAGGTTCCTACTCCTATCGAATACCACAGCAGGGTTCTTTAACGTGCGAGGAACGTGGCATCTTTCCCAACACGGTGCACCACTATGGTTTGCGGTGAGGTTTTTCGTATTATAGCCTGACAACCCCAGCATGTAACACGCCTGGGGTACCCCATTCCACCAACTAGGGCACACATCCCAGTTGCTCTGTGGGCAGAGCGCCTAGCCCCTGGCTAGATTCCTGAGCACTATTTAGTCGCCTTTAAAGACAAGCTTAGCGCTGCTGCAGGCCTTTTCTTTTCACACCTGGACCTGCACGGGGGAAGTTAAATAACTAATATTAATTCGTGTCCTGATTTTCTTTTACAGATAATTTCTTTTTTTAGAACTCACGTAATGTTCACTTTGCCAGAAAATATCTATTTTGTTTAAATGATTAATGTAAATTTGCTATAAGCGTAAATACCGAATGCTGATTGTAAAATACTTTGATTAAAATAATATTCCATGCAATAAACATTTAGATGTTCTAAACAGATAATATGCGTTAGGATCTTCTAAACCTGCTCAATAAATGTTCGGGTATTAAAATCATTCATAACCTTAATATACAATGATTTGGGTTTTAAGGGCTTTCCCTACATAGCAAAGACCTTACATTTCTAATGTTTTTTTTTATTCTTTCGTCATTTGCAAACTTTCTTTGACATGTTCTCCCCTATTCATCTTTTAAGATATCATTACCTAATTTGGACCATCGATAGAGCTCAATAGGCGTTTATGAGATGACGCTGTAAAGAATTCCAATATCCATTGAAGAAGTTATCACCCTTTTATTGGCCTTTTTTTTTCCAACATGGTCCCCAAAATCATTTTTCAGGATACCATGGACATCTTTGGTGAACATGTAGATGTCATCATGTTCTATTAGGAAATGACCCTGCTAAGGGTTCATTATCATCTTTAAGGGTTATGTCCCTTTAAAACGTTGTCTTTCAATCCCTCATATCTTAAAATTCACAATAGATAGAATAAATCTGGAAGCGGTTTCATGTACATAAGCAGACGACCAAATTAATAAACATGAATTTGTATTTTGTTATCTTCATACGGGAGTTATATCCCTTGAAATATCATACTAAAGGTTCAAAATATTATATTACGAGAACCGCAGGTTCTGAAGACATGGGACCTTCATCAATAATCTTTGGTCCATGTGACCTTTCATTTGCATCAAAGGTCACAGAGTGCTAGTTTCTTTTCCTTCAAACAATTACTTTGACACGGCCCTGTTTCGTCATCTTTCAAGATATTATTACAAAATTTGAACCATCGATAGATCTCATTTAGGACTTTTACAGGATAACTCCATGAAGAATTTCATCATCCATTGTAAAAGTTGTCTTCCGCTTATTAGGGTCTTATTAATATGGTCAACATGGTCCCTCGAACTCATTTTTCAGGATATCATTATCATACTTAATAAACATGTAGATGTCATCATGTACTATTGCAAAATGACCATGCTAAGGATTTCATTATTATCTTAACAGTTATCTCCCCTTAAAAAAAATTATTTTAATTGATTGTTTGTTTGTTTGTTGGGGTTTAACGTCCGAGCAGCAATATTTCAGCTATATTCAGACAATGAACATGAAATGGATGATAAAATGAACATGAAATGAAAAAAAAGGATGGGTCACAAGGATAATAGGGTCGACAAATTTTGATTGCCACTGGAAAAAGGGGGATGGGTAAGGTCGGGCAATTTAGCCTCCTGTGGCGGAGCGCAAAGGTTCCTACTCCTATCGAATACCACAGCAGGGTTCTTTAACGTGCGAGGAACGTGGCATCTTTCCCAACACGGCGCACCACTATGGTTTGCGGTCAGGTTTTCCGTATTATAGCCTGACAACCCCAGCATGTAACACGCCAGGGGTACCCCATTCCACCACCTGGGGCACACATCCCAGTTGCTCTGTGGGCAGACCGCCTAGCCCCTGGCTAGGTTTCTGAGCACTATGTAGTCGCCTTTTACGACAAGCTTAGCGCTGCTGCAGGCCTATTCTTTTAACACCCGGACCTGCACGGGGCCTTTTAATTGATAATATCTTGAAAACCATAATAGATAGAATCTAAAAATTGTTTCATGTACACAAATAAAAGACATAATGAATAAACATAAACATGTATTTTATCATCAAATCATAAAGGAGTTATATCCCTTGAAATATCATACTCAAGTTTTTTTTTCAAATTTATATTTCGAGAACCGGCAGTTCTAGAAACATGGGAACTTTATCAATGATCTTTGGTCCATGTGACCTTACATTTGCATCCGAGGTCAAAGGTCATAAAGAGCTAGAAAGCCTTCTTACTGCAAACCTTGATATTAAGAAAACAATAAGAGATAAGTGCATACATACAGCGTATGAAATGACCTTCTCGATAAGCCCCACATTTGGCGACAAAATTTACAACTGTTCAAAGGTTATGACAATTTAAATGTTTTGCAGAATCTGGTTTGTGAACTTGACATACATGTATGACCTTGACCTTGCAAGTTTTTTTTCAAGGTCAGGTAATCCTAAGATGCATGGTGGTAGTTTCATGTCTCTATGACTTCCGGTTCTGGAGTTTGGTATTGCATCATATTTTAATAATCATTGGGCTCAGAATGAGCTCCAGAAGTGCCCAAATTGTTTGTTATTTTGTTGCATATGTTCTGCAAATTATCATACAGTTTTCAGATTTGAGATATCTTGTCTAGCTTTGGATCTATTGAAATTTTAAGTTTTGAGAGTTGGGGGTATACATTTTAAAATCCAAAACAGACACACAAATAGTCATTCCACAAAATGAAAGATCTGCGCAAGTACAACTTTTGATAAAATACCAAGGACCAATATAAAAAACTAATAATACTACAACTTTAAATTTTCATATTTTGCAATGGTTTGATGTATTTCATCAATACCTTATAGATTTGATATTGCATCATTTTTTTTCAACTTCGGCGAAGAGGGTCATGTGATATATCATTTTGAAGGTTTAAATGAGCACATGTCAAAAATGGTTTCAACCATGATAAGTCATACATGTTCAAATTGTAAGGTCATTAAGTGCAAAAATTGAAGTTCTTAGAGGGTAAGGTTGTTGCATAGCAAATAAAAGGTCTTAATGCGTACATCCGAAATATCGATATTTTGTCTCAAAAAAATGATTTGGGTGAGGTCAATGAGTGCAAAACTTAAGTTGTTTATACAGTAAGGTTGTCGCATATCAAATTAAAGGTCATAATGTGTACATCTCAAATTTTAATTTTTTTATACAGATAAAGAACCCAGTTGGGGTTAATAAGTGCAAAATTCTGAAGTTCACAGAAAGTAGGGTTGTTGTATATGTAATGAAAGATCGTCGAGTTTTCATTACAAAAATGATAATAGAAACATCGACAATTGCATTTGACAAGATCACCAAGTGCAAAAAGTCAAACTGTTGTAGAAGGTTAGCATTTTATGCATCAAACAAAATGTCTTAATGTATATATTACAAAGGGAAAGACCTTTCAATTGTTTAACAAACAATTGACATACTATTTGCTTTTTTCATTTATTAAACTATTGGTATTTTTTAAATGAAATAAACATTTTAAAAATGCATTAAAAACCAACGTTATCCTTGTCAGGTATGGTTTTTAATTTTGTTTTGTTCATTTGCAATGTATTAAACTGCATTATAATAGTGAAGTAATGTTCCTTTATGTCTATGTAATAATCCATTTGGCGACTGCAGTTTAAAGTGCGAATTAAACATCAGCTATATACATATTTATATCTGATACAAATATATATGTGTACATTCTGTACAGGAGCTGACAATGAATCAAAAAATTGTTCAGCTTTATCTTTTTAGCCACGCACAAATTATGCTATGGGACAGAAATCAAAAGTGAACGAAAGAGTTTTCTGTACGTCTGCAAAATATTTTTTCCGTTGATATTTCTACGGTACTTAGAGCCGTTTGCCATCCATGCACTTTCAATTAAATGCGTTTGTGAAACTATAAACGTAAAATGTTAAAACAATGGTTTGATACATAACATCAATAATAGCTATTTTCTATGATATCCATTACATCAAACATATATAGAACTTCATGTCTTCATTGGCAAAATGAGAAATTATATAGAGCATTTCTTGGATTATTATTTTAATATTGACACTAACATCAATATTGTTTCTAAGATCTCAAAGATACTTCAATACGATATATTCAAATTATTAAGGGGTTAGAAGATTAAAGCATATATTCACACATAAATCAGCATTTAACCATAAATCCACATTCAGAAAAAAGTTTTGCTGTTAAATGTAAACTACATCTTTCTTGTCTGTGATATATAACATCTGTATTTATACTGTAGTATAGATTCGTTTTATAGACCGCAGTCTCTAAAGAGGCATTAGGTTCAATAAATATTGATACTATCGTTTAGTTTTTCGTACTTCACTTTAAATGAGTGTCTTCTTTTTTCCAACTCATCATCAGCAAAGTCTACAAACTAAGAACAAATATTCATTTTTCGGAATGTTGATGTATAATTTGCACAGTATTAAACAATACAGTAGACAAAAAAAAACGTTTAATCATTCATTACATCGTCAAGTTGTAGATCTACGTAACTATATTGCAATGAAAAAAAAATACTAGACAAAAGAGTTACGAATTTCTGTTCTTTGCTTTTGTTGCTTTGTATGTATGCTTTTAGTTACATTTTCTCAATACTTAAAAATAAGATTACATTCTCTTTTAACACAAGTATGTTCTTTTAATTAAAAGTTTGAAAATGGATATACTATCAAACAGTACATTACGATACGAAAAAACACTGCCATTTTGGACTAATTAAGTAACCATAAATGTCAAACAGATCAGCAATACAATGATTAGACACCAAGGAATTATAATAATATTATGATGGAGTTTTATCTCCGTGTCATTATCTATACTCAATTAACTGAAATAATCAACAGACCGCTGATATTTCAGTAAAAATCTTTGTTTTGAACAGTCTCCTACAAGTGGTGTAGTTCTTTTATTATAGAAAATCTTTGTATAATCATGGTATCGATGCTATAAGTTTTAAACAAGTCTCCTAGGAAACAATTTACTGTTTCATCTGGTTCAATATATAAGGACTGTTAGAAAAGTTAAATCCCTTTCTAAAGATGTACATTTTTATTTATTTGCTTTAGTAATAAGTCATGAAGTTAAAATATCAATTTAAATGTAGAAATGCTTATTGACTAAGAGATGCCAAATGTTGCAAATCGGATAAAGATTGAACTTATTGATATATTTATTTGTGACACATCATTACGACATGTATCTTCAGTATGTAATAAAAGACACGCAGCTGTGTCTGTCTAATTACTATATCGATGTCAATGCAACGATCAGTTGAAACTTGGGAGCAATGTTTCACGTTTTATGTTTCAACACGAGCATGACCTTTTCTATGTCATCCATCAATTTAAACCTTTCCTCTCTTTCTAACAGAAAGTTTAAAGTAACGAGGAGAAGTTTTACAAAATTTGGTTTAATATTATTTAATATTAATTAAATCTTATCCATGATCATTATGCATAGGCATGCTTTATTTAATATAAACGCTTTAAACTTGTAGTACATGACACAGACATGATAAATAAATTTTGATTTTTTATACTAACAGTCATTTAAACTATTACCAAAAATTTGCAAAACGCCCACACCCACATACACAAAAATCACAAGTACACGTCTGTTTTCTCATAACAGCAGTGAACTAGTGTTATGACAAATTTAAATGAATGTTCTTGCATATGGTGGGAACAGCAAGAACTATTATTGCAATGTTTACATTTAAATTAGAGTTAAACAAATATAAACAGTTAAAATACTTTACAGACATGGCCTAAAATGCTATAAGTAATTGTTATGTAAATTCTCAGTATTTGAGTCAATTAAGTCCTTAAAACTAACATTTATAATTCAGTTCGGTAATAAGCAAAGTTGATCATGAAGTGGTAAATCACTGGGAAATGTCGTTATAAGAATAGATTTATTTACATATTACATAATGTTATTTAGTACATAATACAACGCCTAAATCTTATCAAAAGATATGAAGTTAGACTACTTGCTCAAGTAGAAAATTTACATTTTGTCTCATAAACGTTTTTTTTAACTGATTCAGATAAGGTGCATCTAATTAAGGTTAAAATGTTCGCACTTGAGCGACATATGAATAAGACATTCGTTTCCTTGGCTATTTTTAAAAGAAATACTGTGTATACATTTTTTATCATTTTGTCTTTGTGTTGATACATACAGTCTGCGTAGTTTATGCCAGAGCTTGCCGAAACTACGTAGACTTTTTGAATTGCGCTAGAACTCTAACAAATAGGCTTCTGGAACAGGGTTATGTTGCTACAAGATTGGAGTCATCACTACAGAAGTTTTTTGGTGGTCATCATGAACTCGTGGATCGTTATGATGTATCCATCTACACCATGAAAACTGATTTATTCAACGGGTCATAGTTTTCCTTTCCTCGTTTGACTTGACTTTTTATGAGCAACTCGGCGGGTGTTTCTAGAAAAGCAGAGGACGCTTACCCTACCGGTGCACCTGGTCCATACTCCCAGTTTTTAGTTGAGTCCGAGTTGTTCATTTGCTTTTTTTACTTTGTATGTATGATTTTAGTTACTTTATGTTCTTTGTGTATGTCTGTTTTCCATGTCTGGTCTTTGTCCCTGGATTACATTCGTTTGATTACCGCTATAACCTTGGTTCCCTTGATTACTCTTGGACGTATTTTTTACCACATAAATTTATAAAATGAAGGTAAAGACGTTATATAATAGACAAGTAAATTACATAACTGATTGGGTAAAATGAGAAACTGAGTAAACATTGTGATGCATCTGATCAAATATATATATATATATATATATCATTTATCATCTATCAGGTTTAATTTTCATTCAACAAATATGATGTTCATAATCTAACAAAATTAATGTTTAAGCCGACTCCTATTAAGAAATTACTCTGATACTTTTCAGACAAAGAACATAAAGTAACTAAAATAATACATGTACATTCAAAGAAATCGAAGTAACTGAGCAACTCGAGCTCCACTAAGAACTGGGAGCATGGACCAGGTGCACCGGTAGGGTAAGCGTCCTCTGCTTTAATAGAAACACCCGCCGAGTTGCTCATAAAAAGTCGTCCGGGGTAGACGAAAGAGGAAAGGAAAAACAAAATGGACAAAAAGTACTCAAATACGTAGTTTACTAAAGCATCAATATATAAACAAACCATTCGTTAATTATCTAACCAACATCAAGAACTGTAAAAGAAAGAAAATGTATTTAATTGCCAGTAGTGTGAGAAGGACTAGTTAAGATATACCATTGTACACTATTGCTAATTTGATTTGTGATCTAAATAAATTATGGTTTACCTTTAACCTTAAGTGGACTTCCATTGATTCCACTCAATTTTCAATTCTGTATTATGGTTTTGATCATCTTATGATTTAAGTTCCTATTCGAATATGTTTTGAATTTTAAGTTAAATTAAAAAAAACTGAAGAAATAATTGAATTTGTATTTTTATCATTGCAGTGGTTTCCAACGTTTCGGTGTTTACGTTGATATTGCATGTTGTGTTACTGGTTTTCACTATTGACTGTTTCTTTTCACTATTACCTAATCTTTTATCAGTTTGGTAACTTTGTTATTACTCTTCATGTAGAGGTAACCTTTTGTGAGCTTTGCATTATTCTTTCTTTTTATTATATGCTTTATTCGAGAAGTTGTGATTTCCTTCTGGACAGAATTTATTAAGAAATTCCTTTTTAACTTAGGTGTATAGATAGATAGATAATTCTAACCTACTGTATTACACCGACTTTTCTCTTAAGATATCTATCGATTACATGTCAGCTTAAACTCAAAACTGACATGAAGTTGGATAAGGTTATACATTATGATTGGTTTTAACGTATTCTGACATTTAAAACCTTACTTTTTTCTGCTCAAAATGTAATGCAATATGTTTTTGTACAATAAGCAATCCATAAATAACATTAATTATACGATAAAAAAACCAACAGACATTATTGACCACGTTATCGTTACATCTTAAACATATATAAGGCTACTGTTTCTCAGGAAATATTTTTTTCTTTATTATTTTGTAAACTTCATGATAAAAACAGAGGGTTCCTATTGTAAAAAACGTTAAATTGAACAATTGATGATTGCTTGATTGTTGTACGTCCTGTTGCAGATATTTTATGCATTTCATGACGAGAACGATTGACAAATCGAACAGATCCTGCTTTGGATTAGTTTGACATGCAAAGAAAGCATTCAAAAGCGATTATTTAGTTTAAAGAATTTGAATCAAAATACATAAGCATTTGCATGACTTGATATAGTAAACTAAAAATTCAGTTGTGTATATGTTTTATTGAAAAAAATTGTTTGCAAATAACTAAAACTCACTATTTCCCTTGTGTTGTACAGAATACGTCGAGACATAATTCGACTAAAAATTACTTCTTTTCACAAGAATCTGCAATATTATATTGTGAAAATTAGATAAAATCAAATTAATGTCGTATGTTGGCATGCGTTTTATCGATATGTAACTATTTTTACAGAAAAAAAATATTTGGTTAATAAAAGAATTACATGTACAATCATTTTTCAAGGTAAAGAATTCTCCAATAATCTTTCTAAACTATACTCGGGATTTGTCCAAAACAACACCGAACAAGCAAATAATAGCCCAAGGATAATTTGAGAAGACTGTATATCTGAGGTAACATCGGAAACAATTCATCTCTTTTTTTATGTACAATTACAACTCACAAATAACACTTCCAGGAATCAGATAATTGTAATTAATCTTTCCTTAGAGAATCAAGAATAGAGAAAACTTTATCGTTTAAAGGACAAAAAGCTATCATTGATTTATCATCACTTGTATGTTTCGTTTTATTATTTAGGATAGAATGGAACAGATTTGCACTACAACTGGGAATAAGATAATGTGACATGAAAACACGAGCATCACGTTGTAACCGATGTCATGTGACGTCACCGATAACAGGAATTTTACCCTTTTTTAATGTTTACAGAACATCACATATCGCCATATCGGGCTTACTTTGAATGCCTACAGAACAACATATCTCCCCAATCAGGCTTATACTTTAATAATTTCTGTCTCGTTTATCTGCATTTCACAGTCCTCTCTCGAGACCACAAGTTATCACAGGAATCATGTCTTACTCTGTCTTCAATAAGAAACCACAAATAATTATTTGAATACTCCAAAATCTTCGATACAAAACTTAATCTTGCAAATCATAATTAATTGCGTCATCAATGTGTAACCAAAAATGTATACTTTTTTAAACTGTACTTGACATTTTCACAAAGAAGGACTTTTTAAGTAGCAGTCTTTATAAAGATCAGACAGAGTTGACGATATCACACTTTTATTTTTAATTCAGAACTACTGATCACATAACCAATCTTAGTTTTTCATGTGGTCGATGAGCTTTTGAAATAAAAATCATAAATATTGTAAATGAAATTATCACTTAGCAAGAGTTATCGTTCTTGGTTTGGATAATTTTAATGGGAGGAGATGAACGTATGATTTTCCAAAAATACAGATCTGAATACAGAAAAAAAATATCGTTAAGTACGGTTATAGTATATGTAGACAAAAAAAATCGTTTGTTCGGTGGGATTTCTAATGAATCACCTCTACCATTCGCAATGTCTGAATTTTACAAAGACAGGCACTTAAAGCCTTGGAACAATATAATGCATGCAGTAAATTAAAAAAAAGCCGATATAGTTTCTCATTAATTATTGAAATTGATCGCCATGTTAGATCATGAAGATGTAAAAGTTAATTCAGATTTATTTTGGCAGATCTGCTTTTTTCATGTTTGTGTCTGTTATTCTAGTTGTTATCCTTGATTGACCTTTTCAAACATTATTTTTAAAGTTTATTTCGTTTTGATTGGAAAATTAATTATCGTAAATATTTATTCTAGGAAGCCGTATAAGTGAAATAATATGAATCGTTTTCATGATTTTTTTTTTGTCCAAGTCAGCTTTATTTTTTTCCTTTTTCCATTTCATATATTTTTTTCTTATATAGCAATTTAAAAATGTTTTGAAAAAACACAAACAGTAAATGGTTTGCAATTAACGGACTAGGATTTAGGAAAATCTTATTTCATTTTATGTGCACAATTCTTAATTCGGTAACCAATCAATTCCAACCCAAAGGGCAAACAATTTTCAAATGGCTACAACGCTACTGTTAAATCTTCAGTAGCTTAGTTGCTCGAAAGAACGCTTTCAGAACAGATAAAGCCTTCTATTACTAATCTCATTTAGAAATTTGGTTAAATAAAAAAGTGACAATTAACATTTGTGAAATATCAAGTTCTATTGATGGTACAAAATATTACGGCTAAGCTGTATGTAACTAGTACCAAAAAACTACTTTTGCGTCTACGAAACTAACAACATTCTGAAGTATTCAATTTGAAAACAAAAATCATTTAGGAAGAAATAAACAAGATAAGGCTCCTTGTTTAAATATGCAACTAATGTACATTTTGCATACTTCCTTTTATGTCATTATGTTCTTATTTTCTGTCTGTTTATATCTCATCCACGATATGTTATAATGTGTATTGTGGGCAATTATAGGTCCACTATTGTATGAATTAATTTGGCTTCACCGCTCTTGCAAAATATTAAGATATTACAGATACAAAAGTAACTGACATTAAAATATCAAAACCATCAAATTCCTAAGAATATATTATTTTGGTTTATTGGCCTGTATCGAACTTGTGACATACCTGCATAAAGCTCCTTGTGAAGAAGATTGGTAGGGAATAGAGGAAGGACAATATTGCTTCCGAACCATAAGGTTAAAGAGTAATCAAGGGAACCAAGGTTGTAGCGGTAATCAAAAGAATGCAATCCAGGGACAAAGACCAGACATGGAAAACAGACATACACAACAAAGATCATAAAGTAACTGAAATCACACATACAAAGTAACAAAAGCAAATGCGCAACTCGGACTCCACTAAAAACTGGGAGCATGGACCAGGTGCACCGGTAGGGTAAGCGTCCTCTGCTTTCTTAGAAACACCCGCCGAGTTGCTCATAAAGTCAATTCCGGGCTAGACAAACGAGGAAAGGAAAACTGACCCGTTGAATAAATCAGTTTTTATGGTGCAGGTGGATACACGAGTTGACGACCATAAAACTTATGTAGTGATGACTTCAATCTTGTAGTAACATAAACCTGTTCCAGAGGCCTATTTGTTAGAGTTCTAGCGCGATACAAAAAGTCTGCGTAGTTTCAGCAAGCTCTGGCATAACGTATGAGTTGTGATATAAACGCTCCATACGTAGGTGCTGAAGGGATGTTGCCACAGATGAAAGAAAAGTTGACAATCTTGAATGAAGTCATCACGTTTGTCGTAAAGTTTGGTCAATAGTTTTCCTTTACCATCGATTTCTAAGTGTAGGTCAAGATATGAGGCTGACTTCAGTGTCTGTAGTATCATTTATCTCAAGTTCTTTCGGGTACATGCAATTTATCAAATCCCAGAAATTAGGATTGTTTAAAGATAATACGTCATCTATATAGCGGAAACTGAGATTAAAGGATCTAGCCAAACGATATTCTTTCTTTCGGACCAGATCATCTATAAAGTCAGCCTCAGAAGAGTGAAGGAATAGATCAGCAAGTAAAGGAGCACAATTTGTTCCCATTGGAATGCCGACCGTTTGTTGAAAAACACGTCCACTATACTGGACAAATATGTTGTCGATTAAAAATTCCAGCATTTTGTATACATATTCCTCTGTATATTTGGAAGTAAAAGTCGACAAACAGGAAGTTGTTCTCGGTGAAGTCCGATATTTGGATGATTACCATAACGTCAGGTCTTGATAGAGAGATAAATACAACGAACATTTTCTTTTACACCGTAGGCCAATTTACAACTAATAAAAGTCGTCAAATAGTTAATATCTGAAATAATATCAATATAAGGACTGGAGCAGCTGTTAAACGATGCAACCAAAATAATGACTATTATACTGTTTGAGTTTACACAACAAACATTGCATTGCATTGACCGACTTCAATGCTATGAGCATAATTGTTGTTAAAAGTAACCGTGTAAAAGAATAAATTATATAGTAACACTGAAGGTATAACAAATGAAAATTGGTTCCAGATACAACAAAACATATCACATTCCATAAAAGAACTGAATGGCTCAAACAGAACGTAACCGACTAAAAGCCTTGGTGTGGGGTAGTTCATCATTATTGAAAGATATCCGGTCTACTCGTTAAAGGTCAAGTCTGGTATGGAAAGTATACTATCTGTACAAATTGAGGTCCTTTGACATGTTAGGAACTCAGGGGACTTTATACGTCCTATCAGTTCATTGCCATTTTAAATGTTGATTAAAATGAACTGTTATATATTAAACAAGATAAATTAATCGTTCTTAAACAGATTATCAAAACACATGAACCTACCAATTACCCATAAGGTGAAATAAGACTATCTGAACTAAAACGGATATAACAGAGGCAAGATACATAGATAGAAAACAGAACGAAATGAGCACGAACAAATATTTATATAACAGAACAATAAACCTATTATATTGAGGGTCTGGTACGCTCTACTAGAATCCTGACTGTAATATGTGACATTTAGGCAGTAAAATTGAAATATATGACATTGACACGCAATTTAATAATAAGAGAATGCGATACTATCTTATGACATTATATTGCTATATGAATATCACCTTTTGACAATTTATAAGTATGTTACTAATAGAAAAACTACACAGACAAAATAAGTAATTTAGCTTGTATTCCGATCTCGGCAACATTAATAGTTGCTTTTCAGATACTTAAAAACGTCATGTTTCGACAAATTTTGTTATAAATTTTGAAAAGGGGGTTTGTAGTCGGCACTCTGTATAATCTTTGTTTGGAGTGATTATTATATTATATTTGAATTTTTCAAAACTATTTTCGGGTGTCCAAATTCATCAGAATTTAAAAAAAGCATATTATTTTCTTTACAATAACGTGCTGGTTTTATTGATTTAATATGCGTTTTATTTTATATTCGGATTTTAATGCAAAAAACATATACAGTGTCCGAAATGATCGATGACCGGTCTGTGTCTCTTCTCGAATTATGAAATTAATATTAAAAGGTCAGTCATTTAAACTGAAGTATGGTGTCGGTCAGTTGTAATAAAAATTGTTTCCGTCATTTGTCGGTTATTTGTACTAAAGTTTGTATCGGTTATTTGTACAAACGTTCTTCTCGGTTATTTGAACGAAAGTCACTTTTAGTAAAGTTAGTGTCGGTCACTCGAACTAAAAGTTTGAGTTGGTCACTTGTACTTAAATTTGTGTCGGTAAATTGTAATAAAGTTTATGTCGGTTATTTGTATTTAATTTTGTGTCGGTAATTTGTAGTAATGTTTGTGTCGGTTATTTGTACAAACGTTTTTGTCGGTTATTTGTACTCAGGTTTGTGTCGGTTACTTGTCTCAAAATATGTGTCGGTAATTTGTATAAAGTTTGTATCGATCACTTGAACTAAAATTTGCATCGGTCATTTGAACTAAAGTTTGTGTCAGTGATTTGTACTTAAGTTTGTGTCAGTCATTTGTACTAAAGTTTGTTTTAGTCATTGAATTAAAGTTTGTGTCGGTCATTTGTACTTAAGTTTGTGTCAGTCATTTGTAAGTTTGTGTCTGTTATTTGTACTGAAATATGTGTCGGTCATTTGTAATAGTTTTAGTAATTTGCACCTAAGTGTGTCGGTCATTTGTACTAAAGTTTGTTTTAGACATTAGTATTAAAGTTTGTGTCTGTTATTTGTACTGAAATATGTGTCGGTCATTTGTACTTAAGTTTTAGTCATTTCCACATAAGTTTGTGTCGGTCATTTTTACTTAAGTTTGTGTCAGTCATTTGTACTAAAGTTTGTTTTAGACATTTGTACTAAAGTTTGTGGACCCGTGCAGGTCCGGGTGTCAAAAGAACAGGCCTGCAGCAGCGCTAAGCTTGTCGTAAAAGGCGACTAAATAATGCCCAGAACCCTAGCCAGGGGTTAGGGCGCTCTGCCCACATAGCAACTGGGTTGTGTGCCCCAGGTGGCGGAATGGGGTACACCTGGCGTGTTACATGCTGGGATTGTCAGGCTATAATACGGAAAACCTGACCGCAAACCAAAGTGGTGCACCGTGTTGGGAAAGATGCCACGTTCCTCGCACGTTACAAAACCCTACTGTGGTATTCTCCAGGAGGCTAAATTGCCCGACCCTACCCACCTCTCCCTATTTCCAGTGGCAATCAAAATTTCTCGACCCCATTGTCCTTGTGTCCCGCCCCATTTTTCATTCCATCATCATTCAATGTTCATTTTATCATCCACTTCATGTTCATCGCCTGAATATAGCTGAAATATTGCTGCTCGGGCGTTAAACTCCAAGAAATAAACTAAATTTTGTATCTGTTATTTGTACTAAAATATGTGTCAGTCATTTGTACTAAAATTTGTGTCGGTCAGTCTTACAGGAGTTTGTACCATTTATTTCTAATAAAGTTTGTTTCGGTTATTCATACTAAAGTTTGTGTCGATTTTTTATACTAAGGTTAGAGTCGGTTTTTTGTAATAAAGTTTGTATCGATAATTTGTACTGAAATTTGTGTCGGTCAATTGTTCTGACTTCATCACCGGCCATTCGTTTCTTGATTTTGTTGGTTTTGTCCATATCCAACCTTAAAACTGTCCTTTTGGGATTTTTTACATCTTGGTTAATCAAGATGTGTGCGTGCTATCATTCGAATTTAAGTTGTTCAGTGACGATCACCGCATTTGGATTTATCTCATATTCAAACCTTTCCTGATAGATATCCCATTATTGGCTCTGGTCTATACAATTTGTTTGAATATTTTTGGGAAAACAATAAAATGACAGTATGAAAAATTGATCACTCAATGAAAAGTTTCCAATTCTTTTTTCAATTATAATCCAGACACGTGATTAAATATTTGATACTGAAAACTTATGTTTTTCAACAAGTATCAGTAGAAGCTAATATTTAAATTACTCATCGAAATAATCTGCCAATCCTTGTAACAATAATATTCAGTCACTCCTACTGTAAAACGTGCTAATTGGAAAATTAGATTCATTGACGAAAATAAGGTTCCAACTAACTATGTGTTTTATATTAACACGTGTCTTAAACGATGGTTTTTATTTTTCATCAATTAGAAGTGCAATGTTTATTGTTACTTATTGTGTAAATTGAGGGGAATGTAAACATTTCATTTTAAAATAGCAGTTTACATAGGTGTAAACACAACAATAACAAAGTTATCTCAGTACTAAAGACCGATGAAAAAAAGTGAATAAAAATAGATTAAAAATTGACATAATGACTAAGCATGGTTTGTTTGTTTGTTGGGGTTTAACGTCCGAGCAGCAATATTTCAGCTATATTCAGACGATGAACATTGTTTCTTTGTTGGGGTTGAACGCCCGAGCAACAATATTTCAGCTATATTCAGGCGATTAACATGAGGTGGATGATAAAATGAACATGAAATAATGATGATTTTGTTTGTTTGTTTGTTTGTTGTGGTTTAACGTCCGAGCAGCAATATTTCAGCTATATTCAGACGATGAACATGAAATTGATGATAAAATGAACATGAAATGATGATGAAATGAAAAAGGGATGGGACACAAGGACAATGGGGTCGACAAATTTTGATTGCCACTGGAAATAGGGAGAGATGGGTAGGGTCGGGCAATTTAGCCTCCTGTGGCGGAGCCCTATGGTTCCTACTCCGGGAGAATACCACAGTAGGGTTTTTTAACGTGCGAGGAATGTGGCATCTTTCCCAACACGATGCACCACTATGGTTTGCGGTCAGGTTTTCCGTATTATAGCCTGACAATCCCAGAATGTAACACGCCAGGGGTACCCCGTTCCACCACCTGGGGCACACAACCAAGTTGCTCAGTGGACAGAACGCCCTAACCCCCGGCTAGGTTTCTTAGCACTATTTAGTCGCCTTTTACGACAAGCTTAGCGCTGCTGCTGGCCTATTCTTTTAACACCCGGACCTGCACGGGGGACTAGGTATCGTAAATATATTCTTTACATTGGGGAAATGCGCTCTCCATAAAAATAACTGTTACATGTAACCTCCCGAGATATTTTTCCTGATATTCTTTTTTCTCAATACATTCATTCAATTCACTATTAATGCTATGACGAACAAGGATGCCAATGTAATATAACCGTCCCATTAATAATTATATTTGTGCTACATATCCGCTAGAATTTTGAAACTCTTTCTATGTAAGTGCTTTTATTCATTCTTCTATTGTACCAGTCGATTTGTCTTTTTTTTTCAAATAATTTCATGTCTTATTTCATCTTTTTATTTGCATTTTTAAAAATTTCATATAATATCAATAAATATCAATATCATAATAGTATTAATCAATATATTTAGTTGCTGTAAATGGAACAATTAGTATTTTACAAAACTAAAGCTGAATTTTAATTCTCCCATAAATTAAAATAGAAAAAGAAAACTACTTTACATTCTAATCATAGAACACAATACCGGAAACGTGACACAATGTTGTTCAGTGGAAATATTTTACTCAATATTTTTCAATTAAATTTCAACATGCAGAAAATTATAATACATGTTCAAACAGTTTGCACATTAAGCAATTAAGTAAAATGGATTTCTGTCACTTTGTTTTGATTCACTGTAAGATCAAATACAATACTTTTTTTTCTTTTAGAAAAAAGACATGCCAAAAAACGACCTTTTTTCAGTGATACTGCAATTCAAAAACAAGCTTTACGTAAAAGCAAATATGCAAAACACATCTGACAAATTAACGAATGTCTTTTTGACATCGAACAAAACCAAAAGAAGTAATAAAGATGTGTTATCGTTTTTCTTGTAAAATATATTGTTATTAAGATGAACAAAATTTGAAACTTCATGCATTTTCCAACAAATTTTCATATATAGAAATTCATTTGTTGAAGTTTAAAAGTATTTGTCATTTATAGGAAATACTAGAATATCGAAAAATACATTGCGTTTCAAAATATAGTTTTAGATACACTAAAACATAAATAAAATACCATGACACATCTTGACAAATCTTGATGCATGACAAAGAAAGCGTGTCTGCATACTTGTATGATTTTGAAAAAAAATGATATCAATATTTCAATATTTATCGATAAAAAACGTCTTTGACGGCTTTTTCGCTAAGAACCACAATGATGTGCACAATCTACTTCCGGGTTTTTGCTTTTGTAAGGATTGGAGAATCAGTTTAAAGCAAGGGATGGTCGATGGATCAAACCGTCTCCAACTAAATACATTGAATATCTGCCAAAGAAGATTTATAAACATAATCAATTAATCATCAGGATTACAAATACACAAGACTCATTTGAATCGAAGAAACATTGTAGTGTCCAGATAGAGGTACATATCATAAAGGAGGGCTTCATTTCTGTCCTAATAAAACAATATTTAATATTGTGTGGCATTTTCCTTGTTTCATTGGGTATACCAAGGTATTCAGCGTACCTAATGCTATGTTTCTTTTTTAACGTTTATGGACGCTATGTTTATATTTTTATTGACGCTATACATATTGTGTAACATTTTATTTTTTTTCATTGGTTATCATGATCACGTGATTCAGAGTAATCAAGGGAACCAAGGTTATAGCGGTAATCAAAAGAATGTAATCCAGGGACAAAGACCAGACATGGAAAACAGACATACACAACAAAGAACATAAAGTAACTAAAATCATACATACAAAGTAACAAATGTAAATGAGCAACTCGGACTCCACTAAAAAACTGGGAGCATGGACAAAGGGTATTCAACGTACCTGAAGCCTTTTCTATTTTTATGCAATCGCCTGAACATAGCTGAAAGTTTGCTGCTCGGGGGTAAAACCCCAACAATCAATCATGTTTTAAGCATATTGACGCTATACTGCTAAATATAGACCTGGATATTCGTCATTCCGATTTTAACTTTCAATTTCAATATTAATGTTCTAAAACGGCTGTGTGAAGACGAACGTGGAAGTATATTAGTTCCATATGAATCTTTATTTGATCAAAATGTTTTTTTGGTTTTTATTTTGTTTTGTTTTGTTTTTTCATAATTAAACATGTTATTGATTTATCCTTTTTTTTAATGACATGTAACAATCTTGCAAAATACGAAAATATATAAAGGCCATTCCCATATATAATACACTATTCACATATGTTATATATAAATTAAGGACTTTAACTCAGTCAAAACGTGATACATCAACCTGTTAGATTATAATCACCGAGGACGAAATCGGAACAGGTGTATATATCACGTATTGACTTCGTTAAAAGTGCATAACTGATAAATATAGATATAATGATTAAAACACAATCATTTCTACACATTTTTTCGTATAACCATGTTGAATGGCATGTTGACATAGTTGACATATCAAAACTGAAAATGGTATACAAAATGCAATATAAATATAAATTGCAGAGTTCCTCTTAGTCAATACGTTATTTATTGACCCGTTCGACTATATTAATCTCAATAAAATCTTAAAGGGTCGATATGTAACATAATTACTCCGTTAAAAGTCCACAATCGGTAAATTTAAACCGTCCGAAGTCAAACCATACATATAGGATGCGTTTTAAAAAAAAACTTGTTTTCCTTTATCGTTTATGTTTACTTTCATTTTTTTTTCTGTTTCTTTATTTTTTAATTATTGTATTTGAATACTTTTGTTTTTGCTATTGGAAGCGGTTGTGGTGATTAAGTTATAAGATACTATTGGCTCACTTATTTAATGTGAATAAAGATTATGAGGTTAATGTTTTATTTTTCATGGATCCATTATAAAGAAATAAAAGGAATGCTCAACACCCCACAAAGCTAGAATAATGATATTTGAGCCCCATCAAGAAAGCTCACTAAAGTTATGTTGTCACCTACATGAAACAGTTCTAAAATTCACTTGATTTATACAAGATATTCTTGTGTTGTGTTGAAGAAAACATCACTGTAATATCAGTCATAATTGAGTTTTCACAAATATAATATACAAGTACAAAGCTTAAAGTTTCACATTTTAACTTAGTACAATTCTTATCTTATTCCCATGTGCATTTCGTCGTCTTGTTCATTCGGTATCAGCTAACAATTAGAATATATAAAAGAGATGAAATGATAAGGAATATCAAATCTTAGTTAGTTGAGCATGTTCATGGTACAAATAAGACATTCTTGAAAGTGTTTTTATAATTCAGGAAACACAATAGATTTGTAATTATAACGATCAGATGCTTACACAGTAACAGTAACTTATCGTTTGCATAAATTCCTGCATAAATTTATACATAACGGTCAGTCAACTTGTATGGCACGTCCGTCCACACAGAGAGTTACACATGATTTATTTTTTCTGTGAAAAAGACTTAACTAAATAATTGATTGAATATATATCTGTAAATAGGGTATCCACTGAATTTTTATAAGAAAAGGAAAATAAATCATACAATACCTTTACATATATATGTAACATCTATTTTTATATATTTTCTGTATTTGGCACGTGTATGAATAAATCTCAAAGAAGTGGAAAATCGTATCCTAAGCTTTAGAAGAATTTTCAAGATATGTTAGTATACATGAAAATGTTTGTTTGTTTGTTTGTTGGGGTTTAACGTCCGAGCAGCAATATTTCAGCTATATTCAGACGATGAACATGAAATGGATGATAAAATGAACATGAAATGAAAAAAAAAAGAATGGGTCACAAGGATAATAGGGTCCACAAATTTTGATTGCCACTGGAAAAAGGGGGATGGGTAAGGTCGGGCAATTTAGCCTCCTGTGGCGGAGCGCAAAGGTTTCTACTCCTATCGAATACCACAGCAGGGTTTTTTAACGTGCGAGGAACGTGGCATCTTTCCCAACATGGTGCACCACTATGGTTTGCGGTCAGGTTTTCCGTATTATAGCCTAACACGCCAGGGGTACCCAATTCCACCACCTGGGGCACACATCCCAGTTGCTCTGTGGGCAGAGCGTCTAGCCCCCGGCTAGGTTTCTAAGCACTATTTAGTCGCCTTTTACGACAAGCTTAGCGCTGCTGCAGGCCTATTCTTTTAACACCCGGACCTGCACGGGGCTGCATGAAAATGCTGGAGTTTTCAGACAGCTACAATAATATACTACAGCGTAAGCCCAGTCACGCCACATACCGAATCTGACATAAGTATGTCCGATTAGAGCTTTTTTTGTTTTTTGTTTTGTTTTGTTTTTTTTTGTAAGATGATGTCATTAAATGCCAATCATTAATGTGAAAATGTCACGCCCAATTTATCAGAAACAATTTAGTTTTCTCGGGCAGCAGATACTGAGCTAACATATGACCCACTTCACTTGGTATGGCAATAGTTATTATTTAGTATTATATCAATTTTCTGTGTTATATCGAGCAAGAAACAATGGCGCCCAGACATTTTTTTTCTGAAAACAAAACAATGAGTGTGCTGGCTAACAATACCAATAATGGCACTGCCTACACCATTTGTACTCTCGTGACCTAATTTTCATTCGGCGATGGGGTGAATTCATGAACAAAAATCATCTACATGCGAATTTAAGGGTGAACCCTTCAATTTTTACAGTTGCAAATTGTGCATAAAGTGGTATGACTATTAATACACTGATACATGAACGAACTTGAATTTTCTCAACCTGAATATTATCTTTTCTACAAATTAACGGAACTGATCTTTCTTTTGAGTAAGGTTAAGCTGAGCAAGTGAATATTAATGACATTTATTTTTTGCTTGTTACCTTCACATCAGCATGGAGCCATGTATATAAAATACGTTGTAACTCCTTAATGAAGCGTTATCACAAGGTGTGTTTAAATAGTGTAATAATTAGTATTTTGGTCCTATTATATAATTTATTGTGAATCCTGAAATTCCCTAGTATTTGGTTGTGTTATATTATTTAATCTCTCTTTATCTTTAACTTCTGGAGTTCGATAAAAAGTACATATAAAGTTAAAAAAAACAGCAAGACTGTCCCAATATACATGTATCAAACAACCATGATGACCACGCCCTGCAAACAAAATAAAATCCGCCAGCAATCCCAGTAAGAAATCAATAGGCTAACAATATCAGAAGTCTCTAATATAAAAGCCCTAATGTTTAGAATCCAAGTGTGCAAGACCAAACGTCAAATTCAAGCAGAACACATTGATGAACCCGTCTCATCAAATTTAACTCAGTAGTCTCACCTCTCAAAACAAAAACAAAAAACAAAAAAAAAAACAAAAAAAACAAAAAAAATCGTCGGAATATAGCTGAAATATTGCTGGTCGGACGTTAAACCCCAACAAACAAACAAACAAAAAAAAACGGACAGCCATCGTTTATTACCATGACTTTGGCTCCACACACTTGTTTGTTTGTTGTTTGTTGGGGTTGAACGTCCGAGCAGCAATATTTCAGCTACATTCAGACAATGAACATGAAATGGATGATATAATGAACATGAAATGACAACCCCAGCATGTAACACGCCAGGGCTACCCCATTCCACCACCTGGGGCACACATCCCAGTTGCTCTGTGGGCATAAGCGCCCTAGCCCTTGGCTAGGTTCTGAGCACTATTTAGTCGCCTTATACGACAAGCTTAGCGCTGCTGCAGGCCTATTCTTTTATGAAGATTTAAAAAATCAACATAGAAAATTGACCACAAGATGTCACACATCTGCTCAAGTGCATGTCCATTATCAAGTAATAAAAAATGAAAGGGGCACAACCATTTCGTATCTACGATCAGTCAATTCAGACTTATTACGAAAACTGCCTCAATAGCGAACATTACTAGATAAACAATTTAAATAAGCTGTAAATCCCAAAAGACAACTATCTGCTACTACTCATTAAACTATTAAACACAGTAACAGTAGAAGGCAGTCCATTTTTACCAACAACTACATAGATTTCATCTGTTAAATATAGTTAAATATATAAACAAACAGCAAAACAACACCTACAAAACACCCTCTGCATCCTCCTTTAAAATCAATCACAACCCTGCAAACTATAGAATGTTTAAAAAAAAACAATAAATTTGTAAATAAACACAGTGCTTGTTTCAACAAACATTTACAAAATTTTAATAAATATAAAATATTATACAAAACCATTAATTTGAGGAGAAACTGTATATTCTAACAATATGATCCTAATATATATCAATACATTTTCGAAAACAATCATGAAATATATACTATGAATTTTCAAGGGACAAATAAGGTGTTGACAAACTTGTTTTATACATGATACAATAATGGTTTCTTGTAAACTTGGGTTAAAATGTCAGCTATTATATGTACAAGGATATCTCGAGGCCATGTTTTAAAAAAAATGCAAATAATAATTGCACATTATTTCAAATACATCCATCAATATATTTTATAAAGTAGAGACATGACAAAAATAATAAGTTGATGGTAAAATACCAATAAGAAATATGTTTGTTTCTTGGGGTTTAACGCCCGAGCAGCAATATTTCAGCTATATTCAGGCGATGAACATGAAGTGGATGATAAAATGAACATGAAATGATAATGAAATGAAAAATGGGATGGGACAAAAGGTTAATGGGGTCGACAAACTTTGATTGACACTGGAAATAGGGAGAGGTGAATGGGGTCGACAAATTTTGATTGCCACTGGAAATAGGGAGAGGTGGGTAGGGTTGGGCAAGTTAGCCTCCTGTAGCGAAGCCCTATGTTTTTTTCACGTGCGAGGAACGTGGCATCTTTCCCAACACGGTGCACTACTATGGTTTGCGGTCAGGTTTTCCGTATTATAGCCTGACAACCCCAGCATGTAACACGCCAGGGGTACCCCATTTCACCACCTGGGGCACTCAACCCAAGTGCTCTGTGGGCAGAGCGCCCCAACCCCCGGCTGGGGTTCTGAGCACTATTTAGTCGCCTTTTACGACAAGCTTAGCGCTGCTGCAGGCCTATTCTTTTGACACCCGGACCTGCACGTGTTAAATCAGAAATATAATTGTAATATACTGAACGTGTTTCAAGGAATAATCTCGCATCAGCACACTTAAAATCATATATGTAGGAAATTCAAACATTTCTTGTATACAAGTACTCAAAACCTGAACAATCGAAATAAGAAGCCAAATTCATCGCCGAGAGGTTCTACAATCTGCAATACAAGGAATGAAACCTCAGTGCTTTGGGTATTTGGAAATTTGTAATACTGCAAATTTTGATAAAATGATCAATAAAATCGGAAATAATTTGGGTAAAATGCTACCACTGATATGACAACACAAATGTATACTAACAGTAGGGTATCGTTTCCAATATATGTCACATGTGAAACCGAGTTATCTAACTTAATGTTCTAAAGACAGCTTGCATAGCCTTAAAACCGGTTCGTTTAGGTTTTTGTCGGCTCCTTCAGACCTTATGTTTCCAAGCCTAATTTTATGAGACTCTTAACTTTATTGAATGAAAACAAATGCAACGTAGAGACAAAAGTTAACATTTAACACCAGAACTTGCCAAAATTGTATGTAGAATCAATGGTGCCTTTTATTGACATGTAACATATATTACCCGGACACTTCCTAACGGGTTCAAACAAATTAAGACATTTTCAGACGATGAAGTTGAATTTGATTTGATCATCTTAATGAAAAGTGTCGACAGCGAAGGATGATATATAGTGATCACATCGAATGTCTACAACTCTTGTCATCTTTATTTGAAACCAAAAATCCTTTATTGTAGAATCTTTTGTTAACCTGATAGATTCAATTAGAGTAATACTTATATATTCTTTAGTCCAATTTATCACACTAGACGGACAAATTTAGGAATAATCCTCGGAGAAATGTTGTCGATTCACAAATTACTATGTCTCGTATAGTGTAAAATTAATAGAATATTTCGATAATGTACGCCTGTAATAACGAAATCAACCCACCACATTAATCGCGAGATGGAGAAACTTTTAAGAAATAAAAAAAAAAACGAAATGGAAAATATCAGTCCACGGGCAATGAATATAACTATTAATTTTAATTCGAAATCATCATTGTTTCTCGATTGGAAAGGGGGGTTGTCACGTAAATTTACATAGCAGAAGACGTAATCACATCCATGATTAATTGCATTGAATATACATTATTGATACAACTAGTTCTTTTTCTTTGACCTCCTTGATCACCATTGGAGTAATTGGTGCAAGATTTCTTATAAAGACGTGTTCACACAAACGTAGCTTATTTGATTTCTCACAAATACAAATTCATTTCCTTTCCCAGGTCGATGATAACCGTAAGTACAATTTACAGTGCCCCGTGCAGGTCCGGGTGTTAAAAGAATAGGCCTGCAGCAGCGCTAAGCTTGTCGTATAAGGCGACTAAATAGTGCTCAGAAACCTAGCCGGGGGCTAGGCGCTCTGCCCACAGAGCAACTGAGATGTGTGCCCCAGGTGGTGGAATGGGGTACCCCTGGCGTGTTGCATGCTGGGGTTGTCAGGCTATAATACGGAAAACCTGACCGCAAACCATAGTGGTGCACCGTGTTGGGAAAGATGCTACGTTCCTCGCACGTTCAAGAACCCTGCTGGGGTATTCGATAGGAGTAGGAACCTTTGCGCTCCGCCACAGGAGGCTAAATTGCCCGACCTTACCCATCCCCCCTTTTTCCAGTGGCAATCAAAATTTGTCGACCCTATTATCCTTGTGACCCATCCTTTTTTTTCATTTCATGTTCATTTTATCATCCATTTCATTTTCATTGTCTGAATATAGCTGAAATATTGCTGCTCGGACGTTAAACCCCAACAAACAAACAAATTTACAGTTATACCAAAGTTGAACTAACAAGCGATTACAAAAAAAGATGTTTTACCAGAACAGCATCGTGAATTCATGCTTTCTAACCTTCTAAGCTACTAACAGTTTCCAATTACAAATGGATAAGCTTATAAAATATGCAAACTATTGCAAATGAAACAATCGTTCATGACGAAAATTTTGTCATTTCTCCATCGATTATATACACTTTATGACATAAGCTTTGTATATTATAGGTATTTGAGATATGTTTTATCATGCTTTAATAAAACAAAACACAACCGACAAAATTTTCGTCATGAATGATTGTTTCATTTTAAATGTTTTATCATGCTTTCAGCTCAGTGCGGCCCCGGGTGTCAAAAGAATAGATCCGCAGCAGCACTAAGCTTGTCGTAGAAGGTGACTAAATAGTGCTCAGAAACCTAATGGGGAAGCTAGGCGCTCTGCCCACAGAGCAACTGGGATGTGTGCTCCAGGTGGTGGAATTGGGTACCCCTAGCGTGTAACATGCTGGAGTTGTCAGGCTATAATACAGAAAACCTGATCGCAAACCATAGTGGTGCACCGTGTTGGGAAAGATGTCACGTTCCTCGCACGTTAAATAACCCTGCTGGGGTATTCGATAGGAGTAGGAACCATAGGGCTCCGCCACAGGAAGCTAAATTGCCCGACCCTATCCATCCCCCCTTTATCTAGTGGCAATCAAAATTTGTCGACCCTATTATCCTTCTTTCCCATCCCTTGTTTCATTTCATCATCATTCATGTTCATTTTATCATCCATTTCATGTTCATCGCCTGAATATAGCTGAAATAATGCTGCTCGGGCATTACACCCCAACAATCAATCAATCAATTATGCTTTAAAACAATTTTACTGTCATTTTCTAATGACATATCGTGATATATTACATGGATTCTCTTTGTTAATGTTATTTGACTATATATTGCATCTCAATAATTGATGAAAGGCGACACGAAAATGTATACATTGTTGATTTTATGTCTTCGGTAGAATAAAATACAATCATTTATTGTTTTTGTCTTTCTGTGTTATGTTAAATTGAAGTTAAACAATGCAAAGCATGTTGAATTATGACGACCTTTACTAAGGATTCTTCTTAACAGCATGTAATTCTTCTTTATACCAAAATATACATAGGAAAATGGACATGACATCCGCAGAGCTGCTCGTCAAAGGAAAGGACAACTATAGTGAACGAGATTAACCATAAAAACCTTGCATTAAACGAAAACTGGTTACAATAGGATCCACGAACTATCATTCAGAAATCAAATATTAATACAACTTGTCATCAATTTTGAAACTTAAAACTTTTTTTTGTTGTGTGTATTTATGTGTGTTTAGGTTTAAAATTGGTGTTCTTTGCTTTGTTTGTTTGTTTTTTTTTTTGTTTGTTTTGTTTTTTTGTTTTGTTTTGTTTTGTTTAGGTACATGATTGAAGATGTTTTATCTGACCAATTGTACTATTCTCTGCACCTTTTTCTATTTCATGTTCATCGTCTGAATAAAGTTGAAATATTGCTACTCGGACGTTAAACCCCAACAAACTGCATCTTTTTCTGATGTTACGATGGTTAAGTTCAATGTTTTAACATATGTTGATGTTTTGCGTTACGACTAGTTGCTTTCTTGCTTGAACACTCTACTTATATCTCAGAATTTGTACTGAATATGACATCTACTCAAGGACACTTTTGGTACATGTTTAATGTTGTTGATATAAAATTTGTCCCGATTCCTTTGATAATTGGAATTTATTCTAGCCTCGTTTGTTTGTGTTAATACCATATTTCTTTATTTAATTTGCTGTAAAGCTACTTTGAACCAGCAGGAAATCATAACATAATCCAGTTAATCATTCTATACCATTGATTCAAATTAAACTGTTAGCTGAAGTCGGTAGTTTCCCTTGCACAAACATTTCTTAAATAGCATTATACAAAAAGGAGAGAAAAAAGCGACTGTAACAGTTACTTCTTAACACTTTGTCGCTTTATACATATTACATGATTTGTGTTAGTTATCATTTTTTATTGTTATCATTTGTCAAATCTGATTACGTTTCTATTTACTTTTACCTTGCATTATTGTTATTATTTTTCCAACCATATTTAAGAATTTCCTTTATAGATATTCAAAATTAGTCCATGTTAATCTGTGTAATTGTAAATATGCAGCATTTTCAACATAAAAGTTGAAAATATTTCGGTTATAATTAACTATATCGCTACTTTTCGTTAGCTTATGTCGTAAGCATTCCATTTTCCTCTGTCATTACTTTTCCAATTGCGCTGAATTTCCATTTAACTGCTATTATAGTTTATTCGCGTTGGAATAATCACCATTGAAGGTTAATTAGATGACATAATGTCAGTCCTTATTATTTTGTGGTAATAAGTTTATCAGCATTCAGCTGTCTTTAAATTAGTTTTACTTTAAATCGTTTCTAGAACAACGTTTGTTATAATACGTTGGCATTACTACTGGGGCTAGAGAAAACTAACTTTGCTAACCTGGTTATTTGATGTCATGGTTATTTTCAGAACTATTTAATGGAGCCTTTAATAAAACGCGTTTTTTCTTCTGTATTGTTCGAAGTTTTTATTGAAATGGAATAGTGAAATAAAACTTGAGGCCAAAATACTTTTATACCTAACGGAAGTACGTGAAATGTCTTTTCCTCTGAATAGCAAATAATATAAAATATTTTCGACGAGTGAGAATACAAACAGTACATTGATTTGTTCCATAAATTCATAGGTCTCTACGTGTACGAATCTACTATAATAAATGTACTTCTGTAACTGGCATAATGCCGTTAAATTATATGTATTATACATTTCCTAGACATATTGACTATATGACAACGTAAAAACTCCGCAACAACGAAAGGTTGTCTTTGTTCAATGAGAATGGATATGAACTTTTTCTCGATAATTTGTATTTTTCACATTATTTTTGATGAACAAACAAAAATAATGTTTTTATTAGTACAGGAAGCAAAAATAAAAACCAATATTCTATCATTACTTTCCTCGTGGAGTGAAGTAGCAGACGTCTACTAATAAGGGTATTGCACTTTTCTAAGAGGGTTAACCTGAAAAGTGGAAAGTAAGAAGTAAAGTTGATCCGAGAATAAAAATACATAATTAACTAAATCCTTAATCTGTTGTTGTTAATTCAGTTTTGAAAAATTACTTGTACACTATATATACTGAATTAAAACGTACCAAACTATTTTTCATTCTGATTACACATGTGAAAAAAAAATGTATCTACGTATATATGTTGACCCGTGCAGGTCCGGGTATCAAAAGAATAGGCCTGCAGCAGCGCTAAGCTTGTCGTAAAAGGCAACTATACAGTGCTCAGAACCTTAGCCGGGGGCTAGGGCGCTCTGCCAACAGAGCCATTGGGTTGTATGACACAGGTGGTGGAATGGGGTACTTTGTTGTTTGTTGGGGTTTAACGCTCGAGCAGCAATATTTCAGCTATATTCAGGCGATGAACATGAAGTGGGTGATGAAATGATGATGAAATGAACAATGGGACGGGACACAAGGACAATGGGGGCGAGAAATTTTGATTGCCACTGAAAATAGTGAGAGGTGGGTAGGGTCGGGCAATTTAGCCTCCTGTGGCGGAGCCCTATGGTTCCTTCTCCGGGAGAATACCGCAGTAGGTTTTTTAACGTGCGAGGAACGTGGCATCTTTCCCAACACGGTGCACCACTATGGTTTGCAGTCAGGTTTTCCGTATTGTAGCCTGACAACCCCAGCATGTGGCACGCCAGAGGTACCGTATTTCACCACCTGGGGCACACAACGCAGTTACTCTGTGGGCAAAGCCAGGGTTCTGAGCACTATTTAGTCGCCTTTTACGACAAGCTTAACGCTGCTGCAGACTTATTCTTTTGACACCCGGACCTGCACCGGCAGGAATGGGGTACCCCTGGTGTGTTACATGCTGTGGTTGTCAGGCTATAATACGGAAAACCTGACCGCAAACCGTAGTGGTGCACCGTGTTGGGATTGATTGATTGTTGGGGTGTAACGCCCGAGCAGCAATATTTCAGCTGTATTCAGGCGATGAACATGAAATGATGATGGAATGAAAAAAAAGGGTGAGACACAAGGATAATAGGGTCGAAAAATTTTGATAGCCACTAGAAAAAGGTAGGGATGGGTAAGATCGGGTAATTAAACCTCCTGTGGCGGAGCGCAAAAGTTCCTACTCCTAACGAATACCACAGCAGGGCTCTGTAACGAGCGAGGAACGTGGCATCATTTCCAACACGGTGCACCACTATGGTTTGCGGTCAGGTTTTCCGGATTATAGACTGACAACCCCAGCATGTGGCACGCCAGGGGTACCTCATTCCACCACCTGGGGCACGCATCCCAGTTGCTCTATAGGCAGAACGCCTAGGTTTCTAAGCACTATTTAGTCGCCTTTTACAACAACCTTAACGCTGCTGCAGGCCTATTCTTTTGACACCCGGACCTGCACGGGGCCACCGTGTTGGGAAAGATACCACGTTCCTCGCACGTTAAGGTGTGAGATTTTTTTTTTCAGATGAAGTTCAGTTTGCTCATTTCTTGTAATTGTTATACTATTTCTTTGTTAAATATAGTCAAAATAATTCCGAATCGTCAACAAGAGGATAATACAAATATTAAAAATATATACAAAATTAAAACATACGGCATGAAAACTGGAAACATAATGTATGTCATTGCTTCGGTTTGTTTCTTACATTTTAGTATATAAGGAAATGTGCACTGCGGGCATTGAGGATATTTCAAATGCACCGGAAAAAATAGTCATTCCTTATAATTTAATTTAAATACCAAAATTCAGCAAGTAAAACGTTAAAAAAACCTTGGTCTATGAGATGATAAACGAAATTTTTGATCCAACCAGAAACCGTGTAACTTCTGAAATTTAATTATATAAAGATGAAATAATATACTTTAATGAATAAAAGATTTTTTTTTGCAAGACAAAGTAGCATTTGGAAAGTCCTGCATTGCATATTTGCACTATTTCAAATGAGGTTCTTGTATTATTAAACACTACTCGGGACAATATTAATGCATTAATGCATTATGGTCTTATTCTACACATAATAGTAACATTCATATCAATTTATTAGATTTTGAAATGCAAAGCTCCTAGCTAATATATTGCAATACTTTTAGTTAGTAGTTGTTTTTACAATTGGAAAAAGATGTAATTTGATCTTAACATTTCTTATTGCATTGAACACATTGACTCTGTCCAATGTGATTTCAGTCGACAATTTAAAACAGGTACAAATTTCATTAATGAAATCAAATGATATAAAGAACAAACTTTATATCATTCTACCTGTGTCGTGTAAACATCTTGTGTTTGGTACAATTTATAGATTATCATTTTACTTCATTAATTCAAGTAATGTAATTTTCTATTGACAAAATGAATCAATTTCATGACAATGCCATTGGAATAGATAATATAACACTTAACTAAAAAACACAATACGCTAACATGTAGTTGTATAGGTCTACATGCGGTTTTAAGATCTTCCGTGTTATTATATTGAGTTGTTTTCCTGGACTTCTGTTACCTTTTTGATTCACAAAGGCATTAGTCTAAGTGCTTGTACCGTGTAGGCATGCAACCTGTTTGGTTAATGTGTACTTTTCACTGAGTTTATATGCTTTGGGATGCTAGAAATGCATAAAATTGCATGCTTGATAGTTTATTTGTCTAGTCTGTTTAACCGGTTGTATTTTTTTTTATTTATCTGATCTACACACACTGTATTTCTTTATACTATTTGTAGTTTCAATCAATGAGGATCCTGAAAATTTTAAAGATATTTTGGAGACAATCAGTTCAAGACTTATCAGAATATAACTACATTAAAACCTATGATTTTTCAACACTGTATACTTCTATTCCACATACTCAGTTAAAATCCCGACACAAAAACATTATACATCGTTGTTTTTCAAAAAAGATGGTACACTTTGATACAAATATATTGTTCTTGGTAGAGATTCCTCATACTTAGTGAAAAATAATTCCAAATCATCTTCCAGATATACTGAATATGTTTACAAAATGCTGGACAACATATTTGTCGTGCGGTGGACGCGTTTTTCAACGAACGGTCGGCATTCCAATGAGAACAAATTGTGCTCCTCTACTTGCTGATCTGATCCGAAAGAAAGCATATCGTTTAGCAAGATCCTTAAATCTCAGTTTCCGCTATATAGATGACGTATTATCTTTAAACAGACCTGAATTCGGGGATTTGATACATCGCATCTACCCCAAAGAACTTGAGATAAAGGATACTACAGACACTATTAGGTCAGCCTCATATCTTGACCTACACTTGGTCGATGGTCAGTTTCCGCTATATAGATGACGTATTATCTTTAAACAGACCTGATTTCGGGGATTTGATACATCGCATCTACCCCAAAGAACTTGAGATAAAGGATACTACAGACACTATTAGGTCAGCCTCATATCTTGACCTACACTTGGTCGATGGTAAAGGAAAACTATTAACCAAATTTTACGACAAACGTGATGACTTTCAGAATTGTCAATTTTCCTTTCATCTCTGGCAACATCCCTTTAGCACCTGCGTATGGAGTGGTCATATCACAACTCGTACATTATGCCAGAGCTTGCCGAAACTACGACTTTTTGTATCGCGCTAGACTTCTAATAAATAGGCTTCTGGAACAGGGTTATGTTGCTACAACATTGAAGTCATCACTACAGAAGTGTTATGGTCGTCATCATGAACTCATGGATCGTTACAGTGTATCCATATGCGCCATGAAAACTGTTTAACATGTCATAGTTTTCTTTTCCTCTTTCGTCTAAACTGGACTTGATTTTTTATAAACAACTCGGCGGGTGTTTCTAGAAAAGCAGATGATGCGTACAATACCGGTGCACCTGGTCCATGCTCCCAGTTTTTAGTGGAGTCCGAGTTGCTCATTTGCTTTTGTTACATTGTATGCATTGTTTTAGTTATTTCATCTTCTTTTTTGTGTATGTCTGTTTTCCATGTCTGGTCTTTGTCCCTGGATTGCATTCTTTTGATTACCGCTATAACCATGGTTCCCTTGATTACTCATTCAAGCACTTCATTGGGGTTTGTTTGTTGTGGGATGTTGGTATATTGTTAATGTTTACTTTGAGAGTATGAAGGTTCCTATTTGGATGCTGCATAGTAGCCGTATGCGTGGCTTCTGTCTAATTCCCTTGATCTGCATTGATTTTATTGTCGTTATAACAGAATGTTGGAAATGACCTTTAAACTGATGTATGGCATTTATTGCCACCCTAAAATTGTACCTTTTATCGATGGTATTAGGTGAGGGGTTTGTATTCCTTCATTTGGTTGTTTGGACAAAACTTAATTGGGCGCAAGTTTATATGTTAAATACAAAATACAAATCGAAAAAGAAAACGTAAACGTGTTTATTATTTATCCATTAAAATATGCACACATGAATTTTGATCAAAATGGAAACACGAAAAACATAACATTGGACAAAATCTCGATTTTCAGTTTGTTAGATAAAGCTTATATAATTATGAATGGGAAAACAGACACACCAAAAAAAACATAAAATAACCAAAATAACACGTACAAAGAACAAATTTCCACATGAATGAAAATCAGCATGAATAATAGAAAACTATTAAGTTGCCGATAAAGACCATGACAATAGTGTCATTTTTTTGGTAAACATTTTGCAATTCCCCTAACAAAATTATAACTTTAATTTTCTATCAATACAATAAATTTGTGGACGATTTTACCTAAAAAATGATTTCCCCATAAAAGACCTCGGTACACACCTCGTATTAGCATCGGGCCCCGTGCAGGTCCGGGTGTTAAAAGAATAGGCCTGCAGCAGCGCTAAGCTTGTCGTATAAGGCGACTAAATAGTGCTCAGAAACCTAGCCGGGGACTAGGCACTCTGCCCACAGAGCAACTGGGATGTGTGCCCCAGGTTGTGGAATGGGGTACCCCTGGCGTGTTACATGCTGGGGTTGTCAGGCTATAGTACGGAAAACCTGACCGCAAACCATAGTGGTGCACCGTGTTGGGAAAGATGCCACGTTCCTCGCACGTTAAAGAACCCTGCTGTGGTATTCGATAGGAGTAGGAACCTTTGCGCTCTGCCACAGGAGGCTAAATTGCCCGACCTTACCCATCCCCCCTTTTTCCAGTGGCAATCAAAATTTGTCGACCCTATTGTCCTTGTGTCCCATCCTTTTTTTTTTCATTTCATGTTCATTTTATCATCCATTTCATGTTCATCGTCTGAATATAGCTGAAATATTGCTGCTCGGTCGTTAAACCCCAACAAACAAACAAATAAACGTATTAGCATCGGTCTTACAGTGGCATATGTCAAAAATGTGCATAAATAATTCGTAGATAAATTAAACTGCAAGTTTTTGAAACTATGTTTTTATCCTTTAGCATTCTATGTTTTAATATAAATACTTTTAAATAGATTTTCTTATTATTTACAATATCAACCATTTCAAGCATGCAAAAAAAAACGTTTCGACTATTGGGCAGTATTAATTTAAAAGGGAATATTCAGTTGCAAAAGATATATAATTACCAAAATATTGATCGCTGTACAAATATTGAACTACGAAAACAAAGACTAACCAATAAACCTATTTGTACTTTGGAATATCGTCTGTAACATCAATATTAATTTGAAAAATTCCTGAAACAATAAATTAATTACACAGTATAGAACTTCTTCAAAATAAGCCATGGATTTGCATGTTGAATATGAAAAATCTAAAATACATTCATGCGATTTGTTGGAAGGAAAAGTGATTTATTGAAAGATTCAAATTTCGGCTTCAGAAATCTTGTTACTGTAGAGTATATTATAAAATAAAAGGAGAGAATGATCATAAATGCCAGTTCTCTTTATACATTTATTGTGCTGTTATTTTGTATTATATATATATATATGTGTGTGTGTGTGTTTGTCATGAGTATAATTCAAATAAAAAACCGTCGGTATTTATCCCTCTCAAATATTGATTTCCTTGATTACTATATTATCATTCCTGTCTATGTGCCTTTATCATATCTGTCATTAATGTCATGGTAGCATGGTAGAAAGGTTTATTAAAGTTCAAAAAGATAGCCAGCACTCCACACTATTGTAGAATTGCATAATTTTGTTCTTGTAATCTGATGATCTGTGTCATTTATCACATTAAAAAATTGTCAAGCATCTGTAAATTTATATTTCTAGAAATAGCCCAAACCAAGGCCTCCAGAATGCAGTAAAAGTTTCTTTGAAAAAATATACCCACAGCAAATAGGGTTACCATAGAAACCGTGCAAAAATATGCTAAAATTTGCGAAAAAGTAAATGAAATCGGGTTTAAAAATGTCACATTTCCCGCAAAATATTATAAATTTTTATTTCATGCCCTGAATCTGTCAAAACCTCTTTGGAAAACCCATTCTTCATATGGGCATCGCCAGTTAAATATTTAGCTATTTCACTTTGTAATTCACTTATCAAATTTAGACGGTAAAAATTGATTTACTTTCACTTTCACAATGAAGTCAAATCGTCATTGAAAAAAGCCCCTTCAATTGAAAATATACGAAACATTGCAAAATGCTTTTAAAGTTCCCTTTATCAGAAAATGTTTTATCATAAATAGAATCTTTATTTTTAATCACTATAGCAACTACCAGTTTCCATTAATGTCATTTTTCATCCTTAGCCAAAAGTGCGAAACTAAACTAAACTGTGGAGTGCTGGCAAAGTAAAATTATGAATCTGTTAAACATTTATATGGAATTTGATGGCCTTTACATATTTTAAACCATTAGTAAGATTAATTGTGCATTGTCGCACGGATAGCACGCAAACAAGTAGAAGGTATTTGTTCTGTTATTATTCTAATAAATAGATTAACCTTTGCTTTACAACTTAACTGAGCATTCTAAACTTCTAAGTCGACCTGTGCAGGTCCGGGTGTCAAAAGAATAGGCCTGCAGCCGCGCTAAGCTTTCGTAAAAGGCGACTAAATAGTGCTCAGAACCCTAGATAAGGGCTAGGCGCTTTGCCAACAGAGCAACTGTGTTGTGTGCCCCAGGTGGTGGAGTGGGGGTACCCCTGGTGTGTTACATGCTGAGGTTGTCAGGCTATAATACGGAAAACCTGACCGCAAACCATAGTGGTGCACCGTATTGGAAAAGATGCCACGTTCCTCGCATGTTAAAAAACCTACTGTGGTATTCTCCCGGGGTAGGAACCATAGGGCTTCGCCACAGGAGGCTAAATTGCCCGACCCTACCCACCTCTCCCTATTTCCAGTGACAATCAAAATTGCTCGACCCCATTGTCCTTATGTCCCGTCCCATTTTTTTATTTTATCATCCACTTGATGTTCATCGCATGAATATAGCTGAAATATTGCTGCTCGGGCGTTAAAATCCAACAAACAAATAAACAATAAACTTCTAAATTTGAAAGATATTAGTTAAATATACCTTTTGATACTTTCTGAAATACGAAAACAATACTTTTTTGTCTTAGTACAATAAATGCATGGAGACACTACATTTTTTTTTAGTAATGTGGCCCAAGGTAAAAAAATCTGCACTAATGTTAGTATTCCTTCCTTGTTTTGTGCATAATTTCAAAGCAGAGTATGAAACAATAATTGCTATATCTCTGTTACTTTCTTTTTTTTTCCAGTATCAATGATTTTTCTAAGAAAATGTTCATGGCCAAATATGAATATTGCAACACCTTGTTAACATTTATCGCTTGGTATTGATATTTATTCATTAATTACTCGTTTGCAAAATATGCCTTGTTTTATTTTTGTTTTGTTTTGTTTTGTTTTGTTTTTTTTTTTTTTTTTTTGCTTTCATTTAAGTATTATATAACTTCCCATGGCATTGAATGATTTTGTAATAAAGTATTTACTATCTTTTAGTAATCACTATGATATTATCAGAAGACCAATCTGTTATTTTATGCTGGTATCTTAAGGGACACATTTATGACAGGGATTGTGTGTGCAAAATGCTTAGATAACATCTAATAATTTCGTTAAATTTACACCTGAGAAGTATAAGTTAGTGTTCATAAGAAACTTAGACACTATCTTGTATTAAATCTTCCAAGTATATTGAAGCATTAACATGACGTTAAATAATACATTATGTTGCATCTTGTTTAACTTCACTTTAGTCGTTAAGTAAAACAACACTCAATACATTCTGTGAAATCACAATCTTCCCATTATTCCCATGTTATATTTAAATATTAATTTCTCAGTAAACATAATTGGAAATCTACAAGTCATTCACACGGAATACGAAAAGGGAGGTGTATAATGACATCTTATGATAAGGAATATTTAAGTTTAATTGAATTCACGCAGGTGTGTTCACATCAAGTAACCAAAAATCTTTTGCAAATTGAAAAACAAAGTAAGAAATAAGCAATGACATCATGTGATAAATAATATACAAACGTTTTGTATAATCAAATTCAGCGGTTTTAGAACAGTTGCAGATTAGATGGTCCCTTTTTTGGGAACACAAGACACACAAAACAAGAGCATAAAACAACTAATATATAACATACAAAGTAACGAAAGTAAATGAGCAACTCGGATAAAAACTTGGAGCATAGACCAAGTGCACCGGTATGGTAAGTGTCCTCTGTTTTTCTAGAAATACCCGCCGAGTTGTGCAAAAAAAGTCGTCAAGGGTAGACGATAGAGGAGAGAAAACTATGACACGTTAACAGAAATTTATTTAGGTCAAATAGGTATTATTTATTGATGGTAAATAAATTTCCGAGTGATAAAAACTTTCAAAAACACTTATGGTGATCAAATGCAAAATATAACAAAAATTGATGAGAAATGAATTTATGTTAAAATATTCTTAAGCAATAAAATACACGTAGACTAGCTACTTCTAACAAGTTTAAGTTGCCTTTTATCCATAATGTTACACGTAATGTAATGCATTGCATTGGCAAGTGAAATAAAATGAAACGCATTTCGTCATCAAAATTCAGTATGGTTAATGGTGATGTAGTGCATTGTATGGCCATGTAATTGGACCTCTTCGCTGATTGGGAGATGTTAGGGTGTCGGTCACATTGGAGTTACTGGATCGATGATGAATGGGGTTAGTTTGGCCTAAGCACTTAATGTTCCTGACCTTGATGATTGTTTAGATTAATATAAATAAATGTTTTTTGTCAAGCAATCGGCGTATATTTTCGACAAATTCAGACCAATCCATTAATACCAGTGGCGTAATATTTGATTTCGCTTTATTTGTCTACATGTTGGTATGAAACTGATGGTAATGTTAATTTTGGATCAATTGACATCAGTCAAATTGACAAATAACATTTCAATATCTATAAATGTAAATTGTATGAGCTTTTGTATTTTCATTCCTGTCTAAAGTATATTCTATATCGTTGCCAATATATATAAATGGAATGTCATGGTTTAAAAATATGTGTCTCCAAGGGAAAGTATTGTTCTTCTAGTAAAATTACTTCGATCTCACGATCTAAAAATTCATGTACGAAAATCAACTAAGTGTAAAATTCAAAAGAACCACAGTTCAATAATTATCAATTATAAATGTGTTCATAATTTCTGTCTTCAACGAAACCCTTGCCTTTTAATGTCGACTAGAAAACATGTAGGAAATAGCCCCATCATTTTTAAATGGGTCCACCACTATCTGTTAGTGTATTTATCGACAAAATTCTGTCATCAGCTAGCACCTTGTAGTTTCATTTAATATTATAACCCTCCTTTACCATAGATTGATTGATTGATTATTGAGATTTGACGCCCGAGCAGCAATATTTCAGCTATATTCAGGCGATGAACATGAAATAGGATGAAATGAAAAATGGGATGGGACACAAGGACAATGGGGCCGACAAATTTTGATTGCCACTGGAAATAGGGAGAAGTGAGTAGGGTCGGGCAATTTAGCCTCCTGTGGCGGAGCCCTATGGTTCCTACTCCGGGAGAATACCGCAGTAGGGTTTTGTAACGTGCGAGGAAGGTGGCATCTTTCCCAACACGGTACATCACTATGGTTTGCGGTCACGTTTTCCGTATTATAGCCTGACAACCCCAGCATGTAACACGCCAGGGGTACCCCATTCCGCCCCGTGCAGGTCCGGGTGTTAAAAGAATAGGCCTGCAGCAGCGCTAAGCTTGTCGTAAAAGGCGACTAAATAGTGCTCAGAAACCTAGCCGGGGGCTAGGCGCTCTGCCCACAGAGCAACTGGGATGTGTGCCCCAGGTGGTGGAATGGGGTACCCCTGGCATGTTACATGCTGGGGTTGTCAGGCTATAATACGGAAAACCTGACCGCAAACCATAGTGGTGCACCGTGTTGGAAAAATGCCACGTTCCTCGCACGTTAAAGAAATGCTGCTGTGATATTCGATAGGAGTAGGAACCTTTGCGCTCCGCCACAGGAGGCTAAATTGCCCGACCTTACCCATCCACCCTTTTTCTAGTGGCAATCAAAATTTGTCGACCCTATTATCCTTGTGACCCATCCTTTTTTTTATCATTTCATGTTCATTTTATCATCCATTTCATGTTCATTGTCTGAATATAGCTGAAATATTGCTGCTCGGTCGTTAAACCCCAACAAACAAACAAACAAACAAACGAAGTTTGTCGCAGCATTTTCAACTTTTGGTTCATGTGTAATTACACCGTAGACAAATATGAGATTTACTGATCACAAAAATAACCTCAGCTGCTATCGTATATATATATATATATATGTGTGTGTGTGTGTGTGTGTGTGTGTGTTTCATAAATAAGCCTTCACTTGTTTCCGTTTTGCTGCTGATGTAATATATTGCCTTGTTTACCATAAACAAATCTCTATATTTCATTCTTTTTGTTGAGAGTGTAAATAAGAACCATATAATCGATGATTTAGGACTGTTTTGATGTTAGTAAAAAAATATTCTAAAGGATGCTACTGAAAAAAGCACTGCAATCTGCTTTCTCTTTCCAGTTCATTATGCTGTATGAAAAAGATCTCTATGCAAACAAGTATAAGGCAGAAAACGATAAGCATGCTAATGTGACGTTCGAAATAGAGCATCCGTTGATCTGTAGAATTATGCAATCTTATTGGACAATTGTTTGTTCAAGCTGAGGTAATCAGCATTTTGCTCTAGACCAATATCATTATGATATTTATATTTTTAGAAATAGCAAGTATCAAATATGATCGACCAGCTTAAAATGTCACTTACTCAGAAGATTACATAAATCACTCTGCAAATTAAAATAAAACCATAAGACGACAAGCACGGTTTTAAGCAAGACAAAAAAAGACAATACTCTATAATAGTCTCATTCTCATATATTGGTATAAACATTTTGTGCAGTATACAGATAAAAAGTTATTTTTTAGCATAAAACACTTAAGGTCAGCTTACACTAATAGTCATACATGTACCTTTGTGAAACTGAAGTTTTTTTTTTTTTGGTTTTTTTTTTAAGTTCAGGAAATTAACGTAAAAAGACAAATATAACCAAATCGTGACGAAACTACGCAGATTGTATTCAAACATAACATGTTTTTTTTATTCAGATTTAAAACTGTTGTGTGTGTATTATTATTTTCATAAAATTATTTGCATTTGGCTGTTTTCAAACAAATTTCAATTAGCCTAATAATTAATAAATTGTTTGGGTTTAACGCCCGAGCAGCAATATTTCTGCTATATTCAGGCGATGAACATGAAGTGGATGATAAAATGAACATGAAATGATGATGAAATGAAAAATGGGATGGGACACAAGGACAACAAATTCCAATTGCCACAAGAAATAGGGAGAGGTGGTTAGGGTCGGGCAATTTAGCCTCCTGTGGCGGAGCTCTATGGTTCCTACTCCTCTCGAATACCACAGTAGGGTTCTTTAACGTGCGAGGAACGTGACATCTTTCCCAACACGGTGCACCATTATGGTTTGCGGTCAGATTTTCCGTACTATAGCCTGACAACCCCAGCATGTAACACGCCAGGGGTACACAACCCAGTTGCTCTGTGGGCAGAGCACCCTAGCCCCCGGCTAGAGTTCTGAGCACTATTAGCTTAGAGCTGCTGCAGGCCTATTCTTTTGACACCCAGACCTGCACAGGTCTCAATTAGCCTAATAAAAAATACAACTAAACATACAATCATTCCGTCTGCAATAGAATTTTTACCAAGTTGATATATTATTTCTGGTCCAGGAATATCAACATGTCTTCCTTTTTTCAATAATCAGTTGGTGTGATAGACAAGCACAGGGTACATTAAAATAAATTAAGAAAAAACAGAAGTGTTAAAATAACGCGAAAGGGCAAAAAAGATGAGCAGACCAAAATTTAAAAGGAAAAATATATAAAGACAGGCCTTGAAATTATGATTGTATATATGTATGTGTTGGATATAAATATCATAAGAACATGGTATGCTGTGATTAGTATATATAATAGCTTACACATCCAACACGGGGAAACATTGTATCGGTGACATATGACACGAGACACAAACTCGGAAATGCTCTGACCATAACATTTCTTGTACGCACTCCAGAATCATCATGTCTCAATAGATTTGACCAAATTTGGTATAATTCTCAAGGCATTTCAGTTCCCTAATTTCACCAAGTTCGATGTGTTATGGAGCTTCTACATTTATCTGAAGAAGATTATACATCATCTAAAAGCTGCATCGAAATAGTATGTGGGGTTTACTACCTTGCTGTGCGACGTCGGTTCCTAGAAGACAATGAGCTAAAAATAGAATGGGAATTCCCCTACATTTCACACAGGTGTCTTCATGCAGAACTCAAAAAAATATTTAATTCAGTAAGTTACAGCGACCATTTTGTGGAGAAATGAAGAAAATATAATTCCCTGCAAAGCACAAGCTCACTTGTGTAGATCTAATGTGCACTTCTTCCTCAGCGATATAACACAAGTGCACTAAAACTAGTGCAGGACTATTTTCGCGTACGTTCTAAAAGCGCATTGGTTAAATTAGTGGTATGTAACCAAACTATGCATTCACCTTATATGAATGTCTTTAGGAACACAATACAGAACAAAGGTGTTTATTTACATATCCGAGGTAACTTGTAATAAAGTATTATAATAAAAAAAATAGAGTAAAAAAAGAAGTCATCACATCGTCTTAATACATGTAGATGTTGCGTACGCTGTTGGTGTCACATTCGATTGTACCGGGGCTGGTTATGAAAACCGAAATATTGCTATTAAAATGTGGAGTTATCAAAGGCAATATAGATATTAAAATGTTCGAAAATGGTTGTTTAAGGATTACAATCATAATTCTTTGAAAGATGCCGTTAATTGTCGATGGAAAGCATTATTCGATCACAAAAATGTCCATTTTTATATGTGGACAGGTAACATTAAGAAATGCTTGCTTCCATTTTCACTAATATATTCAAGTTGTTTCTTGGCGTATTTTGATAAAACAAACTTTTTTGGAAAGAGCAGTTTGTGATGCAGACGATGTCATATTTTTTCATGACGTAATGATAAGATCAAAGCGTATTACAATATCACAAATACCTCCCCTTTGATGTGGACATTGTAAAAATGAGAGAAACCGATTCGAAGACAAAATGTTAGACATCTTTTTAAAGTTATGCGAACATTTTTTTAAATCGGGACTTTTATTAACTATATTGACAATTTATTACATAACCCCAAAGAAATTATACATAAAATGTTCAATCAGTCCCTTTGTTAAAAGCCCTTTAGTCCGTATTTCAATTATGTCACAAATCTTTTTTTTCGACGTTGGCCATTGGCTACTCTCTTGCTTATGGTTGTAAAATGTAACAACGAATAGTATTTTTTACCAAAGTATATTCACGCTTAAAGACTGCATAAATATTCAGAATATCATGTTTATTCTAAGAATATAGAATTTTATTGTCTAATAGTAGATAAATACGCACGTATGTTGGGATGTCACGTTCTCTTTTTCCCGACGTTTTCTACACATTGCGTGCTACCCAGTCTTTATCAAAAGCTTTTTTTCGTTAGCTTAGAGTGAACTAATAACTACGAAATTTTGAATTTTACATGTATATATGCTGCAGATAGTATATTCTAAAAATAATAGTACATGGTTTAACATGTATCTAAGCGCAGCATTTTGTCTGTGTCTTACCAAAATGTCACAACATCTAAAATTTTTATTTATTCACGCTAAAAGCAATAAAATTTATTGAAAAGTTACGATACTAGATTAAATTTTTACGACTGTGGACGTTATGAATTAAAAAAAAATACGATTTTAGCGAATCTGATGAAATAATGAAAGAAATTTTGAAAAGAAAACAGGAAAAAGAAAGCCCTTGCGCGCACTCTTGTCTGTTCATATGCAATGATGTCCTGGTGAAATCGGGATCAGCGTGCCTGCATTAAAGTATTTTGAAATTTGTAGACAAGCGCTTGCATATTCGGTAGTGAAATATTGTAAAATCAACGTATTTCATGATCGTCTAATTACCTCTTGACAATTATTTTAGTTATAAGATATAATAAGCTGTACAAATATTGCAAAAATTTTTTTTTTTAAATCGGACCAAAAACAAAACAAAAAAATGATTTATTTTGGTGTGGCCTTTTTGACCCTTTATAACTCGAAAACCGTAAGAGATATCCGAAATCTGATTGAAAAATGCAGGTAGGATTATTAATGAGAAAACCAAAGAAGAATCCAATGAAATAAAACATTTCGAAATCAGACGAAAAAAAGTTATGAAAATGTTTTTACGCGTTTGCCCAACTTTGACCCCCTATAACTTGAAAACGGCCCAAAACACATAAAAGCTGCTGTACATTTGTTTAGCCGAATTAAATAAAGAACACATTAAAAATAGACCATTTAAAATCGAAAAAAAAACAATCTACATGGGATTTAATAAAATACGTGTTTTTACCCTTTTTGGCCCCTTTTTCTAAAGCGTCAGGGGCAACAAAGTCCAAATTAAATAGAATCTTCTTTAGCTTTGTTTTAGTGAGGGTGTTTTACTTTTTTTCGCATCACGAAATTTGTTTACATAATTCCTAACATTTTTCTCATCGGATAAAGTTTCCTTCAAATCATAAATGGTTGATGCCAAAACTATTTACCATATCAGAATGTAATCTGATCAGCAGGGTTCTTTAACTTGCAAAATCCCCGTGCAGGTCCGGGTGGTAAAAGAATAGGCCTGCAGCAGCGCTAAGCTTGTCGTAAAAGGCGACTAAATAGTGCTCAGAAACCTAGCCGGGGGCTAGGCGCTCTGCCCACAGAGCAACTGGGATGTGTGCCCCAGGTGGTGGAATGGGGTACCTCTGGCATGTTACATGCTGGGGTTGTCAGGCTATAATACGGAAAACCTGACCGCAAACCATAGTGGTGCACCGTGTTGGGAAAGATGCCACGTTCCTCGCACGTTAAAGAACCCTGCTGTGGTATTCGATAGGAGTAGGAACCTTTGCGCTCCGCCACAGGAGGCTAAATTGCCCGACCTTACCCATCCCCCCTTTTTCTAGTGGTAATCGAAATTTGTCGACCTTGTTGTCCTTGTGACCCATCCTTTTTTTTATCATTTCATGTTCATTTTATCATCCATTTCATGTTCATTGTCTGAATATAGCTGAAATATTGCTGCTCGGACGTTAAACCCCAACAAACAAACATTAACTTGCAAAGAACGTGGCATCTTTCCCAACACGGTGCACCACTATGGTTTGCGGTCAGGTTTTCCGTATTGTAGCCTGACAACCCAGCATGTAACACGCCAGGGTTACCCCATTCCACCACCTGGGGCACACATCCCACCCCTTCACAGGCTTTTTAAAATGAAGAAAAAAGCGTTTGTGAGTGTACCCAATTAATGATTGAAATCAATGATGACAAATGTCCAAATATACTTTGTCCTTTTCTAAAACCGTTTAAACAACAATTTGTTTCTTAAAATGGTCATTGACTGAACCAAACCACTTGCACTTGCCATTCAACTTTCTGTACTTTTAATTTGATTATATATAGTACTCTCTCTCTCTCTCTCTCCATATATAAGGGGTTTTTTAAATCTGTAATTGATTTTTATCACCACTCTCTAGCACTAAAAAAGCAGATCTCTTGGGGCAACTATGCACAAAGTAATAATTCCGTTCGACAGCCAAGAGTAGTAGCATCAAAACTTCAAGAAAAAAAAAATTGATTTGTGTAGCGGGGTAAAATATAGAGGTCATGATGTCGGTTAGTTCGCCTGTCCCCGGTTCCATTTCTCAACTCCTATGAGACCACTGAATTGAATTTGATAAAGGTTTAACCAATTTTTGATGAGATTGACACTTATTTTGTTTATTCTGTCTGAATGACTTTTGGGGTTTCCTAATGCCATACATTGACTTTGTAATTGGTCGGCTATGGAAGGAACATCTTCTAATCCGCAACTAATCTTATAACAAAAGAACATTGTGCACATATTTTTTTCATATGAATGACATTTTTGGTTACCATTGTTGTTTCTTTGGAAGGGCGTGTGGCACAGCTAGTACGTTTTGGTCTCACTTATCACTTCTAACGTTTCGATTACATTATATGTTAAACAAGTAATTTTCAATTTTTCACTGAATTCCCGGGACAAATGACACCTTAATGTTGTATACTATTGCGAAGCTTGGAAAATAAGTCTTTCAAAATCATTATTCTAATTATCCAAGAAGATGAAATAGTAAATATCATTTATCATTATGAAAAAAAGGACAGATTTCAACAATTAATATCATGTCTATTACATCACTGTGTGATTCTTAGTCTGTGTTGTATGACCATTTGAGTACTTTGAATATCCCAAGCAGTGACATTAGGTATTTCAGGGATGACGTCAAGTTGCAAGTCAGTTTTACTAATAAAAATCTTGTTGCTATGTCGTTTTTTTTACAATATCTTGCACAATGCACCTCTTAAACTATAGCCAGATTACCAATATCACTATGCTGATATTGCAAATGTATGTGAAAATGGAAATAATGAACAGGAAAGGCAGTTTTCATCAGATTGTGCATTTCTCTGAAATATGCCATAATTTAGCTTATGGTCTCACTAACCACTTCTAACGTTTCCATTGATTTACATATTAAACAAGTAATTTTCAATGTTTTACTGTGAATTCCCAGGACAAATGACACCTTATAGTTTCATGTTATTGCGATATTATATTCTAATGGTACGATGACTCTAGAAATTCTTCACAAAATTCACTTGAAAAAAAAAGAAAATCAACATTTTTAATTTTTCTGCTAACTGCTTACTCACACATGTAAACAATATTCACACACTTTTGTAGTAAATTACCAGTATAATTTTATAGTTTTCATTCTCATTTATTTCGACTATTTTTGATCAGAATACACACAAATAATGCACGCTAACAATGCATATTTCTAGGAAAATTGGTATTCAGCATTTACATGTAATTACATGTTCTTATAAAACTCTATAGACAATAAGCTTGTTTTAAACTTTCTTGATAGTAAATCAAACCAATGCTATGCTATCCTATAAAACTAAACTGAAAATGACCAAACCCCTTGAATGAATTTGCCTTTCGATTCCTGTATAAGTAGATCAAATATGTTGGGTTTTTTCTTAAGTTTTCTATGTTCAATATGAAAAAACCGGGCTAATAGTTCAATTTAGAAAAGTCGGTTATATTGAAAAATAAAAAATGCTTAGCACTGATTATGAAAATTGACATATATTTTGTCACATCATTGTAATAGAAAACATGCTTACATGCTTCAATCTACTTTGCAGTGTAGACTTCAAAGAGAGAGTTGTTTTGCTGGAGCTTTATATCTTAACAATACAATCTCTATAAAAGTACAAACTGCAAAAGTAAATGCATGAGACCATAAAAAGAAAAGAATCCTGTCAATAATTCAAACTACAACAATCCTAAAATAGCGGGCTTTTGTCTTCATTCGTGAAATATGACACGTCCATTTATTACCTTGTCTCAGATTGTTCCCTAATCATCATTATAGAACACTTGTCAACCCGGAAGTACGAGGGTAATATGATAAAATAAAAATCTTCTGTTCTCCTCCTGAATTGTCGCATTGATTTGAAACATTCGATCTAGATTCCTATAAATGATAAATGATCGCAATGTAGGTGGAATAACCTATACCAGTTATGTATGGTTAGTCGAGTAAAACCACTATTAAGTTATTCAGCCTTAACCTAAAGCCGCAAGGATTTATTTCCTTCGTGTTCATTTTGTTAGCATTTTTGACGTGAAGAGATCCTTAAGTAGGAAAGACGTATTGATCCCTTGTCATTCAGGGTCTGCCCATGACGTAAAATAAAGAATGATCAAGTTAAACAACTTGTCTAACTCAACCTACACACAATTTTTGTTTGATAAAGTAATCTTCAAACTTTCTACATCATGAACTAGAACAAAAATATTTAATTTTTTTTAGTCAGACGATCTAATTGACATTTATCAAACTGGCATTTTAATTTTCTTCGAACTTTTCTTGTTGTATAAAATAGCTTGTTATTTCAATCGGAAGCAAGATTCTGAAATATATGTGACTATTAAACAAATCACAATAATCTATATCGCATCTTTAAAATTAGAATCTCTGGGGAAGTAACTGTAAAATGAAAAATTGTGCACCTCATAATAAACCTATCCTGTTTAAATGATTTATGTTTTACTTATAAAGAGAATTGCTAACTAGAACCCACAAAATTATGTTGTAAGACGAGAAGACAAATATTCGGAAAAGCAATGAATTCCAAGCTTTAAAAACAAAAGATTTATTGTCATTTTTGACTTAAAAACGTCGACAGATTAAGAAACAATTGTATGTGGACTAGCTGACAATTTTTGGATTGAATGAGTGTGGTTGCTCAATTGTAATATCGTGCAGCCTACGGAAATATCAGCACAAAAAACGTCCTTTATTTGTACTGTAACTCTATATAATTCACAAATAGCTAAGAGGGTGATATATCGGTTATCCCCGAGAAAATGTTGTCATCCCCAGCTACGCCTCGGGTTAACGATTTTCTCGGGTTAACAATATGCTCTTTCACCCTCTTAGCTATGTGTTATTTATTTAATCATACTGAATGTTCTATGGTCATTCTTTTTCAAAGTAAGCCCTAATTGTCAGTTTATGTTTGTCTTTTGTCTTTATTTTCTTCATTAAAATTGTTTATTTTTCTTTAAACTTTGCATGCACTTGGAACTGTAAACGTCAACTGTGGATCACATCCCTTTTTGTGACCTTTATTCAATGTATGGGCGATACTCACAAACACACAAAAAATGTCAGCAAGATGTTTTAAGCTTTCTTGTATGTTGTTACTTCATCCGTCACCATAGGTCTTTACGTGGGAGAAGTAACAACAAAAGCAAAATACAATAACAAAAAAGGTCAAAAATGCACTGTATGGAAGTTTAACAACAATGACAAAAAACATTCTTTTCCAGTTACGTTCAATCCTCAGGCACTTTTTAATTTGACAATGCAATAAGAAATGCTTGGGTGCAGATATATTTAAACGTTTGTTAAACTTCGTTCATTAATCGATATTATATCAGATGTTGGTGTGAACGTTGCGCACAGTCATTCCTTCGAACGCAAAACTCACCAAGTTTGAACTGGTACCTAATTTTTACCGGAACCAGTTTAGCTTTTCAAGAGAGGGTAATAGCCAATCGAAATTAAGCAAATTGACATGCAGTATAATAATAACATTTATTCAAACGTTCATTCTCTTAGATATTGCAATATGAATAACACGAAATATATTAAAATTAATGCATCTTTTTCCTTCTCTTCTCCGCCAAGTACGCGGTATTGTTGTATCGGAGGGTTAAATTGACAACTGAATGGCTGGGAGTCAGGATGTGTCAAATCGAGTAGCATACATACTTGCGGGCTGTTGCTTCTGTAAGCAACCGCAATTAAGATCCGGCTCAGCGTGTCGAACTAAAACAAAGCAGGTTTGGTTCGATTGGTCGAACATGAAATATATACCAAAGGACGTTAACCCATAGTAAATCACAATCATCAAATAATCTAGTAATCCTTTAACGACATTTGTTACTTGTTTAAGAAATAACCGTTGAAGCTGGTTGAATAGACCAAAGGATTTATCAGGACACAGTACGTACATGCACAAATTTAATTTTGTGATCAATGTATTTCGTTTTTTACCCGTTTGAGGATAATTGTCCTCATATAAATCGCAGTGTATTTCAATCTTTATTACTCCAGATCACGCAAACATTTACTCAGGAGGAAACATTAATTATAACATTTTTTTCAGTAATTATTGTCTGTTGCATATATTTGGTATTATTATTAAAAAAAAACTATTTTATTTTCCTAAGACGGAGATAATTTTCCTTTAAGTGTACCTGGTAGTCTGAACCTAGCATGCAAACCTTGGAACATTAGAACAATGCAACAATAAATGTCTCATGAATATGTATTATATAGTTAAGTGAAGAAAACAATCTTGTATTTCTTTAAATTTTGAATGTAGTTGTTTAAAAATTTTATTATGGTGATTTTGGATTATTATAAACGAAATCAACTTAGTATTTTAGTACTCGCTTGCTACATTTATACAGTAATCATTACAATTTTGCAATCGCTTGACAAATGTAACAAAATACATTGAAAAAAGAAAATCAATGTACATTGCGTCCGTAAGACGATGTTTGAAGACGACATTCTACAATTTAATAACTCATCGGAAATTTTGTCATATCAAATATATTTAATACAAGGGTTAAGTTAAGCCACTGCATTCAATGTGAAATGCATTGCTTTACTACTAGATACACTCCGTCTTTGCTTTGATTACATTTCTACATGACGTCTACCATAGGGGAAGTATGTTCACTAGAAACATCCATTCATTTTTATATTAACAGATAATATATTGTAATTGTGGAGGACTGAATAAACCAGAAACCTAAATTTCCAGCTTGCATGACTCAAAACATATGGTGGTGTTAATTACAGAAATAGGCTATGAAGTGTCTGTAAAGTTGACAAAAAATGACATGCTTTTAAAAGAATTCTATCAAAATCACCATTCCGACATTATCGATGTATATACATTTTTTTTATATACGTGTGTACATTGACTTGACTAAACGATAGTCGAAAACTGTACAATGAAATGATTTGATTTAAAATAAATGATCAGTTTTCGTTGCGTTAAAAGAAATATAATGAAGTTAAATGTGGAATTTTACACAAAAAAGTGCAAATTAATTTTGAACGCCATTTCAAGTAAACAAAATTGAACATCAGAATTAACTATTTTGGCACAAACCGAATCCAAAATCATTAAAATATACCGGTTTTTTTTTCATTAGCTAACATTCATGATTGTTTTAAAAAAAAAGTATCAATAAACCCTTGTGCAAATAAATTTAGATTCTGTATTTTAAACGTAATTAACTGTTAAGCGCTTCTTTTTTACTTCAGGTATCTATATCCTCCGCACCAAAAAATATTTCTAGTAATAATTGCCTTAGGCTAACTCGCACGTGTTCAGTATTTTTTTTTTTAGCTCACCTAGCCGAAGGCCATGTGAGCTATTGCCAGCACTTGGCGTCCGTTGACGTTTACAATTTTGAAAACTCTTCTCCTCTGACACAACATGACCAATTGGAACTTTTTATGAACGTTCCTTAGTGCATCTTGCATAAAACTGATGTGGGGATTTTGACCCGTTAAAAACATGACTGAAACAATATCTTGAAAACTTAAAGAATGAATCTAAATTTAACCAGGTGAGCGATTCACGCTCATGAGAGACTCTTGTTTGATAATGCGAGTTTACTTTTTTCCTTAGACGTCCATAGTGAGTATTGAAATGAAAATCATATAATAAAATATTCAAACATACACACACTCACTTCGTAGATTTTTTCATTGATGCAACGAATTGAATGCTTTCGCCCCATCGTATGGACTCAACTTATCTGAAATACTTCTTCTTAACAACCACTTTTTTAATTTGCCAGCTATAGAATGGGTAATAAGAAAAGCTATATGGATGTTTTTTTTTTTTTTTGTATCATACTTAAAGAGGAATTTACACTTGTTAAGTACAGGTTTTGTATGTATGATCTAGACATTTTTTACTAGTCATATTGCATTTTACTCTGAACTGTCACGCCCCGTGCAGGTCCGGGTGTTAAAAGAATAGGCCTGCAGCAGCGCTAAGCTTGTCGTAAAAGGCGCTTTGCCCACAGAGTAACTGAGATGTGTGCCCCAGGTGGTTGAATGGGGTACCCCTGGCGTGTTACATGCTGGGGTTGTCAGGCTATAATACGGAAAACCTGACCGCAAACCATAGTGGTGCACCGTGTTGGGAAAGATGCCACGTTCCTCGCACGTTAAAGAACCCTACTGTGGTATTCTCCCGGAGTAGGAACCATAGGGCTCAACCACAGGAGACTAAATTGCCCGACCCTACCCACCTCTCCCTATTTCCAGTGGCAATCAAAATTTGTCGACCCCATTGTCCTTGTGTCCCATCCCTTATCCATTTCATCATCATTTCATGTTCATTTTATCATCAATTTCATGTTCATCGTCTGAATATAGCTGAAATATTGCTGCTCGGACGTTAAACCCCAATAAACCAAACCAAACCTAAACTGTCACTAAGAATTATAAAACGTCTAAAACGGTCGCATGTGCGCCAACAGTATATTCAAAAAACATAGCTTACTAGACTTGTTTGCATCACCAAGACATGTAGTTGATAGAATTAATTGTCTTTTCAACCTTTGAATCTACCTAAACTTAGAACAAAATATATACTGCATATTCCAGACTTTTTTATGTAAAGTTCGATATCCTCATTACTCTCATACTATTCTAGTTCATTGACCTATTTCATTGCAGAATGGGAATCGTTTCTAAATTGGTCGATTTCGGAGACAATTTCGGACAATTTAACCATACAAATTGTTATGTAAGTAACTTATTTTATTAACTTTTTCTACAAATACACTAAAATTTTTTTTCACCAAAACTTCGTCTTTGATACCAAAAAGAAGTTTCCCAATACCGTTTGGGAAGTATTAAAGTATCAAACAGTGGATACGCATATAGAACCTAACCAATACACAATATCCAAAGATAGGCTAGATTAACAAGTTTACAAATCAATCATAAAAAGGTGCAATGATGATTCTGGGTTTTTCATAATATACTAACCAAACCTGACACTGTTTGATTACGAAGAATGTTCATTGTTATCTTAACCTTTGTTGTCTGGGCCTAACAGAGCTTGCTTAAAGTGAGTTAAGACCTTTTGAAAACATTATGGTGACCTCTGAATGTATGTTTTGTTTTCTGATTTAGTGCACTCACTTGTTCCATATCACTACATGCATACCCTTTCCCATCGTTGTAAACACCAAATACAGTTATGATTGGCATCTATGCAATCAAAAATGCTTCAAAAATTTAAATCTATCCGGAAATAAACTTAGTAACTCACCTTACCAGTAAATGAAATAAAAACCAGGCGTATATATTTATTAATGAGAGCAGATGGGATGCTTTCACAAATACATTGAGATTCTATGATCATGTTTGGCCTCTGGTGCATTTTCCAATTCTCGTGCCCCGTGCAGGTCCGGGTGTTAAAAGAATAGGCCTGCAGCAGCGCTAAGCTTGTCGTATAAGGCGACTAAATAGTGCTCAGAAACCTAGCCGAGGGCAAGGCGCTCTGCCCACAGAGCAACTGGGATGTGTGCCCCAGGTGGTGGAATGGGGTACCCCTGGCGTGTTACATGCTGGGGTTGTCAGGCTATAATACGGAAAACCTGACCGCAAACCATAGTGGTGCACCATGTTGGGAAAGATGCCACGTTCCTCGCACGTTAAAGAACCCCGTGGTATTCGATAGGGGTGGGAACCTTTGCGCTCCGCCACAGGAGGCTAAATTGCCCTACCTTACCCACCCACCCCCTTTTTCCAGTGGCAATCAAAATTTGTCGACCCTTTTATCCTTGTGATCCATCCTTTTTGTTTTCATTTCATGTTCATTTTATCATCCATTTCATGTTCATTGTCTGAATATAGCTGAAATATTGCTGCTCGGACGTTAAACCCCAACAAACAAACAATTTAAACTCAAGCATGTTACCTGTACCCTCTAATTTAAAAAAAAGAATTAGGATCTTACTGCCTTTTTAAACACCGATCCCAGATTGGCTTTTTAAGTAGAATTAGTACAAATGTATACACAACACTTAAATTTTATATTTTATTCCAGTCTCGCAATATTTTATATATCTAACGAAAGCAAGTGAAAGGTTATGGTTCGCAGCTATAGACAATGACAATGTCTCAATATAATAATTTCGTAATTTTAACTCATAAAATCATATAACAGAAACGAAAGGGGTAAATACCATTCGGCTTGATTATTACCGAAAATCATTACATATCTGTTTGATTCGCTAGAAATGAACATTGTAGAGTTAAATTAGGTATGAGATCACCAAGTAAGTTAACCGAAATATGATGGGATTCCCTTGATATCAACCTACAACGTGCCAAATCAAAAGAAACTGCATCATCAACTTGCCACTTTTTTATGAAACCCAATAACTGGTATATCAAAGGTTATGCTTTTTATTTTATTTTAAGGTTTTGGTATCAAACTTAACCCTTAATTAGGAAGATTTTTGCTTAATGTGCTACATGGTGAGACATAATGTTTCGATCAGTTCAATTAGGAGTTGGCATACTAATTACTACAAGTAGTCCTTTTTATTAGCTCATCTGGCCTTCCTTTTGCCATCACTTGGCGTCCGTCTGCGTAGCTGTCAATTTTTTCGAAACGCTTCTCCTCTGACACTACATGACCAATTGGAACCAAACTTGGTATGAATGTTCCTTGGGGTATCCTGTATAGAAATAATGTAAAGATTTTTTATCTGTCGAAAAACACAGCGGCAGTTACTAAAAAAACAAAAGGATCATACAGTAGTTTTTCGCATATATCTCCAAAATAATTAGGTTTAGCCAATAGCTGATATTATTATTAGAATACAAAAGTTATAAGGGGTCAGAAAAGCCACACCAGAATAAATCCTTTTTGTTTTTTGTTTTTGGTCCGATTTGAAAATTTAAAAAAAAAAAAACAGTTTTTTCAGTATTTGTGCAGCTTGTTATATCTTATAGCTAAAATAATTGTCAAGGTAATTAAGACGATCATGAAATACGTTGATTTTACAATATTTCACTAGTGAATGTGCAAGCGCCAACGTCGAAAAAAATAAGATTTGTGACATAATTGACATACGGACAAAATGGCTTTTAACACAGAAATATCAAATATGGGAAATTTCGCGGGTCGTTTCCTCTTTAATAAATGCAGTTTCCGCTTCCTTCTCTGCCTGTAAAATCGATATGGTAAGGAACAATATCTTATGTTGTTTTTCACATTAATTTAAGGAGTATTTCATTATTTTCTCACATACAAATATTATCCTCTAGTATATACCTGATTCTTGAGTATATTTGAAATGAACTGAAGTAAGACACGTAACATCAACTTTGAATCACATATTTTAAATATTTCCCTTTACTTGTATCGTGTATTATATTTGCTGACTGAAGTAATTTTAATTTCTTTTTTCTCTTTTTGGCTTCCCTTGACTTGACTTTTTATGACTAAATCGGGGAGTGTTTCTAGAAAAGCAGAGGAAGCTTACTCCACCGGTGCATGTGGTCCATGCTCCCAGGGTATAGTAGAATCTGAGTTGCTCATTTACTTTTGTTACTTTGTATGTATTATTGTAGTTATTTTATGTTCTTTGTTGTGTGTGTCCGTTTTGCATTTCTGGTTTTTGTCCTCGTTGATTACATTGTTATATTTTTGCTAGAATTTTGGTTCCAATTAAGATTAAAGGCTATTTAAGTAAAAGGCAAGTTTCACTGTCCACTTAAGAAAATCACTAATAACTTATGTTATGTCCAGCGGTAATGGCATTTCTTCCTAGATAAATATGTCGTCCATTTAATTGCTGTGTGATGAGCCGATAAACGACAGTCTAATAGCGTTTTATTCCTTAAATTAGTGATAACTAAAAATGAACAAAGTCATTTGATTATTCAATTAACGTTTCTTTTTTACACAATTTCCCAGGGCAATCGTTAAGATTACACAATGGTTCATGATCTATAACAGATTGACAGGGAAAGGTAGTTCCCATTATCTGGTAACAAACGCTTACTGGTCTCCGATGAAAAATACAACTCAGATAAGTCTGCAAATATCTCGTGTAAATAGTCCAAACCAATGATTAAACGAAATTTTGCTATATTTTTGAAACCTGTTCATTCGATAACAACGTTGTTTATCATCACGACGTACAATAAAATTGACATTTTTTACGTTTTTTCCGAGGTATAGACGCAGACATAAACATTAAATTGCTACACGAAACTTTTGTGTACTGAACATTAACTCAATAGAATCCCGGGAGCCAGAATCCTCACCTTAAAACCCACGTCCTTTGGTTAGCTGATTCCAACTGACAGATCTATCAATTCTAGTGTGATCTTTGTGGTATAGCATGCATTGTTGGACGACGACATAGACATCCATAAGTTCTTACTAGAGTAAAACATAAGGGTAAGACTCTAAAGGTTTGTTTGTTTGTTCGGGTTTAACGAGCAGCAATATTTCAGCTATATTCAGACGAGGGGCAATAATTCTTGATCAATAGCATTTCACGAAACTTTCGTGTTAAATAAATTTAATAATGTTGAACATTTATACCCATGTCATGATCTGTCTAAATTTATAAATTATGAGAAGATGTATTTGTTTGTTTGTTGGGGTTTAACGTCCGAGCAGCAATATTTCAGCTATATTCAGACGATGAACATGAAATTCATAATAAAATGAACATGAAACGATGATGAAATGAAAAAGGGATGGGACACAAGGACAATGGGGTCGACAAATTTTGATTGCCACTGGAAATAGGGAGAGGTGGGTAGAGTCGGGCAATTTAGCCTCCTGTGGCGGATCCTTCTGGTTCCTACTCCGGGAGAATACCACAGTAGGGTTATTTAACGTGCAAGGAACGTGGCATCTTTCCCAACACGGTGCACCACTATGGTTTGCGGTCAGGTTTTCCGTATTATAGCCTGACAACCCCAGCATGTAACACGCCAGGGGTACCCCATTCCACCACCTGGGGCACACATCCCAGTTGCTCTGTGGGCAGAGCGCCCTAGCCCCAAGCTAGGGTTCTGAACACTACTTAGTCGCCTTTTACGACAACCTTAGCGCTGCTGCAGGCCTATTCTTTTGACACCCGAACCTGTACGGGTCTGAGAAAATGTAAGAATTTGGTAAGTTTCAGAAGACTCGTATGGTGTAACAATCCCTTCACATACACGAATTTTTCTTACACATCCTTACGAATAATCAATTAGTAGAATTCGCAAGTATTCGTATTGATGTTTTCAGGATTCGTAAAAAAACTCATTGACGTTTGCAGACATTTGAATCTATTTGCAAAAGGAGATAAAATAGTTTTGACATGTCAAAATTTTTACACCAATGTCCACCTATCGTTATTGATTATTTTATTCGTAAAGAGATCGCAAAACACTCTGAACGATCCGTAAGTCGTCGTTAACCGATCGCAAGAACTGTTTGATATGCAATACGTTTTTCAATTAGTTAAAGGATAAACAAGTAATCGCGCGAGCACTTTGCGAATATACTAGTGTACGAATACTTCGCCTAGGACGAAGAGGTTATTGCTGCCGTGCCAGTGGGAGAAGAAGTCGATAGATGTATTTGTAAAATATTAACAGTTTTCTCGTAAAGCATGTCAAATCTGTCTGAATGTTCAAATGAAGAGTGCATGGGTATATTTGACTTAAATTATTGGAAATCGTAACAATGCACATCGTACTGTTTGTTTGTTGGGGTTTAATGTCCGAGCAGCAATATTTCAGCTATATTCAGACGATGAACATGAAACTGATGATAAAATGAACATGAAATGATGATCAAATGAAAAAGGGATGGGACACAAGGACAATGGGGTCGACAAATTTTGATTGCCACTGGAAATAGGGAGAGGTGGGTAGGGTCGGGCAATTTAGCCTCCTGAGGCGGAACCCTATGGTTCCTACTCCGGGAGAATACCACAGTAGGGTTCATTAACGTGCGAGGAACGTGGCATCTTTCCCAACACGGTGCACCACTATGGTTTGCGGTCAGGTTTTCCGTATTATAGCCTGACAACAACCAGCATGTAGCACGCCAGGGGTACCCCATTCAACCACCTGGGGCACACATCCCAGTTGCTCTGTGGGCAAAGGGTTCTGAGCACTATTTAGTCGCCTTTTACAAGCTTAGCGCTGCTGCAGGACTATTCTTTTAACACCCGGACCTGCACGGGAGAAAAAAAAAAGAAAATTGTAAAAAAAAAAATGACAGAAAAGGTGCAATAAATTTAAACGGGATCAACTTGAACTGAAAATATATCGTCGAAAAGACAAGCCTAAGAAGTCTAAGGTTTCTTTTTTCCGTTAATTACGCTTTTTGAAATGTAGACGAAAAACAGGTGTCAGACTTTGTGGTCTTATTTTCAGTGATGACTGCCACTGGTTTTAACCTATAGGAAATTCTCACATCAGTTATAAGCAGTATACTATAAGGAACAATTGTATTAGTTCAAATTGGTCAAATAATTTCAGAGGTTAAGATTTTTTTAAAACTATCAACGACTATATCAGTGAAGTTAAAACCTTTTTAGTATGATTTTCTCTAGCGAACTAAATGAAAAACATTGATCTGTGATGGATGGCTTAAAAGTGTATTGACGTTAAATATTAAGTGTCTGGGGATCTTCACGTGTCATTAAACATAACTTTTCTTTGTTAAATGAATACAAATGTAATCTGATTTTAATTATTCAAAACATAGGAGAAAATTAAGTGACATCTACTTTACACAGAGGGATATTTGATTGAATGAACAATTTAAGGATAGTATAAAATAGTATATATGTCCCAAATAAGGTGTACAAACATTTGTAGAAATTCCTTAACCCTTTAGACGTGTTTCAAAAGGTAAATAGTATGTAGTAGTGAATGATCATACTTAAAGCCTTTTGAAGCTGAAGGATTTTGTACTTTGCTTAACTTTTCACAAATTAGATATGGGAACAGGGTTAAGTTGCCAAAAGACTACAGTCATCATTTCAGAGTTTAATGTCGAAATGTGTTATGGTGTGACTATCTCTGCCGTTAAAACAGATTTGTTTGCTGATATATTTATTTTGTTTTAAGCTGTATTTCACATCATTTGAACAGTTTTGCAGATGTTTCTTGAAACGCAAAGGACGCTTACCATACCCGTGCATCTCGTCAATAAGATTTTAGTGGAGTCTAATTTTCATTATTCATTTGTTTTGCGAATTGTTTTTAGTCATTTTTATAATTGTTTTACTCGTATATGTTTGTTTGTTTGTTTGTTGGGGTTTAACGTCCGAGCAGCAATATTTCAGCTATATTCAGACAATGAACATGAAATGGATGATAAAATGAACATGAAATGAAAACAAAAGGATGGGTCACAAGGATAATAGGGTCGACAAATTTTGATTGCCACTGGAAAAAGGGGGGATGGGTAAGGTCGGGCAATTTAGCCTCCTGTGGCGGAGCGCAAAGGTTCCTACTCCTATCGAATACCCCAGCAGTTTTTCGTATTATAGCCTGACAACCCCAGCATGTAACACGCCAAGGGTACCATATTCCACCACCTGGGGCACACAACGCAGTTGCTCTGTGGGCAGAGCGCCCTAGCCCTTGGCTAGGTTCTGTCGCTTTTTACGACAGGCTTAGCGCTACTGCAGGCTTATTCGTTTGACACCCGGACCTGCACGGGTCTCATTTGTTTGGTTGATTGATTGTTTGGGTTTAACGCCCGAGCAGCTATATTTCAGCTAAACATAGTCACGTTTATTTTTTTTTCTATCTCTCATGCCCCGTGCAGGTCCTGGTATCACCCCAACAATCAATCAATCAATCAATCATTCTATCTCTCATAGTTTTAGACGTACAACCTGACAAAAACATGTGTTTTGGTAAACCAAAGCAAACAGCCGTTATCCAGCTGCTTCTTTATGAAAAGGAAGCTCAAAATGGTGACTTCATTATTTTTTAGATTGGTAAACCCGTTGATGAAAGAGTTTACAAGTTTCGATTGGCGAAAGTCGGCTTTCTTGCACTATAGGAATGACGACAAAGTTTTCTCTAAGATTTATTGTATACGGTTATCTTACCCCAATTACAGTCTGAGTAATTTGAAATTTGTCTACTTGCACTTTTTTCCATTCCAAAGATCATTTTCCTTCAAAACCGCTTATGTACGTACCAATTTACGCAACGATTGAAAAGGGCTATTTTGTGCATTGCTCTTCGAATTGTCGACAACAAACACGTACTAAATTATATATCATGGAGTAAAAAAGTTCAGCAAATGAACATCCCGAGGCTAAGCACGATACAATTGTAAGCAGTTTAAATAAGAAACTGCTGTAATAAATGCGGCTGCATCATCATAGCACCCCAACCGGCCTTAATTTTTCGTTGTGATTGTGCTGGTTTTTTTTTTGTGGTTTTTTTTTTTTTTTTTTTTTTTTGTGTGTGTGTGTGTGTGTTTCCTTATTCTTTTATGTTTCAAGTTTTGTTCTTCATGAGTTGTAACTTTTTTGTTTATCATGTGTTGATTTGTGCAAGGGTTTCCCCAATAGTGTACCTCAGATATTACTACATCTTGGTTAAGCTAACTGTACTGATTACCTTGTTCTAACTGGATCATAAAATAATTCCGAGGAATTTAATGCTCTGCAACGATTTACTCGAGTTATAAGATTTCATCTTAATTTAGAATGCTGTCACAACAATTAAATAAAGAATTATATGTACGGAAATGGATAAACGAGAGAAGAATTAAAACAAAATTAAATTTTGCTTCAAGGATATTTCACAATGGAAAAAAATTATATTTGCTCTGTGTTCAATGATACATGTTTTCTACCAATGCTTTCAAACATTTGTTTTTTGGTAAAAAGCTAAAATGAAATATTTACATTGAAGAATAAAATCATATTTGAAGGAATAATCTTCAGATGGAGCATGAAAACAAGTACCAAAAATCTGCAGTGTAATTTTAATACTTGTGTCATCTGAACTAAATAAAAGAATTGAGACAAATGTTTTGGTTATTTTAAAAGTAACTTTTTTCTTCATTTCAAATATAAATAACATTGTTAGTTTTTTATACTCTATTAAATGAGAAAAATTGTTGGTTATTTTAAAAAGTAACCGTTTCTTTATTTCAAATAAAAATAACAGTGTTAGTTTTTTATACTCTATTAAATGATTCCCACTTTGTATTAATAAAATAAATGCAGCGTTATAAAAGGGTGGAATTATTTTGAACTGAATATATTGTCACATTCGTGGGAACTCAAGTTGCAGAAGTTGCCACTTTCGTACTAAACACATTACGTGACACATTATCAAAGACTGTAAGTTCTAAGTACCCTTTATACATGTTTACTCAATCCATTTTATAAATAATATACATTCTTAAAATTTATAGTTTTATACCGAAGTACCCAACGGATAACTAGTGAAATATTTTCGAGAAACGATGTCTTTGAGGCATGTTGAACAGTAACCGAAAATCGTACGCGCTGGTGCATTAGTGGATAAATTATGGCTCTACAAATTTCAACTTTACTTGAAAATATAGTTTTTCATTGCAGAATAGAATCATTTTTAGGATATTGTTGAATTAATGCTAAAGGTTTGTTGCCGCAGATTGAAGAAAAGGTGACAAAACGCAATAAGTCATCGCGTTTATTGTATAGTTCCGTCAGTAGTTCTTTTCCATCGATCTCTAAATGTAGGTCAAGGTATGAGGCAGAACTAATAGTTTCTGAAGTATATATAGTGGAAACTGATCACTAGTGATCAGTAGATCTGGCTAAACCATGTTCATCTTTTGAATCAGATCAGCTATAAAGTTAGCCGAAAGGAGTACATCAGCGAATAGAGAAGTACAATTTCTTCCCATTGTAATGCCGACCGTATGTTGGAAAACGCGTCAGCCACACTGGACAAATACGTTGTCGATAGAAATTCCAGTTTTTTTTAAAACATCTTCGGTATAGTTGAAAGATGATTTAGTCTCTTTGTTACAAAGTATGAGTAATCTCTACCAAGTACAATAGAATAGTGTATATAATAAGTATATGTAACAGCAATGTTAATTCACTTCAATTATTGATTACAGTTATCATGATGGAAACAATGAGATGTGATGTGAAGATTTTTCATACAAAACTGTTTCTCCCGTTTGTTATATGTACTCTATAATGTTGTTGCTTTTATTGTTGAATATTTGTAAGTTTGACGTTATTCTGTATACATGTAAATTTGTACAGCTGAGAGAAAAATTCAATAGTGATCAAGAAAATGGTTAAGCTTTTTTGGAAGACGTGGCACTTTTATTCAACTTTATATAAGACTCAATCACCATTAAATTGTCCAATCTTAGTTATCAGGAGACTTTTTTTATTGAAGTAAACTTGATCAAATGCCATTAATACATAATACACCCATTATTCTCGGTGATTAATGAAATCAGGAGATACCACCACAGTTAGTGCACTGAACAAAATTCAAATATCCAGGGAATAACAGCCAAAAATATCAATTAACACAACGACAAGAATAGGCACGAAAATACATTATGTAGTCACGATATGATTTTCCTTCAGCATAACTCCTATTCAGTTTATAAAATCATGTTAGATACATGAGGGTAAACATAAATTAAGAAGTGTCTTTGGTTGTATTGTGTGATAACGCTTCAAGCAAGGTTATAAACATGTGGGAACTTTTTCATTTCGGCTTTGTATAGAAAGGTTTATAAATTGAGAAACACCATAAGACATTTTCTAGCTAATTAACATTTTGTTATGTTAAATTTAACTTTATGCATTATTTTTGAGTATGTAACGATAGTAAAACTACAGTAAAGGAATTGTAAAGTGGACAATAATGTTTTGTAAAATATGCATTAGCAATCAAAGTATCCAGCTTATTGTTTTCTACGAGACTACTCATAACAAAAAGGATTTTTTGCAATAGACCTCATCAATATGGTCTTTATTCTCCTTTTTTCTGCTGACTGTAAATGTTCATCACTTAAAAGTGATCTAATCTTAATGACAATTTGTTTATAAGCTTTAGACAAAATAATGATGTCTGAGTGGTGTTATTAGTATGCCGATACATCACCATGACGACATCACTTTCCAGAATTTAGTGGGTAACATATAGAAAATACCATCCTTAGTGTAATTATGTCATTGATGTCTATGATTGCTCCTTATCAAATTGTCCACCGTCTGTTTTCACCATTCCCTATTTCGATATCCCAAGAAATGTTTACAAAGCAATCCTGTCAGATATTAACAATTGTAAAGAAATCACCACACTTCAAACAGGTAAATAATATATATATTTTTTTTTCTTACTTAGTATGTGTATATTCCTTTCTTTTGAATGATCCACAGCCATTTTCTGCACATATTAACCAGATTTGATATGACCAGCAGCTCGTTCGCGGGTATCTGAGTATATTTAATAATCGCAAATTATCTAGTTATGAATACAGTAAAATTAATTAACTAGAGAAATTCCTTAAACTTAATTAACTGAACAATATCCAAATAAAAATAAATGAATCTATCACGTTTCTAGCACGTCTGCCCCGTGCAGGTCCGGGTGTTAAAAGAATAGGCCTGCAGCAGCGCTAAGCTTGTCGTATAAGGCGACTAAATAGTGCTCAGAAACCTAGCCGGGGACTAGGCGCTCTGCCCACAGAGCAACTGGGATGTGTGCCCCAGGTGGTTGAATGGGGTACCTCTGTCGTGTTGCATGCTTGGGTTGTCAGGCTATAATACGGAAAACCTGACCGCAAACCATAGTGGTGCACCGTGTTGGGAAAGATGCCACGTTCCTCGCACGTTAAAGAACCCTGCTGTGGTATTCGATAGGAGTAGGAACCTTTGCGCTCCGCCACAGGAGGCTAAATTGCCCGACTTTACCCATCCCCCCTTTTTCAAGTGGCAATCAAAATTTGTCGACCCTATTATCCTTGTGACCCATCCTTTTTTTCTTCATTTCATGTTCATTTTATCATCCATTTCATGTTCATTGTCTGAATATAGCTGAAATATTGCTGCTCGGACGTTAAACCCCAACAAACATAGTGGTGCACCGTGTTGGGAAAGATGCCATGTTTCTCGCACGTTAAAAGACCCTACTGTGATATTCTCTCGGAGTAGGAACCATAGGGCTCCGCCACAGGAGGCTAAATTGCCCTACCTTACCCATCCCCCCTTTTTCCAGTGGCAATCAAAATTTGTCGATCCCATTGTCCTTGTGTCCCATCCCATTTTTCATTTTATCATCCACTTCATGTTCATCGCCTGAATATAGCTGAAATAATGCTGCCACAACAAACAATTTCTTTAACACAGTGAAGAAAGATATTCATATATGCATGAAATAAAAGTACAATGGTATTACTAATTATACATGTATGTCTGAGTACATTGAATTAAAGATTACTAGTTAAGCCTACCGATTAAGCACATCTGACATAACTGCCCCGTGCAGGTACGGGTGTTAAAAGAATAGGCCTGCAGCAGCGCTAAGCTTGTCGTAAAAGGCGACTAAATAGTGCTCAGAAACCTAGCCGGGGACTAGGCGCTCTGCCCACAGAGCAACTGGGATGTGTGCCCCAGGGGGTGGAATGGGGTACCCCTGGCGTGTTACATGCTGGGGTTGTCAGGCTATAATACGGAAAACCTGACCGCAAACCATAGTGGTGCACCGTGTTGGGAAAGATGCCACGTTCCTCGCACGTTAAAGAACCCTGCTGTGGTATTCGATAGGAGTAGGAACCTTTGCCCGACCTTACCCATCCCCCTTTTTCCAGTGGGAATCAAAATTTGTCGACCCTATTATCCTTGTGACCCATCCTTTTTTTTCATTTCATGTTCATTGTCTGAATATAGATGAGATATTGCTGCTCGGACGTTAAACCCCAACAAACAAACAAACAAATACTTTTATAACTAGTTGTTTTACGACTAAATCTTATCTCCGACAATGCAATACTTAAAATATGCGTCTCACTGACGATCCTTCTCAATACTAAAAACCTTTCTTATTTTTACATGGCTAATTTCAACTCTTTAAAATAACTTTATCAATCAAACATAATTACATTTTGATATTTGTCCCGATCCAAACTAAAGGAGAACGGGCGATAAAGGGTCTCATTGGTCTGAAAAGTAAACATAAAGTGTTTAATGACTTAATTGTAAATTTGGAGACTTGAATCAATCATGAATGAGATTACATAATAACTTCTGATAATTTTTGTATTAATGGCTTTGGTTTTACAAATATTTAGATATACTGTAAGTTGGTTTTTTTTTTTTTTTTTTTTTGTTTTTTTTTTTTTGTTTTTTTTTTTTTTTTCTGGTCATATTTCTTGGTTAAGGAAATGGTATCCACACCAAAAAAACAATTATATTTAGTGAATACAATTATTATTAAATAGTTCATCATATATGAAGATGTAAAGTTGTTTCTTGGTTGTGGTCATAGTTTTCTTCATGTAAATATATCCGCAAATTCTTAGTAGTTTTTGCTAAATGACGTAAAATTGTGTCACCGTTATGCGTTATTACAATGCACTAATGCCAAAAACTATTATAATTCCATTTTTTTATGTTTTACTATATTATAAGACATTTTACTTTATTACAACTAAGTTGATATTTTTAGGCCTGCAGCAGCGCTAAGCTTGTCGTAAAAAGCAACTTAAAAGTGCTCAGAACCCTAGCCGGGGGCTAAGGCGCTCTGCACACAGAGCAACTGGATTGTGTACCCTCTGGCGTGTTATATGCTGGGGTTGTCAGGCTATAATACGGAAAACCTCACCGCAAGCCATAGTGGTGCACCGTGTTGTGAAAGATACCACGTTCCTCGCACTTTAAAGAACCCTATTGTAGTATTCTCCCGGAGTAGGGACCATAGGGCTCCGCCACAGGAGGCTAAATTGCCCTACCCTAACCATCTCTCCCAATTTCCAGTGGCAATCAAAATTTGTCGACCCCCCATTGTCCTTGTGTCCCATCCCTTTTTCATTTCATCATCATTTCATGTTCATTTTATCATCAATGTTCATAGTCTGAATATAGCTGAAATATTGCTGCTCAGGTGTTAAACCCCAACAATCAATCAGTCAACATACCAATCGTAAAACCTTATTTGTTTTCCTTTCTCAACGAAGGACCATATCATATTGTCGATCTCTTTTAATATTTAATTAATTTAGATAATTTCGATCCTTAAATAATATAATGAAAGTAAATTTGAATACTTGTTATGGTCATGGATTTTTTTTTTAAAGGGCAACATGTCTTACTCCTTCACGAAAATCCTGTCGATAATCGTAATTTATTTACTCACGTTTTCATTGTAGCAGATTGCAGACAAACAATGACTACTATGAAACACCGTTTCTTTTTTTATGCCACAGATTTTGTGTGATAATTTAATTATTTCAAAGAAACGGCAGCTCATTGAAATTTAAAGAGTGAAGTCATTTCATGTCTATATAATGTAATTATTCGGAAATTTGACTGCATGTATGAATGCCAGAAGGGCTTCATATGCTGACATTTACATGCTGAAATCAGATTACGTAAAGACAAAAGCCATTATGTTTTAAAAGTCATCAATACTTTGATATTCCCTTCTTTCTTTTCAAACACTGTACAGACTATTTTTAAGAATCGCATTTTTGTCACCCTTCAGATTTTCACAAAACTGTCAAAAGCGAGAATGTTATATGTAAGAGTAATCAAGGGAACCAAGGTTCTAGCGGAAATCAAAAGAACGCAATTCAGGGACAAAGACCCTTCACGGAAAACATTTGTTTGTTTGTTTGTTGGGGTTTAACGTCCGAGCAGCAATATTTCAGCTATATTCAGACGATGAACATGAAATTGATGATAAAATAATGATGACATGAAAAAGGGATGGGACACAAGGCCAATAGGGTCGACAAATTTTGATTGCCACTTGAAATTGGGCGAGTTGGTTAGAGTCGGGCAATTTAGCCTCCTGTGGCGGAGCCCTATGGTTCCTACTCCAAAAGAATACCACAGTAGGGTTCTTTAACGTGCGAGGAACGTGGCATCTTTCCCAACACGGTGCACCACTATGGTTTGAGGTCAGGTTTTCCTTTTTATAGCCTGACAACCCCAGCATATAACACGCCAGAGGGTATCCCATTCCACCACCTGGGGCACACAACCCAGTTGCTCTGTGGGCAGAGCGCCCTAGCCCCCGGCTAAGGTTCTGAGCACTATTTAGTCGCCTTTTACGACAAGCTCAACGCTGCTGCAGGCCTATTCTTTTGACACCCGTACCTGCACGGGGCTCATCATGGAAAACACACACACAAAACAAAGAACATAAAGCAACTAAAGTTGTTGTTGTTTGTTTTGTTTGTTGGGGTTTAACGTCCGAGCAGCAATATTTCAGCTATATTCAGACAATGAACATGAAATGGATGATAAAATGAACATGAGATGAAAAAAAAAAGGATGGGTCACAAGGATAATAGGGTCGACAAATTTTGATTCCCACTGGAAAAAGGGGGATGGGTAAAGTCGGGCAATTTAGCCTCCTGTGGCGGAGCGCAAAGGTTCCTACTCCTATCGAATACCACAGCAGGGTTCTTTAACGTGCGAGGAACGTGGCATCTTTCCCAACACGGTGCACCACTATGGTTTGCGGTCAGGTTTTCCGTATTATAGCCTGACAACCGCAGCATGCAACACGCCAGGGGTACCCCATTCCACACCTGGGGTACACATCCCAGTTGCTCTGTGGGCAGAGCGCCTAGCCCCCGGTAAAGAAACTAAAAAAAAAACATACAAAGTAGCAAAAGCAAATGAACAACTCGAACTCTACTTAAACTGTAAGTCTCAGGTTTTCAGACAAATTATGTACTTAATTACATGAAATTTCTTTGTTTTGTTTGTTGGGGTTTTACGCCCGAGCAGCAATATTTCAGCTATATTCAGGCAATGAACATGAAATGATAATGAAATGAAAAACCCTACCATTCTCTCTATATTACCAGCGGAAATCAAAATTTGTCGACCCCTTAGTTCTTGTGTCCCATCCCATTTTTCATTTCATCATTTCATGTTCATGTAATCATCCATTCCATGTTCATCGCCTGAGTATAGCTGAAATATTGCTGGTCGGGATCAATCAATGAACCAACAATCAGTCAATTTTTTTTTTTTTTTTTTTTTTGTTCATCATTACAAATTATATGTTTAGTTTAACTTCTGCAGCTTTAACTACATTACACAAGAAGCCATCACCGATATCAATAATCTTGTATGATATTAAGCGAGACGGCAAATTTAATAACTAAATGCACTAAATACATAGGTTTACTCCTGAATATCATCAAATGTCATAGTGCTTTTATTTTGTATCAATACCGGAGATCAATAGTCTGTACTAAACCAAAAAACAAACAAACGTCAAAATGTGATGGATATGAATTTAATCATCTGAAATAATAAATTGAAATCAGTCCGACATATTTTAGTATAGTTTATATATATATATATATATATATATACATGTAACTCTATTATTTTAATCAACTGTTGTAAGAGTAATCAAGGGAACCAAGGTTCTAGCGGTAATCAAAAGAATGTAATGCAGAGACAAAGACCAGACATGGAAAACAAACATACACAACAAAGAACAAAAAGTCACTAAAATAATACAAATGTACATACGAAGAAATAACAGCAAATTAGCAACTCGGGCTCCACTACAAAAAAAAACTGGGAGCATGGACCAGGTGCACCGTAGGGTAAGCGTCCTCTCTTTTTTTCTAAAAACTCCCGTCGAATTGCTCATAAGAAGTCAAGTCCGGGGTAAGCGAATGAGGAAAGGAAAACTATGACATGTAGAACAAATCAGTTTTCACGCAGATGGATACACCGTAACGATCCATGAGTTCATGATGACATTCATAAAACTTCTGTTTCTTGTTTGTTGGGTTTAACGCCCGAGCAGCAATATTTCAGCTATATTCAGGCGATGAACATGAAAGGGGTGATGAAGTGATGATGATGAAACGAAAAAAGGGATGGGACACAAGGACAACAGGGTCGACAAACTTTGATTGCCACAAGAATAAGGAAAATGAGTAGGGTCGGGCAATTTAGCTTCCTGTGGCGGAGCGCAAAGGTTCCTACGCCTATCGAATACCACAGCAGGGTTCTTTAACGTGTGAGGAACGTAACATCTACCACAACACGGTGCACCACTACGGTTTGCGGTCAGGTTTTCCGTATTATAGCCTGACAACCCCAGCATGTAACACGTCAGGGGTATCGCATTCCACCACCTGGGGCACGCAATCCAGTTGCTCTGTGGGCAGAGCGCCTATCCCCCGGCTAGGTTTCTGAGCACTATTTAGTCTTCTTTTACGACAACCTTAGCGCTGCTGCAGGCCTATTCTTTTCAAATCCGGACATGCACGGGGCCATAGAACTTCTGTAGTTATGACTTCAATCTTGTAGTAACATAACCCTGTTTCAGAAGCCAACCTGTTAGAAGTCTAGCGCGATACAAAAAGCTCTGGCATTACTTATGAGTTGTGATATGAACACTGCAAACGCAGGTGCTGAAGGGATTTTGCCATAGATGAAAGGAAAGTTGACAATTCTGAATGAAAAGCCATCACGTTTGTCGTAAAGTTTGGTCAATAGTTTTCCCTTACTATCGATTTCTAAGTGTCGGTCAAGCTATGAGGTTGACTTCACAGTGTATGTAGTATCCTTTATCTCAAGTTCTTTGGGGTAGAGGCGATGTATCAATCCCCGATATTAGGATTGTTTAGAGATAATACGTCATCTTTATAACGGAAACCGACATTAAAGGATCTAGCTAAACGATATTTTTTTCTTTTTGGATCAAATCAGCTATGAAGTCAGCCTCATTAGAATGAAGGAATAGAAGAGCACAATCTGTTCCCATTGGAATGCCGATCGTTTGTTGAAAAACGCGTCCACTACACTGGACAAATACGTTGTCGATTGAAAATTCCAGCATTTCGTAAACATATTATGTATATTTGGAAACTGATTTGCAATTATTTCTTACTAAGTATGAGAAATCTCTTAACAAGAACTATATATTTGTATCTAGGTGTACCATCTTTTTTGAAAAACAACGATGTATAATGTTTTTAAGTCGGGATTTTAACTGAGTATGGGTTTGTTTGTTTGTTGGGGTTTAACGTCCGAGCAGCAATATTTCAGCTATATTCAGACGATGAACATGAAATTGATGATAAAATGAACATGAAATGATGATGAAATGAAAAAAGGATGGGACACAAGGACAATGGGGGATCGACAAATTTTGATTGCCACTGGAAATAGAGAGAGATGGGTAGGGTCGGGCAATTTAGCCTCCTGTGGCGGAGCCCTATGGTTCCTACTCCGGGAGAATACCACAGTAGGGTTCTTTAACGTGCGAGGAACGTGGCATCTTTCCCAACACGGTGCACCACTATGGTTTCCGGTCAGGTTTTCCGTATTATAACCAGACAACACCAACATGTAACGCGCCAGGGGTACCCCATTCCAGTTGATAAATTCCATTCTGTGGGCAGAGCGCCCTAGCCCCCGGCTAGGGTTCTGAGCACTATTTAGTCGTCTTTTACGACAAGCTTAGCGCTGCTGCAGGCCTATTCTTTTAACACCCGGACCTGCACGGGGCTGTTACCCTCTTTGACAGCTGTTAGTAAAGAAGTTAAAAGTTTTGAAAGAGATTTGGTGGTACATTTTGCAGATCCAGCTATGCAACGTTGTTTGTATTGATTCTTGTGAAGTTTATGAATTAAGTACATAGACGGTAAATCACAATCATCGTCTTTAGTAGACAGACAAAAAAAAGGATAGCAAAGATTTATGGTTTTCCACAATACGCAGAATCTGTTACTATGAATGGCGTGTTGCATGCTGGGGTTGTCAGGCTATAATATGGAAAACCTGACTGCAAACCATAGTGGTGCACCGTGTTGGGAAAGATGCCACGTTCCTGGCACGTTAAAGAACCCTGCTGTGGTATTCGATAGAAGTAGGAACCTTTGCGCTCCGCCACAGGAGGCTAAATTGCCCGACCTTACCCATCCCCCTTTTTCCGGTGGCAATCAGAATTTGTCGACCCTATTGTCCTTGTGACCCATCCTTTTTTTTCATTTCATGTTCATTTTATCATCCATTTCATGTTCATTGTCTGAATATAGCTGAAATATTGCTGCTCGGACGTTTAACCCCAACAAACAAACAAACAAACAAACTTGGAACATTTTATATCTTTTTGTGATTAATCAGGGTATGCAAGTTTCATTATAGTTACATTTTTTCTTTCCGGAATTTCCGATGTAGAACGTATTGAAGTTCAGAGACAGATCTGAATTTTACGGTTTACTTCCGGTGCCTCCAAATGCTGCTTTACAATGCAGACTATTAGATTTATTGCTTTTTATAACACTTCAGAAATAGATACTTGAATATGTTATCTGTATGTCAATTTAAAATGACGCTCTGTGAATGACATATGTCTATGCATTTTTAAGATTTTGAGGAAACTGACTTACCTAATAATCGGCCAATCATTCGCTAAACTGACGACTGTTCTATTGTTATATGGTCTTTTGTTGTGCTTCACCAGGTTATGGCCCCGTGCAGGTCCGGGTGTTAAAAGAATAGGCCTGCAGCAGCGCTAAGCTTGTCGTAAAAGGCGACTAAATAGTACTCAGAACCCTAGCCGGGTGCTAGGGCGCTCTGCCCAAAGAGCAACTGGGATGTGTGCCCCAGGTGGTGGAATGGGGTACCCCTGGCGTGTTACATGCTGGAGTTGTCAAGCTATAATACGGAAAACCTGACCGCAAACCATAGTGGTGCACCGTATTAGGAAAGATGCCACGTTCCTCGCACGTTAAAGAACCCTACTGTGGTACTCTCCCGGAGTAGGAACCATAGGGCTCCGCCACAGGAGGCTAAATTGCCCGACCCTACCCACCTCTTCCTATTTCCAGTGGCAATCAAAATTTGTCGATCCCATTGCCCTTGAGTCCCATCCCTATTTCATTTCATGTTCATTTTTTCATCAATTTTATGTTCATCGTCTGAATATAGCTGAAATATTGCTGCTCGGACATTAAACCCAAACAAACAAACAAACAATCACCAGGTTAAGGATTTCGCAATCAAGAACGGTTCTTGTCAATACTAAAATAAAAGGTTTCTAATTTTGTAACAATAAACAATACTATCAGTGCTGAAAAAAGTAGTTAAAAATAAAAGTGACCGGCATCAGATTCAAATTTCGTTTATAGATATTTTTGAAAGCATGTTTAAATACAATTTTGAATCCTGCCAAGTTTGAGATAATATGTACAATACATACTCATTTTCTTAATATTTTTGCTTGTTTATTTGTTTATATAGTATTATTTTGTATTTGTTTTTGTTTTTTTTTTTAGTGTGTGTGTGCAAGTTTTGTTTTTTACGTGCATAAATTGTACTACATCTTGTATTCGAAATTTGTTCCTTATTGTCTTTGTTCACTATGCAGTTTCGAACCATAAAAATAGCATATCATGGTAAAGTTCCACTAAGTCTGAATACAGATACCATCAATTACACACACATATTAGGGGACTTTTAGGGGCAATTTCATCAACCTGTCAATATTACAAATGGAGTCATCCGTTATTCTATTTTGTTTTGGTCGATCATAGAAATATTTCTTAATTAGAAAGCAAAATTCTGACAATATTGGTGAAATATTAAATTGTGCAAATGTCAAAACAGTCATATTTGTTAGTGATAGCAGAATTTTATCTTGGAAAAATAATATAAATTGGAGAATTATGGTTGCAATTCATCTATTGAACAAATTGCATAACAAAATTTATTCATCAATCCATTGAAAGAATTTAGGACGTTGCTTGCAATATATTCTACCGGCTAGTTACTAAACTGATCTATTTAATAACAAAATTCAAAATGATACTTTTAGAATTCTCTTTTTGTAGACATTCAAGTAACTTACTTTAAATAAAGACGTCAACAGAACACTGGGCGAAATACAATTCCTTTATAGTATGGGTAATTGTTTTCCACTTACGTATTTTTTGTCTCTTGTTCAAATATAAGGTACATATTTGTGTTTTAAACATATGTTTAACACTGGCCATGAGTTTAAATTAAAGTACAGAACTGACGATTATCATGTACCTAAAAAGATACCAGGGAATCATCAAATATTCACACTCAGACCTTCCAATCATAAAACATCAAACACCTTTGTGCCCTTTGTGATCATATTTTGACGTTTTATCAGAAGATAATCGTTTAGATAATGATATATTGTTTTTAATTCTGTTTCGGTTTTTGACAATCAGGCATTAACTTACTCAAGCTGAAGATTTATTATACGGAATGTTGAATGCTTTATTCCACAACATAACAGATATTTAAGAGATAAACTAAATAACTACATAATAGCCACCCCAAGCTTTAACTAATATAGAAGTTTAACAAAAAACAGGCAATTTTCTTTACAGTGTCATTATAAACAACATATACTGATAAACAGTTTACAGTTGTAATAAAACTTCGGCAAGGAGCAAATTTTAATTTCTAACAATTTTTGTATTTTTTGTCTCTCATCTCAAACGTTTTTCGGCGACTAAATAGTGCTCAGAACTTTAGCCGGGGGCTAGGGCGCTTTGCCCACAGCGCAACTGAGTTGTGTGCCCCAGGTGGTGGAATGGGGTACCCCTGGCGTGTTACATGCTGTGATTGTCAGGCTATAATACGGAAAACCTGACCGCAAACCATAGTGGTGTACCGTGTTGGGAAAGATGTCATGTTCCTTGCACGTTAAAGAACCCAACTGTGGTATTCTCCAGGAGTAGGAACCAGAGGGCTCCGCCACAAAAGGCTAAATTGCCCGACCCTACCCACCTCTCCCTATTTCCAGTGGCAATCAAAATTTTTCGACCCCATTATCTTTGTATCCCATCCCGTTTTTCATTTCATCATCATTTCATGTACATCATGAAATATTGCTGCTCGGGCGTTAAACGCCATCAATCAATCAATCGATTTTATGGATATTGAGATAATTACGACTATTTCTGAGAAAGCTCGGGATTCCAATATGATCGATTATAACTAGGACTTTTTCCTCACAGATCTCGGCCAATACTATAACCGAACCAAGAGATATGAAGTATCCCTATCCGACATGTTCAGCTACATCAAACTTATATTAAAAATCAAACTATAATAAGTGATTGAAATCAACAGTATTGCAGTATTACATTTTTTTAAAATGCATAAACCACCAAGGCTTCATTCTTTGTATTGCACACGGTAGAATTTCTTGGTGCTGGATTTTGCTTTCTATTCCGACACTTTTAGTTTTGAGAAGTTCTTGTATATATTTGCTATTAAGATCTTTCTTTGTATTTGATTTGAATGCTGCTGATGAGCAGTGACTCCTTGAAACACGTGTATGATATGACGAAATTAGCAATATTATATGATTGGTACTTTTGTTTTTTAAATACATATGATTTACATTTGTGTATGAATATCCGAATAAAGTTTTAATAATCTCAACCCTATTGAAATTCTCTATTTGAAATCTTCATTGTTAATTCTCTATAAACAGTATAAAGATTGATTGATTGATTGTTGGGGTTTAACGTACGAGCAGCAATATTTCAGCTATATTCAGACGATGAACATGGAATGATGATTAAAAGAAACAAAGGATGGGACACAAGGATAATAGGGTCGACAAATTTCGGTTGCCACTAGAAAAAGGGGGAATGGGTAGGGTCGGGCAATTTAGCGGAGCGCAAAGGTTCCTACTCCTATCAAATACCACATCAGGGTTCTTAACTCATAGCGCTGCTGCAGGTCTATACTTTTGACACCCGGACCTGCACGGGGATCAACAGTATTAAGAGAAGGTTACACCATTAAGGGACTGTAGTAAATTTACGAAATATAGAAAAGGAGACCTAAAGTTCTTAAAAGTTTATCATTTTTCTTTGATATATATACGGCACTATGGAGAGAATCGTGATAACATATGATCTGAAATTGACCTAGGGGAACTAACTAAGTAGTCATAAGAACATTCCAGGTGCAAGTTTGTGTATATTAAAACTTTCGTTTCAAGATGCGTGGATATTTTGTTTTTGCAGCTTTCCTTCTCGGTACGTTTATATATCTTAGGAATTCGATTACTTTTATGTCAGACAAAATGCAAAATGAAAACTATACAGTCTACACAGACAGGATTCTAATACCAACAACGATTATATCTCAACGTTCATAAATTTCTAGCCCCGTGCAGGTCCGGGTGTTAAAAGAAAAGGCCTGCAGCAGCGCTAAGCTTGTCGTATAAGGCGACTAAATAGTGCTCACAAACCTAGCCGGGGACTAGGCACTCTGCCCACAGAGCAACTGGGATGTGTGCCCCAGGTTGTGGAATGGGGTACCCCTGGCGTGTTACATGCTGGGGTTGTCAGGCTTTAATACGGAAAACCTGACCGCAAACCACAGTGGTACACCGTATTGGGAAAGATGCCACGTTCTTGGCACGATAAAGAACCCTGCTGTGGTATTCAATAGGAGTAGGAACCTTTGAGTTCCGCCACAGTTTGCTAAATTGCCCGACCTTACCCATCCCCCCTTTTACCAGTGGCAATCAAAATTTGTCGACCCTATAATCCTTGTGACCCATCTTTTTTTTCTTTTCATGTTCATTTTATCATCCATTTCATGTTCATTGTCTGAATAAAGCTGAAATATTGCTACTCGGACGTTAAACCCCAACAAACAAACAAAACAAAACAAAAATTTCTATCCGGCATTTTTATCCAAAATTTGAAAATAAATTAACGCAATTGTTTTGGTTTTGTTTTTTTTTTTTTTAGTTTTGTTTTTGTTTGTTTGGTTTTTTTTTATTCTTTTGTTTTGGTGTTTTTCTCTCGCCTGAATATAGCTGAAATATTGCTGCTCGGGCGTTAAACCCCAACAATCAATCAGTGGTGTTTTTGTCCTTGCTTGTTTGTTTTGTTTGTTCGAAAACTGTTTTCATGTATTTTTTTTAATGGCAGTCCGGTGCAAGTTTTTTTTTAAACCGGGCTTTTGCCCCGTGCAGGTCCGGGTATCAAACTAATAGGTCTGCAGCAGCGCTAAGCTTATCGTAAAAGGCGACTAAATACTGTTCAAAAACCTAGGCGTGGTTAGGCGCTCTACCAACAGAGCAACTGGGTTGTGTGCCCCAGGTGGTTGAATGGGGTACCCCTGGCGTGTTACATGCTGGGGTTGTCAGGCTTTAATACGGAAAACCTGACCGCAAACCATAGTGATGCACCGTGTTGGGAATGATGCTACGTTCCTCGCACGTTAAAGAACCCTGCTGTGGTATTCGATAGGAGTAGGAACCTTTGCGCTCCGCCACAGGAGGCTAAATTGCCCGACCTTACCCATCCCCCCTTTTACCAGTGGCAATCAAAATTTGTCGACCCTATTATCCTTGTGACCCATCCTTTTTTTTTCATTTCATGTTCATTTTATCATCCATTTCATGTTCATTGTCTGAATATAGCTGAAATATTGCTGCTCGGACTTTAAACCCCAACCATGCTGTGGTATACGTTAGGAGTAGGAACCTTTGCGCCACAGGAGACTAAATTGTCCGACCTTATCCATCTCTCCCCTTTTTCTAGTGGCAATCAAAATTTGTTGACCCTATTATCCTTGTGTCCCATCCCATTTTTTTTTATTTTATCATCATTTCATGTTCATTGTATTATCCATTTCATGTTCATCGTCTGAATATCGCTGAAATATTGCTGCTCGGACGTTAAACCCCAACAATCAATCAATTAAATCGGGCTCTAAATTCAACTTTATTCATGTAACAAAGTACTTAGTTTCTTTTGAAGCGTCTTATAATAAATTTCAAATCCGCTAAGATAATTACTTGTAACATAAAAAAAATACAAATTTTATTTATTCCCATCAGTTCTGGATGTCGTTTAATTCTTAATCGCTTCTAAAATATATAGTAACTCTATTATCTATTATATCAAACACAGGTGCAGTTGAGTGCGTAGAGCATTGTCAGCATTTTGCCGACTGCCAGAACGTCCAGTGTGACGACAAGACCACTCACGTGATATGTGATCATGGAACATGTACATGTGTCGATCATATAAGTAAGTAGAAGTTTCAAGGGTAAATTGCCTGTGTCTTTTAGGAATATCCCCGTCCTATTTAGGTTCCGTCCCAACTCCAAAATAAATATTCCCTTCCTATCTAGGTTCCGTCCCCAATCCTAAATAAATTAAGTTTGTTTTTGTTACGAAAATATATAGAGTTTATGCACTATTTGAATAGCTATATGTAGATGAGCTTTGTGCGTATCAAAAATGGTGAAACTATTACAGTGCTGTTCCACTCCTTTGAAACCATTTATGTAACGATTTATTAGTTCAAAGACGCCCCGTGCAGCTCCGGGTATCAAAAGAATAGGCCTGCAGCAGCGCTAAGATTGTCGTAAAAGGCGACTAAATAGTGCTCAGAATCCTAGCCGGGGGCTAGGCGCTCTACACACAGAGCAACTGGGATGTGTGCCCCAGGTGGTGGAATGGGGTACCCCTGGCGTGTTGCATGCTGGGGTTGTCAGGCTATAATAAGGAAAACCTGACCGCAAACCATAGTGATACACCGTGTTGGGAACGATGCCTCGTTCCTCGTACGTTAAAGAACTCTGCTGTGGTATTCGTTAGGAGTAGGAACCTTTGCGCCCCGTCACAGGAGGCTAAATTGTCCGACCTTATCCATCTCTCCCCTATTTCCAGTGGCAATCCAAATTTATCGACCCTATTATCCTTGTGTCCCATTTCTTTTTTTTCATTCCATCATCATTTCATGTTCATTTTACCGTCCATTTCATCTTCATCGCCTGAATATAGCTGAGAGATTGCTGCTCGGGCGTTAAACCCCAACAATCAATCAATCAATCAATAGTTCAAGAACGTTGAATTTCCACTACATATTGTCACATGATTTAACAGTTGTTTGTGTTTGTAGATCTTTAAAACATGTTTTCCTTATTTTTCTCAAAGTTTATTTCATACAAAACATATTAAAACTTTTGAAAGGTACACGAAAATCTGAATATTGACTAAACGTCATATTTAAACATTCTTTGTACCCTTTCTTTTTTTTAAATTTGGTCGATTAAGACAGGTGTTCGGTTTACCAATGTATGATGTATGGATTATTCAGGGTTTGGTTCGACAGGTGTCACTGAAGTCTGATTATTATTTTGCATATACCAACTTATCTGTGAGTCCAATAAAAACCATTTCGTATTCGTGAGCTAAATACAAAGTAAGGAAATTATCAAAGAGATAAGGGTAATGGGAATACAAAACTGACAAGAACAAAAGAGTACATGCAGAACTAGAAAAAAAAGCTAAGCAAAGCTCACTTTGTGGTCGTCATCAAGAACTCGTGGATCGTTGCAGTGTATCCATATGCACCGTGAAAACTGATTTGTTCAACGTGTCTTAGTTTTCCTTTCCTCTTTCGTCTACCCTGGACTTGACTTTTTAGAAACTAAATAGGAAACCACGAAAGTTACCTCAAATGGAAAAACGAAACTGAAGGCGCACTATGGTATTTTGTAATTGAGAATTTGTGAAAGTTTCACCAAACTCCATTCCAGAGTTTAAGGATGCTGCGGATAAGAAGGTACTTCTATATTGGTCGACTAATGACAAATACCAAATACCAAAAATCATTCAAATGGAGAAGCAAAATAGGAAAAGCGCCCGATGGCATCATGTGGTAAAGAATGTGTGAAAACTTTATAAAACTTAACTCGAGGATTTTAGAAGGTAGTGGATTTGTGTGACACTTTTTGGTCGACCAATTAAGTCCATGTTTTTATGCAACAGGACACCTGAAAAGATATTTAAATGAAAAAAAAATAAATATAAGGTACAGAATTAAAAAAAAATGTGAGAAAATTTTAGCAAATTCCATTTAGTGGGCTAAAATGTAGAACTCGGGAAGGAAGACCAGACCTAACAACGTGATTAATTTTTACCTCCGCCCACGCCATGCATCATGAAATAAATATGTTTTCACAAAAGTTAGTCGCTCTATTATTTTGCCGGACGCCCCGTGCAGCTCCGGGTGTTAAAAGAATAGGCCTGCAGCAGCGCTAAGCTTGTTGTATAAGGCGACTAAATAGTGCTCAGAAACCTAGCCGGGGGATAGGCGCTCTGCCCGCAGAGCAACTGGGATGTGTGCCGCAGGTGGTGGAATGGGGTACCGCTGGCGTGTTGCATGCTGGGGTTGTCAGGCTATAATACGGAAAACCTGACCGCAAACCATAGTGGTGCACCGTGTTGGGAAAGATGCCACGTTCCTCGCACGTTAAAGAACCCTGCTGTGGTATTCGATAGGAGTAGGAACCTTTGCGCTCCACCGCAGTTTGCTAAATTGCCCGACCCTACCCACCCACCCCCTTTTTCCAGTGGCAATTAAAATTTGTCGACCCTATTATCCTTGTGACCCATCCTTTTTTTTCATTTCATGTTCATTTTATCATCCCCCCGTGCAGGTCCGGGTGATAAAAGAATAGGCCTGCAGCAGCGCTAAGCTTGTCGTATTAGGCGACTAAATAGTGCTCAGAAACCTAGCCGGGGGATAGGCGCTCTGCCCACAGAGCAACTGGGATGTGTGCCCCAGGTGGTGGAATGGGGTACCCCTGGCGTGTTACTTGCTGGGGTTGTCAGGCTATAATACGGAAAACCTGACCGCAAACCATAGTGGTGCACCGTGTTGGGAAAGATGCCACGTTCCTCGCACGTTAAAGAACCCTGCTGTGGATTCGATAGGAGTAGGAACCCTTGCGCTCCGCCACAGGAGGCTAAATTGCCCGATCTTACCCATCCCCCCTTTTTCCAGTGGCAATCAAAATTTGTCGACCCTATTATCCTTGTGACCAATCCTTTTTTTTTCATTTCATGTTCATTGTTTGAATATAGCTGAAATATTGCTGCTCGGACGTTAAACCCCAACAAACAAAACAAACAAACATTTTATCATCCATTTCATGTTCATCGTCTGAATATAGCTGAAATATTGCTGCTCGGACGTTAAACCCCAACAAACAAACAAACAAACATATTTTGCCGGACAGCTTTCTAACAGTACCTCCTAACATATTTTTATCGTGTGTGTGTGTTTATTGCAGCTTGTACCATGTCTTCTGACTGTACATCCCAGGGAATATGCCATGGTCATGAAACCCATCACTGTTTGGACGGCATGTGTGAATGTGTGAATGAAGAGAACATCGTCGATTAAATGATTTCAGAAACAACAGTTCATTCAGAGGGTTACCTCATTTAATAAAGAGTACTTGCAATGCACATTATATAATGACGAATTTTTAGATATATATATATTTTGCAAGGTTACAGGAATATCCAATCCACCTGTCTATCATTAGAGTCATTTCAAAGAGTTCGATTCCGAAAAGGAATAATATTTAAAATGCAAATCAAAAAGAAAAACTGAGATCGCTACAACATTAAACACTTTGGTTGTTGATTTGAATAACATTTTGGAGTTTTTTACCTTATATAAAAGAGTTTTTGTCAAATAGATAAAACTTTAGTTCTCTAAGCTAATTTTTAATTGAAAAAAAGTATCATACAAAATATCTTTAACTAAGATTGAATAGTAGTTTAAAAGCTTGAAACATCAAGACGGCATTAAGGCATAGTATTGCTGATAAAACAATTTAATATTGAGATGATCAAACAAAATTTAATTGGTTTTTATTTTCAAATTCTACATTATATTCATATACAGTAACTTCGTATAAATCCGCATTTTGATGTTTGACAGAGAGAGAATTTCACCAGTATTTCCGAGTTGTTGCTTGCTGTGAACATACTCATCTAATTTATTACTCATCCATTCCTTCAAAAAATATAGGTGAGATATTATGGTATACTGATAATTACATTATACCAAATAATCCAGTACAGGTCTATCGGGATGTAAAAATTGGCAATGTCGATATTGTGAAGTCCTGAATACCCGTAGTAATGGATTGAAAGCTACCCAAATCAATCACCTTTTGATTCTAGAAGCATAGTGTAAGGTGAGTCTTTGTGTATTCAAACTGGACGGGACATTAGTAGACATCTTAATACAACGTTGTAATTAATTCTGTCAATATTCCTTTTAACTTAGGGTGTCCATCCAAAGCGTTTGCATTGCGTCATTTTAATATCAGCGGTGATCTTCAGTGTGTATTTATCCTTGATGATAAGTAATTACCAGGTATGCAGTAAAGTAGGTTTAGATATAACATGATCAAAATCCTCAACTAGGTTGCACAAAGATCAATTAAGTCTGACTATAGAATATTTATTTGTACATTAATTCATTTAGATTTCAATGAAGTTAATAGTCTTTTGAAACTTAAGTAACACTATTGCTTGAAATCGTGCAAAATGAGATACATGATTGGAAAGCCAGCATATTTATATTTTTTACTTCATGTTTAAAATGTTTAAGTGAACAGAAATTACCATGTGTATTTTCATATAACCCATAGTCTCCAATAATATATTTTATAGAATGTATTGAAGAATTAACAAGAAGCTTCTACGTGCATGAATCGCTCACCTGGTTCATTTTTTGGGGGCTTCCAAAGCCAATAACTAAAAAAAAAAAAAAAAAAAGAAAAAAAAAGGAGTTGTCCGACAATTTTGACTCAAATTTTATAAGGATCATTTCATCAATTAAATGTTTCTGTCTATTACAATTTTCAAGATACTGGCTAAAAACTGAAAAATTTGTTTGCCTGTCAAGGCCAATAACTCTACCTAGTAGTCGTGCAACATCTTTGATCCAATACAACTTTTGTGGGCCTTATCATAAGGATCATTTCGGCAACTGAAATAATTTGGATAAACCTAACGGCTTTGGAGATATGCGAAAAAACTTTTGTCTGACCCCTAGTTTTAATTACGACAAGTTGTTCGACGGATCAATCCTCATAACAGTTTTCAGTTTTATGCATAATACCCCCATGGAACATTTATACAAAGTTGTTCTTATTGGTCCAGTAGTTTCAGAGCAGAAGAGTTTAGAAAAAAATGTTAGCGACAATGACGATGAAGGACGACGGAGGCCTAGTAATGGCAATAGCTCACATGGCATATGGCCAGGTCAGCTATAAATAAACGGTAGTAACGCTGTTAATGACACTGAAAAACAATAGAAGCCATTGGCTTTTCGATGTGAACTATCTCCTAAGACCAGACGGATTGGAATGAACAATTATATATTTCATCATATAGATTCATAAAGCAACTTTATAACAAAAGTTTACAGGTAAGTATGCAGCATTTTGGGGGTGTATCACATATTATAGACATAACTTGATTCCTACTAAGACTTCTACTTATTGGACAATTAGCTTGTTTATGTAACCCTGTCCTGACTTTAAAGAAAAAATATCAAATAAACGGTAAAAAAATGACAACTAACTGATTAATTCATAACACTAGTTTCGAATTACCTGACAGACATAAATTAGCCTTATAATTAGCCTTGTAAAAGTTCTGATCAATTAGCCTATTTCGATACATGTATATTGTAGCTTAGGGTAAATTGATGCAGAGATAATAGAGGCGCACTACATAAAAAAATCAGAAATTAGAAGTTTGGGTTAAAGTATAACTTCAGACACAATTATAAAAGCAACAGAGAAATTTTACTATACCTTAGCTGAACTATCAATCAAGAAATGAAGAAAAGCGGTCTTAATCGAGAAAGAAATAATTACCGTTTGATATTCTTCAAGTTAAGCTTCGAACAATATATTTTGCTCCTATTAGCCACTGTCGTTCATTATTATTTAGTAACTGGAGTTTTAGTTAAAGGTATTGTGTTATGCAACTATGATTAAATCCCAAAAAGTCATTTATCTTCTGATGGAATGAATGTTTGATGATAGGTTGGACAATGAAAGGCACTTCGAGTCATAAGAGCCAGACTTGATGTCAGCTACAGTTGAACAGTAACATTGATAATAACAAAATCAAGTTGACACGGGAGATATAATCACCACTGTTGAATATTGGGTCTTTGGACGGTTCGCCAGACATTTTGTCAGTTCCTGAAAAAAAAAGGATTAATGCACGTCTAAAAAAAACTATATTATTCAAATTCCCAGTTGTAGCAACATGAATTCTAGTTTAACATTCACTCCCGTGATGGGTATGTTATTCCATTATAAATTATTCAATTTGAAGAATAACAACTGATGTTGAAAGAATTACACTCTAGACATACACTGTTGACTTGATTATTGTCTGAAATAAAAATGAAATAGTCTCCAATATACCCTGTGGTAGTTGTAGAAGACTGTGTACAGAGGGAATATATTCGAAAAATATATGAAAAATTCGAAAGATCTTCTGGGAACCCTCAATTCAAGTTTATTACCAGTATACAATAGCAATGAAACCTATATTTGTCAACTGTATATACTTATATTTCCCACACTCAGTTAAAATCCCGACTCAAAAACATATTCATCGTTGTTACTCCAAAAAACACGGTACAGCTAGATACCAATATGTAGTTCTTGATAGAGATTCCTCATGCTTTGTTAAACCATAATTCCAAACCATCTTCCAAATATACAGAAGAAAATGTTTTAAAAATGCTGGATTTTTGTTATCGACAACATACTCGTCGAATGTGGTGGACGCGGTTTTCAACAAATGGTCGGCATACCAATGGAAACAAATTGTGCTCCTCTACTTGATGATCTATTTGTTCACTTTTATGAGGCTGACTTTATAGATGATCGATCTGATTCAAAAGAAGGAACATCGTTTAGCTACATCCTTTAATCTCAATTTCCGCTATTTAGATGACGCATTATATTTAAACAATCCTTGTTTCGGGGATTTGATACATCGCATTTATCCGAAAGAATTTAAGATAAAGTCAGCCTCATATCTTGATCTACACTTTAAGACCGATGGTAAAAGAAAACTACTGATTAAACTATACGACAAACGCGATGACTTTTCATTCCGTATTGGCAACTTTATTTATATGTGGCACCTGTGAATGATGTTATTATATCATACGTTATGCCAGAGCTTGCCGTAAATACGCAGACTTTATTGTATCGCGATAGACTTCTTACAATTAGACTTCTCTAAAGGGTTATGTTGCTACAAGATTGAAGGCATAACTACAGAAGTCTTATGGTCGTCATCATGAACTCGTGGATCGTGACGGTGTATACGTCTGCACATGAAAACTGTTTTGTTCTACGTGTCATAATTTTTCTTTCCTTTTTCGTCCACCCCGGACTTGACTTTTTATGAGCAACTCGGCGGGTGTTTCTAGAAAAGCAGAGGAAACTAACCCTACCGATGTACCTGATCCATGCTCCCAGTTGATTACTCCTAAGTATTTAACGAGGTAACAAATTGCATTGAAAGTTTCTATTGTTTTATATTGTTTTTTATTGTTGTAGTACTTACTTTTTGTTTTGTTTGGTAAGCTATCTGCAAAATAGAAATGCACAATTAAAAAAGTACGAGCTGCAGTTTACAATGAAGAGATTTTGAACTTCCTGGTTCGACTCATAATTTAATACCATATGTTAAAGTTTAGTGTAGAGCATATAAATTCGGATGAAAGAAGACATAATTTTAAAACAAAATAAACTAAAAAAAAATAGAAATGCTCGCGTGATCAGGTATGTCTGAAGTTTAATTTTATAATACAGGTAATGGTTATAAGAAAAGTCTAAAATTTATATAATGACCAATTATTACGAAACATATAATTAGAAAGTAGGTTTGAAATAATATATATGAAATATATATATAAAAGTAAATAACATAGGAAAGAATACATAGAATTTTGTTTCTGATATACTACCATTTTTAGACTATTTCTTTTCCAATACAGTAAACCAATATAAGTCTACATATTTAAAAAAATCGGCACACTCTCTTTCTCATTTAGAATATATTAAACAGAACAAATTTTCCAGTAAAGTCATTAATCGAAGAAAAGAGTTTACTAAAGCAGTTGAAATTATCGATTGAATTTTAAAATCCTATACTTACTGCCTAATATATTGACAGGAAAGTTTTTGGCTTCATTTTCTGAACTTCTACAAACATACATTCCTTGATCCCCCAAAGTACTTCTGTTGATTATAAGTTCGCTGATCAATGACCGTCCTGGGGGTACTTTCTTATAAATTTGTAACCGTCCACCCCACTTAGAATCATTTGGAACAATAATATTGCCGTTATGAAACCAATCAACATCTTCAGGAGCTCGATTAGACCCACTTGCATTGCATGTCAAATTCACCTTTTGATGTACATCTAGATATGCTGTTCCAGTAATTGAAATGGCTGGGAAAATGGAAATAAACACGCGTTATATGTCATACGCTGCAAAAGAAGAACTTGGTTTTGTACTTTCATAGTTCTATAGGTCTCCTCTAACATGAATTGACGTGTAGTTTTCTATTGTGTCTAGTATGGGCCTGCAACAATGTATATGTTTGTTCTTTATTGTATTTGTTAAATTATGCTATTTTCTGTATTTTGATATAAAGTAATGTTCATTGAACGAAATCATAAGTATAAAATTGTCTTTGCGACCTACGATAAAAAAACACACCGTTCTGTTAATTCTATTTTCATATTAATGCTATACTTACATGGCGTTCGTTCTCTTGCTTTACCTTAAACAGAATGTGTTGATGTGCAAACGTTAAGCAGTGGAATTCAAGGACAATTAAAATACAATTTTTTTTTTCATGTACGAACTTCAAGATAATATTTCCAACACTAACAAAATAATATGAAGGAAACAAGACACATTCAATAACAAGTAGATTTGTGACATTGATCATTTAAATGAAATTTATTCGCAAGCAATCGTTTGCCTTAGATTTTGAAATGAGTTTTAAGCTACATTTGTTTTTATAGTATTAAACTATTAATTCATATTTTGGGAATGCTTAGCAGTACTCATAAGAACTTCTAACAATCTAAACAATTGATAATATGAGTTATTAAATGTCATAAAATTACCAACAAAAATGAAACACCTATAACACCAATGTTATTCGAAACATACCCAAAACCCTCAAGAAGACATATCTCCTATGGTCTGTAGTTGATGATATTTGACATTCATAAGTGTTTGTATGCCTTGGTTTAGCGCTTTTGATAACTAAGTCAAAGTCTTCATCAGTGTCATTTATCCTTTTGTAAACTACAGTTATTGCCGGATCAGACGTCCACGTTTCAACCCCTACTGATAATGGGTAATTTGCGTTTACCAAACGCCACTGAATCTGAAAACAATATTACTTACTATTATTAGATAACACTAAAGAACAATTTCATTATATTGTACATTGTACACATAATTAGCGGTAAACAGTAAATGATTTGATAATGCATGGCTACATATGTTTACCTAAACTGAACATTTTTCATGAAATTTTGATAATACATTTAAAAATGTTCTGTTTTAGCTTGAGTTTACCATATTGTTTAATTGTTGTATATTTATTAATGTCTCAATGCATCACATTTTTGCATTGTTTTATGTTCTAGTATTTGGTCCACTTGCAACCTTCCTATAATAGTGCTTTTACTGAAATGTTAAGCTAGAAATGACGTTAATTGTTTGTGAAGAATCAGGTTTTGTTATAAAGAAAATAGATTGGCAGCATGACAATTTACCTGTATTTGGCTTTATTCCCTTTCTCCTTTAATTCTGCATTAGACATATTCAGAATATTTGTATTATGTCTGACAACGTGGGAATAATATAAATGGGTGTTAATATTTATTGCACGTTTGGTGTTTAATATAGAGAGAATGTACGTCATTCCACATTCTTTATTAAACAAATAATAGAAAATGTCTCATAATTCATACCGCATTCTAAATTGTCTTGTTTCCAAACAGCGCTCAGATGATTTCATCCTCAACTAGCTTATGATCAATGCGGTTTTTTTTTATATTTGTCAATAATAAGTAGTTTGAATCATAACATTCTGAAGACTTACGTCCTTTGTCCTTCGATTTCTTGCTGTACATTTAAGAACTACCCTGTCATGAGTGTAAACTGTCATGTTTTGAATACCTGGTAGTATTTCAGGTTGCTCTGTCATGTGCCAACCTGTATTTTTACCTGATTGCAAATAAAAAAGCATCTTACATTTAGTATTGGTTAAAATTATATATTCTCTCTTATATTAATTCACAGCTTTAAGATATTGTAAAATGCTAATTTAGACTATAGAATTGTCAAAAATAGGGACTAAGTGAAGGTTAGGGTTAGAGATTAACTAATTCATAAAATGTAGGCACTAAGAAAAATATATTTACATAGCTGCATGCCCAGCCGCATTTATATTCAGAATGTACTTAGTCAGGATATGCCGCCTTTTGAACACTATATGATCAATACAACACGCTTCTTTTTAAAATCCTCATGGGATTCCAGTAAAAGAGCTAGATAACAAAATATTCTTCCTGGCAAGTCGGCAATCTACTTGTATAAATAGAAGTCTTTCATCAAAGAATCGATCTCCATTTACTAAGACAATAGAGCAATTATTTATTCTTATTTAAAGATATAGGGATCATTACTTGTCTCCGAACTGAAAAATTACATTATTCAGTTCCGTACTTATTGAACACATCATTACAAAATACCTTTTTTGAAAAAAAAGGGTATTAATCTAATTTATACTAAGTTTAGAGACTACTTTGTTACTTTGAATAGACACTAACATTTAAATAAAGCTTATATTACTGTATTAAGCTTTATTAATGTTCTGTTTCACTCTACAGCGAGACAGACCCATTTGCAGATTTTTCTTGAACATGTTTTATCAATGAATGTATCGATGTACTAAATAGAGTAATGTTCGCTTTGTTACAATAATTGCATTATTTGAATTACTTTGATTATTGATTAACAACTACGAGGTTGTAATATCTACGTTATCATACTACTGTGGAGTACTTTCTCAAATATGGTTATGTTTGTATATGTACCATGTGTGATTTTTTCTTGCACTTCTTGTAAAGATTTGATTTCTATAACTGGGATTTGCTTAGCGTTAACATAAAAACAAATCCATGCAAAAGAAAATGAAAAAATAAATTACTGATTCATTTCATCGTTTTTAGCAGATTGTCTATCCCCGAGATGTATTTAGCAATAATATGACAGATTTAACCAAATTTTGTAGCTTTATGATGTATCCAGTAAAAACATTTACTTCATGTTATTTGTTGGAGTTCAGCTACATCTTTGAATAAATGATTTTCAAAAAAAATAAAACAAAACCTGATGACTTTGGGCAGACGACAGCATTGACCTCAATAACATTCGTACATAATGCTTTATTGTAGTTTGTCCATCTACTGTTTTTTATTTCTGAAGCAGGTGTATATAATTAATCTTGTTTGAATTGAACCATCTCCCGGTCCATTGTAGAAATACAGATAATCTTACGTCTGATTGATTCGTTCTCAGCACATGATTGCACTGAATTTTTATTGTCATCAAAATCAATCGTTTTGCTTTATGACGTACAAAGATATGGACAACTTTGTAAATTAAGCTTTATTTCAGAAATTTGAAACACTATTCTCTTTTATAATTTCTATTGCTGAAAAAATATAACGCCTTAGCGACAACTCTCATACACTTTTTTAATCTTGAAATGTTGAATGCATTTCAACAATACAAAAAAAATACTCGTTGATTAAAAGTTTTAACAAAACCTTCCAAGTATGTCACCATCTACATCATCAGATTAGTATTTGTAAAAAAATTAAACATTTTAAACATTAAAGCAATTAATTTATAAAGTATTATGGAAGAGTAACTAAGCCAAGATTATAGCGGTAATTAAAAGAATGTAAAAATATAAAGTAACTAGAATCATAACACTACAAAGTAACAAAAGCAAATGAGCAACTCGAACTCCACTAAAAACTGGGAGCTTGGACCAGATGCACCGGTTGGGTAAGCGTCCTCTGCTTTACTAGAAACACCCGCCAAGTTGCTCATGAAAAGTCAAGTCCGGGGTAGACGAAAGAGGAAAGGAGACTATGACACGTTGAACAAATCAGTTTTCATGACACAGATGGATACACCGTAACGAAATCGTTAATTTTGCAGTTGAGTGCATCGGATAGATTGATTGATCGTTGGGATTTAACGTCCGAGCAGCAATATTTCAGCTAAATAAAAACAAATGTTTGTTATGTTTATATTTTTTTAACAACTTTTTGTTAAGATAAAAAAAAATTCCTGTCAGAATATCATTTCACAATCTTCATTCTTAAGTTTATCCTTTTGAGGAAAAACATCATCAACATATTCTTACCCCGTGTAGGTCCGGGTATCAACAGAATAGGCCTGCAGCAGCGCTAAGCTTGTAAAAGGCGACTAAATAGTGCTCAAAACCTTTGCCGGGGGCTAGGGCGCTCTGCCCACAGAGCAACTGAGTTGTGTGCCGCAGGTGGTCGAATGGGGTACCCCTGGTGTGTTACATGCTGGGGTTGTCAGGCTATAATACGGAAAACCTGAACGCAAACCATAGTCGTGCACCGTGTTGGGAAAGATGCCATGTTCCTCTCTCGGAGTAGGAACCATAGGGCTCCGCCACAGGAGGCTAAATTGCCTGACCCTACCCACCTCTCCCCATTTCCAGTAGTGGCAATCAAAATTTGTCGACCCCTTTATCCTTGTGTCCCATCCCATTTTTCATTTCATCATCATTTCATGTTCATTTTATCATCCATTTCATGTTCATTGCCTGAATATAACTGAAATATTGCTCGGTCGTTAAACCCCATTAATCAATAAATCATGAACTCGTGGATTGTTTCGATGTATCCATCTGCACCATGAAAACCGATTTGTTCAAAGTGTTATGGTTTTCCCTTCCACTTTCGCCTACCCTGGACTTTTTATGAGCAACGGCGGGTGTTTCTAGAAAAGTAGAGGACGCTTAACCTACCGGTGTACCTGCTCCCAGTTTTTAGTTGAGTTCCAATTGCTCATTTGCTTTTGTTACTTTGTAGTGTTATTTTAGTTGCTTTATGTTTGTAATTGTGTATATCTGTTTCTCATGTCTGGTCTTTGTCCCTTGATTGCGTTCTTTTGATTTCCGCTCGAACCTTGGTTCCCTTGATTACTCTTTAGAAAACTTGATAAATTGTTGTTTGCCCAAAATTGTTCATGCATAGTAAAGGACAAGAACTAACTCACCAAAAATCAGATTAAGATATAAAACGAAAATAATGTGGAATGGGAAATACAAAATAATAAATTACCAAGCCAATACATTACTAAGATTATCTTCAGATATAAAATAAAATAACATACATTGAAACGAAGGCTATACACAACACAGGTTTTTAATGATTGACCCTGCAGCATGTAATAAATCTGTTGACCTTTAGGGTGAATTGTGAGGTTATAATCGTCTTCAGAACATTACACTCAAAACAAACATAAGTAAAGTAAAGGTCATCATATAAAATGTACAAATAAGAATATGTTGATGTATTTCCTTAAAAGGATAAATTTAAGAATGAAGATTGTGAAATGATATTCTGACAGGAATTTTTTTATCTTAACAATAACTTTTTAAAAAAATATAAACATAACAAACATTAGTTTTTATTTACAACTGAATTTTCTCTGGTATCATTTATTCATAACATCGCGCGCCACAAAATTTGGCCTTGTCAATGCCTTGCTCTCTAACTATGGCATATACTCATACAATACTTGAATATTACCTTATCTTTCAAAATTTCCATATAGAAAGGGTTTTAAGTCAACGCAATAAAGGGTTTTATGGCAATGGTTGATGTGGAATAAGTAGAGATGCTTGTTCATGCTATGGATTCTTTCCAATAACCTGACAGCTTATTATAACTTCGTTTGTTTATAGGGTAAAATATAACTGTATAAAAATGGACCAGCTGAAAGTATACTGGAAATAAAATTGAAAATATGTTTCAATTGACACTCGCTACACAAAACAAAAGTCTATTTGATTGTGAAAGTTGCTTCTAAAGACATAGTTTAAATAAAGAATCAATGAAACATGACAGCAATATGCAAATTATTTAATACATCATTCGACTGGAATATAATGTTGCTAATACATATCAGAATCTGGAAAAAAGTGTAATATTATTTATGTATAAAAAAACAATAATCTGAACCTGAAAGATCATTTACTTCAATTTTCTCAAAATTCCTGAAAGAATGCACTACTGAAACAAAAACTTAAAAATTCTATTTCGCTAAAGCAACTCTCAGGTCAACCAAAATCCATATGTTATACACCTCGTAATTTTTGCACAGATACCATGGATAAGAGGAGAAAATCAAGACGCTAATTCTTTTAAGTTTTCGAAACACTTGCAGGAATGTAAACTGTTTTCCTGGAAGCTGACTCTTATCCTAACAATTTTAACTAACTGTCAACCATATCTTAATGAATAATCAGAATAACTAAATATATCCTGAAACCGATAAATCTTGACGGAGTTGTGTAAGTAATTCAAAATAGTATTTCATCTGCTTTCTTTTGGTGGAAATCGACGAAACTGCTGATGCCGTAGCGGATCCAGGGGGTGGTCCTACGTCGCACCGGACGTAGGTCTCGCTGAAACACATTTATTTTATTAGCTAATTAACAAATAGAATTAATCTTTCATCGTCATAATTGATTTCATTGCAATAGCAGGAGGTGTCAAATTGACAGTACAGTATTCAACAAGTTTCACCTGGAATTTTATTGTCAAATCAATTTGTCAAGAAAACTTCAGAGTAGCACAAATTAAAGTAGTTGAACAGACCAAAAACTTCTGCAAATACTCGAACGTTCGTATTTTTAGCCGATAAGATTTCACAATTTTTGATGTTACGAAAGGTTCTTTATAGCAGAAATGCTCATCTGTTGAAGCATCACTTTAAAAAAAAAATAAAAATTCTTCATCTTCACAACCACTAGTTGTCAATTCAATTCTAAACATGGTGCTAGTAATTTTACATGTAAACAACAACTCAGAAATTAACACAAATACAAACTTCCTACTTTAACATCCTTACTTCTAGAAATTAATTCCATTGCTTACCAAAAAATAATTTTTGATGTTCCTAGGTATGGGATCCAGGAGAACCTCTCGGTGTTTTGTGAGAAAGAGATGCTGGCCTTAAATAGTAACCTCCTGAAAATAGCTGCTTTTGCAGTTTGTTTTTATTCTTATCAGACGATGTCATTATAAAAAGAAAACACAGTGACTGATAATTACACATGGCCCATGCAAATGACCAGCTTACAAAACATCAGGAAATATAGAAAAGAAAAAAATAACAAAATTATTAGAAAATGGGCGCTTGATTGTCTAAGTGTGATGGTACTAATGATGACATCATGTATTACTTTTTCACAAAATGCAGAAGTTGTAAAAAAAACCTTGTGAAATTCTGTCATCCGTTGTCAAATGCGAATATTAATGATAAAAACTTGCATCTACGTGGTCATAGAGCTCGATGACTCTCATCCAGCATGTTGACTCTAAGCATACCATTTGATGGAACTCGACTTTTGTATGGACTCGGGGTGAAACGAATCAGTCAAATTTACGTTAATGTTGTAATTCACTTGGGACCACCTAAAAATTTATTTCTGGATCCACCGCTGATATAGAATTAAATATACTTAAAATCCCGTAGTTATGGGATGTAAGAGAACATCTGCTTTGTTTGTTTGTTTGTTTTTTCTTTTTTTTTTCAAATGCTGTGAAGTTTGTTTGTTGGAGTTTAACGCCCGAGCAGTAATATTATATTTCAGCTATGTTCGGGCGATGGACATGAAAGGAGTGATAAAATGAACATGAAACGATGAACGAAAAAAGGGATGGGACACAGGGATTATGGGGTCAATAAATTTTGATTGCCACAAGATAAAAGGGGGGGCAATTTAGCCTCCTGTGGCGGAGCGCAAAGGTTCCTACTCCTAACGAATACCACAGCAGGTTTCTTTAACATGCCAGGAACGAGGCATCTTTCCCAAAACGGTGCACCACTATGGTTTGGGGTCAGGTTTTCCGTATTATAGCCTGAAAACCCAAGCATGTAACACACCAGGGATACCCCATTCCACCTCCTGGGACACACATCCCAGTTGCTCTGTGGGCAGAGCGCCTAGCCCCCGGCTAGGTTTCTGAGCACTATTTAGTCGTCTTTTACGACAAGCTTCCGCTAGAATTTTGGTTCCCTTGGTTTCTTTTTTATACGATAAATATTACGGCTTCTTATTAATTTTAAATTCAACACAGTTTTCGTGGATGAAGCAAATACATGTTATTTCGCTTTTAAATTACATTTACACGGATAAACATTATTTATCCTGCAATGAGGTTATTTGTTAAACGAATAGAGGTATACGATTATTATTTTTTTTGCTGTATCCGTACATTAGCAGGTTATCGACTTTCTGGCTCCTCCCACTCACGTGATCGGCGGAACTACTTTTTTTCTGGTATGCATAAATTAATCATGGCCGCCACCATAGTTACGATATAAACAACTTGAGATTGCGTATCCGGTTAATCTTTTTTTTTCGCCGTTTTGTTTCGTTTTCACTTTTTTTAGCTGAATGAAATAAAAGATTGTATGTAAACCAAATAATGATTTTGTATTTTTTTTTCACCGTCATATATATGGCAAATCTCAAATCTCGTCCAGATTTGATTCATTATCAGTTTGCAGACGACTTCCCGGGTCATTTCAGTCATGTCGGACTCGGAGCCAGAGTGTCCGTCACAATTTAACATACACTGGTCCCCACTTAAAGAAATTGAAGCATTACAAATGTGATAAAACTCTTGAAGAGATAAATGACCAGGAACCTGTTATGCTCTTGGATTTAGTACTGCCTAAACCCCAAGATAATGAATCAGAGGAACACTACATTATAGATCTGCCTATACAACTGCCTCCTCTTCTTCAAAAATCTCAAACAAATATTTCAAATCCAAAAGAAACCAATGCACAAATTTCACCCCTGAAATCTACTGCCATATACCAAACAGAAACAAGACGACTTCCACCTCTACACATGGAAACACAACATAATAATAATAATAAACAGCTTGAGAGTGACACTCCCACAGTTCATCCATCTAAATCTAAAAAATCCAAATCTGATCTAAACACAAATGTTGAAAAGGAATATAATCCAGATTTCATTGACATGTCTGTTGGTGATGTAAACAAATACATCAATGGTCAAGAAAATAAAAACACACAAAAGAAAACTTTAATTGAAGTAGCCATGTTTACAAAATTCCTAAAAGAAATTAAAAATGAAACAAGAGAAATACACACTATACCACCAGTGGAGTTGGATCCGCTCCTAGCAAACTTCATTTTGACAAAAAGAAAGAAAAATGGGGAAGAATATGAACCTTCCTCCTTACGTGACATTATAGGGAGTAGGCAGAAAACTTAAGCGCCAAAAAATATGGGTATTGTATACTTGGGGAAGGATCCAAAACAAATGATGACTTTAATTTGACAAGGAATGCTTTGATGGCAAAACAAAAAATTCTTAAAAAACAAGGGAAAGGAAATAAGCCCAAAAGATCACAGCCAATTACCGATGAGGAAATCAATATGTTACACGAGAAGGATCTTTTAGGAAATGCCAATCCAGAGGCCTTGATCAACACACTATGGCTGAACAATACAGTTCACTTTGGTTGAGAGGTGTTAATGAACACTATAGTTTGAGGTTTGTAATACATATTTTAGTTAATATTGGGCCTTTTCACAACTTTTCATGTTAAATGATGTCTAATTCAAATAAATTCAAACAGAAAATGCCTGTTCCAAGTGAATAATATGATCACATTGTATCATGGAAATCTATCAATTATAAAATAATAAATTTTAAAGCTTGGACATAAATGTACATAGTGTGACATGTTGCACTACTTTGAATATGAAAAAATACCATACATTTATGGTTTAAATTCAAATAAAGATTTTCATAGGTTATGCTTGGAAGGATATTCTGTAATTACAGCTCTTACATGTACATACACAAAATAAATTGGTATTGTAGAAAATTAATCATATGTCAATTTACATAAATGACACAGTTATACTTGTGTCAACTTGCATTACGTGTAATGTACATGTATTTTGAATAATTCCATTCTTACACTTCCTAAATTAGCAATGTAATACTAAAAGTACATGCATTTTATTTGATTTTCAGATTACACATACATTTTTATTCTGATTAATAAAATACCATTCACTTATATTTTACACTACATTGAATATTTTCCGATTTTACATAATAGATTTGTAAGAAATCCATGTTTGCACACAGGAAAATCATTTGTTCACATTCTCTTCTCGATAACTTCATATTAAAAATGCAATATCTACTAAATAAAAACAATTTCTATGGACATCTTCCTTTTATGCACATATATCATCTGATATGAATATTGTTATCCTAAGCATCCCTCCTGTTCCCATAAATTAATGCTGTCACATCATTCCACAGTTCACAGATAGGGTTCGACAAACAAAATTCAACAATGTCTGGGTAGCATATACTGGTAAATACTTCCAACCACCAATGGAAATCTACAAATTGACGAATATATATTAGTTTTCTGGAGTATTCACAAAAATCAAGAAATAAAAATCAACTGGTACGACATTTTGTTTCATCAGATTGTAGTGTTCATTAGTATGAATGAAGGTAGGTTTATACTATGGTAGCGACAGCAAAATAATAGCAAAACTGGCTTCAGCACAGCGACATCACTCTCAAGTTGAATTTTATTAAACATTTCTGCGAAGACCCATTATTTCAGATTGTGATTTATCTAGTTACAGAAAAAAATACCATCACTTAGCTGTCACAACCAAAGTATAAATGCTAGCTTCCAAATATGATGGAAAAGCTCGCCTTATTGTGTTTGTAATGCTCCCAAACTAATTTTTAAGTTTATTCTAATAAATATTATATTCCAGATGGGGTGATGTCAGTTCAATGACAGGATCTGACGGTATCAGATATCTTGAAATGAATGAGCGTCAGACCAAAACAAGAACAGGAGAAAAAAATTCTGACATTCGTGAAGTTACTCCACGAATGTACGAAAGCTTCAATGATCGTAATCCTGTTGCATTGTATGAATTTTATAAGTCGAGGCGACCTTTGACGTGTAGCGGACCGGATGACCCATTTCACCTAGAACAATTCCCATGGAGGACAAACGGTCAGAATGTTGGTTCATCAGGCAAAAAATTGGGGAAAGAAAACTTTCATCCTTGATAAAAATTATACAAGAGAAAGCCGTACTAAACAAAGACAAGAGACTAACAAATCATAGTGCTCGAAAATATCTAGTCAGTAAATTAAGGGAAAATGACATAGATGCAAAAGATTTCATGCAAATTTCTTGACACAGAAATGTCGCGTCTGTTAATAATTACAGTGCCATGCCCAAATAAACATTAACAAATTTCTCATATTCTCAGCAACACAAACAGGGGAACATTGGCAATTCACGAGAAAGAAAACATACCTGGTGCCCGAAAATTGTTGCCACCGTCAGTTCCTCAACCGGTGTTTGTTCCTTCGCAGCCCGCTATACAAATGCCTCAAAACTTTCCTCCGATTTCCGTTAAACATCCTGACAGACTCCGTCTACCATCGTCACAGTGACATTGACCTTCCTCGCGAAATTCAAAACCTTAATGTTCTTAAAATCGACTTTACAACATTTAAAATATTTGTATTTATTGTTCATTTTATTTATTGTCTCTTGGAATTGAATTAACTTTGATACATTGCTTATTTTATTCAAACCGCTTTGACTTTGATTATATGGTGCGGATTGAATTTCAATGTTTACTGAGTCATGCGCCATGCGTATTAATTTTTTTCCTCCCGTTTAACGATGGGGCTCCTCAAAGGATATGCATTTTAAAAATTTATTTTAAAAATGTACACACGCACAAAATTATTAATATAACAGGATAAAAACAATAAAGGTACATTGTCGAAAATTATTGACGATATGTGTATTCGGCTTGGAACGGGGGAAATAGCTCGGCGGAGCCTCGCATTTCCTACCCGTTCCGTCGCCTCATCACATATCTTCAATAATTTCCGACAATGTACCTATATTGTATATTTCCAATGCAGTCCAAAGGCACTTACATGGATTGTTAGAAACAGTTGGCAAGTTATGCTTTCCACATTTTCGTCGTAACTAGCTTTTATAATTATTTCAAAAAATAAAGCTTATTGATTTAATAAATTTTGCTTCCAGACATTATAAATTATTCATAGTGCAATCATATTTCCACTAATCATCGTTAAATTATGTGGAATAATATTTCTTAATTAGTGATATGCAAGTAAGTTGCCGCATGACACTGATTATAAAATCAAGGTGTATTTATTTAAATATACATCACTCAACTAACGTTGATTTGAAAATTTAAGAATTAAAAACAAAAGATTAAGATCAGGACAATTCTTAATCTGCATAAATCAAATCTCAATTTATACTACAGGATTATACTGTCAGGTTAGTAACTGTTGTATACTTACAATACATTTTCAATAACATCCAATTTTACTTCTCAGCTGACATGTTCTCTTATGATCGTTATAGATTTAGTTATGTGATAGAGCGGTGACTAAATTACAAAAACTTTTAACGTGCCAAGTTTAAATAAAACAATACTCCTAAGCATTAAATTAAAGTTTTGTTAGGAAAACTGTAACATCCTAAATACTTTTGGAAATCTTAATCGAAAATTGTCACGAAAACGGAAAATACAATTTGAAACGGTTGTAAAGTGCAAAGCAACGTAAACTGAAATTCGTTTGACATGAAAATCCTATAAAAACTGCGTACATTTAACTTAATGGCACGTGATCGAAATTGAAATGACTACGGATCGTTTAAAATGTGTTATCAACTATGTGCAAGTAATGCAATTAAAGGGGATTCCAGTAGAAATTATTGGAAATCTTATACGTGACATAATCGGATTTTTGAAAATAAAGAATCTGATGATAACCCTAAGGACCATTGTGGTAATAATGTTTGATAGAGCCGCAGTTGCAACACAATTTAAACTGTAATGTGATGTGGTAAAACGTATAAAATTACGGATGTTGATTTAGATGTGCTAAATTGAAATTAAAAAATGCATTTTTGTCATCAATATTTTTTAAATCCATTTTAATAAAATGTATTACTATACATCATTTTATTTTCGTAATGCAGGTTTTAAATATGGTTATATTTCCCTGATTAATGTACACAAAAAGCACATGTATATAAGGAAAATAAAAAAGCAAAAGGGGATTCATGGCCTGTTTCAAACTTAAGTGCTATTCTCTGTAAGAATAAGGCAGTGGTGAAGCATGGTTGAAAAATACACTTGTCCTTCCAAAAATGCATGCTTCAGACCCCTACATAATTTCTTGGTCGGTCTTGTTTCTCAGGACTACCCTCTCAGAAGGACTTCCATATTACTTTACACAAATGTTAGTGTTAAAAGTGGATCAGTGGTAAAAACTTCTCTTCTTATCTGAAAAGTAAGTAATTCGTCATTCCTGAACATACAAATCATTCAAATCCTTTTGTGAACTACATTGGATCAGAGACGTTTAAATGCACATGAGACACTTCTTCGAATCGTATATGTACACGTACGACAGTATCATACTGACAACGTACTCTTTGCTGCATGTTCTTAATGTTCAGTATTTGTAATTATATTACTGTTTCATTTACCTTTCATTTTAACTGTCCTTATGTATCATTCCTCTGGTTTTAGTTATCAGTCTCAATCCGTTTTATCATGTATTTTATAACCGTCAAATGCTAGACTTTACTTTAAAGTGTTGAAGGTAAAAACATTTAAATAAGAATCAGATGGTTAAGCAAAAAAAAAGGGTCAGTTTGTCCATACTATTTGTTGTTTCATATCATGTTGTGTTGTGGTTTTTCGGTACACTTAAACATCAAGGCACTGCTTTTATCAAAATGATATGTATATTATTACAGCATTAGTTTTTCAAGATATTTTGGCCTTAGCGATCAGGAGTACATTTGAATAGTGAAATTCTAAAACAAAATACCGGCAATTGTAATCAAAGCTAAATGACTCGTCACGAAAAGTAGAACAGCCGTAATTTTAAATTATAATTCGATATTTGTTTCAAATTTCCACAATATATATATATATATATATATATATATTTATTACCGAATTCGTTTCCTTATTATGCTTTTCTGTTGCTTATGGTTTATCATCTATTTAGCCAAATCTTCAACTTTTTTAGAGTAATCATGTGTTTCAATTTTTATGAATTAATTTGTAATTTAGATAATAAAATATGGTTCTGGTATCCGTACTATTTTATTGCTGACATGCTGAAATGTATTCATTAATTGACATCTTGACACTAATTATCTATAAATCAGGATCATATTGTTTTATGTGTTCTGTGTGCAATACTTTGAAAGTACTATTGTTCGTGCGGAACCAATTTTCGTGGTTTTCTTGGGTAGACCAAACCACGAAATTTGGTTCCAACGAAAAGGAGAGAATGCAATTGATGTGTATATTGAAAACCTAATAACCACGATTTCAAGAATCCACGAACTTGTGTTTTTCTTCCCTAATCCACGAAAATTGGTATCAACGTATTAAAGTAATTTCACAGTAGCTATACGAAACCTAATTTAGATCTGTGTTTGATATAAAAAGGGGTATCACATAATTTTTAGATAAATACAATATAACCAGAGACCAATTAGCCATGTACGAAAAGCAAAGTATAGTAAGAACAGTATTCAAAATTGGCATGTGAAAGGACAACAGCGATTCATTAAAAACAATAACATAAAACTGACAAACAACTTAGTGAAAATAGCCTTGATCACATATATGAAAAGAAAATAAAGTACGAAACATATTAGGTTATAAAACATTACTCCGTCGGACTTTTCTTTTGTTTCCTTTTTAAATTTTGTTTCCTTAAGCTTAATTCTCTCCGATTGAAAGGATCCCAAAATTAATTTATTACAATCTTTTATTACTTATATAAAAACGAAATTACCGAATAGAAAGGCTACATTAAAATAAGTAACATATGATAAGTTGGAAACAGCGGCAATGGTCCTGTCTTGGTATACACAGTTTAAGTAGCACTCCAGCTAAGAATCATGCAAAATGTGGTTCATGAGTAAAAAGCCTACATATTTTTATTTTTTATATTTTATTTGAATTGCCATAGTAAACAGAAATTAACATTCAGTTTTTCATATAACTCATGTTCTTTGGAGATACCAATTATATAGAATGCATTGTAGATTACAAAATCATGGGAGATAACTCTGTAAATGACTCTCAAATACAATAGAATCTATTAGATTTTCAATGTTGATTATCTCCTAAGAGCAGGCAGATTTGAAAGAATAATTACACATTTCATAATATCGACCCATAAAACAACTTGATTACAAAAATAAAAATATGTAGGCTTTTTTTTTTTTGGGTGTATCACATTTTTCAGATTTTGCATGATTCTTACAAAGACAGCTACTTAAATTTTAAAAAGCTAGGTTTTCTTACACATTTATGTATTATTCCTCGCCTTCTCGTAACGTATAATCAAATGAATGATAATGTGCGCTGATCACCTACTCGCATTAGTTAAGTTCTCTTTTGCACATCTTCATATGCTGCTCAATCTTCTTATGTTATTTCATTAAAATCCATTCAGTGGCTTGCGCTCTTACGAGATTTGTGGACAGATTAATGGACGAAAGACAGACAAGAAAATTCTCATATAGCCCCCTATACTGTCTTCTGAAGAATTATCACTACACTGAATCGGGTAAAAAATGCTACCGTGACATGCTGTATGCTTTAAAGCTATAATATATCTCTACAAAAGCAAAGAGTCAAAAATCATAGTCTATTAAAGTTGGAAATGAAAATTTATCCTCTCATCGTAAAGTTAAAAATATGCTGCTATAAAAAAAGTCGTGTATCTAGATCAAGCTCGTTTGAGGTACCCAACATGACTGGAAAAAGCAATAGAAATTGTGTAGCCGTTATTATTTTTTATTATTATTATTTTTGGTTTTATTTGATTTTATTTCTTTTATTTATTTATTTATTTATTTATTTATTTATTTACTTCTCTTTTTGTATTGGAGTGGGTTCATGTTCCTTCCCTAAAAATTCAAACTCATAATTATTTGTTTAATTCTTAGCTGACTTCAGATTGGAAATAAACGCTTCAACTCAATCCCAGCAAAACATAACCGCTCCGTGGCTATTATGAAAGATTTAATTCAGAAACAAACGCCACACAAACACACAATCAAATGATACCAAATGATACATGGCGTTTGCATAGCAATGAAGAAACTGTTTTTCAATTGATTATGTCAATTCTATCTCTGTAAGATTTAAATTTTACACTTTATTTTATACTCAGAACCTTGGTGAGTGCCTTAGGAATCTGACTTATTTGGTTAAATAAGAAAATGTCTTTAATATGTTTCCAGTTATAATCAGCTCATGTTGATGGATTCAGATAGTTCTCATTTGACTATTTTATATTCTCATCTTCCATACTTAACTGTGAGGTGACAATATTGTTTGGGGTCTCCAAAACTAGATAAAGAATCAACCCTACGAAGTTTTATGTAACAGTAACTGAGTAAGTTAACGACTGAAGTTAAGATATACAGAGAAAAAACAACAAAACCTCAACGTCGTTGTAAAAAAATACATTTTTCTTTCTCTTTCGATAGTTTTGGTTTTGAGTACTTCTTATACAAAACTAATTTGATTATGATCTTCCTACATATTTGATTTTAATGCTGCTGATGAGAGGTTACTCCTTGAAACACGTGTACAGCATTCCGAAATTTACAATATATAAAACTGGTATTTTTTGTATTTAATTTAAAGTTAAAAAGAAAAACTTGTGACCTGATGCCGACCGCACAGAAATAGAACATTCAAACTGGACACTCACTTTCTGTTAAAAAACGAAACAATTATCCATTTTTTCGAAAATATAAGTTACACTGAAATACGATAATATACACAAAACCAAACATTATAACTTATCTATATTTGGGCTCTGAATAAAACCATAAAATGTTTAATACAAGTAAATCTTTCAGTCATCAAAAAAGAGTATCCCTTGAATACTTTAAAGTATTTTACTTGCATTTTCTCATGTGGTATATAAATTCTAAAGAAATTAGTCATAAGAAAGTTCTAATGTAGTTAAAATGCATTCTTTCTTACCTTCGGTGAGTAACAGGAAAGCCAATAAAATCTGTACAATCCAGAATGATCGTTGCACTAACAGATAGTATATGTCCATCACAAAATAAATTTTTCCTTTCAAATATCAACGAACAGAAATAACAACATACAAGTTTATGTAATTTGAAAAAATCTCACATATTCCAAATTAAACCATTCGGACATGTTAATGCATAATGACATATAACGTTTATACTTGGGTTCGATGTGTCTGAATTCTATCACAAAATAAGTAACATTATGTCATAAAAATGTTTCAGCAAAACAACAAACAGTTCACTCTGTATCACTGGCGAATAAAACTTGTCTAGTTTGCTGACATAGAGTCTTATCAAATATGACAAGCAGTGGAAATAGTTACGAATATCGTCCACAGCTGAAAAACAGAAATATCAACTCAATTATCTCATAAAAGATACATACTAAGAGGATCGACCGATATGTGAAGTAACAATACTACAAATACCATTACAGAAATCATGATGCCACCTTTTCACTACCATGTCTTTCAATTCACATTCCTATATCGTGGAATAATCATGAAAATAAAACACATTAAACGCAATGTAGGAGGCTTTATTCTATTAGCGAAAGACATTTATCTGGCGCTTGAGTATTGGGATATATTCTCCTTTAATCGTACTGCAATTATGCCGATCATTATTAATCATTAATGCATAAGCATTAAATTTAGCCAAGAGAATACGGAAACACTAGACGACTATAAGATTAATTTTGCTAATTCAGCTTAGAGAATTCCAGAAAAAATACTATCAGATCGATCCTGTCAAACTTACAAAAGAACTACGCAATATCTAATTCCTTAAGAGCTGTGGATATGGTCTAATTAGATTAAACATGTACTAGCTTTTTATTTTCTTTAATTACTAATTCATCATTCTATTATTTACCGAATTAAATTAAAGAACATTAATAAATGTTGAAAAACTTATTTCTACAACTAAAACAGCGCTAATTAATAAAAAAACGTACAAAATGTGTCACCATTTCAAGTCATTTTTACGATAAAAAAATCATTTATCAGACGAACAGACATTCACGGTCGACGTCTAAGGACGGATGCGTATGTATTTCATTTACTTATTTTTCTTTCTTTTTTTTTTTTTTTGTTAAACAATATTTCTGTGGTTAAACTAATAAGCCGTTGTCAACGAAAGTAGTTGTCCTACATATAGTATGACTCACATATATTTTTTATGTATCTATATTTTAACTTACGTTTTTTTTTATGAAAATAATGAATATTCTAGTCACTTATATTCCTAACCGGACGTCAATGCATCTTCATCCTATTTATAGATGTCATTTTGTCGAGTAGTTTTACAAACAGAAAATAATTTCAGCTGGTTACTCAAATGACTTAAGAACACACACTATAACCAGCGAAACTATTTCATGTGATCATAAATTCTTTAGTCAATATAAAAAACTGCTAAAAGAAGGGCAACACAATTCGAATGTTTTCTGTCAATATAATACCTTAATGACAAAATACTTGAATTCTCATCGATTTTATCCTTTACGGCCTGAGACAAGTGTTTTTCTGGTGATTAATTAGGAGAAGAGCTCTTGAATTATCCCCGGAAATTGATACGTTGGTGGAACGTCCTATGACTTCATTTCAGATTAAAATGTATGATGTGCCGTAATAATAATGCTAAATTACAATTCAGGAAATCCATTGTGACTATCTTATTCTTTTCATAAGAAATCAAAGATATACTAGTTGTATCTTACTAATTCCGTGGTCAAAATGATAGATATGGAACTAAATATCAACGCATTCATCTATTATAGCTCAAAGTTAACAAGATATTTGGTATATAGAAAAACTTTAGTTCAACGTGATCTAAAGATATATATAAATTGACCGTTTTCCAGAGTATTTAATTCTATATTAGGTTCAGCAAATAACTTTTTCTATTGTTAACAAGTGTGGACACAGACTGGTATTGCCCAAGGGGCAAGTATGAACGCAGATTGGTATTGCTCGAAGAGCAAATTTGATTGCACATACATACGTTTTGTCTTGAATGTGTTTGCATTGTATAGAAAACTCCATTTATTGATATCAATAATTGAATTATGCGTATGTCAATAAATATCCATTTACATGTTTACTAAACATCTAAATGGGGAAAAATCTACAATTCCTTTCCATAACCATAATTCAAGTCATATACATATAACAATGCTTCTTTCTTGAAGGTGTACTTGCATGGATGTATTGAACATGATATGTCATGTTAAGGATTGACCATATCACTTTATGTACGTTCGCTTGGTAAAATTCTGGACTCTCAAGTCTGTTTTTTAGATTAACAGAAATAAACAGTGTGGTATCTGTCAGTTACATGGATGGCCCTGATTTGAAAACGGTATGGGTCATAAATTCAAAATTAAATAGGAGCATCCCTTTAGTAGTTAGTAAAATCATATCAAAATTGCATAACAATTGATCAACCATATTTAAAGGCATCGCATGAAAACCAAGTGAATATGGACGACGACGACACGGACTCCGCCGACGATGACGCCACTGTTAGCACCATTCCAATATACGACCGAAATTTTTTTGAACATGTATACGGTCTTTGATTTTACATTAGTTCTAGTTAAACAGTTACTGTAAAGTTTTTCTACTAACAGTCAAGTACTCAACATTCAAAATTCTTATGAATCAAAATTATGAAGGACTTTAAGGCTAAATCTATCGATACTGGCTCACAGTTAACACTTCAAAATCAATATTTCAACTAAATATTGTATCAAACAATTTTATCAACTTCTAAATAACTTGAAAAATGTTTCCTATAGTACTTGTTTCAGAACCAACATAACGTGTATGTACATTCAGTACTTCACAACACTGTCATTAACTTTAGAATCACTATTTCATTTAATCCTCTAAATCTTCCTCATAATGCAACAGAATTTAGTTATTTTTACGTGTGTAGTATTAATGTCTTGATACTTAATAAAAATCCGCACCCTTTTAACAAATATTTAAGTATGAATGTGACTAAAATTATATTTTTATGTACATGTACAAACTTTACTTTATTGGCATGAAGTTATGAACAAAAAATAGTTTAAATAAAAATCATATTAAGAGTTGTCAGTATATGCAGTCTGACATATACATATATAGCAAAACTAAAAATCGTTGGAGCTCCTCGGGAATGTACTTACATGTACACTGTACGTTTACGTGTACATAATGTCTATATGTATAATGTAGAGTTCCCGAAACTTCATGTTACAGTAATGGGCAGCTAAACCCCAACAAACAAACAAACCCTACCAACCCTCCTTCAGACACCCTATCCAAAAGTTTTTATTTGTTATTTTGAAAGAAAAATAATGATATGATTGATTGTTGGGGTTTAACGTCCGAGCAGCAATATTTCAGCTATATTCAGACGATGAACATGAAATGATGATGATATGAAAAATGGGATGGGACACAAGGATAGTAGGGTCGACAAATTTTGATTGCCACAAGAAAAAGGAAAGGAAGGGTAGGGTCGGGCAATTTAGCCTCATGTGGCGGAGCCCTATGGTTCCTACTCCGGGAGAATACCACAGTAGGGTTCTTTAACGTGCGAGGAACGTGGCATCTTTCCCAAGACGGTGCACCACTATGGTTTTCCGTATTAAAGCCCGACAAAAGTTAACTTCTAAAGGAGAGTAATTTGGCATTAAAATCATTTATATCATTTATAAGTTTATAACAATTGACACATAGGTTTGTTTTATACTTTTTGTTCTATCTGACCTTCACTACAAGGAAGAAGCTGCACAAACTGGTCCGTCTTGTAAAAGTTACATAAAATCTAAGAAACCCAATCGTACGACATGATTATAAGAATCCTTACAAAGCTTCAGTTGTTGGTTGTAATTTACATTAACCAACTAATTTTTATTACTTGATAAGTAATATAAGAGACTGGACGACCTAGATTAAACAATTGATGCAGAATTATAAAGGGCAAGCCTGGTATAAATGAAAGAGTAATCAAGGGACAAAGACCAGACATGGAAAACAGACATACACAACAAAGAACATAAAGTAACTAAAATCATAAATACAAAGTAACAAAAGCAAATGAGCAACTCGGACTCCACTAAAAACTGGGAGCATGGACCAGGTGCACCGGTAGGGTGAGCGTTCTTAGCTTTTCTAGAAATACCCGCCGATTTGCTCATAAAAAGTCAAGTCCGGGGTAGACAAATGAGGAAAGGAAAACTATGACCCGTTGAATAAATCAGTTTTCATGTTGCAGATGGATACACCATAAAGATCCACGAGTTCATGATGACGACCATAAAACTTCTGTATTGACGACTTCAATCTTGTTACAACATAACCCTGTCCTAGAAGCCTATTTGTTAGAGTTCTAGCGCGATACAAAAAGTCAGCGTAGTTTCGGCAAGCTCTGGCATAACGTATGAGTTGTGATATGAACACTCCGTACACAGGTGCTGTAGGCATGTTGCCACAGATGAAAGGAAAGTTGACAATTTTGAATGAAAAGTCATCACGTTTGTCGTAAAGTTTGGTCAATATTTTCCTTTACCATCGATTTCGAAGTGTAGGTCAAGATATGAGGCTCACTTCACAGTGTCTGTAGTATCCTTTATCTCAAGTTCTTTGGGGTAGATGCGATGTATCCAATCCCCAAAATTAGGATTGTTTAAAGAAAAGACGCCATCTATATAGCGGAAACTGAGATTAAAGGATTTAGGTAAACGATATTCTTTCTTTCGGATCAGATCAGGTATAAAGTCAGCCTCATAAGAGTGAAGGAAAAAAGTCAGCAAGTACAGGGACACAATTTGCTCCCATTGTAATGCCGACCGTTTGTTGAAAAACACGTCCACCACACTGGACAAATATGTTGTCGATTAAAAATTCCAGTATTTTGTAAACATCTTCTTCTGTATATTTGGAAGATGAAAAAAAAACACGAAAGAAATTCATGAAAACCGAACACAGGTAAAACAATGCATTAGGAGATAACTGTTTTGTATTAAATGATATAGGAAGCGTAAATCGAAGACTTGACGGTGTCAAAGCAAATTTAGTTTACTGGCGATTGATAAATCAGGATTGACGACGACATAGCGTTAAACACAAAACGGATATATCGCTTCTAATGCAACTGTCAAATATATCTGAAGTTAAGATTTTTTTTAAATAAACCTGCGCAAGGGTAAGTAATTTGAGACAGCTATTGTGAAATTGATGCCCTGAAATTATACAATGAAATGCCTTGTAACAGCCAGTAATGCGTTAGATTGGGAGTATCTTCACAAAATTTCTATCAGACACGTTCTATACAAGCTTGAAAAAGTTATAAAAAAGAATAAACGTTAATAATTGTTTCCTTCTTTTACAAAAATGTAAAAGCGGTTTCAACAGAGGCTTGATACGTTTGTTAGAAAATACGATTAAAATACAATGTTCACAACATACAACTGAAAGCTATAGATGGTGAACGATGGTCAACAATATAAAAAGGACCTACAATAGCATCAAATTATTATTTAAAAAAAACTAAGTCAATATAAAATGGATTGTACATGCCAAGTAATTGAAAACTCATTGAAATAATAATTATTTGATAAAGAAAGGGATTATAAAAATTTACATTATACTTGAATATTTAGTATATATCAGTACACCAGTTTTCATTTCATGATCTGTTAATCCCTTTGCTTAACATGAATGTTTTATAGAAAGTAGTGTTTGATCTGTAGATTTCAGTATTAAAAAAGTTTCACATAAATTAACTCGCTGAAGACGGATTTAACGAAATATAGAAGAAACATATTTCATTTAGTATTCTTAAGACACACTACCAGAGTCCAAGCTTCTTTGTCATTACGATATTAAACAAAGGCTAAATTAAGCTAATAGGTACCACTGTAGCTGACCTGTGTATATCAATGGAGATAAACATAAGGTATTGTATGAAGCAAACTTTTTCTTGTCTGACGTACCCCAAATTCATACCGGTTGGACACGAGATAAGCGAAAAGGTCAATTTTTACATGGTAATAAAACATCTGGTCATTCGTTAGGACCATTTATTCCATCGTATGATAGTAGGAATTTACAGTTTCCAATAGTGTCTTTTAGAGGGATAATGTCTTAGATGTGTTAGGGTAATGTGAAAGTAGTCATGCTGATCTCAGGGCTTCAAATCCTGACCTAGTATTTTAAACTTCGTGTGATCATTGGTCAATAATCGAGAGAAAAACAAGCTGGCCGTTTGTTTTAAAAAAGGCAACGCGACTCCGTCATATTACATTCAGATGAGACTAGGTCCATAGAAAAAACGCTTCCTAAAGCGTTTTAGATGCGTTACGGTAATATGACAGTAGTCATCCTAATCTCAGGGATTCAAATCCTGAACTATTGTTTCAGAGAAATTCTTTGGAGAACGATGTCATGTAAGCAAATTTTGCTGATAAACGTTTCAGAGTCTCACATGAACTTGAAGGGTGGATCGCTATTGCTAATCAGTTATAGGAGAGATGGCAATGTCGAGGTTGATGTTGTGTTCTTAACTGTAAGTAAGTAACTGTATCTTGATAAAGGTTCCAGTAGTTCCTGTGATGATAACAATAACGATTGTCAATACTAAAAGCATTGTAATGATTTTTGAAATGGACAGTCTCACCTAATAGAAATTCTATACGTTTCACATTTAACTTCATTTTTCTAGGACTGAAATAAGGAAGGGTAAATTGCTATAGTGACTTTTATTAGTAGGGGTTTATGTAAATCGACTGTGGCTGATACGATATGATATTTTATATATTTAAATGTTTACTATATTACTTAATACTTATCTTTGTACAGTAAGAATAGTCTGGTCAAGTATTAGTCTTCAAACATTGAACTTTTTTTATTTAAAATGGCGTTATTTTTTCGTTTAAATAATCGGGATAAAAATTGCTATATTTTAGTAGCGATACCTCAAGTTTTGATTTAAATGTGTGGAATCCTGTTTATTTTCAGTAGTATAGATAATCTAGGGATGCTTTGTAATCAACAAGAAAACGTCAATTTTATCTATTTCTTTCATTGGACGAGTCGGCACTTAACTTACTATTTTGAATTATTCCTTTAGAGAAACAGTGTCTCCGAGACAAAGGTAATTCAGTTATAATTGGAATTTACCGTGTTTCTAAAGTTTTTATCCGTACAGCACATACCTTTAAGGTTGTTTTAGCTTTTTCAGTAAGCCAAAAGCACAAATCACGGCAACGAAGGCCATTGTTTACGGTAAATAATTCCTTGCCGTATATCGGTTTATTGTCGTGAAATGTTAACGTAACATGCGTCAAGCGGAACATATAAAATGGAATGCGCGTTTGATATTCTTCAGTCGTGATTCGACTCCATAGATACGTAGGTACCCACGAATATAAAAAAAGTCCTTCTTTATTTTATTTTATTTTATTTTATGTGACGCTGCAGAAGTGTTCAACAAGATTTTTATAATAAAACTTTAACATTTGAGTTACTGATGTAACAAAGTCTCGAGAACAAAGCTACAACCAACTTCATTTCGGTAGCTAACTTTACAACAACGCTACTGAAAGACCTACATGTAGGTATTCTAAGTGCACAGAACTACATTTAATTTTGTAGTGAATGCCGTTAAAAAGCCTTTATATATATTTAAGTTCGATTCATTGATTAATCAAAACTAAAACTGTACGAAAAATCAAGACTCGTTACCACTTACTCCGATTTAACAAATATCTCATGGCTAGTTTAAAATAACGTACCAAAAAACTGGAGCCACTTCCCTGAGTTTCACATATTGTATACGGATGTAAATTATGTGAATTTATTTGGAACTTGTGCCGTTATCGAAAGTATAATAATAGATTGCTACATTTATTGCGCTTTAGTCGTTATTTATCAAACACAAATCGTGACTCACTTGAGTCCGTCGCCAATCAGACTTATGGTGTCGTTTAAAACGTTAGGATCTTTCTTATACGTTAAAGTTGCTTCAGAAGAAGTGTTACATTATGTTAGTATAGTACGAACAAACAAATTATATTCAATATCCGTGTAAGGAAGTCTCTCGCTAGTGCCTATGGCCTTCTTTGGACAACATTGTCCCGGTCACATACTGATGCTCTAGTATTATCTGATAATGGTTTCATGACGGCACGTCTGGGCTTCACAGACAAGAGCCGCCCTGGAGCCTAAATCGCTCACCTGGTTAAATGTTTGCTTTTCCAGAGCAATAGCTCTAACTAGTTGTCCAACAATTTTGACCCATAGAAGAGTTCGATAAGATTTATCATAAGGATATTTCATTAACTGAAAGTTTCTATCTATTATTGTTCTCAAGATATTGACTGAAAAGTGTTAAAAACATTGTTTTTCGTTTTTCAGGGGCAATAATTCTTACAAAGAGTCGTCCGACAACTATGATCCACTTTCAGACTTTTGTAGACCTTATCATAAGGATCATTTCAGCATATTGGCTGAAAACTGTAAAAACAAAACAATTGTTCACTTTTCATGGGCAATAAATCTAAAAGGAGTCGTCAGACAACTTTGATCACTTGAGACTTTTGTAGGCCTAATATTAAGGATCATTTTCACAACTGACTAATTTGGCTCAACCTAACGGTTTCGGAGATACACGAGAAAAACTTATGACTGACCCCTTTGTTTTATTTTAGTAATAGCGGTCATGTTTTCCGACGGATAAAAATCCCCTCATCAGATCTATGCAGATTACCCTAAGGATTATTTATACCAAGTTTAATTCTAATTCGTCTTGTAGTTTCAGATGAAATTTTTTTTAAAGGAAATAACATTAAAAATAGGGATAAAGAAAACTTAGAGGAACCAAGGTTCTAGCCGAAATCATAAGAATGTATCCCAGGGACAAAGACAAGACAGGGAAACAGAAACACACACTTAAGATAAGAACATAAAATAACAAAATAACACATACAAAGTAACAAAAGCAAATGAGCAACTTGGGCTCTTCTAAAAACGTCAAAAAGGGACAATAACGCCAAAATGGCTCAACAGATTAAAAGGAAAATTCGACGAGAGATAGATTTCACCATGTTAAACACTTTTTACCAGGTCAAAATTTGGCTAAACTAAACGGTTACGGTGACATATGCAAAAACTTCTGTCTGACTCTTTTTAAACATTTTTAGTACCTGGGCAATGTTTTTCGATCGACGGATCAAAAATTCCTACATCAGTTCTGTGCAGAGTATCCTAATGGACATTCATACCAACTTTGATTCCAATTAATCAAGTAATGTCAGAGCGGAAGATTTTTGAAGGAAAAAATGTTAAAAAGAGCAGAAAGACGTCGAAAAAGAGCAGTAACTCCAACGTGGTTTAATAGATCAAAAAGAAAAATTGACTACAGATAGATCTCATCATGCTAAACACTTTCACTCGTCAGAATTTGACAAAACCTAACGGTTTCGGAGATATATGAGAAAAACTTCTGTCTGGCCCCATTGTTCTTTTTTTATTTACGGCGGCCATGTTTTTCGACGGATAAAAAATTCCTTCATCAGTCGAAACAGGATACCCCAAGAAACATTCATGCCAAATTTAGTTCCAATTAATCCAGTAATGTCAGAGGGTAAATGTTTTGAGAAATTGTAAACGTCGACGGACGCCAAGTAATTGCAATAGCTCACATGGTCTTCTTCGTGTACGATTTGGAGGCAGCTGTGCAACCAATTTACTCAAGTTTATATTCAGATTGAATTTTTTAAGCATAACATCCTCCTTAGAGATTCAATATACTTTTTTACATAACAGCCTTCTTACTTGATAATTGATTTCATGAACCTACTAATACAGAGTATTCATTTTCTTCTTTATCTTATTTTATTTTATCGAAACTCCCTTAAAAAACTACTGACCGGCTTACGTAATATTTGTAAGGTTTATCAAACCAGTAGAACAATCTGGCGGATATAATAGCGTTCCTAAGATGGTACTGTCAGACAAATTCATTTTTACCGGCTGATATACCAGAAAACAAAAAGGAAAGGGTTCAATATAATGGAAGACTCGTTCTTTGTAATATATTTATTGCTTCTGGAAAATGAATGATCTAGCGACGAAAAGAAAGTTTTACATTCCATACACAATGCGATGAAATGTCAGTGTTTCTGTATACAACCTTGTCGAACATGGTTGGAGTTAATTAAACAATGAATTTACACAATTGTAATATAACTAAGGTTAATACAATGCTCTATGATCCGCCAATCTAAAACCAAATTAGATAGGATATTATCGCAGTAGGCTTGATTAAGTCCAGCCATCTTTACTCACTAATATTGACTTCTCAATCTGCTATATGTTCTTGGTAGACTTCTTATAATATCTTAGGCTAGATTATTAGGTGTACAACATATTATATGAAAACTGCAACATTCTACATGAATTTTGCATTTTATCGAAAGGAGGGTTATAAAATAGTCCAATATGATAACTTTGTCGGTACACTTACGTTAATTGATTGATTGTTGGGGTTTAGCGCCTGAGCAGCAATATTTCAGCTATGTTCAGGCGATGAACATGAAAGGGACGATAAAATGAACATCATGATGATGAAATGAAAAAAAGGATGGGACACAAGGATAATAGGGTCAACAAATTTTGATTGCCACAAGAAAAAAAGGAGGGGTGGGTAGGGTCGAGCAATTTAGCCTCCTGTGGCGGAGCACAAAGGTTCTATCGAATACCACAGCAGGGTTCTTTGACGTGCGAGGAATGTGGCATCTTTCCCAACACGGTGCACCACTATGGTTTGCGGTCAGGTTTTCCGTATTATAGCCTGACAACCCCAGCATGTAACACGCCAGGGGTACCCCATTCCATCACCTGGGGCACACATCAAAGGTGCTCCGTGGGCAGAGTGCCTACCCCTCGGCTAGGTTTCTGAGCACTGTTTAGTCATCTTTTGCGACAAGCTTAGCGCTGCTGCAGGCCTATTCTTTTGACACCCGGACCTGCACGGGCCCGGTACACTTAAGTAAAGTATTTTGAGGTATGAATTGCTTTTTCAGTTAATTTCACCCATTTGTACTCTCTTGTTAACTTCCATTTGATTAATTGTGTTTGTTAGTTGTTGTATTTTTTATTATAATTATTATTGTTCTCTGGACTTTTTAAGATGCATGTTATTACTGAGTATTTTTCATGATTTTATTATCTATTTGTCGACGGTGTGAGACATGTTTTTGTCTTCACAACTTCGCTTTTACATTTTCTATTCTAGAATACATGAACCGTTTTCTTTAGTAAAAGTTGACTTTCTAACGAATCCTTTCACAAAACAATTTTCCAGCCAATCAGAACGCTTGGCTTTTAAGATATAGGAAAATCTCAAAGTAAGATTTTTATGAATATATGGATGTATAATTTTATTGTACCTTTTTACTCCATATCAACTTCAAACTTAAGCAAAATTGTCTGAAGCATTTATTTTCATTATTTAATGTAATTAGAACTAGCCCTAGAAATGACAAATAATCTTTCATAAATGCATATTGGATGATGTTATCCTCTTTGTTTATGTGAATAGAGATATTAGAACTTAACTTTTAGAGAGAATTCTATAAAATGCAACTGACGGCACCGGAGTAGAGATGTCCTTTCGGTGCGGTTGTTTTTTGTTTTAATCAATGTATAAACTTAGAATAAGCACGATTTTAGAGCAAGTTTGACGAAAATTAGAATTTGAAATGAAGCATATTCTGAATCAAAATGTTGATTGATGGTAAAGAGCTATCCAAAAAAAATCGTCTTGGTAAACGCATTTTTTTCTTTTCATATACTGTATATTAGGTATGTTTTATAGCCGTGATATTCATTCCTCCAACATAATGATTCTAATTTCTTTGTGTGAAATAATATTTTATAAGACCATGTTCACATTATTATATTAACAAGTATATTAGAACTAGGGAAGTTAAGAATTCATTTAATCGTTATTTTGTTGGAAGAGTAATCAAAGGAACCAAGATTCCAACGGAAATCAAAAGAATGCAGTCCAGGTCCAAAGATCAGACATGGAAAACAGACATACACAACAAAGAGCATAAAATAACCAAAATAATACATATAAAGTAACAAAAATAAATGAGCAACTCAGACTCCACTAAATTGGGAGCATGGATTAGGTTCACCGGAAGGGTAAGCGTCCTCTGCTTTTCTAGAAACCTCCGCCGAGTTGCTCATAAAAAGTCAAGTCCAGGGTACACGAAAAAGGAAAATATATCAATAAATCACTCTTAACATTCCTCCATAAGATATTGCAATACAAAGATATTGTTGCCCAAAGGAAATTATATTACCTTAATTCTGTCAACATTTTACAAAATGTATAATTTTATCTTTCACCTTTACTGACACTGAAACAAAGCATTATAAAGCTTTCTTGGGCAATCGCCATAAGAAAAAAACATTACCTCATTTCTGACTTAATTGGTATAAATTATGGCCTTATTGACTCTTTAAAGTGAAACTTTAATTAGGGCCCCGCCACGAAAAGTGGTGGTTGCCCTACAGTGATCAGTCTGTCCGTATGTTACATTGATTGATTGTTGGGGTTTGACGCCCGAGCAGCAATATTTCAGCTATATTGAGGCGATGAACATGAAATGGAAAATGGGATGGGACACAAGGATATTGGGGTCGAAAATTTTGATCGCCATTGAAAATAGGGGAAGGTGGGCAGGGTCGGGCAATTTAGCCTCCTGTGGCGGAGTGCAAAGGTACCTACTCCTATCGAATACCACAGCAGGGTTCTTTAACGTGCGAGGAACGTGGCATCTTTCCCAACACGGTGCACCACTATGGTTTGCGGTCAGGTTTTCCGTATTATAGCCTGACAACCCAAGCATATAACACGCCAGGGGTACCCCATTCCACCACATTGGGCACACAACCCAGTTGCCCTGTGGGCAGAGCGTCTAGCCCTCGGCTAGGTTTGTTTTGTTTTGTTGGGGTTTAGCGCCTGAGCAGCAATATTTCAGCAATATTCAGGCGATGAACATGAAATGGATGGTAAAATGAACATGAAATGATGGTGAAATGAAAATTGGGACGGAACAATAGGATATTGGGGTCGAAAATTTTGATCGCCACTGGAAATAGGGAGAGGTGGGTAGGGTCGGGCAATTTAGCCTCCTGTGGCGTGGCCCTATGGTTCCTACTCCGGAAGAATACCACAGTAGGGGTCTTTAACGTGCGAGGACGTGGCATCTTTCCAAACACGGTGCACCACTATGGTTTGCGGTCAGGTTTTCCGTATTATAGCCTGACAACCCCAGCATGTGACACGCCAGGGGTACCCCATTCCACCACATGGAGCACAAAACCCAGTTGCTCTGTGGGCAGAGCGCCTAGTCCCCGGCTAGGGTTCTGAGCACTATTTAGTTGCCTTTTACAAGCTTAGTGCTGCTGCAGGCCTATTGTTTTGACACCCGAACCTGCACGGGTCCCCCGGCTAGGTTTTCGAGCACAATTTAGTCGCCTTTTACGACAAGCTTAGCGCTGCTGTAGGTCAATTCTTTTGACACCGGAACCTGCATGGGGCCCTTACGTAACAAACTCGTGTCCGAGCTGACTTTGTCTTTCGATGCAGGCTTTGATATTTGGCATGTCGGTAGATCACGTAAAGACAACGTGTCGCGTACCATGGATAGTGGCCTTTGACCTTGAACTTCGACCTTAAAGTCAAGTTCATGTTTTTCAGTGACAAACTCTTGTCCAGGCTGTAACTTTTTTGTCTTTCGATGTACGTTTTGATATTTGGCATATGGGTAGATAACCTTAATCCATTTCGTATATTATTGCTTATTTACCGCGGCAGGGCCCACAGAGATTGATTCCTTCTCAATCATTTCTAGTGTCTTTCTATATATGGGAGAATTTATCACTTCAGGAGAGCACAACATCCGTTTCTGGTGAAAATACACAGCTAGCCTAAAAAGGAGGGTTTTTGTTTGTTTGTTGGGGTTTAACGTCCGAGCAGCAATATTTCAGCTATATTCAGACAATGAACATGAAATGGATGATAAAATGAACATGAAATGAAGAAAAAAAAGCGGGGTCACAAGGATAATAGGGTCGACAAATTTTGATTGCCGCTGGAAAAAGGGGTAAGGTTGGGCAATTTAGCCTCCTGTGGCGGAGCGCAAAGGTTCCTACTCCTATCGAATACCACAGCAGGGTTCTTTAACGTGCGAGGTACGTGGCATCTTTCCCAACACGGTGCACCACTATGGTTTGCGGTCAGGTTTTCCGTATTATAGCCTGACAACCCCATCATGCAACACGCCAGGGGTACCCCATTCCACCACCTGGGGCACACATCCCAGTTGCTCTGTGGGCAGAGCGCCTAGCCCCCGGCTAGGTTTCTGAGCACTATTTAGTCGCCTTATCCAAGCTTAGCGCTGCTGCAGGTCTATTCTAACACCCGGACCTGCACGGGGCTAAAAAGGAAACCTTGCGTATGTGTGAACAGAAACATAACTATGAACACAAGTGTTATACGCAAATCGGTCTTTTTTTCATTGTCTGATTAACTAAGGAATGTTGAACTTTCGATATAATGTATGTACAAAATATAATCATAATCAATCTTATAAATCATCGACTTAAATTCTTCTCATTAAACACCTTTTTTTTACTTCAAATCCATTTTCTTTAAACAAAGTTCTTGTTGTACTTCAGTATTCTTAAGTGAAACCTTTTTCGAATCATTGACATTTCGATTAAATGTGTCTAAAAGTGTAACTTTGTGTATGTTTCACCTTTGACCTGCTAAATGCTACTTGGTGAATGTGCTGCATGTATTATTCTGAAATAATCATGCATTTGAAGTAAATATATCATTTTACTTCAACAAATGAATTTACCAATATTCATGAAACTGGCATTCTCCAGTTTAAAAATCTCTTTTTTATGTGACTTTCCCTACTTCAACCAATCAGCTGTTTCTGCTTAACCTTGACTTAAATTTACTTAGTTTAAGGATACGTTCTCCCGGGGGTAACAACTGACAAGGTTTGATATGTAGCAAAATGCATTTACCAATTTTCCAAACGAAGTTTACATTATGACTTTTTAAGAAACAACCTTTTATTTCAGTACTACGTTTTTCTTTTTTTTTTTCTTTTTTTTTTTTTTTTGTTTGTTTGTTTTGTTTTTTTTTTCAAAAGAAAACAAAACCCTTAGTGCATCCTCTTTGTACTCATACTCGAAAAAAACCATTATTTTACTTTTTGGGGGGAGAATAGTTCCAAACATAAACTGTTGATCTATTAAAGCTATATTGATTCTCTGTCGCCAGGGATGTAAATCAGACATTAAGGTAGGACAGAGCTCATTAATCATCATTGCTTTACTTGATGTTTGACGTTTTTAACAAACGTTTGTCTGATTACAAGAAAATAAAATCTGTGAACCGTCTACAGGAAAATTCAACAACTTTGTTTTTGTCTTGACAACATATTTCAGCTGTGTCATTGAAGTTTGTGCAAAAGATTAAATTAGAAAGAAAAATAGCTGTTTTGAAATATCCATTTAGTGACAATTCCTTTTTTGATTCATCTGAAGTCCCTAAAGGGATTTGTTTTATTTCATCTGAAGTCCCCAAAAAAAAAGAATGGCATCATAATATGACCAAGCAAATGTTTTATGTCGCATAAAAATGAAATATGACGAGACGAGATGAAGCTGTTTTTATTTAGTATGTTTTCTTCTCCTGTATCTCAAGTGGCATTGCAAGAAAACATAAAATGCTGTCATATAAAGTAATTAACCTATAGAGTAGAGTACGGCTTGTCTGTCGGTACTTGAACTTCTTGTAAGCATTTTTATTGCTTGCTCTGTCGTTAAAAATGACAGCTTTCTTACTGTCGTGATTTTCACTAAAAGCGGTTGAGTTTTATATTTTAAAGATCTAATCCATAACAAAGTTCTAATGTAACTTTTTTAAATCTGATTTTATTTGTGTTTTTAAACTTGCGTGTCATTGGAAGCATATAATCAAATCGTTCTTAGAACTTAGAACTTCACGTTTATTGTAAACAGTTAGATACGATTGCCATAAAAACGAAACCAATATACTCTCGCAGATCTATAAATGATGTCTTTCCATTAATCTTCAAAAAGATGAGCCCAATAACAATAATCGACGTTGGTCTTTCCCTTTCATGTTTTGATTTTTCATTGTTTTATTCCTTTTATAGCGATATGAATTTAAGATGAAGATACGAAGTAAATAGGAGTAAATTCACTTGCTAATACAGTGGAAACAATATACATATTGTTCATCTCCCAACAGCGACATACCATCTGTACCTTGCTAAAAATCCGATAAGCTAATTATGGAGCATTATTTTATCTCAACATTAAACTATCAGTACAATAGTTGTATACGACCGTTTACGCCAACCCGCTGCGAGAAAATTATACCACCGAGACAGAATTATTTCATTCCGCATGTTTTGTGTCCAAATTATCCTGGACACGGCATTTATAACACAGTGGATAGCTCTTGCTTCCATTGTTTTAATATGTTTACCAGGTCGTTCATTTTCTTCTATTTTTGTTTTCTTTACTTTCGGTTCAGAACGTTGTTTGATTGCGTTTCATGATCCTTGTCCTTTCCCATGGTGATACTTCTCAATCGATGGCCAGTCTTGCTATCACTCTTCATTCAGATTAAAAGGGTTGTATATTAAAAAACATACCAACAAGCTTATATATAAAACTGTCGCCAAAGACAAGGAGCCAGAGGAAAACCTTTACAGCTTTAGACAGAACTCTTGTTAAACTGATGAAAAGAATGATTTCAAATTCATAAGGTTCCAAACCATTTGTATTTAAGTCTAAATTACTTTACACTCTCCAACTCAATTTTATAAAACGTCTACGTGTTTAATTTTAATAATAATCAGACACAAAACAATTGCCGTTTTATGACATTCCTAAAGCGTTTTATTGTTTCTTTATCATTTTACCTCTAAATCTTAAGAAGGTTTGAAACTTCATATATACGATCAAGGCACGCTAAACTTACCAAGAGACGAATTAAGGTGTAATTACTGGAACCATACATAATGTATTGGTCGCTTGATAATCTGATTACCCAACATGAATCTTTATTGATTGGCTCTCAGTACGTACTGCCTAATTAATTGACAGGAAATCTTTCCTCTCTAAACTTAATTACTTATCAACGGCCGTAAATCCTTTTGTACTCTCTTATCGTGTGATTCGTCTCGCATTGTCAAAGCCGTCAAGCCCTCTGGTTATCCTGCACGGCAATGGCTTCCATTACCATTAGCGTGTAATATTTTCTTTTACAATCAACTTTCTATTGCTGGAATTCCAGTTAAGCTAAAAGGGCTTCTGTTGATAATACCAAACGAAATGATAAGCAATCGTTGAATTATTTCTAGACTCAAATTCTTCAATAGTAAGTAAATAATCTGTCAGTCGACTGCAAAAAAACGCAACAAATTTTGGCGTATCGATTTCAAACCCTTGCATGCACGGAGATATCCATATTACTGCCTTACTAAAAGTTTTGTAAAAGAAAATCCTTACACAGTTCATGTGAAAACAGCTCTGTTAAGTACATTTTAGTAAAATAGAAAAGAATATACCTAAGAAATTGTTGTTCTGACATAATAACTGATTGTACCTTGGAAAGACGACAATACCCTTTTAAACGTTTGTGTATTGATAGACCAGATCATACGCTGATGATCAAACATTATGAAATTAACATTTCCATCAACAATTTCATACTTTTTTTTAAATTTTATGATATATACAATATAATATACAATATAAACAATTTAGGGCAATGAAGTGAAACTTGTGAAAGATGAAAATTTATAAATCTCAAATGGGTATATCCATAAATTCTGTGACACTTGCACCCTAGTGCTTTCAGTACCTTTGTGTGATTTTCTAGCATTTTTAAACATGAGCAATAATGTGTAAAAATTCCAAAACAAGAACTAGATAATGGTACTCGTGGTCACGCAAATTTTCAATGCATAGTGTTGTTAAAATTGTGCCTATCTTTCGTGCTATTGTTGATGTCATGATTAATTGTAAGATTGTTCATTGATTTCTCAGTCCCAGTTTTCTTTGTTTACACATGTCTGTTAATAATTTAAAAACCATGTGATACCATTATCACTCAAAACTCATTACCAGCAAAGGGTGATTTTGTGCGTGACTTTTAAATGAAATCTCGTTCTATTTTTTCTGAGTGGAGTACTGCTTGGCACCACAGAATGCACGTGAGATAAAGTTTGCTGTATAATTGTTAGATATAACACAGTTAAATGTGTGATTTATATCTATACGTTTACAAATTAATAAGTACATACAGGATTTTAACCCAGATCAAGGCCAGTAACAACGCAAGCTAAAAACAAGGCAATGAGAAAATAATTATTAAGACTTCTTACCAGGAACTAGTGATTTGTGAAAATATTGAAACCTATTAAAATACGATTTAAACTAGAAAGGATTTACATGCAAGCCCACTTCACATGAGCAATCTTGTAAATCACTATAATCAACAATAAAATTTGATTTATGAAAGTAACACTAGCATAAAAACAAATTATTATCCAAATTGGCATACCCTGGCTGATTCCGCTACTCTAAATACAAACATCGGTTGTGATTGGAAAATGCATATGTATCATAACAATATAGAATTCACCAAAACAACTATTTACTTATTTATTAATGCAGTATTTGAGCAAACATGGCAGTGCTCAGATATTTGAATTTCCCAAAGATTTGTTTAAATTGGATACGTTGACGTCTTTGTACGACCATGCCTCTAATCAATTGCATGATATATTGTCAGTTTTGCCAACAGAATGTGATATAAATGTAATTTTCTAACTTTGCCATATTTTATTTCTTAACCAATTTTAACAGCAAAAACCTGTTCAAATTTGTTATGAAAACATGCAAGTTAACATATAGTGTATGTTTTGCAGTTGAATTCAATCATGCAGGATCATGTGCAAATGTTTGGGAAATGTGTGATTCCTAGAACAATTTACTAAATCTTGACGGCAAAGGTGCCAAAACGTTTCAAGCCGAGATTTGTAGGTATATCATTCTAAACGGGTTGTGCATATTTGAGCTAACAATACCTCTTTCTTACCGCCTGTACCGTCCCTAAATTCGCATGAATAAATTGGTGTCAGCTATTAACAGTACCTTATGATTAATCGGGTTGAGAATATTTCAAAATATAGAAGAACGGGGTTTTTTACTGTGGCAATGTCTGACAGGGAAGTGTATTTGTCAATTATGAATCCAAGAATGCTGTCAACTACGTACTTAGGATGTTTTACTTAGTATTGCTACAACCCACTTAAACAGTTATATTGTGAACGGACACATCCTTCTGTGCACTTTTATCAATTAATGTACCTTCTAAGAGTTTTTCGCATTGTGCCGACTTACAATTTATTAACATACTTATAATTAGTTGCTTACTTGTAAGACAACTCTTCAAATAAATCCATTGTATCCAGAGGGAAGAATGTCTGTAGTCAAAATAAGAGAGTGGTGTCCCTAATATATCTGAGATGAAAAAAAACTGCCTATGACAAAGACACTCTCACAAAAGACTTTCAACCAAACCCAAGCAAAATAAATGTCTTCAATGTAAAAAAAAGTGCAAGAACTCAGGTTGAACATTGGTTATTTGGTTGCTTTCCAATCCTTTCCAAAACGTCTAGTTGTCTAAAGCACGTAACTGATCAGTTTAGCTGTCTATCGGCTTCTTACATCTGTTAGTAGTACGTTCATTAAAATTTAATTTAAAGTCAACTATTACTCCAAGAGCTGATGTAGCGTTCCGTTTTTTTTTTTTGTTTTTTTTTTAAGTTCAAACGCATAATGCCATCGCCTGAAATTACTTTTCAGGATTTGTCTGCATTTCGTTAAGAGCGAAATAAGAGATAAGAGAAACACTATCATTCACCAAAGTTTGATAATAGTAAACCAAAATGTCGTCAGATTTCGAAAGTGCGTAATTATACACATCACAGTAGAATATGAACAATTACATAGAGAGGTTATTGCAATTAAATGGCATAAAGGTACTCAATACATTTGAAGATTGATTGATTGATTGTTGGGGTTTAACGTCCGAACAACAATATTTCAGCTATATTCAGACGATGAACATGAAGTGGATGATAAAATGAACATGAAATGATGATGAAATGAAAAATGGGATGGGACACAAAGATAATAGGGTCGACAAATTTTGATTGCCACTAGAAAAAGGGGAGGGATGGGTAGGGTCGGGCAATTTAGCCTCCTGTGGCGGAGCGCAAAGGTTCCTACTCCTATCGAATACCACAGCAGTTCTTTAACGTGCGAGGAACGTGGAAAAGCGAGGAAAGGCGACTAAACAGTGCTCAGAAACCTAGCCGGGGGCTAGGGCGCTCTGCCCACAGAGCAACTGGGTTGTGTGCCCCAGGTGGTGGAATGGGGTACCCCTGGCATGTTACATGCTGGGGTTGTCAGGCTATAATACGGAAAACCTGACCGCAAACCATAGTGGTGCACCGTGTTGGGAAAGACGCCACGTTCCTCGCACGTTAAAGAACCCTACTGTGGTATTCTCCCGGAGTAGGAACCACAGGGGGCTAAGCGGTATTTGATTATTGTTGGTGTGACGCATATCAAATCATCTTCGGATGGTACCATTCATCGCAAGGTACGATGTCTGCTTCAACGTCTGCGAAGCTCCCTTCAGGCAAGAATGCACTAGTCACACTTAATTTTTACAGGTTGTAAAAATATTTGAATGTGAAAATGCTTCTGGTAACTTTGTTCCATCAGGTCATCTTCCAAGGGGAGAGATGCTGACCAAATCGATGGGTGGACCTTCTGATCAGAAGGTAACGCATCTGACAGTGGCTGGTCTAATGCAAAATTCTTCACCAGAAACCTCAAAGATCACTTCCTATCCCAGGTTCCTAATTGAAATGAAAAATTCTTTTCCTACTAAATGGACATAAATGTCATGTTTCCCTTCCTGTGCTAGACTGGGCACTAGATATTAGTCTGCATGTACTCCTGGCTCACATTTCACACTCTGTACAACCATTAGACGTTAGAAGTATGCCAGATAATTTGCACTGCAACACCAGGAAACATGCAGTCATCTTCTAGAAATACTGAACAAGGATGTCATTGACAGTCGATGGTTAGTTCAAGCCAAAGTATTTCGTTCAGACCCTAATATAAAAATTGATGATACTGTGATGAATGTTGAAGTTGATGGTGATAATGAGACAAAGTATAAGAATAGAAAGAACTGTACAGTATGACGAAACAAAAGTTGAGAGGTAGGTGAAGAAAACAGTAACTGATTGCAGAAAGGGTCACAGAAGAATGAAAGCTCTCCCTTTGATAGTAAACTAGCCTTAAAAATGATAAAACAGGTGATAACCTTTTATCCCATGCACTTACAGAAAATCGACTTATGGTTGAAAATAGTACAAAATGGTAATTAAGCACAACTCAAAACATTCTTAAGAAATTTAATATGCTTAACTCTAATAATCAAGAATCACATCAATTTAATATTTCTTTAAAAAAAAATGTGACATTCAAGATAGTAAAATCTATGAAGAATGAGTTATTAAAATTGGTTTCAGCAGCTTCAAAGCAGTGAGAAGTTGAGAACATATCAAATTGATACAGGGAAGATATATAAACGTATAGATCGCCTGAATATAGCTGAAATATTGTTGCTCGGGCGTTAAACCCCAACAAAGAAACAATAAACTCTGAAAGGTCTGAAAAATTCCCAACGATCTTAGAACTGTCAAATTTGCGATGCAAATTTTTGGTCGTTCCCTCCGCGGGACTCCTCGAACCCGTACCGCTGTGACGTCAAATTTGCATCGCAAATTTGAGTTCTAACATCGTTGGGACTTGTAACTTAGTACATCGGATTGGAGCAGTGTAGCGAATAGAGTCGTCACATTCTGAGACGTTGTATAATATTGATTTGTTATGACATGCATCATTAATTTGATCCTCTATCCTACATAATAACACCTAGATGAACTGTCCCGTACTACCATACATCGTGTACTAAGTTACAGCCCTAGATTAATCCTACGAGGAGGAATGACCCGGGCCAGCGAAACCTAAATTTTTATATAGCCTAGTTGGCCGAGTGGTCTAGGGCGCTGGACTTAGTGCCAGTGTTGCCATTTTTTAGACATCACAGCGGTACGAGTTCGAGTCCCGCGGAGGGAACGACCAAAAATTTGCTTCGCAAATTTGACAGTTCTAACATCGTTGGGAATTTTTCAGACCCTTCTCTATATATATATGAACTGGGTTGTCTCCCTCGGTATTAATTGTATGTAGTCTCTATTTACTCTTTTTTGTCAGCTATATTCTTTCTCAATAATTATTTATGTATATATTGTTCTCTCATGCACCATGTGTTTTTTTTTTTAAAGTAATTTGAATTTGTCTTAATTTTCAGTTTGCATTGCCTAATCCTTGAAACAATGTGGTATTATACAAAGCTCATGAGAGTATGTTACCTATTAATAAACAATAGTTAATTTCACTGCTATCAGTCGAAACAATATACAAACCTTCGTAATGTATAATTCCACGTCCATGGTATATAACAAAAATAATTCGAAATTGACTCATATTTACCGTTTAAATATAAGAAACTTTACTCACTGATTGACATTTGGTTACATAGAGATACCATCTGAAATCCAAAATTGAATCTATTATACACAATATAGTTTGTTTTTTTATTAAGTATGGACACATACTGGTATTTTTTCCAAAGGAGCAAGTTAAAACATATAGTTTTATTTGTATTGGTTACACGTGATTGGTTACAATTTGAAATGTTGCATTTATCTAGTATATTGGTAATCGGAAACAGAAATTATGTTAGATCCCAAGTCATACACGCTAAAAGCTTTCATGTAATCAAACCAAAATGATTTCTGTACACTGTGTGTTTTCTTTAAGTCTGAGTTACATTGTCTTTTATGCATGCCATAACTGTTAAAGAAAGCGTTTTGTGGTAACATTGAAATGTTAGGGGTTTTCACTCTTTGAAGGTCTAATATTGTCTTTAATTTAATGAAAGAACGGACGGAAACCTTATGAAACGCTTGACTACAACCCGTACATCTTAATTTATTTCTTCTTTTTACTCGATATTTTAAGATTTTTATTTGGAATGATAGTAATTTATTTTTGAAAATTTAGGATTTTTTTTAAATACAAGCAAGGCAAATATATATTATAACGTAAAATATTTAACTTCTTCCTTGACATGGTGCTGAAGTCCTTACAATGTTAGACTGATACACTGCTTTGAAGTGAGTCGAAATGTTGTATTTCGTGTATTTTTATTGTGCTGGGCTTCAATTACATTTTGTAATTACTAGTACATTTTGAGTAAACTCCAATTTAAGGGCAATTCAAAGGGGTGATAAATAGGTAACTATCATTTATTAGATTATTACTGGTTGGAAAATGTTTCATACGTATATTCAATGGTAGTAGACAATGTAAACTTATGGCACAAGGCGTGTTTATCACTTGAACAACGTTACAGATATCTGTATCTCTCAACGATAAGAAAGTGTGTTAGATTGTAATTTGGAAGATAGCTACCAGTGACCTAGAGGACATAACGCTTTTATTTCCACCATCGCATGTGTTTATTACATCATATTTCTAAAATATTTCAAAGATATTTCAAATATTTTTAAATATTTAAGAAATCAAAGGGATTATATGTTTATCACTACAGGATGTACTGAGAGATGTTACGCTTTAAAGTACTGTTTAAAACACAGTAAGTACTAGAGGATGGTTTGTGTAAAAAAATGAACAAATGTGTTTAACATTTGATGGTAATTTAACTCCTTCGTTTCAGGAAAAATTTGCTGTATTTTTACTTTTTAGTTCACCTGGACTAAAAAATCGTGCGAGTTATTGTTATCACTGTGCGTCTGTCATTGATTTCATTTTAATACAATCTCCTCTGAAACCGCTTACTGGATTATTACCAAATTTCGGCACGATAATCCTTTGGAGTTTTTACTTTAAAGATTGTGTTGATTATGCAACCAGCCCCGTGCAGGTCCGGGTGTTAAAAGAATAGGCCTGCAGCAGCGCTAAGCTTGTCGTAAAAGGCGACTAAATAGTGCTCAGAAACCTAGCCGGGGGCTAGGCGCTCTGCCCACAGAGCAACTGGGATGTGTGCCCCAGTTGGTGGAATGGGGTACCCCTGGCGTGTTACATGCTGGGGTTGTCAGGCTATAATACGGAAAACCTGACCGCAAACCATAGTGGTGCGCCGTGTTGGGAAAGATGCCACGTTCCTCGCACGTTAAAGAACCCTGCTGTGGTATTCGATAGGAGTAGGAACCTTTGCGCTCCGCCACAGGAGGCTAAATTGCCCGACCTTACCCATCCCCCTTTTTCCAGTGGCAATCAAAATTTGTCGACCCTATTATCCTTGTGACCCATCCTTTTTTTTTTCATTTCATGTTCATTTTATCATCCATTTCATGTTCATTGTCTGAATATAGCTGAAATATTGCTGCTCGGACGTTAAACCCCAACAAACAAACAAACAAACGATTATGCAACCCAAGCGTAAAACATGACCTCCGTTGTTATTTTTAGACGGTGCGGTTCAAGTCACATATTTTTTAGCAACTCGGCGGGTGTCTCTAGAAAAGCAGAGGACGCTTACCCTACCGGTGCACCTGGTCCATGCTCCCTGTTTTTAGTGGAGTCCGAGTTGCTCATTTGCTTTTGCTCCTTTGTATGTATGATTCGAGTTGCTTTGTGTTCTTTGTTGTGTATGTCTGGTCTTTGTCTCTGTATTACATTCTTTTGATAAACGCTTGATTCCCTTGATTATTCTTCTTTACATATATCTCAAAACCTATAAGAGAAACTGGAATTTAAATCATAAGTAGGTTTACTTGAATCATGTGACAGATATGGGATTTTGTCTGTATCTGATATCAAACCTGGAAACTCATTTTAATTTCAGATAAAATGGCCGCGAAAGTACTCACCGTTTTAGTGATATCATTCATTGTGTACATTGTATATATAGTTGTCGGATTTGTCTTGAAAAATACAGCACTGATTGTTAATCTCCACTTCAACAAGAAAGAATTCGAAAGAGAAAATAAGAAAAAACAGATTCGTATAGCTTGGTATAAACTACCACCTAGATGGCTTCCATCGTCATTTAACTTCAATCAATGTAAATTTTCCAATTGTGAACTTTCCAAAAGAGGTGGTGTACTTTCATTACATGAAGCAATAGTTTTCTTTTATCGAGGGATTGGAAATAAACCTCCTAGAAAACGAAGTGGACAATTGTGGATTGCTTGGACGGCAGAAAGTCCAGCCAATGAAAGAACGTTACCACAACTGTGGAACGGATTATTTGACTGGAGCATCACATACTCGAATAAAAGTGAAGTACAGCACCAAAGGATTTTAAGTAAAAGACAGAAGTCCTTTTATAGAAACTACTCGGAAGTATTTCGAAAGAAAACGAAACTAGTGTCGTGGGTTGTCAGCAACTGTAAAACGCAATCCTTACGACAAAAATATGTGAAAGAGCTAAAAAAGTACATTCCCGTTGACATTTTTGGTAGGTGTGTAAAATCAAATAAAAATGTCTGTAGTAAAATCAATAGAACAGATTGTCACATAAAATTGTCAAACACATACAAGTTTTATCTGGGATTCGAAAACAGTTTGTGTAAGGATTATGTTACAGAAAAGGTTTATGACAATTTTCTAGAAGATAACTCAATGGTATATGTAGCGAGAGGTGCTCCGAATATCGAGGATTTAATTCCTGATAATACTATCATTAACACAGCTCATTTTAAGAACCCTGAAGAACTAGCCAATTATCTTACTGCATTAGGTGCAAATGAAACCGCATATACCAAATATCTAAGAGAAAAAGACAAGTATGAAATGATTAACAACAGAAACATTAGAAGTTGGTGTTCTCTTTGTGAATTACTAAACACCTATCAGAGTAGAAAACTAAAGTGGAGCGGAAGGACTTTCCCAGATTGGTTTGGTAAAAGTATGTGTACCAAACCGAAAGATATAACATTTTAATTAGATTGTTTACCAAGGCTAAACAGAAAAATTTAGAAATTTTATGAACATGAATTCGATGCACGATAGCTTTGTTTCATTTCGAACTATTAAACAACAGGTCATTTGAATGTTCAGAAGGTGTCGTTCGTCACATACTTTCCCCGTGCAGATCCGGGTGTCAACAGAATCGGCCTCAGCAGCGCTAAGCTTGTCGTAAAAGGCGACTAAATTTTTAGGCTAAAAACCACTAATTCCATTTCTCATAGGCTTCTATGCTAATTTCACAATATTCAATGGCTTCTCTGGACTTTACCTTAACTTTAACCTGCAGAGGACTATATATCAACATGATTCTACATATGTCAGCTCACAATCCTCAAAGTGGCATGTGGGGTTAGCAAACTTGCAGTGCAGTACTGGTCACCGGAAGTGAAGGGTCTATAAATAGCATGGGAAATCCCAGTGTTTTCACAAGATAGGGGTATATTTAGAAATCATTATGGAGATTAGACTTCACATCACAAGAAGCAAAATCACCTATTAAATGTACAGAAATGTTTTTCCTTTCAGAAACTGTTTATATTTTTTAAATAAGATGAGAAATTTTTTCACAGCACTATGAGAAACAGAAGTAATTTCTGCGTAGGACTATTTTTGCGTACGTTCCAAATGCTCATTGGTTGAATTGGTGGTCTGTAACCTAAAGAGTCACTCTCTGTCTTAGAAAAAATATATAACTATACAAGTATCTTCCTATACACATACTGAATGCATTTGCAAAGTTTCGGTGAAATGTGACAAGCACTTTTTTAAATATTTGATTTTTAAATATAGGGTAACCAAGTTGCACGAGCAAAAAAGTCACAATATTCTACCATACTTAAATGCATTAAATATTTGCAAAGAACTTTTTCTGACTTTTCAAATAAAAAAAAATCAATCACAACTTGTTTTTTAACAATATTAATGAAGAGATAGCCTTTAAAAGTAATCATTTCCTGAAAAATTGGTCTATTTTTAAAAATTCATTTCTGACATGCCTCCCCCTTTTTCTTGATCACATGTCAAAAACCCTAAATCTTTCAATTTTTACAAAAGATGATATCTTTGGCTTCAAATTTGTAAATGCAGTGTTTTCACATTAAAACATGGCCAGTAAATGGCACCTAAAGCAAAAGAAGTACTCAAAAATGGATTTTCCATGTTGCCCTAGGGAAATGCTTCTATGTCCTTAACCGCAGTAATGAAAGTGAGCTTTTCCTCATTTCTAACCAAATTTTTGCTCATATCTATAAAAAACTTGATTTCAAGTGCTGATTACCACCATATTTAGGTAAATATAGCCCTCAAAGTTTAATATTTGATATTTTTACTAAATTTTCTACACTTTTTACTAGATAGGACATAAAAATCAGCCAAAAAGACCAATTTTCCATAATTTGGACCTATAACTTCATAAAATGCATATTTTGAAAGATTTTAGTAGTGTATTCCTCTTATGGCAAAGTTTGCAAGATCTTCAAGTAGTTTAAAGCTATTCCAGGAAACTTTTCATTTTGCCATGGCTTCAACTTAAGGCTAGAAACCACTAATTCCATTTCTCATAGGCTTCTATGCTAATTTCACAATATTCAATGGCTTCTCTGGACTTTACCTTAACTTTAACCTGCAGAGGACTATATATCAACATGATTCTACATATGTCAGCTCACAATCCTCAGAGTGGCATGTGGGGTTAGCAAACTTGCAGTGCAGTACTGGTCACCGGAAGTGAAGGGTCTATAAATAGCATGGGAAATCCCAGTGTTTTCACAAGATAGGGGTATATTTAGAAATCATTATGGAGATTAGACTTCACATCACAAGAAGCAAAATCACCTATTAAATGTACAGAAATGTTTTTCCTTTCAGAAACTGTTTATATTTTTTAAATAAGATGAGAACTTTTTTCACAGCACTATGAGGAACAGACGTAATTTCTGCGTAGGACTACGTTCCAATGCTCATTGGTTGAATTGGTGGTCTGTAACCTAAAAAGTGCTCAGAAACCTAGCCGGGGGCTAGGCGCTCTGCCCACAGAGCAACTGGTATGTATGCCCTAGGTGGTGGAATTGGGTACTCCTGGCGTGTTACATGCTGGGGTTGTCAGGCTATAATTCGGAAAACCTGACCTCAAACCATAGTGGTGCACCGTGTTGGGAAAGATGTCACGTTCCTTGCACGTTAAAGAACCCTGCTGTGGTATTCGATAAGAGTAGAAACCACTGCGCTCCGCCACAGGAGGTTAAATTTCCCGACCTTACCCATCCCTCCCATTTTCTAGTTGAAATCAAAATTTGTCGACCCTACTATCCTTGTGTCCCATCCCATTTTTCATTTCATCATCATTTCATGTTCATCGTCTGAATATAGCTGAAATATTGCTGCTCGGACGGTAAACCCCAACAATCAATCAATCGTCACATACTTAAACTCAAGGCGAATGAAAAAAAAACACCATGAGATACAAACAGAAGAAAAAGCATCTTATAGACCATCCAAAAGGAGGTAAACGAAGGGTAATAGCAAAATTACTGAACTGATAAAATCTACGCAGTAGACAAAAGGAAATTCCATATAACAAATGGCAATATCTGAGTAAAAACCGTTAAGTTGGAAACCACTGCCATGGTCGGGACTTAGTACAGGCATTTCCATAATGATAACTCGTAAGACCGTGTTATAAAAATAACTAAATTGTGTGTCATTTCAATTTAAAACAGTGACTAGGAATCTAACTCGAAATGGCGAAAATAATCAATCACGAGTTTTTCTTGTGCAATATCAGTTAATCTCAAGCGTCCTCGTTAGAGAATGTTTAAATCTTACCCTCGTGTGTCTGAAATTCCCTATCTTGTTCTTGAACTCGCACAGGTGTTAGATTCTTAAATTCTCATATTTCCTAAATGTGTTTATAGTGCTGCCTGCGAACATACATTAAAAAGTGCTTCAAATTTCGAGTTGAACAATGGGCCTAGAGAGTATATGGTTGATTGATTTGATTGTTGGGATTAAACGTCCGAGCAGCAATATTTCAGCTACATGTATATCCAGGCGATGAGCATGAAATGATGATGAAATGAAAAATGGGATGGGACACAAGGGTAATCGGGTCGACAAATTTTGATTGCCACTGGAAATAGGGAGAAGTGGGTAGGGTCGGGCAATTTAGCCTCCTGTGGCGGAGCCCTATGGTTCCTACTCCGGGAGAATACCACAGCAGGGATCTTTAACGTGCGAGGAACGTTAAACCCCAACAAACAACAAAGAAACAAACCCAGTTGCTCTGTTGGCAGAGCGCTCTAGCCCCCGGCTAAGGTTCTGAGCACTTGTTTGTTTGTTTGTTTGTTGGGGTTTAACGTCTGAGCTGCAATATTTCAGCTTTATTCAGACAATGAACATGAAATTGATGGTAAAATGAACATGAAATGATGATGAAATGAAAAAGGGATGGGACACAAGGACAATGGGGTCGACAAATTGTGATTGCCACTGGAAATAGGGAGAGGTGGGTAGGGTCGGGCAATTTAGCCTCCTGTGGCGGAGCCCTATGGTTCCTACTCCGGGAGAATACCACAGTAAGGTTCTTTAACGTGCGAGGAACGTGGCATCTTTCCCAACACGGTGCACCACTATGGTTTGCGGTCAGGTTTTCCGTATTATAGCCTGACAACCCCAGCATGTAACACGCCAGGGGTACCCCATTCCATCACCTGGGGCACACATCCCATTTGCTCTGTGGGCAGAGCGTCCTAGCCCCCGGTTAGGGTTCTGTACACTATTTAGTCGCCTTTTACGACAAGCTTAGCGCTGCTGCAGGCCTATTCTTGTGACATCCGGACCTGCACGGGGCTGACAATATTGAATTTGAAAAATCAAAACGTAAATTCCTCCTGAAGAAGGTACGGTTTGTAAAAATAAAACGATCCATTGGCGGATCCAGGGTGGACCGGCAGGCCTGTATCCCCCTTAGAAAAAAAGTAAGAAAAATTGTGTGTTAAATCATGAAAAACACTCACTTCGTGATCCTCACCGGTGATCCTGTCAAGAATTTATTTTTTTACCCCCCCCCCCCTTTACCTAAAACTCTGGATACGCCACTGCGATAAGTAGGAAAACACGTATTTACAGTGCTAATAATATAAAGTCAGCATGTGAATTGCTTTAGATACGGCAACATAAACAGAATGAACCACTGACGGACAAGATGTGGTCCATATTTTTACCATTTCTGAGTCATTGTTCCAGTTATAGTCAATACCTAGTACATGTAGGTAATAGCTGAAAAGGCATTCATCTGTAAGTGTTATACAATTCTCGCAGCCAATGAATAGGAAAAGATTGTTCATATGCAGTTTTCTTTCATCTTTCAATTTTAGCTTATAATTAGGTGGCAAAGAACGCCATTAGAAACAATTCCGCACAACGAACGGTTCTTGAGTAATGGAACTTTGACACTATATGGATATTTCAGATATCTTAGCTGATGTTCCGTATTTCCATATATCAATAGAATGACAATGTCTATATAGTTCAATACATCCTAGATGTCGCCTTCGTGCATTCATGTTTTCAGCTAGCATAACTCTCACTGATCGTTAATTTTACAATGTATCTTTTTTATAGAACGATACCGGAAATTGTGTAAGTCATTAGATATGACGCAAGTCCATACCTAAAGAGTATTGCAATAATATAAAAAAAAAGACCTGGTGAATATGCCAAAGAGACAACAACACAATGTCTTGGATAAACCCTTATTGTTTGCGAATCGCGTTACGTAGATATTGAAAAAGTCTATGTAGAAACACACTTTTTGTTTAGTGATCTGGTTCAAGAGTAATCAAGGGAACCAAGGTTATAGCGGTAATCAAAAGAATGTAATCCAGGGACAAAGACCAGACATGGAAAACAGACATACACAACAAAATAACAAAAGCAAATGCGCAACTCGGACTCCACTAAAAACTGGGAGCATGGACCAGGTGCACCGGTAGGGTAAGCGTCCTCTGCTCTTCTAGAAACACCCGCCGAGTTGCTCATAAAAAGTTAAGTCCGGGGTAGACAAACGAGGAAAGGAAAATATGACCCGTTGAATAAATCAGTTTTCATGGTGCTGATGGATACACCATAACGATCCACGAGTTCATGATGCCGACCATAAAACTTCTTAAATAAATTGGTTACTGTAAGTATTTGTTATTCAATTGTAACCATTTTATCGTATGAGTTACGTTTTTTTTTCTACATGACGATTCAAAATTGCATGTTCCATGAAGATCAGTTGTCCTGTAGTTATTCCCAAGGGAGTACTTTCAGTCGATGTGGTTATTAGGCGATCACCTAGTTCTAAACCTCATCTTTACATTTTTTCGATTGTAACACGATATAGTTGATTTTAAAGGGTTGAAATTGAATCGCCGCATACATGTACATGAACTATACTGGTGAGCGATGTTCGACATGTTCTGAAGACCATTTGGCGTCTAACTGATACCCGACATCGTCTGCAAAAGTAAGATTAAATTCCTTAGTTGACCAATATTTTCAACATTCTTGGCTTTTGGCAAGTCTTTCAGTTGCTCATTTATATGAATGAGAAATAGGTTACCAGGTACACTCCGCTTTCCTGAACGTCTTATTTAAGTATTATTTTTTTGTGCCTGGCTTTTCACGAAAGCGGGAGAGTATAGAATTCTGTTTTCGATCCGTCCGTCCGAAATTGGTTTCCGGAGCGTAACTTTTGAATTTCAAAGAATTTTACCAAACTTGGACAGTTGAAGGATTATGAAGTAAGAAAGACACCTATTGAATTTGGGGTCAGGAGATTGAAGGTCAAGATCACACGGCTTTAATAAAATATAATTTTGGGGCGAAAATTGGTTTCCGGAACGTAACTTTTGAACGCCTTCATTTTCGACCCGTGCAGGTCCGGGGGTCAAAAGAATAGGCCTGCAGCAGTGCTAAGCTTGTCGTAAAAGGCGACTAAATAATGCTCAGAACCTTAGCCGGGGGCTAAGGCGCTCTGCCCACAGAGAAACTGGGTTGTGTGCCCCAGGTGGTGGAATGGGGTACCCCTGGTGTTGTTGTTGGGGTTTAACGTCCGAGCTGCAATATTTCAGCTATATTCAGACGATGAACATGAAATTGATGATAAAATGAACATGAAATGATGATGAAATGAAAAAGGGATGGGACACAAGGACAATGGGGTCGACAAATTTTGATTGCCACTGGGAATAGGGAGAGGTGGGTAGGGTCGAGCAATTTAGTCTCCTGTGGCGGAGCCCTATAGTTCCTACTCCGGGAGAATACCACAGTAGGGTTCTTTAACGTGCGAGGAACGTGGCATCTTTCCCAACACGGTGCACCACTATGGTTTGCGGTCAGGTTTTCCGTATTATAGCCTGACAACCCCAGCATTTCTCGACCCCATTGTCCTTGTGTCCCATCCCTTTTTCATTTCATCATCATTTCATGTTCATTTTATCATCAATTTCATGTTCATCTTCTGAGTATAGCTGAAATATTGCTCCTCGGACGTTAAACCCCAACAAACAAACAAACAAACCTTTTGTCGCACTTGCTGGTTTTAACATAAACGGATGTGTCTGCCTTGACATATCATTCGAATTTATTGTCCACAGTCTAAACAAATGTAAGACTGTACTAAAAAATATTCGAAAGACACGCAGCCGATCACATGATTCCTCGTACATTTAACATTAGTACTGAAATGATAATTAAGATTAGTGAAATAATCAGTTCATATTTTGGTACCATTTCATTAATTTGTATGTCTCCAGTCTTTATTGGGTGTCATTTTCCATAAATCCATGTCTGCTATACCATTTCCGACAAATTAAACCCTCTGACCAGAAATCCTCACTCTCGATCAGATTTCGCCCCGTGTTGGTCGGGGTGTCAAACGAATAGGCCGGCAGCAGCGCTAAGCTAGTCGAAAAAAGGCGACTAACTAGTCCTCAGAACCCTGACCAGAGGATAAAGCGCTCTGCCCACAGAGCAACTGGGTTGTGGAATAGGGTACCCGGGGCGTGTTACTTGCTGGGGTTGTCAGGCCATAATACGTAAAACATGACCCCAAACCATAGTGGCACACCGTGTTGGGAAAGATGCCTCACACGTTAAAGAACCCTGCTGTGGTATTCGATAGGAGTAGGAATATCATTGTATCATTTCATTTTTCTCTTCATCATCATTTCATGTTTACTTTATCATCTATTTTATATTCATCGGCTGAATATAGTTGAAATATTGCTGCTCGGGCGTTTAACCCCAACAATCAAACAACCAATTTTTGACCCACCGTTTGACTTGACGACTATTTTGTACCGTCACAATGATGAGGTGTATCCCGAACGAGAGTCGCAGTCGAGGGTCACTCTGAGAGCTGAATGGTCAGTCGTTCGGAAAATAGTAGTTAGCAATTAAATAAGATGAAATTTTGGGTCATCTGCCCATGTTAACGGAAGACCAGAGGTATTTCTTTGCATCAATATCAAGATAGAAAAAGTGTCTAAGAGTTGATTAACTGGGACGGTTGGTTTTGTAATTTCTGCAGGGTAAAGTTCAAAGTAAAAATGTACCATATTCTCAATTCAACCAGTTTCTTGAATCAAAAGTGCCATAATTTTCCAGTGTAATGAGAAATGCACGGAGATAGCCGTAAAAATGTGTGTTATATCTGCCGTCCAGTGATGATGGGCTGTCTGAAACGTTCTAAATCTTTGATTTCTACTGATATATAGAACAAGTTGTATAACTGAAACTCCAAAATGACAATTCACTCCATTAAACTTCTATTCATTTACCCACCTTTCTCCATGTTGATTTATGTCAAACAGAATAATCTTCCTGTTCATGGTCGAATATATGGTGTACCAAACAACTGGACTTCGCAAATCCAGATACATGTCAGGGGTTCTCAATATAATGGTCCATGATACATTAGTACGCGTCGTTATAGATTGGTGAAACGCCCCTGAGAGGAGTAGATGGTCTCTTGACTCCTGCTAGTACCCCTGATCATGATGTCCTGCTGATTCTGGAGCTCATCTTCCGTAGGCTCATTATCAAGCTCAAATTCACATGAATCCATTTTTTGAAATAAGTGAGTATTTTTTAAATCGGATTAATGAGTACATATAACAAATAAGATAAGCTCTCGGGAGCTTTTATGCCGACTACATATGTTTGTTTGTTGGGGTTTAACGTCCGAGCAGCAATATTTCAGCTATATTCAGACGATGAACATGAAATGGATGATAAAATGAACATGAAATAAAAAATGGGATGGGACGTTAACCCCCAACAAACAAATCTACAGTGTATAGATAATTTACACATGAAAATGGTGATATTTGAAATGGATCCAAATCACTAATCGCCTACTTAAATTGCAATGCTTATTGTCCAGTTCTCTACCTTGGTCAATCAAACAAGTAACCGTATATACATTTCACGTTCTAGAATTTGTATATTTATAATGTCCTTCCATTGTTACCTATATTATGTAACTTGTATACATGACATTTGAAATTGACAGTCATTATTATACGTAATTCAATAGCGAGCAAGTCAGTTAAACGACCCTTGGGCTTAAGTTCTCTGCCATTTTTACATGACATGGTAACTAATGTATATATATTTTTACTATTATAGCCTGACTTGGTATTTCTTTACTTGACTGATTGTGTCCTGAATAATTAAAATATACAACACGGACTATATCCACGATTACATCGATTTACTGTATGTACAAGTGTCGCCTGGACCACACAGAAATCTTCCACCGTAGTATCAACTATAAATCTTCAGCTGTTACTCGGGTGAAAGGTTGATATGCACACACAGTAAATCACTCATGAAGAAGCTGTATGTCTAATTTCTAATCAATTCCAATGAAGGGTTTCAATGTTCTATTAGTTGACGGAAATTAATGGGATAGATGCTTATGTTCCTTACACACGGACACTTGTACATGTAGAACTTGTATGCCTAAAGCCTAAGGTCCGGGTGTTCAAAGAGTAGGCCTGCAGCAGCGGTAAGCTTGTCGTATAAGGCGACTTAATAGTGCTCAAAAACCTAGCCGGGGACTAGGCGCTCTGCCCACAGAGCAACTGGGATGTGTGCCCCAGGTGGTGGAATGGGGTATCCCTGGCATGTTACATGCTGAGGTTGTCAGGCTACAATATGGAAAACCTGACCGCAAAACATAGTAGTGCACCGTGTTGGGAAAGATGTCACGTTCCTCGCACGCTAAAGAACCCTACTGTGGTATTCTCCCGGAGTAGGAACCATAGGGCTTACCAATTTAGTAAGTATGTACATGTTGGGAAAAAAGTTCTGGAATTTAACGCAACAATTCTGTTCTGTCTGCCTTAAATTAATTGACAGACTGGCACCATCCTTCATCATAAAAACTTTTCTTTTCAATGAAGATATTAAAAAAAACATAGAATTAAGCGGAATAACACATTGATGTCTAGGTCATCACATGTAGTACATTCTAGCAGAACATGTTCCTCATTGTCTACAACATAATCAAAGTTTTGCATCATTTCTTTGATGTATGTGTAACCTGTCTCTGTTCTTATTGGCGTAATGCCTCGGCAGTATTGTGGAAAAAACACGTCGTTGTAATCAAATAGTTGTTTTGAAGAACGGAGATCGTCACTAAGCTGTTTTTGCTTTATGATCATACTTATAGAAACTGTTTGGCTTTGTCTGCCAGTACAATAACATAGTTTTCATGTATAGTAGACAATGTTTCGGCTACATCTGGACCTTTGAAAACTTAAGTAGCATTGACTTACCTACACTCTTACGTAACCTTCTTCCCTATACAGTTAAGATACTTAAAATACGTTTTTAATACCCCGTCTATTAAATGGAAGCAATATGGTGTTTGGTTTGTCCCCGTTACTGCAACTCCTTTGAAATCCTCCAATTATTGATCTGATTTCCTTCATATCATGTCTTTACATTTCGTTTGATTATTAAAGATTTTTCAACGAGAAGGGCAATCTCCAAACGCTCCTGCAAGACAGGATGAGAAATAGAGGACTTAAATAAATAGTAAAATGATAGTTGTGCTCTCGCACGATAATTTGTCAGTTATTTCAAACAATTTTATAAAAACCATAGTTTTATGTTTGAACTCTGGGTTATTTCCCTTTGTAGGCATGTACTGAAATGCATGAATTTCATCTACTTGACAGCACTGCTTTAGTTGCCCCTAGTTTCTAGCTTTTGTGTCCATTCTCACTCAAAGAAAGTCACCAGTCTTTAACGTCAAAGGAAAAATAACGAAGTATAGTTTTGTTATGATCATTGTTATTTGTTTTACGTTTTTGTATGTTAGGTCGATTTTCGTCTTTTACGAATGGTTTCATGTCATTTATTTTGGGGCTTTTAACAGCCTGTTTTATGGTAAGGGTTTTGAAGACCGTTTGGTGACCTGAAGAAATTGAATTGTTCATTGTTTGAAATTCGGTGGATGGCTGTCTCAATCATATCACATCTCCTATTTTTATTGTGAGAGTATTGTAAGGTTTATTGGATTAGTCATGATTTTTATGGATTGTTTTTTATTTATTATTTATTATTTATTATTTAATTTTTTTTAAATTTTTTTTATTATTTTTTTTTCGGCATTGAACCTTTTCGTGTTTTCTTAGTAAAGTGACTATTTATAATATAATATATGAAGTCCATGCCGAAAAAAAAACTTTTTGGTAATATGATTTGACATCATTTGTAAATACTTTTATTTTCAACATTTTTGTGTGTTTATTAAGTAAAGCCATTTTTTCCTTTTATGTATTATGAATAAAGTAATGTTTGTAAATCAATTCCTCTGGGGCTCATTTTCTGATCAATGCTAAAAAAAACGATGTTCACTCATGAAATATTAACGGTTGATCTTTCTTTGGAGTTAATTATACTTAAATTATGCGTGCAGTTTTCATAGTGTCTACTGTCAAATGTGATTCACCATTATTTTTATCTGTGTAAACAATAGTTTCAAGTGACCCTCACCAGCTTATTTTCTTTTATTAGGTATAGTACTTATAGTTTAGTACCCCGTCTTGTGATGCTTTTTATATTTTTCGTTTTATCATTATAAATATTATCTTTCATCTCAACCTTCGGAAAACTATTCATAGTAATAAAACTGTGATTATCATCTATTATAATCGTGTGTGTGAATTTGTAAGGTCTATTTTGACTAGTATGGTCAGTAAACTTATTTTGTCTCCCCGGGACAAACACGATGTTATCATTGTGGTATGAAGAAGAATAAATATGTCGCCCTTTAATCCAATATCTTAACACATTACATACATTTATACATGTATTTTGGATAAACATTTTCAACCTACTGGTAAGTCTTTTACCTTACGAACTATAAAGTCTTGTTTAAAAAAGTGATTAGAATTTCGTGGTAAGTAGTTTCAGTTAGAAGAGAAAAAAACAATATATCTGTTATGCCTTTTCTCTGCGATGTAATACTTTGCACGTTGCTTTTTTCGATTATCTGAATCGATTAAACCCTACTTGTAAAAATCAGGAACTTGCACTTTAAGTTCATTTAATTTGATTGTATTACCTTTTAATTTCATGTTCGAATCATGAAAAACATGTGTATAATCTTTAATGGTTTTATTGTTTGTTTGTTGGGGTTTAACGTCCGAGCAGCAATATTTCAGCTATATTCAGACGATGAACATGAAATGGATGATAAAATGAACATGAAATGAAAAAAAAAGGATTGGTCACAAGGATAATAGGGTCGACAAATTTTGATTGCCACTGAAAAAAGGGGGATGGGTAAGGTCGGGCAATTTAGCCTCCTGTGGCGGAGCCCTATGGTTCCTACTCCGGGAGAATACCACAGTGCGAGGAACGTGGCATCTTTCCAAACACGGTGCACCACTATGGTTTGCGGTCAGGTTTTCCGTATTATAGCCTTACAACCCCTGCATGTAACACACCAGGGGTACCCCATTCCACCACCTGGGGCACACATCCCAGTTGCTCTGTGGGCAGAGCGCCCTAGCCCCCGGCTAAGGTTCTGAGCACTATTTAGTCGCCTTTTACGACAAGCTTAGCGCTGCTGCAGGCCTATTCTTTTAACACCCGGACCTGCACGGGGCCCGTGGCATCTTTCCGAACACGGTGCACCACTATGGTTTGCGGTCAGGTTTTTCGTATTATAGCCTGACAAACCCAGCATGTAACACACCAGGGGTACCCCATTCCACCACCTGGGGCACACATCCCAGTTGCTCTGTGGGCAGAGCGCCTAACCCCCGGCTAGGTTTCTGAGCACTGTTTAGTCGCCTTATACGACAAGCTTAGCGCTGCTGCCGGCCTATTCTTTTAACATCCGGACCTGCACGGGGCTTTAATGGTTTTCATGGTTTTATGAGCATCAAATGACATAATACCAAAATAGACTAGATTTTTGTTCCCTCAAGTGTGTACAGCTGTGATCACTTTTAACCTCTCATCGAGTCTGTCAGGGTTAGCTGTCATAGAATAGTTTTAAATGTCAGGAACTGTCAAGGCCCATGGCAAACCTTGTCAGACTGTGTCATGTTTAGGACAAATTCTGTAATGGGTCGTGACATTCTCCGTCAGGAACTGTTCTAGGCAGAACAATTCTGTTTGACGTCATTCTGTTGAACCTGACTGTTTATGATACTACTCTTCTGAATTACGTCATTTATAACTGTTTTGAATCATTTCCATTTTTAATCGGACTTGGTTTTTTTTCTAAATCAGGTCACGCTGAAATGATTTAATGCTCTAATTTTCTGTTTTGAACAGTTTTCATTTTTCCTTGGACTCTCCGTTCTAAATGACCTTACGCAGAATAGTGTCATGAACTGTTCAGCGGTATGACGGTTTAGAACAGTTTATCGTATTTCTTTATCTTTCCGCAAAAAATGCACGTTAAAATATTGTGATTACCTATTAATCTCAAATCATTGACACTTTTTTAACAACAAAAGTTTCTCCACAACCGGTTTGTCCTGAAATTATTAAACAATGGCCGTGTAAATCAAAATTCATAGCGCTGATCTGGTCCTCGTCCACAATAGTAATTCTCTAGCGTTACCGTATACAGTTAAACACTAAGAAGTCTTCTTGGCGGTTTTTCTAATTCTAAAAATATCACTCTGACTACTTCCGTTCCTTGAGGTTTGAAACGACTGCTCGGTGGTTGAAAACGATAAAATGACGTGATTGTGTCGGATCATTGGCACTGGAATGTGGTTGTATTCAATTCAAAAGGATATTTTCAGTGTTCTCGGGCGGTAGTTATATAAGGCAATTGCTTTTGTAATATATAAATGATGGGATGTCCCATCGATATGGTAATGAAAATAATATGGTTGATGACGGAATTGCGAACCTTCTATGTCCTATATACCAGTCGACCCCAATATATCAGAAAACTTCATAAGAATAGTATGAGTACAATATTTGCTGTTGTAACACACGAGTTCGCATTTTTTCTTCTAAAAAAATTCTCGACCCAAGTGCCTGTGGTGGCTGGTACTTTTTAAAGTGTGGATATATTATTTCAAATTCTGTAAGTAATTTCTATAATGATGATGACATATACGAAGATGTCAAAAAATGCACAATAATTGGTTAAAACAATATGCCTAACTTGAATAAACCATTGAAAACAACATATACATGTAGGGAGTATTGATAACCTCGGGTAGGTTAAAATAAATGCTACCCATTCTATATACATGTGTAAAAACTCAACAAATTTCATGATATATGTCATTGCCTAGTTCGTACTTGATATCTGAGAAAAAATAATTTCATTTATTATCATACTCTGAATTAATTTGGTTACAACCTTCTTTTGATATTTAGTAATATTCATGTGTTTCCAAATTCCAAATTACCTACTTGACTGGCCCCGTGTGGGTTCGGGTGTCGAAATGATAGGCCCGCAGCAGCGCTAAGCTTGTCGTAAAAGGCGACTAAATAGTGCTAAGAACCCTAGACGGGGGCTAGGGTGCTCTGCCCACAGAGCAACTGGGTTGTGTGCCCTAGGTGGTGGAATGGGGTACCCCTGGCGTGTTACATGCTTGGGTTGTCAGGCTGTAATATGGAAAACCTGACTGCAAGCCATAGTGGTGCACCGTGTTGGGAAAGGTGCCACGTTCCTTTGCACGTTTAAGAGCCCTCTGTGGTATTCGATAGGAGTAGGAAGTAGGAACCTTTGCGCTCCGCCACAGGAGGCTAAATTGCCCATCTCTACCTATCCCTCCCTTTTTCTTGTGCCAATAAAATTTGACGTCCTGTTGTCCTTGTCTCCCATCCCTTTTTTCATTTCATGTTCATTTAATCATCCATTTCATGTTCATCGCCTGTATATAGCTGAAATATTGCTGCTCGGGCATTAAACCCCAATAATCAATCAATCAACCCACTTGACTGTTACCAGAATTGAGTCAATTAGTGGCATGCTCTTATCAAAGGTTTGAGTACCTAGAACTATTACCTTTTCTGAATCATATATCTGGCCAAACCCTATAATTCCACCTAAAAGGTTCAGCATCCCAAATATTTCCTCCCAAATTTCTTTGACTAATTTACAGTGGACAAAAAAACGGAGTTTTCGTTTTCTTTACAAATGTGACACTTCTAGTTTGACCTATTAATTTTGTGCAACACTTCTTCAGTGTATATAACATTATGCAATATCTTCCATGGAAGTTGCTTGGCCTTTCCGTTACCAAAATTATCACGTAAATTTGCCCATATATATTTTCCCACTCAATATTTGTTTGAAAGTGGGTCTCCTATTTTAGTTTACAATTTAGTTTGAGAAATCATTGAATGACTATCATTTTCAGCTTTATATTTTTGGTTTCTATAATCTGTCCCTCCGAAGTGCGTTTTATTTATCTTAAACGGTAGCCTCTTTTCTGGCTCTGAGTTCATGTTAATATTATATGTCTTAAGTATATTAATATTGTCGGCTGTAAAAGCTGCTTCTATTTGGCTATATTGTGCTATCCAATTCCGTTTATCTTTTCGTTGATTAAAAATCGCGATTGACGGTTTGAAAGTGTTATTTTGTGTATTCTATATTCTTGATCCTTTTTATCCCGTTTTGGGGAAAAATGTCGAAAAGCAAGGCTTTCCCTCTGAACTTGAATTTTGAATTACCCATAATATTTTCATCTAGAATATCTGCTCAAGAGTTTTTGTTATACATTGGTTAATTAACAAAGACGCTTTTGTACAAGGAGATAAAAATACAAAATATTTCTAAATGAACGAATACACCGATTTTTACAGTATTGGTAAGTACATATTATACACCATTCTTGAACAGACGTATCCAGACGTATCATCGACCTTGGTTTCGAACAAAAGCAGATGGTTGAGTCGAGTTGCCCCTATTTTTGTCTGTAGTTCTAGTGAAAATTTAAAAAATGATGTCCGATTTCACACATATCTTTTCAAAGAAAATTTGAGCCTATGCAATTTTTTTATCAAGAATTTAGATAAAGCACATAGACTTAACTGTCATGTAAAATATTGTGTAGCAGGCTGAGATGGATCGATTTCCGTGACATTGTTTACAAATATGAAGCTTTCAAATAGGCTCTGCTCTTTCCTTTGTTCGACTTGTCTATTCCGATATCTGCATGATATTAAAAGATAAAAACAAGTTTACATATAAAGAAGCATATATGAAATATCAATTTTAGTGATTTTATACTTTTGAGGACCCCCAACATAAGTGTACTAAAAGTTTTACTGTAGAGTCATATTTCCTTGCTTATATTGTGCTATACCTGGCTGTATATGCATCAAATGTACTTCTGCATTTTACAAACCGAATACAGTGTACAAAGAAAGAACTCTGATTATACTAAATCATGTTGATTTTCAAATTTCATGGTTTATGAAACTGTCAAATTACCGCCTTTGGCAAAGACCTTTAAGAAATATCCCTTTGAGTCTGTTCAGTTTTCAAAATGAACAAGTCAGTCAGAATTGGAACGTCATATTAAAAGTATTATTTTGAATTTAAAATATGCATACATAGATATATGTACAAAGAGGTGTGAATGAGTATTAAAAGCATAACTTACTGAAACTGTGATTTATGTAATCTTACGCAAGCTGTTTGTCGGTCTGCATATTAATATCTTCTATTCATCTCATTTCATTTGAAAGTGACACTTTACTTATAAAATTTCTATTAGGAAATCATTAAGGTGAATAGCGTGCGTTGTAAGATATATACTAATATGAATCATAATGCATGCTCCGATTTCTCTATCAAACGTTAGCCACTATAGGTTTATCCTAATCACATTAAAGCTCTATTTCCAAATTATTACTATTTCTTTAAGAATGTGCATTTTGGTATGAATTTGACACAGATCTTGATGATCCATATTCAGTAAACGCAGTGGGATTACATATTTAGGAAGTTCAGGAGTTCAGAGGTACTGTTTGGGCTTTTAATGGTATGTTATAGGGACCTCTTTTTGTACACTTTTGGATTCGAATGAGGTAAGGTGGAAATACTACTTACGACTTTCATTATCTATCCAAGACAACCAAACTTAGCATCCGTAATTAATAGATACATGGTAGCACAGTAAGCACGTGCTTACAAATAAAACTGCTTTTTTTAATTTTTCATAACCACATATTGTTCCTTCCAGAACTTTTTCTGAAACGTGATAAAAAAATGAGTGCAGAATAAACATTTTGAGTGTGTAATTTTACTCCACATTTAATTCCCATAATTTTGGCGAGATCCGAGCCTAAATCAATTTAGCCACGAAAATAAGTCAAATGTCAATGTCCAGTCCTTAGACGACAAAAAATATTACACGGCAAAAAAATAATTATTTCTTTCTGACTAATAAATGTTATCCTTCACTGTTCATTGTGTTTTATTCAATAGTCCCGATTATGCCTTTGTTAGGGACTCTGTAAGCAATTGGGCTACTTTAAATTAATGTCATTTGAGGTGGACTGGCAAAGTATGTGTCTGAAATATCAAGAAACACAGATATATTGAAAAGCATTATGAAGACTATATGTGTGTGAGAAGCAGAATATCCCTTTGTGCGGTCATACCGAGGAATAAGGTCATAGATTTTCTATTAATTATTTTAATCACTGTCTCCTTATTTTATTGAAAATAAAATTTAAAAAAACACGCTAAACAAAACAAATTAAAAAAAAATTAAATCAAAGCTAGCTGTGATTTTATACCTCCCAGAGCTTGTTCTGTTTGGGGCAAAAGCTGTTATCAGAATGAAAAATTACGGCTGCATTAGTTGCAAAATGTGTTTTAAGCTCCTGATTGCGGCCCTCATATCTCCTGCTTTGAACTTGGCTACGCCACTGCAGGGTCACTGTAGTATCATATTATCAGCAATGTTTTGACCTCTCACAATAATGTTACATGAACTCCCTATTAGCATAACGGAACTTGAACTTCCAACTGAAAAATAATTGGTATAAAAATATAAAAAGAGGTTTCCTATTTTCAGAGAAGCTTTAATTTCAGGACAAAGTTACTAAGGGCCACATTTAATTAAATGCGATTTTTTTATCACAAGAAAACATTCATCCAGTTACGACGCTTACTCTCGAAATTTGTTTTAAAGAATGTTTTACGTCATACCCATGTAATAAGCAGTGATTATTCAAGCTGTGTTTACCAAAACATCGTCGGTCGGTTTTTCCCGACAGAATATCGGTCAGTTTTTCTTGTCTGATGTCGGCTAATTTCATAGCCTTTTTTGTGATTGCATCAATTTAAAATCGTAAAAGCACATTATTTTTTTTCTTGCTCGCTACAAAATATATTGATAAGGAAATTGTTTGTATATAGTAATCAATTGCTCTTTCTTTCTCAATTTCTATGTATTCGTATTGATTATCAAAGAATTAATATATTGGTATTGGTATAGGCATTGATTATGTAATTTGAGCACAACTTAAAATGTATGATAATGTCTAGCTACTTTATAAGGATCGACCATAAAGAAAACATGTCGCGACAATGTTTTGTGCTGAAGAACATTATTATTCACCAAAAATCTTTCCAAAAAAAAATCAACATATATTTCATGTATTAGTAGAAAAAGTGTTCTGTTTGATTAAAAAAACTTAAGATATGTTGTTTTTTTTTACTTATTTTGCAAAATAATTCCACCATCTTCACATAATGTGAGTATTAGAAAACATTGAAATTTTAACGTGCACGTAATATGAGACATATAACTTGAAACGAAATTTACAGGCCAATTTTACACTTATAGTGTGTGTTAAGCGCTGTCATAGTCCTACTTTTTCTGTGCCTTCATTGTTTTGGAGGTTAAAATATTTTTATAATTCATATTTTTTTCATCTTTAACAGTTTTTACTGTTTTTGAATGGTGAAATCATTTGCTTTAACTTACCCTTTACTGTAGTTTTTAAATCGCTTTTAACACTAGTTCTTAATTAATTTAATCGTGTGTGCCTACGTCTGTGTTTGTAAATACCATGTGCACACCATTTGTGTTTTTAAGCTGAAAAGACCCCAAAATAGATGAATAAATGAAGTGAAACTATTCATAAAAGACGAAAATCGACCTTAACGAAAAAAACGTAAAACGAATAACAATGAACAAAAAAATCCACGACAACCACTGGACTACAGGTTCCTAGCTTGGGACAGGTACATAAAGTATGTGGCGGGTTAAACATGTTTATGAGCTCTCAACCCTCCCCCTAACCTGGGACAATATAGGAAAACTACAACAATAGAAACGAACTATAAAAATCTGTATGCTTTGGGAGATCGATACAGAATAAAATCTCTTTAACAAATAGGACAAAAGATAACAAGCTGTATCTGCCTCGAAAGAGTACTCGATCTTATGTAAGCTAGTTCAAAATCTAAAAGCAACTGATAAGCACACCTTGTTCCCTCAAGCAAAAGTACGTCCAAAATGATTTAGTGAAAATAGGTCATAAAATGTCTAAGTAAAACAAGGACTTTTTGCAAATGCCAAGATAACAAGCAATGACGTTCACATGGCACATTAACGTTATATTTATAGCATAGTATTCCGAGTTAGACAAATAAACTTTCGAACGCGCAGCGTGAGAAGTTTATTTGGCTAACGAGGAAGGCGTTGCTATAAATGATTTGTAACATGAATGACACGCCCATGACAGTCCGTGCAGAAAAAAATAACGTTTGGCGGGAAAATCTAATAACCCGCACAGTAGGCAGTATGGCAGACGCATTCTCTCTACCAGATTGGCTTGACATTGAAAATGTAGAAAGCGATGATTTGGTTCTCTCTCAGGTGTGTATTTTTTAATTGAATTAGACTGATTTACGCTAATTGTCTTTTTGAAGGCTTTTAAACACAACTATTCGGGGCATGGACCCCCTTTTTTGGCCCAAATGTAAAAAAAATCTATTTATTTTTCCATATTTACAATTTTCTACAATATGTAGGCATATAACAAGTCTCAAAACTCCATAACCAGTCGATTACAATACCTTTTCTACTATCCACACGATCCGCAAGTGAAAAGATTTTATTGTTTTACCTTGGGACCCAAAAAGGGGGGTCCATGCCCAAAATACCTGTGCTTTTGATCGGAAATCGGTAAAATTTTCAAATTGCAACTTCAACTTTCACTAACTTTTAGCTCTGTATTTGAGCAAAATTTCATTTCGATACATTATGTTCAACTTGGGGGTTGTTTTTTTTTTGCTAATATGTTTCAAAAGTAAAGAAATGTGTATTTTTTCGGTTCTATCTTTAAATTAATGAGTAGACATTATATTTTTTGTTCTCTGTCTGGCAAAGAAAACCTGCAGAGATTTAATGATTTGTATTTTATTATATGAAACCTAATAAAATTGACATTTGTATGTATGCTTTTTTGTAGGCGTAATCTTTTCCCAAAGAGGCGGAGCTTACCTATGCAATATTGGTTTTAGTGTTTTGGTTATTTCATGGCTGTTTCCTCATTGCATTATATAGGCCTATGTGACCTTTCATGCAATATTATTTGCTGGCTTCAATTTAGAGCATACATTTTGGTACATGCTTGTCGTCTCTATGTTATTCCATAAAAAGAACAAAGGAAAAAAGAAGATTCATGTTACAAATGGGATTTTTTAAACTTGAACTTTGTGAAGGAACTGTTAAACGCCAATGGTATCATGGAATAGAGTACCTTTGTAAAGACTGTCTGTATGTTAACCAACTGTCTGTTCTCTACTTTTGGAGTATACCAAATAGAAAAATAGAACAAGGACGGAAACTAGTCATCGCGGTCCTTCCCTATGAATATGATACCTCTTGATATTATCAAAGATAAAGTTTGGGACACAGGGTTTGTTTTTTTTTTCTGTTTTATTTTATTTTTTCTTGATCCTAAGTGATTTTGGAATTTTTGTTAGATGTAAAATATTAATATCCGTGCATGGTTAAGCTGTGATTGTTTTCTTATTGTATTCTCAGAGACAGACATGGCGACAATATCTGGTAGTAGTGATTTCTTCAGGACGTTTTCTTTGTTTGATCAGCCCTGAGAAGCTATGTGGCTACAAATACATTTTTAAATACATTTTGTACTTGTAGCGATGTAAGAAAGTTCTCACACTTAATGAAATTTGATAGTTTTTCTTCATTTATCTGTGAAAGATCGGTTCATTTTTTGTACTGTACTTCAAGCACTTAAGTCTTGAGATAAGATTCGAATCACAAAACTCTCCATAAATTGTTTTTGTTTAATCGTCATAAATGTTCTCTCCCTTGTAGTGAGATATGGTAATGTATCTAACAGTAGAACATTCAATTAATGTAGAAACTCATCTATCATAAGCATAAGTCGTGTTCCAGCGCCAACGTCACTCGCTAAAGTGAGAAAAACAAACAAAAAACAGAATAAAAACAGTGCAAATCACCTGTTAACCGTGCCAGGTGGAACGAGTCGAATAAAAGCTATCATACAAGGTTATTATTGGAGGTGTTGGGTGATTATTGTTCTTATGTAACAATAGAAAATGAAGGAGAAAAAATGTAGTACGAATAATAGTAAGTTAATTTAGACTTTGTTTCTCTCTCACCTGAAGAGGACAAAACAACGTGTTATTGAGAGTGTGTTTACCGATAGAAACCGATATAAACGGGTAAAAATGTACTATCTTTTAGAAAAATGTTTGTAAAAAGAGACGTCACTTTTTTAAATATGAAGACTACCTTAATTCAATAAGTATATAAGTTATTATGACTTATAAGTACTTAGTTCATAGGTTCTTTCTATAGAAACTATCTCTTCCTTCATTGAGGAAATCGTTCATACAGGTAAGATTGAATAAGTTCGGTGACTAACTAATGAAATTTCAATACAGATCTTTACATCACAATCCACATTCGTTCTTGTCACAATTTGGTACAGTTTATTGAATATGTTTTCTTTGCTAATAACAAATTTTCTGATTTACACTCCTTAAGGAGCAAGTAATTTTACCTTTGAAGATATTCATTTCATTCAATTTACTTTCGTTTAAATATTTATTATAAATCTTAATAAAGAACTAACATTTTATTTGTGCTGTATCATGGAATCCGCCTTAATGTTGATTTATTTTTTAGATTTTCCATAGTACATAGTCCATAGTTCTTTCTCAAAATCTGTTTTTGTGGCTAATTTACCCTATAAATGATATATCAGTTGATTCATACTAGGGGTTGTACGTTTTTATTTATGGTGTTAACCTTTAGCTGTCCTTGCCTTCTGTGCCAGTCCAGACTTAAAACTCCTAGGAAGCCTAACTAGGGATATGCTACATGACTGAAATCATCACTATAGAAGTTCTATGGTCATCATGAACTCGTGGATCGTTACGGTGTATCCATCTGTACCATGAAAACTGATTTGTTCGACGTGTCATACTTTTCCTTTCCTCTTTCGTCTATCCAGGACGACATTTTATGAACAACTCGGTGGATGTTTCTGGAAAAGCAGAGTACGCTTACCCTACCGGTGCACTTGGTCCATGCTCCCAATTTTTAATGAAGTCCGAGTTACTCATTTACTTTTGTTACTTTGTATGTATTATTTATGTTACTTTATATTCTTTGTTGTGTTTGTCAGTTTCCCATGTCTGGTCTTTGTCCCTGGATTCCATTCTTTTGATTTCCGCTAAAATCATGGTTCCCTTGATTACTTTTTTAATGCAATCTGAATAACGTAACAAACAACACACAATTTCTGTTTATAGTCTACCAAACATTGTCATGAAGTTTGTAAAAAATTTCCATATTCAGAATTTTTAATGTCTTACATTTTACACTTGAAAAAAAAATGAAACGACAAAAACTTGAAATATTTGCATGATACAATACCGTAAACATGAAACGTTTGGATTAGAATTGTTTAACAGTGTGAACATTGGTACTAACTGTGTAAACTAATGAAATCCTCATGTAATAGAGATTCCTGCTTGTTTTTATTTGTTTGTTCGTTCGTCAATGTTATTTTTTTTAACTTTGTTTCGTCTTGCATTGTGAATAAACTGCGTGTTCATCGTCAATTTATTGTAGCAATCTACCTGTTACCTTCCTTATGAGACCTAGACCACTGTTGTCATCAAGCCTTAAGGCTTCATTTTTCTTTTGAATAGTAGAACTATCCCTGACTTCTAAGCAGCACTCCGGACTGTGTATACCGTGGAAATATTAGGCATATATCTTGTCTATAGCATATCATAGCATTCGTTTTCCTGTACAAAAAGCGCTCTAATCTCAAGATACAATATTGATGATCTCAATGATATGAGGGTTTTAGAGATTGATGTTTTCAATATTAAGCGCTTGTCACTGTTATTTTACGTACTTTTCTATTCAGTGACAATATGAAGCTTTAGATGTTCTCGTAAATTATTCAAATGTTAAAACGTGATGATAACAAATTGGATAGAATGTCATTGAATGTCATTGAAGTAAGTTTAATTTAGATTTAAATGACTGATAAATTTATACTTTAAATATTGAAATTTCTTATTTAAAAAAACGAAAACGTCACAAATAAATAGGAAAATGAATTATCCATTACATTACCCAATCCTTGAAATCAAGTTTATTCAACTATTAAAATCAAAATATATACTCGTATTTTACATTTTACATGCATATACGTAGACATGTTGACTTGAAAATCTTGCAAACCTTTGTGAACACGTACTAGAAACGAACAAAAATATAACAAACAATTCAACAAAATATATTTACCATTAGTGCATTCGTCAATTCTTATGTTAACGTGCATTAAAACTTTAAATTGCATACTTAATGTATTTACTTTTTAATGGGTCAAAAATTAATGTGTATATTTAAAGTCACCCAGCCTCTTATTTTTACCACGAATTGAAAAATGAGAGGATTTATAAACGTACTTGTTTTCATTCAAATTTAAACTGGACGGCGATATCGGTCCGAATTATCTCTTCACGTTATAGATTGATTCATCGATTACATCTGTAACTTATTACATATGTATCAATGTTAAAAACAGAAGGACAGCAATTTTAAACATTTCTTTTTATTTCACATCTTTTTAGGCGGTTTTGAACGTTGGCATACTTTAAGTATGGAATCATTGAAGGATTTTAAGGATTGGATTTTGAAGAAGCGTTATTCTCCAGAGAGTAATGATACCAGAAATACTTTACATGCAGGTATAACACCAAATTCAATACCGGAATTTGTCATTCCCGGCTCAGTCGAGGCAATGCGGAGCGATAATACTGAGTGTTATGAAGGTGGCCCGTCGTACAGAATGAGTCAGAAACGAAATAGTATTGCAACGAGTAGTCCAAAGCACACTGGACACGTTCCATTACCTCGAACGCAATCTGATCAAATGTCTTTGAATGAAGATGTCAAATTCACGCTACTTTACAGAGATAAAACTCGATCTCTGGGGTATTTGGAAAGCCTTCCACGACAAACTAATGCCGATCCATTATCAAAAGCCGCAGTGTCTTTACCTCATTTTCGTAGCAAAACATCATACGGATTTACTACACTAAATCAGCCTCCTCATACTAAAAGGAAGGAGTCTTTGTTTCATTCAGGATGCAATGGTTTCATATCGAACGAAGATTTGACGAGATTGTTGGTCATTGAATCTCTGAAACAAAAGTGTAAGTCAAGTGAAAATTTTACTCATGTGTGCGTTGAAAACACATCTACACCGACTGTAGTTGTTTCAGCTCCGGCTTTAGCCGATAACAGTCTAAATCGTGAAACCGTTTGCACGAGCCATTTATCGCCACCAAAACCAAACTATCAAAGAAAACGAAAAGGAAAGACCGAACATTATTTCCGGCGTCGATCGTCTTTACTTGGTACTGATTGTTCGTCAGTTTCGTCGGAAGATTCAATAATCCACGAACTCGAATTTGAAGGACAATTAACTCCATCTCCTTCTGGATCTTTTCGACTTGAGGGTTCAACACCATCTTTTCAACTTGAGGAGAGTATACTCTCCCAAGTATCAACTGGACGTTGTCATGCTGAAAGTGGCGAGATTAAGTTTGCCTTCCAATTTCTTGCTGCATCAAAAATGTTTAAAGTAACAATAATTAGGGCTGAAAATTTAGGAGGTGTTAACAGGATAGACCCATGTATCAATTCTTACTGCAAAGTTTGTCTGACTCCGGGAAAATATCAAAGACAAACGAACATTGTAAAACAAAATAAAAACCCAATATATAATCAGGAACTTGCCTTTAATTCTCTTTCTTTAAAACAACTCCACTTAATGCTACTGGATATTAAAATATTTCACAAGGAACGTTATCAGAAACACCCAGAATACCTTGGTAAAATAAGTGTTAACTTGGAGAACTACGATTTAATGACTGAAAACAGAATGTGGAAAGAAATTGACAGTAAGAGAGAACGAGAGGTACGTTTATCTAATAGTCTAGGGGGTCATATTCATGCGATACTAAAACTAGGACGAGTTAACTATTCACAGTTTTCCAAAGAACTTAACCCATGCTGAATAGTTACAATATTAATTGCTAATAAATCTCATTATTATATAGATAGCAGTGATTTACTGACTGTTCCCAGGGTAAACAATTTCGATTATTCACACTGTGAAATAAATTGGGTAATTTCACTATCGCACTTTCTCCCGCCAAAACATCACTACACGAATATCAATCCGACGTTCACAAAATTAAATAGTACTCCAAATAAGAATGATGCAAAAATAGTTCAGATACTTTTTTTTCTTTTCCGACATACCAGAAGTGTAAATCTTTAACCAGAATGTTCGAAGTACGAGCGCCCCGTGTAGGCCCGGGTGACAAAAGAATAGGCCTGCAGCAGCGCTAAGCGTGTCGTAAAAGGCGACTAAACAGTGCTCAGAAATCTAGCCGGGGGCTAGGCGTTCTGCCCATGTGTACCCCTGGTAGTGGAATGGGGTACCCCTGGCGTGTTACGTGCTGGGGTTGTCAGACTATAATACGGAAAACCTGACCACAAACCATAGTGGTGCGCCGTGTTGGGAAAGATGCCACGTTCCTCACACGTTAAAGAACCCTTCTGTGGTATTCAAAGGAGTAGGAACCTTTGCGCTGCGCCACAGGAGGCTAAATTGTCCGACCCTACTCATCCTTTCCTTTTAACTTGCGGCAATCAAAATTTATCGACCTTGTGTCCCATCCCTTTTTCATTTCATCATCATTTCATGTTTATTTTATCATCCCTTTCATGTTCATCGCCTGAATATAGCTGAAATATTGCTGCTCGGGCGTTAAACCCCAACAATCAATCAATCAATCAAAGTAAGAGCACTTACTAAGTCTAAGTAATACCGATCTTATAAATTGGCGACAAGAAGTGTCAAGCAGCGCTATGAAGTGTCAAGAACTATCAAGATGTCTAGAAAAAATAGACAAGAAGATTTTTAAATATAACAATTTATTGAAAATAAAATTATTTATATGCCAAAGTTTCCCCTATGGTGACCCATGAATGAGGTGATTTGTCATTTCGTGAGTTTACCAATAAAAGTTAGAAAGGGGTCACGTGACACTTACAATTTATCTCTATCAAGTAGAAGTCTATTGTTATTACTCGTGGATATTTTTAACCCACCACCAGCCCTTTCTACCACCTTTTTCTTTGATCTGCTATGTTATTGTGTGTATTTATCATATATAAGAATTGCTGGGAGTTGCCGCTTTTAATGCCATCCTTTTTTGTTGAAAGGAGACTCTCCAAATTTTTAGGGGGTGTAATTTACTTATATCTGTTATATAGTGTCATGTTCACTATTTTCATACTACCAGTATATATATATATATATATATATATATATATAAAGGTCTGAGAAATTCCCAACGATGTTAGAACTGTCAAATTTGCGATGAAAATTTTTGGTCGCTCCCTCCGCGGGATTCGAACTCGTACCACTGTGACATCTACGCCTAGACCACTCGGCCAACTAAGCTATATAAAAATATAGCTTTCGCTGGCCGGGTCATTCCTCCTCGTAGGATTAATCTAGGGCTGTAACTTAGTACACGATGTATGGTAGTACGGGACAGTTCATTTAGGTGTTATGTAGGGTAGAGGATCAAGTTAATGATGCATGTCACAACAAATCAATATTATACAAACGTCTAAATATATGTATATTTCTGTGTTATTTTATACGTCATTACCAGTTTGTGTGAAAAGTCAAGATGAAGAAAAACGATCATTTCTTCCACTATCGTTTGTCAACAAAGGTATAGATGCAATTAATTTGGCTAACATCCTCCATCACAAAAACGTTACCAACAAAATTCCCCCATATTTCAAAGACAAATCCATACCAATTATTTCATATTCTTATACTTCACCCATCGCATCCAAAATTTTCAATTATAAAAGGCTATTGCAGAACCTCGAGATTGAGGACTTCAGGGCTAAACCACCTAACTGTTCTTGCAAAACCTCTCCATTCAAATATGGTCCTTCTGGTCACGTCGTTACGGGAGATTTAACCATTATCGAAAACGAATCTCTGCGTAATATCCTCTCTAGAGGTCCCAAGTACCGTGAAACACGCTCCATAAATTGGAATTATAACTTCAAAGTTCTTATGGATGCCGTCGAGGACTATGCACGAAAATGGATAAAACGAGAACAAGAAGACATTGATTCTCTGTCAGAGTGGTTAAAGGCCGTGAGGTCTTTAATTTTGAAACGAATGAAAGTTTTAAGTAGGTCAATGAGTGCCAAGGCTACATCAGTTTTCAAAGACCCCGATGTAGCAAAAACATTATCTACTATACATGACAAGTATGTCGTACCAACAGACAAAGCCCAAAACAACACTGTTTTTGTCTGCAAAACGTTTTATATCCAATGTTTATTATCAGAGGTAGACGTAGAAAATAACAGCAGTTATAAGACCTATACTGCTACCACTCTCTCCAAAGAAGAGATTGTGGAAAACCTAAATCTGTGCTATCCTCTTTTGGTCTCTCTACCAAGGACGATGATTGTGATTTACCGTCTATGTACTGGATTCCTAAACTTCACAAGAATCCATACCAACAACGTTTCATAGTTGGATCTGCAAAATGTACCACCAAACCTCTTTCAAAACTTTTAACTTCTATACTCACAACTGTCAAAGAGGGTCTGCAGTCCTACCACAACACTTGTTACTCACGTAGTGGTATTAATTCAATGTGGATCCTGAAAAATTCGAAAGATCTTTTGGAGATAATAAGTTCAAGACTATTATCTGAATATAATAGCATTAAAACCTATGATTTTTCAACACTGTATACTTCTATTCCCCATACTCAGTTAAAATCCCCACTTCAAATCATTATACATCGTTGTTTTTCCAAAAAAGATGGTACACCTAGATACAAATATATAGTTCTTGGTACAGATTCCTCATACTTTGTAAAAATAATTCCAAATTATCTTCCAAATATACAGAGGAAGATGTTTACAAAATGCTGGAATTTTTAATCGACAACATATTTGTCCAGTGTGGTGGACGTGTTTTTCAACAAACGGTCGGCATTCCAATGGGAACAAATTGTGCTCCTTCACTTACTGACCTATTCCTTCACTCTTATGAGGCCTACTTTATAGCTGATCTGATCAGAAAGAAAGAACATCGTTTGGCTAGATCCTTTAATCTCAGTTTCCGCTATATAGATGACGTATTATATTTAAACAATCCTAATTTCGGGGATTTGATACATCGCATCTACCCAAAAGAACTTGAGATAAAGGATACTACAGACACTGTGAAGTCAGCCTCATATCTTGACCTACACTTAGAAATCGATGGTAAAGGAAAACTATTGACCAAACTTTACGACAAACGTGATGACTTTTCATTCAGAATTGTCAACTTTCCTTTCATCTGTGGCAACATCCCTTCGGCTCCTGTGTATGGAGTGATCATATCACAACTCATACGTTATGCCACAGCTTGCCGAAACTACGCAGACTTTTTGTGTCGCGCTAGAACTCTAACGAATAGGCTTCTGGAACAGGATTATGTTACAAGATTGAAGTCATCACTATAGAAGTTTTATGGTCGTCATCATGAACTCGTGGATCGTTATGGTATATCCATCAGCACCATGAAAACTGATTTATTCAACGGGTCATAGTTTTCCTTTCCTCGTTTGTCTACCCCGGACTTGACTTTGTATGAGCAACTCGGCGGGTGTTTCTAGAAAAGCAGAGGACGCTTACCCTACCGGTGCACCTGGTCCATGCTCCTAGTTTTTAGTGAAGTCCGAGTTGCTCAGTCACTTTTGTTACTTTGTATGTATGATTTTAGTTACTTTATGTTCTTTTTTGTGTATGTCCCTGGAATACATTCTTTTGATTACCGCTATAGCCTTGGATCCCTTGATTACTCTTTAATAAATGACATTAACTGGAGACTGTTTTCCTTAATCATTAATTAAAAACCTAGTGGAGTAGCGTGTCTTACCATAGCTTAAAGAAATATGAACTTATCTCCTGGAACTTAGTACGTCAATATAAATATCTATATATTCAACTTCATCCTCTTGAAGGTTGCATCTGCCTCGTATTACAGTTAAAACCATACAACTTATATATGTACACGGTTAACTATTTTTAGGATCTTGGTTCTATTGGTGTGTCTCTTCTCTTTCAACCACGTGACTGTAATATATACGTGTTCATAAGGAGAGCACGAGATCTTCCGTGGCATCACACAGGTCCACCAGGTTTGTTATCATTTAACCTTACTACGATTATTTTCCTTTTTAATTTTCGTTATTTTCTGTTTTCTTTCCTAAAAGCAAAACAAACAGAACATAGCAAAAAATGTGATCGTGAAAACAAAAGCGCTTATCGAAATTCTATCCCACATAGCTCTTTTGATTTCAACGAACTTCACTTTAACACTTCAACATTGAACATAAATAAAATAAACTTCGAGGTAAATAATTACATGTCAAACCGTATTTATTTTTTCTCCACTTGCATTAATAAATGTCAGTTTACATACTTTTATTATTTTCAGATCCTTACGTAAAAATAGAATTACGACAGCCTGGCAGATCGGTATCTCGTAAACATACGAAGTTGGTTAAAAAATCTTCCAATCCAGACTTTGACGAACAATTTAAGTTTTCAATATCTCCTAAATTTGACGATATGGCGTACACCAATATTGTCATATCCCTTTACAATCACGAAAAATTAAAAAGTGACGAACTTATTGGTCAAATTAGACTTGGCGTTGATGGTTTACAGAAAACGGAAATTGAATTATGGGAAAAATGCATCAATACACCAGGCACGGAGGTATCTGATCGGGTATATCTGCAGAACCAAGACTTTATTTAAGTGTGTTAACAAAAGTACCTTCGGCGCCAAAACATTGAACAGTATTGTACACGTGCCATTATTACTGTACAAGTGCCTTACTTATGATGTACTTTAACTCTGAAAATACATGGTCGATAGAAAAAGGAAAGGATATGGGGAAACGCAACAAATGCACCAGCACATAACCTAAATATTAAATAGTAATTTGCTTTCTTAGATTACAAAATAGACTTGAAGTGTAAACACACCTTTGTGTAAGCTCTGAAAGAACCAAAAACAAAAGTAAGAAAATCCATGGTAACAGAACGAAAACACTTCTTCAAAATAAACTAAAAAGTAATATAACATATAACGACGCATTAGTGACCAACATCTCCTGCCTGTTGACAGGCGAATGTCAGCGGTTTTTTTTAGGCCTTATCCACTCCCTGTAAAGTAATGTCAAGAATGAATTGAAACAACAAATACACGATAAAATGCATTCAATAATACATTCAGTTCTTTGAATCTATATCTCAACATACAACACTAAGACAAATGAGATATCCTCTTAAAAACACCCGCAGTTACTGAAAACTACCTCAAGACATCGGTGCTTAGGGCATTTGCCTAAAGGGCGATATCGATCGAGGGCTGACAACATGGGTAATATTTGAAAAAAAATAAAAAACAAATATGTATTTAGCTGTTTATCACATATTTTTACACCATTACAGTCTGATATATTAGATCTCATGCCGTGATACCATAAATTTCCAGTGAAAACGTAAATGTCAAATAAACTGTGACATCGTCGTTAGTTTTGAAACGTTGGACTAAAATGGCACCAGTTAGTTCACGAGGTAATATTTACCGTCTTAGAAAGTTATTTCCCTCGGGGCAGATTACATACAAAAAAAACAGATTTTATTAACTATGCAAAACAGTGTTATTTCAATAAAATATATATGATAAAAAAAACATTTATTATATAGATAGCAGTGTATTATCGAATGTTCCCATTGTAATAAATTTCGATAATTCACACTGAAATAAATTAGATCGGTAATTCCACTCTCGAACTTTATCCCGCCAAACTTCGATCACAATTTTCATATCAATCCGCCATTCACAGAATTTAAAATTCATGTTGATAAATTTGAAGAAAATCGAGGTCGATTCTGAAAGCCAATGATAGGGCTAGTCTGGTGCGTGTAAGATCTAACAAGTATACATATTCAGTGATTGCAAGTGTACCTATATAACCAGGTGTTACCGAACATCGATATGTTCTCTTTTTTATTCACTTTTTTTTTTCAATCTTTCACGATGCACCGCTGCCACCATGTACATGAGTTTTCAGTCAGAGGGATAATCCAGTTGAATAACCCGGTGTTTCAATATAAGTGAACGGTGATATCGAAATCTTTACTTTTCAGAAAAGGTTCACTTGAAATTGTGATATCACACATTTTTGTCACAGAAAAAACGGTTGATCATAATTGATGAAATAAATTAATATTTTAATCCGATGTAAACCGAAAAAAGATGGTTTTGAATTATAAATAATACTAATCAAAATATATGACTTAACTCTCAAACTTGTATGTCAATGAATGGAGGTCCTGCCGGAAAGGTGGGTGCTCTTAAGTACTTTCAAGAAATCCCCCCGGAGTTATTCCTGCTTTCTGTGGTTGAATATGGAATGAAGGAATGTGGTAATGACAAACGATTTCATGGTTGAATAAGGTGATAAGTCGCCAAAATATTGCTAAATGGAATGACAAACTAGAGATCACTCGCAATTTGCGCAAACCTCTGCTCTATAATTCATATTCAGCCGCCCTGAATCTGTCGAGTGTTTTGAACTGTTGACATACTTGTAATGTCTCTTACTTCCGATAAGAATGTTAACGTATGACTACCGTCATGCGTCGCGTTTATGAAAGTGGTTTCGAAATCCATCCTAATCCTGCATTTAAGAGAGACAGGATACGCGTTTCTCACATTCTATTGCCAAATATGAGGAATGCAATGGCCTAAAGTGCGAGCGAAACATAAAGGGCTAATTTTCCTTTTCGAGAAGTAAACTTCATGCCTTTTATCATTTTTTGCCAAATTTGATTAGGATAGTTTCATCCGTTGGAGCTGGCAATGGACATTCTACATATTTGTTACAGTTTCGGGTTCGGCATAGAAAGAAGGCTTTTATTACAATCTCTTCAACCGGAAGAGTTTTTTTTTATTTCCGAATGGCTTTGACGTTTTTTGTTCATATGTTTTGTATATGGCGGCATTTTGAACATTTCTAGATAAGATAACGTAACAATGTTTCAAATACTCTCCAACAGGATTACGATTCCGCCCCATTATTCCCAATGACACAAACCAGGAGTGAATCATTACCTAGCACTCCTGGCATGAACAAATGTATTTATTTTGTCTGAAATGAATTTGTTCGGACTTGACTTTAGCAATGTCTGTTTTCCATGTCTGGTCTTTGTCCCTGGTGTACATTCTTTTGATTACCGCTGTAACCTTGACGAAAAAGTATGAGGAATTTTTAGATGAATTTATGTAACCTAGTGGTTGTAGCACCATTTAGGGATAACTAAAACTCAAGGCGTTGATTCAAGATGTGTATTGTATTTCCAACCAATCATATCAACAGTAACAATGCATAAATATATACTAGTAACCCTGCAAGTAAAATACATATAATCAGTACTAAGAAAGATAACTCTAGCACTCAAATAGACAAATCTGCCAAAATTACATGTATGTCTCATAGTCAATAGAAAATAGTGATAGTTTTCTACTTTTTCAATATTATCAAATATAAACTGCATAAAGTATTTGGTTAGCAAAAATAAGCACATCTGTTAGATAATAATGCACATCTTTTGAAAGTTATAAATAAAACATATGCATTGACAAGACAAATAAGCTGTTAAAATGCACATATAAGCAAATCATGCTGAAAACACTACACTTAGCACAAAAATACATATAAATAACAGCATGCAACACAACCTACCATGTATATGATACAAAGGTCTTCTCCTCAGAAAAAATAGTTACAAATGTGGGATCTACATCATCAGCTCACCAATAAGTACAAGCTGGAACAAAAATAACTATCACAAGTACTGTGTCTATTTAGAGTACTCTCTGATCATTTCAATATTCAACATAAAACTATATACATTTATCTATTAGAACATATTGTAGTCAAAAGTTAACGGGTTTATAATGAAAAATATGATTTATCTGTTATTTTAATCTTTTGATCTCTAAATTTAGCCTTTTTTTATGATTTTAAGTATTTTAAACAACATTTAACTGTTTATATCAATAAAATTAATGATATTTAAACTGTTATGTGTTATATTATTTTACACAGCACTTTCACCCAGAAATTACACACTCTGGCCATTTATACAAATCTTACACACAACACTCACAAAACTGTGGAATATGGAACTATAGACAATAACATAAGTAAAGGATGACTAACCTTAAATACAGAAAAGTTGTCCACTAGAAATAAATGCAGAAACCAAAGTAAATTAATAAAGTTGACCAGAAATTAATATGTTTGCCAATCAATCACAAATCTGGCTGTCAATAGAAAGAAACAATAGAATTTCCCGCCAAATGTGACACATGATCAAAATGAACCAATAAAAAGACAAACAATCAGAGTTTTCCCAAAATGGAATGTATAGGAATAGAGAGCACCTGCTATGAAGATGCACTCAACCATGAAATCAACCTATAGTAAACTAGTAGGCATGAGGCATGGAATGATCTCTGACCATTCATGACAATGAATGCAATACACATTATAATACATGTATAGCAAGAATGGACACAATTTATATTATTAAGTAAATTTATTTATCAGAAATACAAAGATAAAAATAATAACTGTAATATACAAAACATCTACTCCACCACATTTATATTTAAGTGCGTGCTTTGCTCGCTTAATATATTCAATGTAAATGTAACAAAAAATAAACTTATTTTAAATTTTCACTAATATTTCCTTCTGATGTTTTATTATCCTCCAGACTACTTACACCCTTAAATCATATCCAAATTTTAGAGAAAAAAAAAGCATTGTTTATATTTTTCATTAGCCAAGTAGCTAACTGTTGAAGTGTCCGGGACCAACCCGCCTACGTGTATAAACCGTCTCCTTGCAAAGCCTTACAATATTAATTTTATTCCATGATTGTCTTCCTCCAAAAATGCCTTAAAAGTCTAAGCGAATAAATGTAAACAGAAAACAAAGAAATGTATACTTTTACAATCACATTCGTGATGCACTAGGGAGACATTTGCAGTTTTGAAAGGATAAAGGTTGTGTTTCGTGAATTTTTATTGATAAGTAACTACCATAAGGAAGAATATGACATTAAAATTTAGTCAGATATTTATATTGAGAGAATTATAGATATACGTGTTGTAATGTGTTATTTACTTACTAGTTAAACAATAACTATATACGGAATATAATTATTTTACCGAAATGTAGAAAAGGAATGATAACTCAGTTTCAATGATGTCTGCTTTGTTGAACTTCAACGGCGTTCTGAAATAGTATCTTTTTTAGATTATTATTCCTCATTGCCAATGTCAATTGAATAAAAACGATAAATGTTTTGAATTTAAAACTTATTGGATTATCATAAGTCATCTACTACATGCTACTTTTACTCTCGTTGTATCAGTACATACTCTAGCGTAACAAGTGTTTGTATAGCTCACATGACCGTTTCAAAAGCCGTGACTATTCGTAACTTGTTTGGATATCAAATGTACCAGTTGGAGATTATAGATATTTATATCAAAGTACATTGTTTAATAATAAAAACAATTCATCCTTCGCAACAGTGCGATGTTTTAGAGAACTATGATATATCGATATCCAGTGATAAATGTGACATTATGGACGGTGTTGGTGTACAATACCCGGTTTCATAACAATCGGTAATTGAGAATCTTCAACTCAAACTTTGACCAATCAAATCGGTATGAGGAAAGCAACTGCAGGATTTTAGGAAAGTCTCAATTTTAGATTGTTGTATGAACCAATACTTGATCACTTGAAATTATAGATTAGAGTGAAAAATCAGGATTTGAGAACATTTTCATATATATATATGGGTACGCTCTATTTTTTTTTACTTCGATCTTTTCGTGAGTTTGCCAATAGTTTTTCAATTAAGGGATGAGGGAAATGCTTTCGGTCTGCAAAATCGCATCGTCTAAGCCTCTGTTTGTTTTGGAAAAAACTATGCTGCTGAATGATAACCTTGACAGGAATAACCTGTATACTTATATGGGAGTCTCTGTTTTTTTATCACACACTGACCAAAATGGCCTACGTGGACGCACATTATAATGAGGCATTTTAAAATCTGATGACCTGTCAGTCGTAGTAAAGTTGATAAAATGAAATATGATGATTCTCATTATTCGTGAACTTTGACTCTCAAAAAAGAAATAAATGTTTCAAATAAATAAACGAGATATCAAGGTAATTTCTAACTTCTTGTGTCTCATGTCTAAAGTCAGTGTGGTAGTGTAATTCTCTAGAGAGATAAGATCATAATTACAGTTTTAGTTAGTACAATAAAGTACGGACACCGGACATGGGACGGGAGTCTAACGTATTATTTACCTTAAAAAGATAGTTAAGATGATTGACGGTGTAATTGGTTTGGAGTGACAGTAGCAAACACTTATGCATGCCGATTTCATCAAGAGAAATACCGGTGTTTCCACTGATAAGTGACGGTATAAATTATTCCACAGTATGAATTAAACGGGCTGCATATTTGCTAGTGGGAGCAAGTCCCTGTGATTAGTTAAAGAGTACCAACCCTTAAGTACCTGATAGTATAAAAATAGTACAGGTGATTCATGATGTAGAAAAAAAAAACACCGAAAAAAATATGCTTTTTCGATCTACTTATGCTATATATTTTTGTAACGATAGTCCTTTCTTTATTTTGACCTGCATTTTTGCTAACCATAAATTCATCTTAAAAGTAAAACCAAACAAATGAAACCAAATCCAGAACGATAACTCCTGCAAAGTGTTAATTTCATACGCAATCTATATAAGTTATCTCGAAAGCGCGACAACCAAATGACAAACCGGGACTGGTTACGTGGTCTGTAACTCTTCCTGGATTATTCGGTGGGTTTTTGGCGTGAATCACCTCCTGACTGATTTTTTAAGACTGGTACTTAACAGCAAACTCGTTTTGGTTCTGTGAAACCATAAGCTGTCTTAACTATATCGAAATTAAAGGCTTCGTTATATACAATTACAGAACCGTGTCCTGACCGAAATAACATTCTGAAATATGATATTAATTTTGAATGTGAGACAATCTTACTTATGAGAAGCACTAAAACGTTGAACAGAAACTAGAATCATCTAGAAAAATAAAGAAACAAATGTACGTCAGGAATGGTGTTCATAGCGACTGAAAGAGTAAACACAGAGAATTAATTGACGATGTATGCAAAGCAGCTTTTATTTTTTTTTAAAGTTTCGTTGTTATTGTCATTTTAAGGTTTTGTTTAAATTTACAGATAAAAACCGCTTCGTAGCTGATTCACTTAACATATAAATTCTTTGATGTGGAAAAAATATAACAGTGAATCTCACTGTTTCGAATGATAGGTTTTAAAATGTGTGATGTAATTTATATAGCAAACCTCATAAAAAAGTTTATCAAGTGAGGTATATACACTACAAAAAAGACAATAGAAAAATTTCCTGTATAACACTCATACATTGTTTCATAAAAGAAATAATATCCATATAAATTTTACGCATATTTGATAAGTTGTTTGGTTGTACAAAGGAATACAGGTCTATTATCGCCTTAGCCGTCGGATATAAAGGGACTCGGTCATCTCTTTACGCCTTATAATTCATCGTGTAGTACAAAAATATTTAATATGCAGTTTAGGGCAATTTAGTGACGGCTTAAAAATGTTCATTTATACCTGCACACTTTTTTAAAGTGGACAATTTTTTTTCTAATTGTACTTCGGAAGAAAGTTTAAAGTATTGTCATCGTTCTCGGTGCAAAAAAGCTACACTTCTTATGCTATGAAACAACTATACGAGCATACAATTAATAGAATCTGTGAAAATATATTCCAGACAAGTACATTGACAGTTCTCGCCAAAACTAATATAATCTTGTGCCGACATACTCTGTTACAGAATACTCAAACATATTACATGGTTAAAGGCATTAGAATATTTGGACAACCCATCTTAACGGAACTGTTTAAAAAAAATAAGATATACATGTATATAATAAAAAATGGTTCTAGGTACATGTACACAGTTAATTGAAATGTGCTTTGAAAATTTTTCACACTTCAAAAGTCATTATATGATTAGATAGACTAAAAGCATGTATTTAATTTAAGATAGATATGAATCATTAACTCCAACTCTCCCATGTAACATAGAAATAGAGAATAGGATGTATATTACTTTGTAAGGATTAAAACGACTTTTCACTCTACCGATAAATTAATTTGTATAAATCTCCGCCTTGAGAAGGCGCACCTCTCGTCAGTGTAGTATTGTTCATTCATTACGTCTGAAAGGTCGTTAACTGCCTGCAGAAATTTTAAGTTTCTTTTTGTGATGACCTAATGACAAATGGAGTCTGATTAACCTTTTTAAAACGTAAAGAAAGTATGAGATTTGTTGTATAGCCTTGCCCAATATATCGTGTTTGCTGGAGCGTTAGTTTTAAGTATTGCTGCAGACATGTGACTTCTGTTGGATTAAATCAACATACTACGGGGGAGAATTTCATACGCAAAAGTATTCACTTTGATGTGGTAGCTTTTTAGTATTCATTTATTGTAACTTGACAAAAATTTTAGTGAAATGATTAAAATTAAGTTATTAATGTATAGAGAGATATTACTTTTCGGATGAATATACCTAATGATACAAAATGAAATATTTTAGGTAAGTAAAGACTATTATTTCTAATATGTTGTGCATTTTATTCAAATTATTGTTTTAGGTTCTTCTGTAGTTTCAATTTAATATTATTTGGTAATAGGTTTTTAAGTTTAAAATTCGCTAACTAGACAGAACATACAGATGTATGACTTGTGTATTAGAATACCTGAACATGACCACAATCTTGTCTATCCTTGATATATTGTCATGATTTGTGTTGCATATTTAAGACAACAATAGTTACATAATCGTTTGAAACACTTCGCATGACTTTATAGATTGTCTCACCGCAGTATATGATAGGGGTTGAAACCTATCACTAAAATCTAGTCATTACTTGAGATGACAATCGTAAACTTAAAAGACACACCTCAAACTTGTAATTTAGACGATTTATCTGAAGACTTAATAACCAAAAGCAGATAAAACTTAAAAAACTAAAGACACCGTGGCCAAGTCTAGGGACTGTGTCTTTTGGACTAAAAATAGCATCTTTCTCTTTAATGTATAGAGAATATTTTGGAGTGGTCCCTTGAATAACTTTAATTAAATATGTTTCATATACCCTAGCCTATACTGATTTTAGCTTCTTGAGAAAAGGGTATATGTTTGAATTTCTTAGGGTTTTTTTTTAATCATTTAAATAGAAAATGACAAAGCAATGTATATGCCGCGATTCCTTTGAAATTGGCTTTCCAGAAATGCTATCCTTCACCCTTTCATTGGCAAAATTATATAAAACATTGATGTTACATTGGTAAATGGGAGAGAGAGCAAATATTATGCTTCTATAGCAAAGAAAATTGATTGTATGACATCAGAAAGATTTTTTTCATATGTAGTTACTCTCTTCATATCAAGTGTTAAAGTCTTCAATCAGAATCACTTGTTATGTAACTGACAAGAATGTTGGACAAAAACCGAGTATACTTTGGCATCCTGTAGTGTGGTATTTTAGAAATCAACCCACCCAGTTTACTTTTTACTGTTTATTGATTCTACATATTTATTCCCACTCAATATCTGTTGAGAAATAAACAATAAAATTTGTTGCATAGTCTCTTCTTCAGACATTTTTTTTACTTGAGAAAGTGTTTTATGATATTTATGTTCGAATTTTATTCTGAATTGCATTGTATTTAAAGATATTAAAATTATGCGTAAATTGTTAGCTTCGATCAGCCATAACGTAGCACTTCACGCCTATTTTGTTAAAGGCTGTTGAATGTAAGGAGGCGTATAATAAGACTCAAGCTCGAAAAATTTCGTCTGTTTGTGCATCCCTGGTGGTTCTATTCCTATTTATCATTTATTTCACTGTGATAATTTGACCAGTGAAAAAGAAGATATCAGAACATTTAACAGACCAAAAAAGATTTGAGTTATGTATGCATGTACGCGACCCTTGATTTGGTGCATTATAAGATTTTAAGCGGATATTTCTTATACGAAACTATCCACGAACACTGAATAAGAACGATGAATCCCGGAAAATAGAATATAGGAAAGAACACAAACAATACGACGAAAGAACACAAACAATACGACGAAAGAACACAAACAATACGACGAAAGAACACAAACAATACGACGAAAGAACACAAACAATACGGTTGTCTTCTACCAACATCTATAGTGTATGTGGTCCCTTTATTGTAATTATGTAGAAAGAAAGATTACTTTCTCATAGATGAGATGGACGTTAATTAACGATACCATGGATAATTCTTCAGAGTTCGTAATTCATACTTTGGAATTCAGACCAACTAAATCTGATTTCACACGAAGGGTAATGGCAAAATCACCTAACTGAATACTCTAGGCGATAGTCAGAATAGTGAAAAAGAGAAGTGCGTATAAAAAATGGTTATATTAGGTTGAAAACGGAAAGTTCGAAACAACAGCAATGGTCCGGACTTTTTACAATAATTTCCAATAGCAATGCTGGATTAAACCCGGTTTTATAGCGCGCTAAACTTCACCCCAGCCTTCAGAAAAAGGACTATTCATTTCAACTTCATATGGAAGGAATCTCTTTATGTTTAGAATGTTAGTCTCAATACACTGTGGTGATGAACCTCGCTGAAGGAAAAGAAACTACTAATAATGCATTATTTCAATGAATGGTTTAAACTGGAGGACATGTTAACGCATGACATTGATACAAGCCTTGTGCTTTCTGAAAACACCCAATTAACTAACCTAATGGTTAAATTTAAGCCTTCCACCAACAATTTTAAATTTTATTCATAACTTTTCATAACTTATATTGTCTTCAACAGAACAATCAGTAAGAACTTAAGGAAAGAATTCTCCAATTCAAATTTACTTGGAAACTAGTACCTTCATGTAAAAATCAAACACAAAAGTAATAAATTATAATGGCTGAATATTTTTTTTTTCATATATACATAATAAGAGAAAAGAGTAAACTTCACTTTAAATATGTTAAAAAGCACAAAAAACCTTATGTTACTTCACTCTTGTGGATATATGCATACTTGCAAGAGCGGAAAAATACATCCCCTTAACTGAAACTTGATAAAGGTATCATGAAGTAAAAAGTCTTACATATGAACATACACCAACAGAGTCAAATTAAAATAAAATCATCTTAACTATGGGTAGAATGTGGACATAAGAGCACTGACTAAAGTATTAAGTCATAACACATGCATGGAATGAGAACTTTGAGTTGTCAAGTCTGAACTCAGGAGTTGTAAACTTTTGTCAAGTCAGAAGTGTGAATTGTCAAGTCTGAAGTGTTAGTTGTCAAGTCAGATGTGGAAGTTGTTAAGTCCGAACGCCGAATCCTTTGGTTGTTGATTGTAGTTAATTTGTTGTAGCTAAGCAGTAGCACACATTTAATTATAATTAGTAAGATAATTATCATATAAGTTGTATTAAAAGCTTGGTAAAATGCAAGCACATGAAAGAATAATGATTTTCATTGATTTAAGATAATTTGTACAACTAACAGTAACACAGATCGGTAAAACAGGTCCAATATATCGTGGGAGTACCAGACCCATAGTTATCCGCGTCATTTGTTAAGTATGTGTGTGAGTTGCTTTTAATCATGTTATTACGCTTGATAAAAGGGACATGACATTTAAGCTAAAAGTAGACAAGAAGGCATATTCAAAATATAGATCATGTCATTATGTACCGTCAAATTCTCTATGAAAAATACATCTAAATACAATATTCAAAATTGGATATTCGAATGAATTTGAATAGCTTACATACTTCGATATTGAATTTAAAAATTCTGATCACGTTTGGGTAAATTTGATAGATTATCACCTGCAACTTTGTTCACTGCTTCAATTCTGTGAATCGTAAAGTTGGTTGCTTCGAACACTCGCAACCAAATACTATTTTAAAAGTAGGCATTGAAATATTTGCCCTTCAGTTGTTGAGCTCAGTATCTTTTATACACCTGTCTGTTATATAAATATACAAAGGTATGGTATCTAATGTATTCAGCTATAAAATGCCTCAAAGGTTATATTAGCAATGCTCAATGCTTCAATCAAAATCACCATTAATAAGATGCGATTATCAGCTACACGACAGTGCGCTCAATAGCCACTCTGTTGTTTGATGACTTAACTTCCGTGCAACAATCATAAGCTATACAAGTAACAATTCCAAGCTGTATTTTTTTCTCGGAATATTAGGTTTTGCTGAAAACAAATAGCAGCATATTTTGTTGTTAGATTTTGGTTACCGTTCATTTGAAGCGACTGATTGTTATTGAATGTCGAAAATTTATTTTCTTTTGGTTTACTTATTCTAGCATTTATAAAGTTGGATATATATATGTGTGTGTCGGCATCACCTTAATATGGTTAAAGTTTAGTATAGTGCTTACATAGAACTACGGGAACCGATTAGTGGTAGGTGGAGATTTTTTAATGAGCTAACTGGTTATATCCACTTAGGTAACTAGATACAACTGCTGTGTTTTTTTTTTTTTTGTTTGTTTGTTTGTTTTTTTTTTTTTGGTTGAAATTTTAGTCTAATTTTGTCCATTCGCATCTACTGCAACTGAAGAAAACATGCTGAAACTAAATTTAACTATCGGTTCGATCGATACACACGTTCGTAACATTGATACTAATCCTTTTAGATGGAAATTGTGCGTTCATTAACATAAAAACATGTCAACATGCATGTTTTACATAGTTAATATGCAAGTGTTAAATAACTTGTTTAACCTGATATTTCTTTTTGGGTAAAGAATCATGTTTTGGTTTGTTTTGCATATAAATTAAGTTTGGCTATATACATGCTAAGCAAATAAAGTAGACAGTTTAGAGTTGAATAGGCAAATAGCCTTCGTACCATCGCTAGAACATTTAAGAATGTGCCTTTTGACCTCTTAATAAAGGAAACAAGATAAAAAAAAATTAAGGAAGCATACTTGTATTTAAATCCAGTAAAGATGAGAAGATAAACGAGAATTCTATGTTAATACATTCTTAAATTGCTGTTATGAAGTTCGCAAGATATTGTAAAGGAAAATCTTTGATTTGAGTTACGTAACGTGGTTTTACCTACGGACATTCCTACAGCTGTTAATTCGGTTGTACTAAGATATATATATAAATGTGTGCTGATGAATTAAAGCGTCATACCGCCAAGTATGGAGAAACAGAGAATGAATGTTGTATGCTCGAATAATAGAATACAATCCGTACATCGACCATTTCTCTATTGTGCAATTTTGTCGACAGAAATTCTTTTGACGATGGCCAAAATATTTTACGGCCATATTTTTGGGTTCAAAACAATGGCATATCTTCTCCCTTTGTATCTTGTATGACAAAACATAATCAACTAGACAAACTGCGTGGTGTTTTTTTTTTTTTGGTGGTGGTGGTGGGGGGGGGGCGCCTCCCTTTATTTTGTTACATCAAAGTTTGAGCTATATTCAGGTACGTCGTATCGTATTTGTTTATTCTATAACTTACTTTGTCCACTGATTCGATGTCTGTACTGAGATACTGCTCTTTTTGTTATGGTTCAGACATATACATCGTAGAAAACTATGCATCCATAACGATGGTGGGTGGACAAAACAAAATAACCAAAATTCTTCAGCCTACATTGTACTGATTAACATTTTTGATAGATCAAAAGGAAGTTGATCGGACTGTTGCCAGTCAATTTCGATTTCTATACTGACGGTGAAACCCAATTGTTGGGTAATTCTTAAGAATTGGATAATCACTTGGCAGAATTCAAAGTACCTAATGAATTTCATCCCTCATTAGTAAATATTATGAGGTTTTAACTAGGAGTCTGACAGAATCTTAACGATGCTGTTAAAATAACAGACAGATTGATAACATCGTTAACCAAAGGATTTCCGTATTGAATTTGATTGGCTTTGTGTTCAGATTTATTTACACCCCCTACAATTGCTTCTAAGCTCGAATTTCTCCTCAGGGGTTAGTGGAATTTTTTTAATGATTGGTTCTCTATTGTTGACTTAAAAGTAGGTTTTCAAAGTGTTAAGAAAAATTCACACAAATGAACACATTTATTGCAATTGAATTGCCAAATTTTACGACTTCAAAAGTGGAATTTTTATTTCATATATCATTAAACGACATTTTTCGTCCTACCGACAGAGTCTTTTGCTACTGCTGTGACAATAAAATTAAATTCAATCTTGAGAGAATTAAACTTTAATGATCATTGTTATTGTCAACATTGACAAGACGTATTAAGGTCTATTCTTCATGAAAAATAGACCTTTAGTTTGTGTCAATTATGAACGTACATGGTCCAAAACAGTATTTCACCAAAGGTCACACAATTAATGCATCATCAGAAACAGCTGGGAAGGGAGCAACCCGCCTTGGAATCCAGTCCATATGACGACTTCTTGTAACAATAAAATGTGTCTATTTAGAAGTCCCACAAACGCATAGGGGTATTGAAACACTTCATTCTCTTTTATTACTTATCAATACAAAGAAGTTTGTTAAGCCTCAATATGATGTAAAACGGTTTTAAAGGTACAACTCACTGCCCTCGATCAGTATCAGAATATATTCAGGATATATATAGCACTGAGAAAAAAGGAAGACGGATAAGACAGACTCCTTATGGTGATCACGTGATGCTGAGTGTTCTTTATTTTAGGTACATGTATACACATGTAATTATTTTGCTAAAAATATAAAAAAAATAAGTATCTTATTCTTATAATGGACTGAAATTATTCAAAAAAGGAAAAACTTTGGCCTTCTGGATTCAAACTACCAGTAAAGAACAAGTAAAACTTCTCCTTCTACAAAAAAAAATAATGCGTATTCCGACCGTTATAACCACCAGACCTCATCACAGTCACTAAGACAGAAAATATATAATAGACATTAGCATCATCGGTGTTATACCACTGAATAGTAACATTTAATAGTGTATTTTACCAATGCCTGAAACTATTACAAGTGCTCGATATAAGTGGATGTCGCAGACAAATTTTCTGTAACTTCTCCTGCAGTTAGCATTGCCTTTTTGTTATGCCCAAATATGATTTTTATAGCCGTCTGATCATCCGGACTTTGTCCACGAGTTATGTGTCAGAATCATGGTATAAACCTTTTGTTTAATGTGTTAAACCATCTTTGACTAAATATGAGACTTCCGTTACTTCTCAGTCACGAACATTATATACATGCTTTCAAAAGTGGTTCGTTTTTAGAAGTTTGTGTTTTAAGATAATTGTTTCATGTATGTCTATCCATAAACTTCAACTAATGAACCTTTACGAGGGTATGTAAGTACAGAATATGCATTTAGGTGCATCCAAATACATGTTTAATATCCCTAGAGAAAATGATAGGTTTGTTGACTTGAAGCAAACAACTAACAAGTACGTTTGTATGTCGAAATATTTTGCTTTCTTTCTTTACATGAGAATAATATTTGGCAAATGTTATAATTGCATTTCTTTCCTACACGATAGATCTGAATTATTTAAACGGCACTTTTAGTTTGGAGTTTTAATTAAGTGCCTATTTTTATTTAAGTGTGCAACTAGCAATACTTAAGTTTCAATAATTAAAAGATATGCTTTGATAATAATTGATCTGGAGTCGATTAAATAACAACCTATATGCGTGCAATTCAGTGGATTATCTATGTAAAAAGTATGTGATTATTTCTTTCCCTTAGACATCAAGACAAAGGAAACAAACCTTATACAACATACATTATAATTCCACAATCGATTCATTTCCTTGCTCACTGATATAAAAATCCAAATGGCCGGACGAGAGTTTGTTTGTTTTGTTTGTTGGGGTTTAACGTCCGAGCAGCAATGTTTCAGCTATATTCAGACGATGAACATGATATTGATGATAAAATGAACATGAAATGATGATGAAATGAAAAAGGGATGGGACACAAGGATAATGGGGTCGACAAATTTTGATTGCCACTGGAAATAGGGTGAGATGGATAGGGTCGGGCAATTTAGCCTCCTGTGGCGGAGGCCTATGGTTCCTACTCCGGGAGAATACCACAGTAGGGTTCTTTAACGTGCGAGAAACGTGGCATCTTTTCCAACACGGTGCACCACTATGGTTTGCGGTCAGGTTTTCCGTATTATAGTCTGACAACCCCAGCATGTAACACGCCAGGGGTACCCCATTCCACCTCCTGGGGCACACATCCCAGTTGCTCTGTGGCAGAGCGCCCTAGCCCCCGGCTAAGGCTCTAGGCACTATTTAGTCGCCTTTTACGACAAGCTTAGCGCTGCTGCAGGCCTATTCTTTTAACACCCAGACCTGCACGGGGCGCCGGACGAGAGATCCAAAATTTAAATATCTTTATTATTTTCTTCTTATTTATTCGTTTATGTATTCATTTGTTGTTCATAGATTTGCGATAACACTTACACTTACTTTTCGAATCCTGAGACGTTGATAAACATATTTTATTTACCCCCCCCCCTTTCAACAAATTAAATAGAACAAGACTACTGTTTTAGCTGACAATCGTGCAAGATGCAATTACATATCAGTCATTTTTTTTTTAATTATTATCATTATAACGGAAAATCTAAGTAATAGTAAAGACAAGTGTACCACGATTGGAGTAGATATTAGAAATCGGAAAGGCGTTAGATGAAGCTCAAGTTAAAGGTAAAGCAAATGTCATCTGAAGCGGACAATTATCTACTCGGACTAACTGCTCCGGTAGGGTAAACTTTCTCTTCTTAAGACATACGCGCGGAGTTGCTAATGAATCTAATATGTGATGAGAGATAACTAAAATGGATATATTTTATCGTTGTAAACATTGCAACGAATGTGCAATCGTACATGACGTTAGTAAAAGGGATAAACAAATGTATATTTTTTTTTCGACAAGTTAGGGTAAAATGAAGAAGTTTGAACGTTGGATGTAAGCACTTGAAGCAAGTGAAAACCAAACAGCCTTGATTTGGCCCCTGGTTTCAGCTACAACGGAGAACACAAACTTCGTATTTCTTTTATCGTAAATAGTATATATCTTTAATTATTTGTCTATATTTTCAGATTTAGTGGATTATTATTGTATTTTGGATTTATTTGCCTCCTTCAATTGCAAGAGACAGAAGCAGAGAAAAAGGTTAGTGGTTTCGATAATTTATTATAAAGTCTTACCATGGCGAGATATGCTGCTGGTTTAAAATTGATGTACGTGGAAGTTAACCACATAGAATTGGTGAAAGAAAACAGAGGACAGTATAGGCACTTATTTTGAAATACATCTGCCCTAAAATACCAAATTAATGTTTCCTCTCTACTTGTACGATTTAAATTACATCGAGAAATCTACATTATGATGTTAACATGGGAATATGTTCGTTAATTGTATGTTTATTTATTGATATTGCATTGTCATCTTTGACATTTTTAAAAATCTTGTTTTAAATACATTAAATATATACTTTCAAGTAATTGAATACATCGCTTTGTAACACGATGCTTGCAACAAATGTTCTTCGGTACATTGAGCCGAACAACTCAATCGTATCATTTAGATAACAAAATTTAACATGATAATACATAATCTATCATAAAACGTTAATGGGACGATGAAACCCATTCAAACTATTTGGATGTGTCAACTATTCTCCTCTCCGATAAGGAAATTAGAATATATCGTTAAAAGTGTATCAGCACCTTTTAATATTCGCATGTTTATCATAATTGCGACTGTTAGTGATGGGTTCTACTACTGGACTGTAGGTTCACTTCGTTGTGTTATTAAGTATCTTTATTCTCAAACAGCCAATTTTACATTGGTACAGAGAAATACAACAAATCAGTTTTCATTAGACGGTTTTGGACGTGGAACTTGTACAGCCAAAATACTTATATTGTCTGTAACATGGTTTGAAATACTTATAACTACAATGAACTTGATTTGTTTTGTTTTTCCTTGTGAATCTAAATTAAGAACTTTAATTTTGGTGTACGACTAAGTTTCGCGTGTGTGGCACATGGTAAAGAAGTTTTCTTAAGCTATTTTATATACTGAAATGATAACTCGTGGATTAAGGATGGTTTTATAATGAATGATATGCAGTCATTGTACTTGTATGTATATATATATATATATATATACCACTCTACGACTCTATTCGGATCCATCGGATCAAATTGATACAAGGAAGATATGTAAACGTATAGAAAGGTCTGAAAAATTCCCAACGATGTTAGAACTGTCAAATTAGCGCTGCAAATTTTTGGTCGTTCCAGCCGCGGGACTCGAACTTGTACCGCTGTGACATCACCGCCTGCACAAAGTCCAGCGCCCTAGACCACTCGGCCAGCTAGGCTATATAAAATATAGCTTTCGCTGGCCGGGTCATTCCTCCTCGTATACTATATTTTATATAGCCTAGCTGGCCGAGTGGTCTAGGGCGCTGGACTTAGTGCAGGCGGTGTTGCCATAGATGTCACAGCGGTACGAGTTCGAGTCCCGCGGAGGGAACGACCAAAAATTTGCATCGCAAATTTGACAGTTCTAACATCGTTTGGAATTTTTCAGACCCCTCTTTAAGTTTACGTTATCTTCCCTGTATCAATTTGATCCGATGGAGCAGTGTAGCGAATAGAGTCGTCACATTCTGAGACGTTATATATATATATATATATATATATATATAAAGGTCTGAAAAATTCCCAACGATGTTAGAACTGTCAAATTTGCGATGCAAATTTTTGGTCGCTCCTTCCGCGGGACTCGAACTCGTACCGTTGTGACATCTATGGCAACACCGCCTGCACTAAGTCCAGCGCCCTAGACCACTCGTATATATATATATACATTATATGATCCTCTGAATATCTCATGGTTGTACTGTTATTACAATGTACTTAGATTATTTAACCGTGTTTACATTGCAGCATATTTTGAACTATAGTCAGTGTTTATCTGTTTGCTGTACAAATCATATTTCACTGGCAATACCAGCTGATACGTCAATTGATCCTAACATCGATGCATGCAACAGCAAATGGCAAAAGTTGAAAGTTATTAAGAAATGATTGAACAATTTATCTATTTCAGTCTAGCATACTGATTATCTATTACTGTTCTTCGGAACTGATAGCCATTGTAGACAATATGACCTCAACAATGCCTACATGTTTAGTCAGTTGTTAAGAGATTTTGGCTTGATATTTATTTTTTCTATGTTAAAGAAGCATTTCTAAAAATGTAAAGATAACATTATGATAGACAGACTCCGTATGCACCAGACACTTTCTTGCATTGTTTATTTTCATTATTGCCGCGTGTCATAAAATCTGTGGCGTTTTTGACTTAAGGGGTAATTTTTTCTTGTTTTTTTATTGCTATATGCTATTTAACTACTGACATTTCTAAGCCAATGTGTAAATTTATGTACATCCTACCATACAACCTGCTTCCGATGTTTAACTAATTTCACAAAATTCTATTTTTTATTGTCGTTCATATACCAAGGTTGTTGACTTCTGGGTGGGTCATGTATACATATCTGTTGTTTCCACGCTTCCTGCTTCAATAACAGTACATGTATACTTATAATGCAGAAACCAAATGTTGAAAATGTAGAGATTCCTGAGATATATGTATAATCTCGAACTGATGCAGAGGAATATTAATTTGTTAAACCGATTCTGTCAAGAAAATTTCACTTTATTCAACCAATACCTGAATTCGTTTATCAGATCAAAGACAATTCGGTTAGAACCTTGGCCAGAACATAAACCTAATATAATAGGGGCAAACATGAATAAAGACGTCTATCTTTACTGGGATTTTATGTCGGAAATGTTTGTGGAAAGTAACACATGCAAACCCACAGGAAGTCCATAGTAATTAATTCATATCAAATCAATCTTTATTTTCCACATTGAAACTATAACTCGAACGATACAGTTTCACCATTGTCAATGCACCTTAACTTGCACAAAATTGCAGATTTTAAAATCGATTAAATTATGAATATACATTTTATATTATCCACTTTTTTAACATCCATCCGTAACGATTGGTATAGAGATAATAACATAGGCTCAAACAACACGTTCTTGTTATGATACAAACTGGCGAACACTTTGTAAAGTACTATGACATATGCACTCGCTTTGATGAAGGTCTCTTTTTACGTTGTTAAATCTGCAATTTATTGTCTTGCGCAACAGAAAGAGTAAAGTCGTCAATATATCTTGCACTTTTTGATGGCTTACCACAGGGTAAATCTGTATGTACTTGCATTTGAAGGCAAACAGACATATTTTATACATTCGACAATTTGTTAGATCTAATCCTTTGAGATTGCAGGTACAAAGCGGCTATGATAAACGACAAAGATATATCTAAGAAAGGGGGTTAATGACGCTTTCTTACGCGTTACTGTGAAGTGAAGTACATGCTTATAATAGCTTTATGAAAAGTGATAGATTCTTTTCCTTTTACCGCAGAAATTGATTTAGAGAAACTGAAATAAACTGGTTCCTTGTATCATATTTCCGTTTACTGGAACACAAAATGTAGTAGTTTTCGAAGTAAAATACGTGTTTCTTTTAAAGTACGTGTGGTTTTCAAAACGAGCATCTTTTTTAATATTTTTCAGAACGCTATTACAGGAGCGTGATTTTAAAAATGTCGAACGTCGAAACAAAATGTTGCCTGTATTAAAAATTGAGTTCAGACTCAAATGCTTACAGTAGTTTGAAACATATTCAGGAATTACATTAAAATACCATTACCCAACTTTGATACAAGGAAAGAATAGGAAAACATGTGATAAATTGTATTAAATAGAAATACCAGTAATTTCTTCATAGACAAACTTGCAGGTTGGATATTTTAGTCTAACAATGGCATGCCTTGTACGTAAGTACCTGGTCTCCATGAGGTATAATTATCTTTGTGAATAAGAATTTGTATCTATTCGTCTTTGTAGACATGAAGTAGGTCGCAGTAGTTCTTTACTATCAAACATGACCTTTTGCACCAGAAAACAACAACCATTGTATTTATACAAATCTATGATTAAACATGAAATCTTAAATATTTGAAAAGTTCGTTGTATGTATTAGATACAATAAACTGTCACATGTACTGGATTTTCATTAAACTGGTTATTGTTATTTGTATTGTCGCTTGGATAAGTGTAAATAAAACTCTGAAAATGCTGAACAGGGGCGGATTTCATTCGCTGTGGAATTTTAAAGATATACCAACCCCTGCTAATGAGCTACATATTTATGAAACGAAGAAATGGTTAAAAAACATTTGGTATTTTATGACAAAATATTACCAATTAAAATTTAATGTCTGCGTTTAAATTGTTAAGGGATGGATGGTCACTCTGCCTTAAAGAATGGGTTTTAATGGTTTTTACGTTACTTGGTGGATTTTGCTATTTCATCGTGAAAGAGATATCTGTGAAAAGGTCGATTTGTCTCCCAATGTTTGAATAGTAGTCAAATAGCTTTGACGTTTTAAAACTGTAATAATTTTTCGTTGTTGTATTGTATTTTGGTTAGCTGCATGGTTTAATTTCAATAAACAGTGCGGCATAAAACATGTTTACCGGAATGCCATGTGAAATTGATTGCCATGTCTATATACACACCGTACTATGTCTATATTTATACAATTTCTTGAAAACGCTTGTCACAAGCAAAACCTTAGCACATGTAATTTCTTGCTTTTTGAAATCAATAGAATCTGCTAAAAATTCTAAGGGCAAGTTATCCATGCGTCACCTCAATTCAACTTAATCTTTGCCGATAGTATCAGATATTGTCCATATTTTGTCTCTGACAAGGATGTGTCTTTAATAATTCTTTATTTGTTATTAAGTCGAATACCAAGAGCCTGTTAGCATTAACGCATCTCTTTTCCTTTTGCCTATCCGTAAACAATCCACGAGAAAGTCTTTTTACGTTAAATGATACGGAATTCTGGAAACCCATTTGTTCAAATAAAAATTCCCAATTTAAAAGGCCGTTTCCCGTAATAATTCAATAGAACTATCAACACTTGATTTTAATAACTTTGTGTTTATTGGGTAAATTTACGTACAGCTTGAATATGATGTTTGGATGTAAAGCAGAAAGCTATAATTAACAGCTGAATACTGAATATAAATAACGAAAATAAGATTTATTAATATCGAGGTTAATCTCACTAGATATTTCATTCGAGTAATGTGAAATCATTGTAAATAAACACACCTGTTAATATTAGTAGTTATAACGTCTGTTAATAGTTCTTCAGTGAACTTTCGAAAAGTAAGCACTGTGTATGTTTTTCCCTACGGTATTCTATTGTCAACAACCGTGTCACAAACTTAACATCATATTTTGGGACCATCTCGTCACTATTCTTTGTAAAGCCGTAAGGTAATTTTACATAATTCACACACCCCATGTTATTTTATTTTTTTTACAATTTACTATTTTAATGTTGATATCATTCCGATCCGTCTTGTTATAGCATTCAATAGATTGTGGGATTATAATTCCGTCTGGCTATAGGGTACTATAGGTGTATATAAACGACTGCATAATTTGCTTCCATCAATCTTACTCGTGTGACCCTGTACAAATTACAACACCTTAGTTGTGACAGAAGGCTAAATAATTACTTATTATTACTGTCATTGTTACTTTTACCACATGGTAGAATATCTTATAACACTTAGTACTGGACTTACTCTTTGTTTTTGTCTCATTTATAACATTTGTTAACGATGTAGCAAAAACACTGTCTACTATACATAACAAATATGTTGTCGTACCAGCAGACAAGGCCCAAAACAGAACGTATGACATCCAATGTTTATCATAAGAGGTAGACGTAGAAAATAATAGTAGTAATGAGACCGATACTGCCACTGCACTCCCGAAAGAAGAGATAGTGGAAAACCATAATTCTGTGCTATCCTCTTTTGGTCTCTCTGTCGAAGACGATGATTGTGATCTACCGTCTATGTACTGGATTCCCAGACTCCACAAGAATCCATACAAACAACGTTACATAACTGGATCTGCAAGATTTACCACTAAACCTCTTTCAAAACTGTCAAATAGGTTCTTCAGTCCAACCACGACACTTGTTACTCCCGTAGTGGTATTAATTCAGTTGTTACTCAAAAAAAGACGGTACACCTAGATACAAACATGTAGTTCTTGGTAGAGATTTCTCGTACTTTGTAAAAATATAATTCCGAATCATCTTCCAAATATACCGAAGACGATGTTTTCCAAATGCTGGAATTTTTTATCGACAACATATTTGTCCAGTTTGATGGACGCGTTTTTCAACAAACGATCGGCATTCAAATGGAAACTAACTGTGTTCCTGTACTTGCAGACCTATTCCTTCACTCTTATGAGGCTGACGTTATTGCTGATCTGATCCAAAAGAAGGAACATCGTTTAGTTAGATCCTTTAATCTCAGTTTTCGCTATTTAAATGACGTATTATCGTTAAACAATCCTAGTTTCGGGGATTTGATACATCGCATCTACCCCAAAGAACACTAAAGGATACTACAGACACAGTGAAGTCAGCCTCATATCTTGACCTACACTTAGAAATCGATGGTAAAGGAAAACTATGTACCAAACTATACGACAAGTACGCTAACTTTCCATTCCGTATTGTCAATTTTCTTTTCACCTGTAGCAGCATCCCTTCAGCACTTGCGTATGGTGTTTTTATATCACAACTCATACGTTATGCCACCGCAGACTTTTTGTATCTCGCTAGACTTCTTAGAGTTAGGCTTCTGGAACAGGGTTGTGCTGCTACAAGATTGAAGTAATCACTATAGACGTTTTATGATCGTCATCATGAACTCGTGGATCGTTACTGTGTATCCATTTGCACCATGAAAACCGATTTGTTCAAAGTGTCATAGTTTTCATTTTCTCTTTTGTCTTCCAAAACTTGACTTTTTATAAGCAACTCGGCGGATGTTTCTAGAAAAGCAGAGGACGCGTACCCTACCGGTGCACCTGGTCCATGCTCTCAGTTTTTAGTGGTGTCTGAGTTGCTCAATTACTTTTGTTACTTTGTATGTGTTGTTGTGGTTATTTTAAGTTCTGTGTTGCATTTGTCCGTTTTCCATATCTGGTCTTTGTCCTTGGGTTACATTCTTTTGACTTCCGCTAGAATCTTGGTTCTCTTGATTACTCTTTAGCACCCTACGAGTCGCTGAAACGTGGTGGTCTAATAGTACATGCATATACTGAATCATGATATCCGTATGAAGATGACAAGTGATAATATTGATATAGAAAGGTAACTATTATTGTATTATTGCGTAAGGTTTTCCATATTGGCTTAGTTATTGGTCCGAGGCTAGTCATATTAGTCCAAGATCACTAGGACCAATAACCCAGCCAATATGGAAAACCCTGCGCAATTATACCTTTGTTGACTATCTAGTCCAATACGTTATTATATTGGTGTGTTCCCATTTCGCCTTAGCTGTGAACTATAGGTGCAAATAAGGTTAAAAAGGCGAAATGGTTTTTTTTATATATTTTTGTTGTAAAAACAAAATGAGGTGCTGTTACAATGATTAAGACAAAACAATTGTAAAATCAATTTTTATCATTTTTTTTTCTTCTCTTTAAGCTGTAAATTGAAAATATTTGAATACTTTTCAAGTTATGATTTTTCTTGATAAAACTTTCATTTTAAAATGATACTATTCAAAATACATAATTTTATTTTTCATGTATAAATACACATACAATTCAGGGACTAATAAAGAAAAGAAAAAAAAAACAAAAATTGAGTTCAAAAATGAAATATGATATTTTTTAAATAAATTTAATGAGTGTAAATGCATATGATCGGATTAAACTAATGAAATTATTATCAAAGTACTTATTGCAAGCATGCTATCTTCATATTCTTTATTTATTTGGAAATTCAATATCAATAAATTGACATTACTTAAATAAATTATTAAATAATTGATAATTAAATGAAATAAGATAAACATTATTTAACTGTAAGTTAATTTGCTTATACTTAAATTAATTGGAATAGTTTTATCTACTAAATTTGACAGCCTAGGCCAATATGACGTATTGGACGGATAAAGGCCGTATTGGACGGCTAAATCCCGTATTGGCGCACTTTCGTATTTTATAATGTATTGGCAACTTTGATCAAATTCAGGTTAATATTCGAACGTTAATTACATGCTGTTTACTATTTTGTATTCGTTGTGTCAATAAATGAAGTTCTATGCCTCCGGTAATTTTTTTTTACACAACTGAAGAATATGTAACCTTTGTAACTTAATAGCATACAAACTTACTCGACACTAAAAGCATCAACTTATTGCGGAGATCATTGTCTCTCTGTATCGTTTGCTCGGGCGTTAAACCCCAATAATCAATCAGTCAATCTCTATGTTTAACTTCACAGATGCTTTAATCTTTGCTTGCGAAAAAAATGTTCAGAAAATCATGATCGTATGGAGCATGTTATCTTTCCTGAAAGTGTGTATGTGTTGTTCTTTTATCTATATATATATATATATGTGTGTGTGCGTGTGTGTTATGCACCATGTTCGTTATCTTCTATACCTACTATGACTGAGTATAACAATAAAATCATGAATCTTGATAATAATCTGTAATTATGACATAAAATCTGATTAACCAAACCAAAATATAAAGGATGTTCACTGTCGTTTTACCAAAGCGTTAATCTTACTGAAAATCGATTGTTTTATATAGAAGTATTGTTCTCACAACCCAACAAAATGTTCCACGAATGTCAAATATGCTTAAACGTCACATTGCTTCCGTACCAGTACAGATGGTGCTTATTAAGTAGCCCTCCAGATAAAATCATGCAAAATTGCTGAAAAGCCGACATATTTTTATTTTTGATATTTTGTTTGGTTTAAATGTTATAGTAAAAAGAAAGTGACATGTAGCTTTTAATATAACCGCTGTCTTTTTTGGGGTGTATTGCATATTACAGAATTTGCATGATTCTTACAAAGACTGCTTTTTAAACCCATGTAATTTAATTAAAACGTCTGTGGTGAGTGTTTTGTTAACAGTGTTATTAGGGTAGACGGATAGTAACTGCATTGCAACTGAGACTGCATGGGGAACAAGACATACTACGAATTTTACATTACAACTATTTTTATGCAACATATTCATGTTTGTATATCATTTTATGTCTTTCTATAAAACGCTACTCGCTACGATTTTCATCACACTAAGATTCTTTCGGCTATAAAATCAATTTGTGGCGGGCATGCGTCAATGTTAAGCAATCATATTTTTATCATTACTTATTCGAAGCAACCGTGCTATGTCCTCTTCAGACTGTGTCTGACTCAGTAAAATGTGTAAGTTGTCTCAGGTTCATATATTCTTCAAGTTGACAACATTCAAATTAAACAAAGATTGATCGCTGAAACCACAATCAAGGAGGCGTAAGAACACAATCCACTGACTGAACCCTTAAATGTTACATAATATGTAATAATAAAACGTTTTAAAAATCATTCCCACGAATTCATGTCATACATGTACACTGGTGGTTGAGACCAATGGTGTGTCACGTTGCACTGACACACTAGTGATTATCTACTTTGTCAGACTCCATCATTTAAAAAAAAAAAGAAAAGCATCTGCAATTTTACCCGGTTCTATGAACGCCTTTTTGGATATGAACTATTCTTCTCCTAAAATTCATGCACATATGGAAGTTCAATACCTTTGACATATATAAACCAATATATAACCAAAATCATAGAAATGCATTGTATACTATGTGTGTGATAGAGGGCGCTGTTTCTACAATGTTACAGTATTTATATGTTCCCTGTCAATAAGTAGTTTCTTACCAAATGGTAAGTCTATATTAATAAGTTCCTTTAACTTTAAAAAAATGTTTCAAGAAAATAATTCAAACAAATTCCTATTTCGTCGTAATAGTAATTAAAATGTGCAAACACTTCTTGAAACTGGTGATTATAAACATTCCGACATGAAATGAAGCAAAGTCTTAAAAATTCAAAGGCACTCTAGAGTAGATGTGATGACTTCCTCGTGGCTTCGTGTTTCAGAAGTTGAATAATAAATACTATATAACTCTTTATACTCTGAAGCACAAAACTTTTAAATTGAAATGTCTCATTTGTGCACAGAAATTGCATGTTGAAAAATCACGAAACATCACGTTTCTTTTGAACAAATTCAGGCCATCAGCGTTTGTCGAAGTTCTTCTAAATATAGTGGTCTAGATGCGACTGAGTGCGTCTAGTCTAAATCTTGACAATACTTAAGCCTTGAAAACTCAGAAAAAAAATTAAGCGTTCCTAAGTTGAATCTAAGATAGTGAGAGTTACATAAATAAATACAAAATGCATGTATACTCTGTAAACTAAATTGCACTGAAACATCCCTTCATCGTGTTTAAACATAATAAATACTAAATACAAAATGCTAATAGGGAACCAAGAAAAGGGAAGGACTTGATAGTTCCGATCATCCCCTTGTTTACATGTACATCCAGGGAAGTATGCCCTGCTCAATAAATCGATCACTGCGACCAAATAAAAAATCGACACACCGAACATACACCCACACAGATATACATTGGTCCAAAAAGAAAGCAGGCTATGATTTTTAATTGAAAATTTAAAGAAAATACATTGATTCGGCTGACTTTCTTGACGGAAATCTGTATATGTCACTAGATTACTTTGGAAGGGTTGTAAACAGGCTTTACTATACTTTACTCATCCCTGCTCGGGCGACTGTTAGTCAATTCCGATTTCGGTCTTAACTAGCAAGAACTTGGATTCCCTCGTATAATTTGAAAACTTGGTATTGAACATGTGTTTCACTTTCAGAAGCCTAGTACGTGTCTGACCCAAACTACATATATCACAGATTATTAATCTGTAGCACAAAATTCGAATCTCCATAAACATTGAAACTTCATTCCGTGTATCAAACATGGTAGCTACAATTATTGGGCTCCATTTAAAAACTTTATATAAAACTTATCGGTGTTGGATTCGCCTGAATATAGCTGAAATATGGCGTTCAACCCCAACAATCAATCATCAATCACTATTGGATTTGGCATTCTGTTTCAATATTTTTGGTTAAAAGTACTTCTAATGCTGCTGATCAGAGGTTATTTTTACAAACACACGCACAGCATACAAACATTTACAATATTTGCAGGATTGGTATTTTAGTATACACAAAGACAGTTACAATATGTGTCGAAAACTTAATTTCGATAAACATAGATACTTTAAGCAATTTGGCTGCACTCCACGACAAGGTGTTTGTTTAAAAGGGGACTCTCTAAATCACTCTGATCTAAAAGGACGACAGAAGAATCATTACATCATGCTCAGATTCTCTCTTTATTCAATTAACACAGAATTCATTACAAAAATAATTTGGGATACATACCAGATAAAAACTGTGTGGGCAGTTAAGTACAAATCTTTTTTAAGAGTCAGGGACGATATTAAGGAGGTAGACCTGGGATAAGGGACACAACTCTTACAAATCATCGGAATGTTTGTATTCAGCATTTTACATCAATTTCATGTAAGCATCAAAGTAACTTGGACTGATTTCATTCTGTTTCAAATGAAAGCTTGATAGGCTTTGGTGAAATCAATTGAATGTGGAACAAATATATAACTGATTTCAAGAGTTATGTCCCTTTCCATGGGTCTACCTCCTTCCTTAAATGACATTTGATCTACCTTTCTGAAGAAATTGTAGAAGCTTTCGATAGAATATTAGAAAATTGTGCATTTTGAGAGAGATATCTGTCCCTTTATTTCTCATTGGCTGAATATTCCAATAAAACTATTAATAGCTCATTCTATCGCAAATCTGGTCTTTATACCCAATAAGTTAATTTACACAGGGTGGTAGATTTTCATTGTATTATTTCACTCACTGCCTTATATTTTTAAAGACGGGTACTTTTTTTTCCACTGAATAGTGTAAGAAACTTTACGGTGCTCTAAGTCAGGCTTCTTTCCAAGTCGTCATCTCGCGTGAATCTTTCCCTTAGGTCAATTTTCCGTTATTAAACAGGTAGTTTTCATGGATAACCAAAGCAGACAGCAACATCTAAGTAATTTTCATAAGAAAATACTTCTCATAGTGCATTACATAATATTTTACATAATCTGTGCTCAATATATGAATACAATTGTTATTCCCACAAATTAACTTCACATATGATATTTATTGTTCAATATCAACGGTTTCTTTAACTGTATGCATCGTCAATCATTTCTATAGCAAACAGCAGCACGTGAAATTTTGGCGCACACTGAACAAATGCATCAAGTGATGATTTAGTGTTTTACAGTCTTTACTATTCTTACTGAGGGATCTCGCACGACCGACCCTGTCGAGGAATATGTTAGTATCTAAAGTTGCCAGTAATTTTAACGATTGTGGAGTGTGTCCTTCTAGAAGTTGGATTGCTTCAGCGTTGACGCTCTGGTCTAATCACTTTTGGAGAGACGCAAACTGAAGAGTTCACATGTAGTTACACGAGTCTATATTTTACCTTTAAATCGAAATCTCCCCCGAATCTTATAAATGTAGAGACCTTGCGGGGATCATTTTACATTTGCGTCCGTAATAAACCCCCCACCCCCCAAAAAAAAAATAAATCAAAGACATATAAAAACACTGCTACTACTATTTTTAGCCATACAAAAGAAGCGACAATATTTTTTCAGTGAAAAGTATAATGCTCATACGGCAGTGTGTTACCTCGGATTATACAATGTGTTAACAAAGACCATAATTCGCGTAATGGTTTCAATAACTTTATCCTGTTCCTCGCATCATCGATGTAGAACAAACACATCTGTAAAGGGCAACTCTCTTCAGAATGAACCTGCATGAAGTTTTCATTATAAATATATTGACTTTTAAACATATGTTTTACTTCCTGGTTACTACAAGTTAGTTTTCAAAGTCATCATCGTAAGTTCTTTTTACCATGGAAATTTCTTGTTAGAGTACGGATGCTTTTTTCTTCTATTGCATAATTCTTTTAATTGATTTAACAAACGAATCGTTCCGTGATTTACTGTGCAATAGTATGATTTAACAAAAGAATCATTTCGTAGTGTCAAAGTCAGTATCATAAGTCTATCACATAGTTGTTTGTGCCTTAAGATTTAAGTTGTCACACTTCTTAAGTTGCAAAATTTTAGTTTCCGAAAAGTAAAAAAATCAGTTAAAAGTAAGAATTAATGACTTAATATATTAATCTAGGAAATTGATATTTAGGGAACCATTTTAGATACTTCTAACTGTTGAAATCATACTTCTAATAGTCCACATTTATCAATAATTCGGTTTTTTTTTCTTTTTCAGAAAACTAGGCATCGCCGTCATAATCACTTAGACTGGAGTGCATGGACCGAATGGACACCGTGTACCGCTCAGTGTGGGACAGGTGCAGCCTATAGGGAGAGAAAATGTATAGATCGGCGGATGAGGTAAGATATTTATTTACCGTGGTATACTGGAATTATTATCCTCTTCTGCGTTCGTAAACCTGTTGCTCCTAAAGTCCAAATAACAGAGGTAAAATTTTCTAAGACACTGATTTTTATTCCTGTTCTTTCTCACAGCAGGTCTTAATAAAGTGGATACGTTGTAAAGTATTATATATGACGGATTTGGTTTGATCATATCATACTTAGCAGTATAGAGGATCTAATTTCATAAAATTTCATAAAAGAAGAAATATTAAGTACATGTTATAAAATTGATACCAGTAACAACTTTGATACCGTAATAGTTGTCCTCCCACCTCCAGGGCATAGAATCCCTAATACCTAATCTGTAGAGCTGCTTGGTTCAAATAAGCCATATGCAAATAAGGGATTTTTAGTGCAGTGTTCGCAGACAATAACAGAAATGTTATTAATCGATAATCGTGTATTTATTAGTAATTGAGATTTTTTTTGGCGTTTATTATGATGGCTATTAGCCCATTTGCAATAGAATTAACACTAAAGGTGCTGTTATAAGAAATAATCGTCTAAGAATTCTCTCGATGATAAATTGCGATAAATTGGCATTCAAAATACCCCTGTCAAATAAATTGTTTAATAGGATGTATTGTTTCTATGGTTGAAAAAAATTAGGAATGTTTACTGTTGTTGGTCCATGAAACACAAAGATAAGTTTTTAAACTTTCATAAATACCACTGATTCTTTTTTTTTTTTCAGCATTTCTGGTTTTTATTTTAAATTACATTAAATACGTTTTTAATGTGACGGTCCTGTTTAATCAGCAGAACAAAAATTTTGACAGATTTTTTATGTACGGATTTCGAAATAGTTATTAGTTTTTTTTTTCACTTTTACCCGTCTAAGAAACCCCGAAAAGCGCATGCTAAGGCATCGACCATTTTCATGCTACAGGGGGGATAATGTCAGATGAGCATATTTATTTCAGCCCCAACCGAAATCAATATTTTTATTTGTAAATCTGCCTTGTAAAGTAATGGGAAAAGATATAATCATTTATTTTTTTTTTATTTCTTTCATTGGATGAGTAAAAGCTTTTTACCAAAAAAATGGAACAATTATTGTTTTAAAAAAAATATATATCAGGCCAATCTCACTAATAAAATGGTCGGCGACATAATGTTAGTCGGAATGTTTTTTTTTGTTTTTTTTTTTTTTGGTTTTTTTTTGTAATCGTGTTTAGAGATTCCAGATTGAAGTTAGTATCGAAGACTCCGAATAATGATATCCGATTGGTCAATTGCAAATTTCTGTTAGTGTATGTTCAGATGATGAATTTAACTAAAGGCTACAAACAGCGACATCAGCCCCTACAAGACAATGAGCCAAAAATAGTATGGGAATTCTCCTAATTTTTACAAAGAGGTGTCTTCATGCAGAACTCATAAAAATATTTAATTCAGCAAGTCACAGTGGCCATTTTATATAATTCCCTGCCAAACACAAGCTCACTTGTGCATATTTGATGTGCACTTTTTACACAACATCATAACCCAAGTGCACTAAACCTTGTGTATGACTTTTTGCGTGCGTTTTAAAAGCTCATTGATTGAATTAGTGTATGTAACCTAGAACTTGGCTATTTGTAACCCTATTATTTTGGGTCGTTCGGATTACCTACTGTAACAATAAACTCTGAGCAGGATAACCGCTCGAAATGTTTTCTCTTATGTGTCATGCATTATCATTCTCCAGTGAATCCTGTGCATCATAATTATTATTCGTACTCAAGAAGTGTTCATCCGTTTAAGAAATTAACGAATATTTAAACAAACACTGACAGAAGCTGCAACGCCTAATTTGAAAATTGAATCCACACACTTCCAAAATAGAAACCTCTATGACATAATACGTGCAGAAAACAGAAAACGTTCGCCAATAAAATGATTATAGAACATGTTGTGTTATTTGAAAACATTTGCACCTGTATACGAAGAAGGAGATCTGGTTTGATTAAAAAGTAATGACAAAACTCAATGATCATAGAGATTTCCTAAAGTTACATAACGCGATCATTTTTCTCACTTTGTTTTCCAATTATTCAAAGAGACAAAGAGTAGGCTTCCGTTCCAAAATCAGAATTGCTTCTACAGACCTCTTATGATGTCTTTACCACGAAATCATTCTCTACAAACATTCCAGAGAAAATTAGAATCTACAAAATCTACTACGCCTCATCAAAGTTAATACATATCATAATGCGATTGTGATTGAGTATCTTAATTGAAACACACCAGCTGTTGAAATCTAACTATAATTTACTACTTTTAAATACACGAAATTAGAAATCAGGATACTTGAAGACATGGGTTAAATCCCATAAACTAAACACACAGAAGAAAACAGGTTCTCACGAGTCACACAATGATTTAGACATATACATGTACCTCAATGAATTCTGTCTCAAATTTGATTAACCAACGTAACATCAGAGAAGAAGCTAAAACTGGAACTTTTCGTTTGTTTCGATTTAAACGTTCTTGACGTGTTTTTATATGTACAAAAAGAGTGTTTCATATCCTTTAAGACTCTTTATTCACTTGATACCCAGTGATTTTAAACGATGTTGTTATCCAATAGCAGTTTAATAAAATTATATTAACCTCATTACCTACCCCGTGCAGGTCCGGGTGTCAAAAGAATAGGCCTGCAGCAGCGCTAAGCTTGTCGTAAAAGGCGACTAAACAGTGCTCAGAAACCTAGCCGGGGGCTAGGCGCTCTGCCTACAGAGCAACTGGGATGTGTGCCCCAGGAGGTGGAATGGGGTACCCCTGGCATGTTACATGCTGGGGTTGTCAGGCTATAATACGGAAAACCTGACCGCAAACCATAGTGGTGCACCGTGTTGGGAAAGATGCCATGTTCCTCGCACGTTAAAGAACCCTGCTGTGGTATTCGATAGGAGTAGGAACCTTTGCGCTCCGCCACAGGAGGCTAAATTGCCCGACCTTACCCATCCCCCCTTTTTCTAGTGGGAATCAAAATTTGTCGACCCTATTATCCTTGTGACCCATCCTTTCTTTTATCATTTCATGTTCATTTTATCATCCATTTCATGTTCATTGTCTGAATATAGCTGAAATATTGTTGCTCGGACGTTAAACCCCAACAACAAACAAAAACCTCATTACCTACTTCCGGAAATCCATACGACAGTATGAAATACCTCCACAATTCTTTGTATTTGAATTTGTGTTCAACTTTGATTTTTTTCTATTGAAGTGTTTTTTTTGTAGTTGAGACAGATGTTTCATTATTCCTCCTTAGCTTGTTCGCTGGTATCTTTTTTTTTTGGTCGATGTAGTTTGGGTTTTAGGTTTTATATCTGTCTTTGCTTTGATGATGACTGAATATTCCTTGAATGAAGATAAATATTTTTATCATAAAATCATGGATTAATCTTCATAATTAAAAACTTTTTATCCAATGGAGTAAAAAAACATCCGTTTTTTTTTTTTGTCCTTTCTCTCCAAATCTAGGACCTGAGACGTAAAGTATGAAAGCTATATGTAATTTTATACTTTGTCTGGCAGGGTAAAACCTAACTGTTACTGCAACCAGATATTGTTCAATTAATGAGATTTTCGGTGATATCTCTTTTGGTAACAATAACTGAAATAATAAAATCGCCATTATTTCACAGGAACAAAATAGATACCGTAACTTTACATGACATGCATTGACAATTAACCAGATAATGCATCACTAAAATAATCTTCAAAGACACGAATAATCGGAAGCACATGCTGATATTAATTAACGTAAATAAAGATGCACTTAATATGCACGACTACCACACATAACTTTTTAACTGAGGTGTCTGGTATTTCTGTGGTATTGAGATAGCGTTTGATAAATAGTTTCAAGTCTTTACTTTAACTTTTGACATCTTTTGAACTCTCATTGAACTAAGATATGTAAACACAGGCTAAACAGCGTGTCATAAAAGAAGAAATGCTAATGCAATTGCATAAATGAAATATAAAAAACGCAAATAAAACACGTTCTTGGTCAAGTTTTGTTATAAAAAAAATGTTTGCTTGTATTTCTTGTGCTTTGAGGAAATGATTAAATTTCCCCATGCTATCTACGTAATAAAGTAAAATATTTTATGCCAGTTTGGTTTGCATTGAATGAGAAACATGGAATATTACATAAGTAAACCCAGATTCCGTCTTTTTCTTTTTACAGGGCCTATTCAAATAAATGTCATGGGAAGAAACATCAGTTCAAAGTATGCAATACCCAGGTAAATATGAATGGTTAATAGGCCATTTCATTGGTAGTTATAATGATTAATGGACAAAAACACAAATATCCGGCTGTGTTGTGTCTGTGGTTATTACACTTGAAAGATGTTTTCATTTGATTTCAAGACATGCATTTAATAGATCACGGACGACTGATAACAGCGATTATATCCAGAGTAATAGTATTTTGACAGAGGCTGGTACCCATTGAACTGTGTGTATAATATGACAAAGCAATATTGATATACTATAAAGTACAGTTCTCATATTCAAATTGGAAAATACACCCCCTCAGTGCCATGTAAACAAGTTTGACAAGGTCAGGTACTTTTGTATAAATTACCTATTAAGAAAACAAACGGGGTTCAATTCATCTGGTCGTCATTTCTTAAATAATAAATATCTGTAGATATTGTTTTTTACATTTTGAAAATTCGTGTTTCATTTACAGAAATGTTACCCTGGACAGGAGAATCTGCGAGAACAACTTTGTTCCAAACACAATGAAGACGTAGTAGGGGGCAAACGATTCCGTTGGTTGCCTTATCTTTTACGTAGGTAATCCATATTATACACTTTCAATGCTTGTTTCTATGCCGGGAAGTTTGTATAAAGAGAAAGTATATGATGAACACATGTCACATTTAATTTCCTTTTACATAAAGACTAATTTGCATTTTAAGTGATTTTTATAATTCGTACTTATCAAAACCACCGCATTGGTAAATTTTCTCAACAACATTTTTTAGTAATAGATATATAATTAAAACTCAAAACTTTTTTTTACAAAAATCCAGATTCCGCAAGATGTGAATTAACCTGTAAAGCATCAGGACAAGGATTTTATAATAGCTTTCCAGATCCTATTGTCAATGGGACGATATGTACCAAGGACGAATCTTCGGTCTGTGTTGAAGGAGTTTGCAAGGTAAGATAAAGGTAAAACTAACAACCACAATCTAAATGTCAACCTTTGTTTCCACAACTTAAAAATCATTAATAGTGCTTTAATGAACTACGTTTTTCCTCAAATCCTTCCAGGGTAATTCTTCACTAATTATATGGATCGAAGAGCCTTTTATTTTGTATATTTAAGATATTTCTATTATCTGAAGGCTTGAAGAAAAATAGTGACATGCGATCTTTTAGACGATTCTGATGATAGCATTATAGAGGATCGTTGATGCTTACTCAATTCGTCTAATACCATTTGTAGAAATTTGGTTGTGATAGTATCGTTGGATCTAAAGCAGTGAAGGATGTGTGTGGTGTGTGCGATGGGGACGGACGTTCTTGTAAAACTGTACAGGACGTGTTTGAAGACGACCAATTAAAGTATGGATACAACCTTATCACGATCATTCCATCTGGAGCCACGTCTATTAATGTCACTCAGCTTCGGGCTGGACGGAACTATTTAGGTACAATATTGTAAATTAGGATGCTTTTAATTTGTTCATACTTTAAATTAAAGCGTCCCAATATACATCTATTTCATCTTTATTGCATTCTCACAATTTTTTCATTATATAATTACAAAGGCAAATATGTTGTTCTTTGAGATTGAAATTGGTTACTATTTACGAAAAAAATTAAATTAATGATTCCTCAGCTTTATTTACATGTATGTACTAGTACTTATTTGTATCTTGAAAGATCGATTTGTCCCTGATATGACATTATATTCATCTGCAGTAATTTGATATTTCTTCTGCCAAATCTAGATAAGTATCATGTTTTGAAAAGTCGTTTGAATCAACCAGAATCTCATTTAAGTTATCTACTTTAAAAAATCTTAAGAAAACCGTCAGCTTTGAAATTATAATAGATGATTGTTTTCACAGCTCTGAAATTGAAGACGGGAAAATACATAATAAATGGCCGCAGACGACTGTCATCACCAGGAAAATACGAGGCTGCGGGAACAACTTTTACCTACAGGAACCGTGCATCTAAACATTGCCCAGGTGAATGTTTATTTGCTGATGGTCCGACCAGTGAAGACCTTGAAGTTATGGTAATAAGATTTTTTTTTTCATTTTGATTGACATTTTAATTCAAATTTATAGAAATGATGTAAATATCGGACAAAACATTAGTTCGTTTATATTTCCTTTGACAATCAATAAGCATAACTACATGGGTTATTTTACATAGAGCCAAAAGAAATATAGATAAACACTAATGTGCGAAAGGAACTATGGACATTTATAACCTCTGGTGATGCTTTTTATATGTTTAACCTAAGTTTATAGCAAATTTAATCGCCCAGAAGCTTTCGAATTGGCAGAAGTTATAAATGCTTTCGGTCATTTATTGCCCGTCGCTTGACAGAGTGAGCTAATTTAAGGAGTTACTAATATCCGAGTCATGTTGGTGTTTTGAATTGAATAATTCTATGTAACATTTAAAGTTCGTACGTTTTCCTACGAATTATCCACTTTTTCCTAAATGCTTTAACTTAAAAGTAAAACGTTGATATGCAATGAAAAGTTATTGTTGAATTTATGACAAAATGGAAAACCAACATCAATTAATCAATTACATGAAGTAGATTTGTCTGCAGGTAGATGTAAAAAGTGTCTGTAAAACGACGTTTTAGTTAAATTTTCTTTAAGTATAAATAACACTTTGGCAGGGAGTTCTATATAAAGTCCCCGAATTTGGTTAGTGTTTAAACATACTACTAGTATCGGAATATCACTATCTAAGAATTGTACAAAATCACGATAGTATAAAACAAACGGTTTAGAAATGCTTTTATGAACAAAAACAGAGAACTCATAAATATCGTTATTAAATTACATTGTAATAGTTCTTTTGAGTTCAACTACAGATTGATATTGACGTGGTAGTGAATTTCGTTAATGGAATAATAAAACTGTCATATCACATAGCAAAAAAGGCATTAATCTCACTATGCTTGCTTGGTTCAATTTATAGCTCTTATACTTTGGCCGAAATACTGGCATCCTATATAAATTTGGATATCCAACAGACCGAAATGGAATGCTGAAATATCAAAGTTTGCCATTTGGTACCACTGATAGAGCTAACTCACTACAACTAAGCAGAGATAACAACAGATATTCACAAACAGACAATTATATCAACAATGGATATACACATACTACTACCGGATATCAAAGAAATAGACACGATCGACGTCGTAACCATAGAAACCACGATAGTGTCAACCCAGATTATTATAGTATTGTATTAGGAAATAGAAACAGGGGGCAGTCAACTAGAATTCCGAATAGATACAATATAAATAGACAGCGAGATAATACCAATAGACATACTCACAACAGAAACAGACCGACTGACAGACAACAAATCCAAAGGACACAGAATAATGGTCATAGACAGGGTGATTATCAACGAAACCGGCAGCAGAACAGGGTATTACCACCCACACATAGGTATGATGCCAGTGTTGTTATTGAAGAAAGTGAAAGTAGACATGTCGACAGGGATAGGCCGGGAGAAAGAAGGGAGAAGAGCTACTACATATCCTCATTATCTGGAGGAAATCACATTCCAAACCGAAAAAAGCAAATGCCGGCATATACTCAGAGTTTTCCCTTCATGAACAAAATGAAGGATAAAATGCATCATTCGGGTATAAATGGACATGGTCAGAATGATCCAATGCACAGGGGGAATGCTGCCTTGGGTGATAACGGTAGAGTTCCGATTGTTGTGTCAGAACCAATCGACCCTCAGACTGTAGCCGCAGTATATAACTGGAAAATTACGGGATATACAGCTTGTAACAAGACATGTGGATCGGGTATGTAACTTCAATTTGTAGTATGTAAATATGGAGTTCAATCATGAGCTTAATTCTTATTAATATCTCGTTAAATAATAACAAACATGCAGTATGAAGATTTTCACAATATAAATAGGAAAAACGGAATAATGTCTGTGCTAGGAATATTGCATTAACTTTTTCGGGTCATTGACTGCATATTTTACTTGGAGAATCTTTTGAAAATTATAGGTTATACACTGAACACAAGAGACAATACCATGTCCCGATGACAGGTTATTAAGTTTGCAGATTTCTAGTAGTTGAGTATGTGCAAGTGGAAAGTGCTTATAACTTACTTTGCATTTTTTTGTTCAATATTTGGACTAAATCAAAACAAAAACAAAAAAAACTACCGGTATTTTGAATTTTTCTTATATAAACCCTACTACCATGATAACTAGTTGCTTCTATATGTTGGAAAACAACGTGTAGTTTCTCTGCAACCCTGGTCTCACTGTCTGACAAAGTACACTGTCAAAGGAATGATCATTTGTTGTTGTAATGATAAAATTGTACAAAAACCCATGTTATTGTGTGTCTTAAATTGTCCTTATACATATATCTTTGCATTTAATCATAAATATTGTTTTGTATTGTTTTGTCATCGTCTCTGTGGGCCAATGATTGTTAAAAAATACTTTGAATTTTGAACATTGTAGCAGTGCAACAACTTTCACTTTTCATGTCAAACTTTCAGGTGTCAGGTATCCTATTGTAAAATGTTATACTAATGACAAAGAAGTCCCTGGTGCATATTGTGAGAGACTACCTAGACCAAACGAGAATGCCCAAGAATGTAATACTCACAATTGTCCTGCAAGGTACGTTATTGCTAGTGACCACTCTTGTATTGTGATGCATACACGTATAAGAAGTATTACAAAACTTGGTATGAATGTAGCATAGTAATTATCGTGTGATTAAGGCAAACAAAGCCCAGAAAGAACAAAAAGTGGAAAGAAATGAAAAAAGATTAACACAATTATTCGTGTATATTTCTTCTTGATTTAAATATTGTAATGGACAAGTACAACTAGTCTATACTTTTCGTAACTGTGGCTAAGATTCGACACTAAACTTTCTTGTAAAAATCTACAAGTTGCTACTATTTTAATTCCATTTATAGCTGGGAAGCGTCACCTTGGACTGACTGTAGTACAACATGTGATGAGGGAGTACAGAAAAGAAATATTTCATGTCTTAAGGAGGTAGCTGATTCTCTGTTCTTGGAGACAATTCTGGAGGAATGTTCTGGGTTAGATCCTCCAGATACGTTTAGGACCTGTAAACAACGAGATTGTTTCACATGGACCGTTGGGAACTGGAGTGAGGTTAGTATTACCCAAGTTGAACATTCACCGCGTAATTAGCATTCAGTGCGAACAATCCAATTCGTGACGCATTCATAAATCGCGCACTTTTTTTTTTTTAACAGAAATCGCTTTCGCCGAAATCGTCCGTTTACACATGAATACATGGCATTTGAATGCAAATAAAATACGAATTATCGGAAACGTATCAAGAAGCGAATTCAATATTGCGCTTTATTTCAATACACATTGAAGATATTGGATTTACGTGTGAACGCGTAACTGGATTATAACCCGCATTGAATGATGATTTAATGCATATTATATGAACATGTAAACGCACCATTAGTGTATTACCAAAGTGGTCTTTCATGCAGTGTGTCTACTGCCGAAAGCGCTACTTGCCTTGAGATGTTTGTCCTTTTTACTGAGCTAATTTTAGCTTTCCAAATAGTACAATGAGGGCTTGTTGGTGTTATTCTTTTGCTGCTTTCACCTTGTTGGTCTTTATTTTTCCACTTGCGCTGCTGTTTAATCAGTAACTTGTGTAAAGCGTTTTGCAGATGAAACAAATGAAATGTATAATAAATTATGTTTGTATAACTCGTATCGAAAAAAAAATACTGTTTTTTTAATGTATCTAACATTTCACAGTAATTTGCCTTTTACAAGTACATGTATCTTACAATATCTTATTTTCATGTATACATTAATTGTCTTACTTACAGATCACGTATGTATAAGTTTACATTATTTCATAGTTCAAAATGAGCAAACGTTATGTTTTCAGTGTTCTGCTCCTTGTGGACATGGATTGAGGGTGAGAACTGTTAATTGTACTTCGCCTGAAGGACGTGTTGTCGAAGACTTTTACTGTAATACCACAGCATTGCCGCTAGATGAAGATAGATGCTACAAATCTTGTAAAGATGTTTACACATCTGATTGGTACTACACTCCTTGGGAAGATGAGGTACGTCGTACATTTTATATTCATCGTTTGCAGAAACAACATCAAACTTTATTATATTCTTAAGAATTCTGAACTACAATTTATTCCTACAAATGACTAAATAGAGGTTTCTATTACAGGGTTTCATAGATTATGTACATTTCTAATTTGATTCTTATCTCTCGTTATTATTTTAGTGCCCCGTAACTTGTGGTACGGGTAAACAGAGGAGAAGGGTAGTATGTGTTAGTGAGAATCCGTATGGTCCTGACTGTGAGGACGGTGACAAGCCTGTTGAAGAGAGAGATTGTCGTGCGCCAAAGGGATGTAATGGATATTGGTTCAGTGGACCGTGGCAGCAGGTAATGTCCAGATAAATAGAAACACAGTTATGCAAGTCAGATAAAAAATAAAGGTGCATTTCCTTTTAATGTGTACATTTGAAAGTGTCGTCTCAGCTGGTGTTTTGCTGAACTCAGAGTCTCTCTGTGTGTCCTCGTCTTCCAGTTACGGTTGGATACATTTTATTTCTGCAAAACCTTAGGCTGAGACACATCGTACTGTTCGTAACTGTTACGCTCAAGGCAAATTAGTATAAAGCCCCATTACTCACATTTGTTGTCCTTACATTTCAGTTACAATTTTATCCCTAAAATGTTGTTCATTTTTGAACGGTACGTACTAACTTCTTCAGCCTGATTTTTTTACCTTTACGTCCACAGTGTAATGCAACCTGCGGTGAAGGCATGAAGAACCGTCAAGTTGTCTGTCTCCGGAAGAACGGTAATACTGCCTACGAGGTTATTCCTGATTTCTATTGTGACATGGATGAGAGACCACCAGCTCTGGAACCCTGTCAGGCTTCACCCTGTCCACCGGATTGGTTCATGACTGATTGGAGTGAGGTAAATCATCATGGTAACCAAGATCTGTCCAACTGCATTCTTGGGTCATCCGTATTATTAATATTAGATTTGAAGCGAGACATAATTCACTGATAATGTAGCAGTTATTATAATAATCTTATCACTTTAATTATTCAGGTAACTTTTGATCCTTGATAATTTGTTCAAATGAAAACCGATGTTGCTTTTACTGAATTTGTAAATGAGTTATTTGTAATATTTATATGTTTTTAGAGAAGGAAATTAAAATGTAGTTATCAAGTATCGTTGAAGGCTCAATATTTTCATACTGTCTTCTGTTTTCCAAACGCCTTTGATATTGTTAAATGCAATTTCATGAATTATTTCTTTGAATCTCAATGTCAAACATGTTTCCTTTCAGTGTTCTGTTACATGTGGTAAAGGTGAAAGGTCACGAGATGTATTATGCATAGATACAGAACAAAGAGAGGTTGATGCCTGTAACATTACTTCGAAACCAAGCTCAACAGAGGAGTGTGGTACTACACCCTGTAGACACAATAGGGCTCAGTCAGGTACAATTTGAGTGAGATTTGATGGGCGCACTTCTGCATGCATGTGAAGGGAATACTTATCTTGAGTCGTAGTTATATGCATTTCACTACTTTCGAAGAAAATATTTATAATTAAAGATTTAGTAATTTAATTTATAGAAGTGTGAACAAATTCAATATGGTAGATTCCTACTTTTGAAAACTTATAATTCGAGAACCTTAGTTTTTTTCAAAGACATCTGCACTTTATAAGCTATGCTGTTATAAATGCACTGATATATAAACTTGACACTGCTTTGTTATATATTTCTCTGTAATGCATGGGATTAAAGAGTAGGCAACATAGTCCTGTATCACTTAACACTGGACCATTAAGATATTTATTATAGCACATACAGTACGTTGTTTAGGGAGTTCAGTGATTTAACACAATCGCCATCTATTAAGCAATTCGATAGTTAACAGTCGACATCACAATTTTACCGACTAATATGAAGTTTCAATCTCCCAGATGGCACAAGTTATCTTCAATTAGATTCGACGTCTTTGCGGATTGATTACCAACCGCACTTGACACCTACTACCCGCAGTAAAGTAGCTCCTTTGACATAAGTCGAAGTGGCTAGGTCATAGGATTCACTACGGTTCTTTGTTACAATTATAAATCACGCTGATACCCTGAGAGTGTGTTGAAATTACCCAAAGAGTTGAATCTTTGTCGATTCTTTTTATTAACTCCATGTCTGAATAGATAAGATTTATTTTATCCACTACTAGAAGTGGATGTGTTTGATTTTGATTTTTTGTTCCAAATCATAACACAATTTAATGTGATAATGACTGCGCTCTTGTATCAATGCCATGCCTTTGCATTTTCAAAAGGCTTTTGAGTATACACAATTAGCCAAAATTTTCTTGAAGTGTGTCCTATATTCCTACGCAGGTCCGGCTAAAATAAATATTTATATTTTCGATTAAACTCATTTTAGCTACTATTTAAAAAACTAAATAATGGCGTACGTTTTATGGTGATTTTTGTTACCTTAATATAATTTTGTTTTCCATGTCTCTGGTCTTTGTCCTTGGATTACATTCTTTTGATTACCGCTTTAACCTTGGTTCCCTTGATTACTCTTTGTCAATTTCGGATATTTTTCCACAATTTCCAAGTTATTTACTACGTTTACATCATGGCACTTGGTTGTAACGAATTATTTCGCCCTGGTGTGTATAGTGTTTGACATGTGTCGCGGAGCTGCATTATAGTTTCTTGTTTATTACCGCTGGCAGAGCAGGACATGCCTATCCTTCTGGAGCACCTGATGTTAATACCGGTTTTTTGTTAATACTGCTAGTGCTTAAGTTTTTTTTTGTGTGACGTCTTGTTTCCCTTATGATGTCTTTAGTTTTTTATGTATAATCTTAAACTTTTTTATTCGGTTCTCTACATTGTGTATGTAGATCGTCTCTGTTTTATGTGTTCATGTTTATACCATGTTTTGGGATTTTTACGTATTTGAATCATCCCACTGCTGACGCCTCGGTATTTTTTATCGATTAATAAATCAACTCCAAATTTTACAATCAGTTTACTAAAGAAGTTCATCAGGTGGCTGTCAAGGGAAGACAAACTCTATCCCCTGAACATCATAATTGTATTTGCTGTAATAATAAATATGGTGGTTAACAGATGCAATATTACAAAAAAAAATATTCGGTACCTACATGCGTAAAATAAGCTCACCAACATGCTTTGTAGCGCCATGTATCTTGTTATTACCTATATTGATTACTCTAATAGAACAAAATGAAGAGGATTCTAAAGATGAGGAAAGTAGTGAGTCAAGCTCTTCTGATGAATCAGGTTTGTGCCGCATATCAACCTAATGGATAATGGTTTCATTTTAAGATGTTTCTGACTAACATACTTTGTGCGGATCCAGAAATGTTGAAATTGGGTTTTCAGTATATTGTTTGCCCATTTTGTCAAAAAAATTGCTCGAAATTTACAAAAAAAAAAAGAAACCAAAGCGCTTTCAACCACCGGAAACTTCCCTAGGTTCTTCACTGTGTGTATTTGTGTCTTAGTTGTAACATTGATCAGAATCTATAAAGAATTTTGCAACGAGCAATTCCCCTACTTGACAACACGTCTTAAGTACGGTTTCGAGAATAACACCCATGTCTTTGGTTAAAAGCATGTTCATTGAATTGATCGAATTACCACATCGTTTCTGTCATGAAATCGAATAATAATCAAAGACACATCATCACAAAACGAGGACAGATAGATATTTATCAGGATTCTATATTAATGCATTAGGTTCCAGCATATCAAAGAGTTCGTGCATTCTTTTGTTCATGTAGTTAATTTAAATGTTCCAGTTATTAAGAATACAGGGCACTGTGATATTGTAATGATCCTGGGTATTAATTGTCTTAAGTTTGCTCTTTCCTGAAACAACTGTAGATTTGTCGAATAATTATGTTCCCATAAAAGCCAATTATCATTGACCTCATAAAACTGATAATTTTTCTGATGCCATATGGAATATGAAGTCGAATTGACCAGAAGCAAAGTAAATAATGGTTCTATAAGACATCTGTAAACTTGTTACAAGAATGTTATATAGTAACTGTAAATGATTGGTGTAATATGGTATTAAAATAGTTCTAGAATTTTTAAAGCAATATAATGATTTATCCCTTTATTTTAATTAGATTTTTATTTCTTTTATGTATATGCTAAATGGTTGATGGTTTCGTTATCGACTGTTTGTGTTCATAACTCACATCTGAGTATAAATTATTCTGTACATCATGAAGAAACGGCTACACGGTCACGTCCTTTATTTCCTTAGTACACTGTTGAAACCGTGACCGTTGTCTTTTTAAACATTTCTATTATACACATATTTTTTTTTAGACGTGGACGACTGCAAAGATACCTATCCAAGATGTGATTTAGTCGTACAAGCTGGAATGTGTAGTCATTCGGGATATAGGGCAGTGTGTTGTCAGACCTGTTCAAAACAGTGAGAACGTCAAAGAAACAAGTTTTCACATCCACTGTGTCTGATGTGTCTGAAACGGGTATTGTGTGAAAGGATCGCGAAGTACTTGTACGGGAATAGAAGTTATTGCCTGGTGAACGAAATACTCCAATAAAGTTCCATTACCATATTTTCGTAAATAGTGAAATGAGTTAAGCAATATAATATTAGTTTCATACTTCATGTGTGCCTTTGTATATCTTTTGTTTTTTTGTGGTTGATCATTAGTAAAAGTGCCTTGGTAACAATACATTGTCATTTTATGACTGAACAAAAACAGAATGCTTTGAAACTAAAACTGTTGTTCGACACATAAACGCACTTATACAGACGAATGAAAAAGTGTTCTTTCTCGAATGACGTCATCATTATGTAATAATGTATCTTGTATTATTGTTTTGACTGTCCTGGAAAAACTGCAAAGACCACATTGAATATTTTTGCTGTTCGTTTTCGTTGTTATATGTATCCCCACGATGCAGATTTAAGTGCTGAACTTTTTCACATTTTGAGTGTTATACCTCGGTATTTTATGTTTAGTATTGATGTATTTTCGTTTCTTGAAGTTGTTTTGTAGATCTATAGGTCTTGTATCATCTTGGTATATTAAAAAACTCTCTATACCATAGTTATATAGAGAGTTGCTTCTAATCAGTCAGTATGAGGTATGATAAACCCATCTCAATGGTGTATAGGAACAAAGCCATGTGTTTGGATGGAAAAGGTGTGGTATGTCGTGTAAATATCTGTAAAATAATTTGACTCCAATTTCGATGTATTTTATTGTGCATAAATGCTTTCTTACTAATAAAGTATTCTTAACTGTACTTGTGATTTAATTACTCATAAATTTAATACATTCATCATTTGGTCAATACTTTAGGTCGCCTAGAACTAAGGTCCATGGTACATGTAGGTATTACGTCGCCCGAACTTTTTTGTCAGAAATCCTCTCTAAAAACAAGTGAAGTGGATAGCTAACATTTTCAGGGTTTTTTCATTAACTGTGTCGAATAGGGCGATTGAAAGCAAAACGATCGAAAATTGATATACTATACATGGGGGTATAGTAGTGTAGCATGGCATTCTAATTGGTCCTTTTACTAAAAGTTAAAATATTGTGCGACATCAGGATAAATGCTTGTTTCTGGTCCCTTTTGTCGGTCCTCAAGTCGAAACCCCCACAATTTACTCCCAGTCTGACCTTTGTGGTATACAAATATTGTAGAATGATATCATTGACATCATTGTACTTTTATTGAGGTTACATGTATGTAGTTAAATGATTTAATCCCTTTCGGCCCCAACTCCAAAACGGTTGAGGGCATAACCCCCCAAAAAATAAATGCCGAACTTTCTTTTTTTAGTTTATCCTTGTTATAAAATTTTATGAAGATCAATCAGCTAATATTCAAGTTATCGTATGAAAACCAAATGTCTACGGACGAAGGCGACGTCAATACGTACGCTTTTTTTCCGGTCGTACAAAAATTGTGTTGTTTTTAGTGGAGTCCGAGTTGCTCATTTACTTTTGTTACTTTGAATGTATGATTTTAGTTACTTCATGTTCTTTGTTGTGTATGTCTGTTTTCCATGTCTGGTCTTTGTCCCTGGATTACATTCTTTTGATTACCGCTATAACCTTGGTTCCCTTGATTACTCTTTGATTACCACTATAACCTTGGTTCCCTTGATTACTCCTTGATTACCACTATAACCTTGGTTCCCTTGATTACCGCTATAACCTTGGTTCCCTTGATTACTCTTTGATTACCGCTATAACCTTGGTTCCCTTGATTACCGCTATTCCCTTGATTACTCTTTGATTACCGCTATAATCTTGGTTCCCTTGATTACTCTTTGATTACCGCTATAACCTTGGTTCCCTTGATTACTCTTAAACAGACAATAAAATGACCGTCGTTGCTTTTTAAAAATCTTCCTGGAAAATTGCTCAAGAAGAACATCATACTAATAAAAATCAACTGTAAAAATTTATTTAAAAAATCTGCACAAAATGGATTGTGTATTCATTTTAATGGTAAAGTTCTCCGTGAAACTCAAGATGTTTTTTTTTCTTTGAATATTAAGACTGACAAATCTGATTAATCTTTAATGCATCAGCGATGTATGCCAAAATTTGTGGTTCAAATTCTACAGGCCGGAAGAAACTTTGAAAATAAGGGTATCAACCAACTCGGATCCATAGGTCTCACTAACCAGTTCCGGGTCAAATGGCCACCCCCACCCCTCAATATGTTGTACCAAAATACACTGAACATAGATCTATGCATTGTAGGTGCATTATTTGTGTGTATTCTGACCATAAGTAGTCAAAATAAAGCTGAGAATGTGTACTTTAAAATCATATTTGTAATTTACTACAAAAGTGTTAGAATATTGTTTACACGTGTGAGTAATTTGCCTCCATGCTGTTAGCAGAAAAGGTAAAAATGTGGATTTTCAGTATTATTTATTGAAGTAAATTTTGTGAAGAATTTCTAAGATCATCGTATCATTAGCATAATGATTTTAAAGCCTTATTTTCCCAGCTTCGCAATGGTATGCAACTTTAAGTACTCCAGCAATGCTAGAGGTTGTCTGGCAAGCAATTTTCTGACTTGATGCCATCCTAGTGGAGAAACGGAATTCCAACCTCTTACGTCGTAGGTGTACAACTTTAAGATGACATTTGTCCTGGGAATTCACAGTGAAACTTTGAAAGTTACTTTTTTAACATGTAAAGTAACGGAAACGTTAGAAGTGGTTAGTGAGACCATATAATCAAGCCAAGTCCAAAACAGATCTTTCAAAATAGATATTACACCACCGGAGCAGCTTGTACCACATTGGTCCTGGCATGGTACAGGTATTTCAAACCAAATGGTGGGTTAAATGCAATATATAAAAATGAGCTTCACCAAGCGCAGCATGATATGCCTGCAGCATCTTAAACTACTAGTATGTTCCCTGAGGGCAAGTATGGACACAGTATTAGTTTTCTGACACATTTCAACATAAGGACTTACAGATCATTATGGACACAACCATTGGTTTGGACACAATACAGCATAAAATTTAAAATTCAATTAAAGTTGAATGAAATTCTGCTTCAAGGGTGATTATCATAGACCTTTGTTATTGAAACCCTTAAGAGATATCTAAAATCTGATTGAAAGACACAGACAAGGATTTTCATAAAAAAAATCAAGATTGGACAGAACAGTTAATTTTTTTTAGGTTTTGCCCAATTTTGTACCTCTATAACTCCAAAAACAGTAAAATATAAATCTATTAAAAACTCTGAAAACAGAATTTTAAGAAGAACACATCGACAAAATATCATCAAAATCAGATTAACAAGTAACTTTTTTCAATCAATTCTAATTACAACACTTAGTTTCCCTCTTCTAGCCCCTTATTTTTAAAGGGGAAGGACAAACATCTCCAAAGGCATTAGGGGTCTCTGCCATGTTCCTATAAACAATGTGTTCAATTTCAACAAGCTAGTTATAGTTGCCGAAGAAAATGGGACGAAAAAGTTGTAATTCCCATAAAAATAACATAATTAAAATCTCTTAATCTTATACACAACATATGGTGTTCTTGTTATACACAAAGTGTTATGAAATTCTGTTGGATATTTTCAGAGAAGTTGTAATGACCAGCTGATACATGACAATTTACAGTAATTATCTAAGTTCAAAGGAGAATAAAGCTCATCAAAACTAGACAACCAAAATTTCCTCATGATACGCACAACTACATATGGTATTCTTGCTACATAGCAAGTGTCATGAAATTCAGCTAAGTAGTTTACAAGAAGATGCATTGACAAGCGGATACATGATGATTTTCAGTAAATTCCTGAAGTTAAGTTAACACAAACTTTCAAAGAAGCACTTTTTAAGAAGCACTTTTTGTCAGAGAACCTATCTTGATAATGTTAAATAATTTGTTGAATGTTTTTCTTGTTTCTCATCCAAGAACAGAAATAGCCATTAGAAAAATAATACATGTTGTAAGTACAAAATTCACGTTTATAAAATGTGTAAAAAGTTAAAATAAGAATCACCTTTATATGTTGTACCATCCAAAAAAGTCAGTAGAAACTTCTCAACCATGTAAATTTTACCATCAAATCCAAATAAAATCAACTCCAGATACAGGTAAATATTTAGACTTATATACTTACAAGTCAAATTACACTAAAAAGGAATAGAAAAAATGATCAATCATTCTGATGGCTGTTATCTACACCATTTAAACCATGCTGTCAAACATATCTATTTACATATACAATGTACATGCAAGACACAAAGACCAGATTCTTAAGACATTTCTCCCTGATTTCTTTAGTTTTTCTTTTCACTCAACAGACCACTGCAAACTTTTTTTGTTTGTATACATTTGAGCCTTTGGTATAAGCTTAAAAACATTAGTTGGTCCTTTCAATGATAATCTCAAGTCTATATAGGTGTGTTCCCAGTGATGCATGGTATAACTCCACTTGTAGGGCTTACGCTTTACTCCTTTCTTTTTTAATGTCATGCATGCTTTTTGCTGAATTTTACTAAGTTTGAAAAATCTGCCACATTGTCTTCTAAACCAGAAATGTTTGGCAGGATCAATTGTTGGAAAGAAATATTCTGGAGAAGCCAGATATGTAAAGTTCTCATGTTTATAGTTCAGTCCCTGCTGTCTTTGATCATACTTATTGAGAACATGTGTCATGAAGTGTGGTCCAGTACTGTCTAATACATTCCACATGTGCATAAATCCTGGCAAGTTTTCAACCATGTCCTTCATAAATGGATGTTTTGGACGACAACCTATCAAAGCATTAATAGCCAGATGTTCAAAGTTACTGTCCAGAACTGGGTGTTCATAAGGCTCCTGACTGACAAAACAACTATACTTCTTTAACCATGGATCTAAAGGTTGCAAACTTTCCATATCCATATCTGCATACACTCCTCCAAATTCATGTAAAATAATATATCGTAGTGAATCTGCTCTTCGTATACCTTCATTGTAGCCATTGAATGTGTCCAGAATATGTGGGTATTTGTCCTGTATGAGCATCCTAGCACTGTCATCTGTCCAGAGCCAGTATTCCCAGTCAGGATGATTCTTCAACCAAGTCTTAATCCACTTGATAAATTTACTTGGGATTTCAGTATTTTTCCATGTTTGATGTATAATTTTAGGTATTTTATCAGGACCATCTGTTGGGAACACTTCAGGTTTATCTATACCGTATAACTGTATACCGTGGATAGTTGGGATGTTCAGGTCCTGGAAAGCACCATTGTCTTTAATTTGTTCAAATTTAATTATCCAGTGAAGAGAAATCAGTAAAACAATACCACTTATCACAGTGGGGGTCGTCTCCCCTTTTATGATGGTTTTCAATATAAATCTTTTCCAAGACATCATCTGTAAAAAAAAAGGGTAGAAAAAATATATATTGTATTACAAAAAAACTTCATACTAATGTTTTAAATCCAAATTAATATAAAAAATTATCTCTTACTCAGGCCTTTCATTGTGAGGCAGTACCAGGTACTTTTACCCTTCTAAACTACTGAAAGGTACCTCCAGAATTTTAAAATTTCATACATTTTTATTAAACAAAATGATGAAAGTACCTCCTACAAAAACCAAAGGTACCTGCATTACAAAAAAATAAGAAACCCCTGCTTCCTTAGCATGTATCTTTATATCACAGTAAAAGAAGTTGCAAGCGTTCAGTGTACATGTATATAAGCATGTTCTGGACATTTAATCATTTCAAGTTGCATTGGTACAAATGTACAATAAAAAGGCTGAAAAATCTGTGGTACATGTAGGTCAGAAATTAAGTCAAAAATAACTATGTGATCACTTTATTACTAAAAGAAAATGCAAATAACGAGTGAAGTAGCTATTAGGTCCAAATCTGTTTAACAGATTAAATATACTAGGGCTTTTGGAAATCTCCAAATTAAAAACATTTATTAAAGGCAAATAAATATCAAATGATTGACATCCAGAGATTAAATTTGACATTACAGAAGCCAGTTAAATTACAATGTTGCAGAGGCATAACATCCAAATCTGGGTTGGTATAACAAGAATGACGTCTTGTCAGAGTGTTCTCGGGGCAGTCACAAAAATATCCTATTTTTAAAAAAAAAATTGACAAGAATTTTAAGTACAGCATGTCGTACCAAGGAATATTATTAGTGCAGTACTAACAGTACCTTCCAAGGTGTAATTCACGAAGAAAATGACAATATTTCTGTTTAAGTAGTTTCCTCCATCTTTGGAACACTCAAATAGGATAAAAATTGCTTTGCACTCTTGGTCACTTCAAACTTTCATTGCAGGTTACATTTACAACCAAGTTAAAAAGGTGTATAATCTTCTTCTAAAGGATCTTTCTAACTATTCAGAATATTCTTTATTATAACGAATACAGCTCAAGCTGCGGCAAAGCCATAGGGAGATCTGAGAGCTCTATGCCAACATGCATATGCAGGGTGCAGAATGATGAGAACATAAAATCACTGTCTGGAAGTGATTTGTTACAGAGAGAATATAACAATTAGTGTCCCTAATAATTACTTTTAATGTTAAAATGATTTCTTGAGCATCTACAAATCTAACTTAAAAAGCAAAAGATGACTGGAAGTAAGTACATTGTTTACATTTTGAGAACTTCTCATTGCAGTTAGTCTTCTCTTTTACTTTCGTACAAGTTCTGAAGACAAACAATATTAAAATGCTACAATTTTAGTTAAATGGACAAATGCATATACGGTGCAAACACACAAATATTTTAATAATAATTCATAAAGTTTAATGATAATTTTATTTCAAATAACTATAAATAGTCAAAGTTATCTGCTACTATTTATCATTTACAATGAAACCTAATACTGCTTTGTCAAAAAGAAATGCTGTACTGGCTTATATACAATGCCTTCTCCGTATTATTTGAGGATATTCATGTTTAAAAAAATATCCATTAAGGCATGTAAAAACACAAGACCAGTTGAGATTCAAAGATACAAACATCCATGAAAATGTTCAATCAGAAAATTGGGAGTGCAGGTGACAAAAATGAGGACTTAATCAGTTCAAGACGTCCTGCTTTGAGATCTAAACTGACAAAAAATTCAAAATTTCCTGATACGAATACCAGTGTTTTACGCATTTATGTTAACATTAGACTGACTCACATATGAGGCAGAAGTCACTTGTAATAATCTACATAGAACGCTACCATTGCTATTTGCTGCTTATTAGCCAATTTTCTCAAATTTCTCTGTTGATAATAGGATTACTTTCCTAAGAAAGTTTGTAAAAATCACAGGATGGATTTTGATGAGAGATGTACCAAATTAAAGATAAAGGATTGTAGAATGGTAACATGTATTTTTTATTTATCTAAAATAAAAGAAATATAAACATTTACAAGTTCCAAAATAGGTCTTTTTACACAAATAAGAAAACAAGAGGCTCCCAGAAGCCTGAATCGCCCACCTGGTTGAATTTTGCCGTTCAAAGGCAATAAATTTAACAAGAAATTGTCCAACAATTTTGACCCAAGAAGTCTTTGGTAGAGCTTATCATAAGGATCATTTCAACAATTGAAAGTTTCTTTTAATCTACCTTAGTTTTCAAGATACTGACTGAAAACTGTTAATAAAAAGTCTTTTTTTTTCCCTTTCCAGGCCAATAACTCTTACAAGGAGTCATCTGACAACTTTAATCACTTAAGACTTTTGTAGTCCTCATAATAAGGATCAGTTCAGCTATGAAAGAATTTGCCTAAAAGTAACGGTTTTGGAGATATATGCCAAAAACTACTGTCCGACTCCTATGTTCTATTTTTAGTAATGACGGCCATGTTTTTTGACGAATCAAAAATCCCCACATCAGTTCTATGCAGGATACCCCAAGAAACATTTATACCAAGTTTGGTTTCAATTGATTACGTATTATCAGAGGAGATTTTTGAAAAGAAATAATATTAAAAATAGCAAAAATCGTTGAAAAAGGGCAATAACTCTAACATGGCTTAATGGATTAAAACCAAACTTTAACAAGAAATATATCTCATCATGCTAAACACTTCTACCCTGTCAGAATTTAGCTAAACCTAACGGTTTTGGATATATATGAAAAAAATCTGCTGTCTAACCCCTATGTTCTATTTTTAGTAACGGTGGCCATGTTTTTCGACGAATCAAAAATCCCCACAAAAGTTCTATGCAGGCTACCCCAAGAAACAGTCATAACAAATTTGCTTTTGATTGGTCAAGTAGTGTCAGAGGAGAAGATTTTTGAAAGAAATAACATGAAAAATAGCAAAAATCGTTGAAAAAGGGCAATCACTCGACCATGGCTTAACGGATTAAAACCAAAATTTGACCAGAGATAGATCTCATCATGCTGAACATTTTTACCCTGTCAGAATTTAGCAAAACCTCACGGTTTTGGATATATATGTGAAAAACTACTGTCTGACCCTTTTATATTCTATTTTTAGTAATATCTGCCATGTTTTTTGACGAATCAATTCTACGCAAGATACCCCAAGGAACATTTATTCCAAGTTTGGTTATAGTCAGTCAAGTAGTTTCAGAGGAGAAGAGTTTTGTTTAATTGTTAACGATGACGATGACGGACACTAAGTGATGGCAATATTTCACATGGTCTTTGGCCAGGTGAGCTAAAAAAAAATCTATTATTTAAAGGTTCATAAAGGATGGTTTGTAACTGAATGTTTGTGAAAACTATTGCATTAACTAAAATGAAATTAATATAAAATGAAAGAGAAAAAAGGAGCCCAATGGCAATGGCTATTTTTAATAAATGTGCTTCAAATAACAATATGATGACTAAATGAAAATACCTTATTCTTGATATCAAGTATCAAAATTTTCATTTTCATAAACTATACCCCTGTAAACTGTTAATCATTGTGTCTTTCTGTTTGTTTAAACATATGAAGTTACTACCAATTAAAATGAAAGAAATCTCTTTAAAATAATATAATTTTTATGACATAATAATGAGTTTGAAATACTTAATATTAACAGCTAGAAGTTGACCAAAGTCATTAATTTTTCCTGAGGCAATTATTGATAAATAGTAAGTAATTACATATATTGATTTTTACAGGTAAAGTTTGATATTTTAATTATATTTTAGTGTTTTGAGAACACACACTCCTTATTTTCATCATAATTTTGTCCTTTTCAATTTGTCAATTTCATGACTTATTTAACTAAAATCATGAATAATTTGTCTTTCCATCAGTATGCATAAGTCAAATCTAAATCTTGTAGGCTTTAAGTTTAACCAGTTTAAAGACCGGGGAGGCACAGTTACTTTTAATTTTATACGTAATTATAGACATATAACTTGACCAGTCCCTGGTTCACGAAACGCCTAAAATGTTAAAAGAAGTTAATAGATAAATTAAAAATAAATTACTTTAAATAAAAAAGAAAGCTAAACATTAATTACCTGATTACTGTGGAGACTTGAGCTTTTTGTTATACATTTATTATTAAAAATTTATAATGTTGATAGTTGTATGTTGCAGGGGATATCATAGGGAAAGGGGAAGGAAACAGAGAAATATGCTGCAAGAAAATGGCGATTATTTCCTCTCGGAAAAGCTTTGGGTTCTTTAAAAATGCCCGATAAATATATAAAGTAACGCTGTGTTCTCGCTAACGAGATGTTCATTTCATTGGCTGTAAACTTAACCGAAACATAACGAATATTGTAATTAGCCACGTGCATAACAGCTTTTTTTTTTTAAGGTTAAACCTCTAGATTCGGCATCCTTTATATAATAATTTACAAATAATATTCAAACCGTAGACATTTATTTGAAAATTTAAACATACCAAGTACATATATCCAGGGGGGCATTTTTTCTGTAAGTGGAAAAGGGGGTTCAGTTGTTCTATAACTTCAAAGAGGGGGGTCATTTTTTTGCACATGGATTTCAAGGGGGATCCAAATTTTTAGTTAAGCAGAGCATTACACCAGTCAAATTAAAACATATTTTACCACCATTCAACATTTTATTTCATTGTCACATGCATGATCTCTGGTAAAATCAAGTTCACATATCAACATAACCATCAGGGCCTAAAACATTTACAGTTATTAAATCAAATTGGTCCGACTTATCTGCTGACGATTCAATTTCCTTACCAATATCTTGAATCTCAAGAGCTGTGTCTGATTCTGCTTGATTTTGATAAGACTTTTCCAAAGTATCAAGTTTTGGAATTGAAGACTTGAATTTTTTATTGTAAGAATTCTTTAACATCTCAACTGCTTTTGCTTCAAAGAGTAGTGAAGGAAACTACGGTTATAACGGTAATAAGAAGAATGTTATCCAGGGACAAAGGCCAGACATGGAAAACAGACGTACAAAGAACATGAAATTTTGTTAAAATCAAATATACAAATTAACAAAAGCAAATGAGCAACTATGACTCCACTATAAACTTGGAGCATAGACCAGGTGCGCCAGTAGGGTAAGCGTCCTCTGCTTTTCTAGATACACCCACCGAGTTGCTCATAAAAAGACAAGTCCGGGGTAGACGAAAGAGGAAAGGAAAACCATGACACGTTGAACAATTCAGTTTTCATGGCGCAGATGGATACACCATAGCGATCCACGATTTCAGGATGACGACCATAACATAAAACTTCTATAGGGATGACTTCAATCTTGTAGCAACACAACCCTGTTCCAGAAGTTTATTTGTTAGAATTCTAGCGCGATACAAAAACTCTGCGCAGTTTCGACAAGCTCTGGCATAATGCAGTAGTTGTTGCATGTATATGAAAACTCCATACGCATGTTTAATAGAGGGGGTATCACATTTAAAACAAAATGTTTTTAAGGGGGATAAGAAAATATCAGGGGGGGTCAAGAAAATTTTATAGGATTTCAAAATGACCAGTCCCCCCTCCCAGGTAAATAATGATACATTCCTATATCCATTTGAATCGTAAGAGGAAAAAGGGGGCTATATAGTCAAATTTTGTGTCCCGGATCTTTTTATGTAATATTCAAACCAGAACCTTTTTTTTCGCCTATTGCATTTTTGTATTTATATAAAATCATATATCATTGTCCTGCCTTTCTATTTCAGATGTGATCCTAGCCCCGACCCCACTCATAAAATCAACATGGTTACTCGGAGGCGTATTCTGGTGGGGGAGTGCGCCCCCTAAAATTTGCAAAGCATGGGTTGTCATGGGTAGATTTAGGCGGTTTCAAGTTGAAACTTAATATTTCTCGCTAATTTTACCACAAAAGATATCAACATTGCACCACTCTATAATGTTTCAAAAATTTAACCTCAAAATTTGTGTCACCTCGCTCCGCTCGGCAGAATTTTTACTGTGCGCCCCTATCTAAAATCCTGGATCCGTCCCTGTTACTCCTACAACGTAAGAGGTTAGAATTCCGTTCCTCTATACCCTAGGATGGCACCAAGTCAGAAAATTGCTTGCCAGACAACCTTTAGCATTGCTGGAGTATAATATGGTTTGCTACCTAAGCATTGTATTGTTTTTTTTTATATATATATTTCTGTATTGCTTTTATGGAGAATATTAAAATAGTTTCAAAACAGGCAACTTGTTTCATGCTAGACGGTTAAAGCAAAATATGATGAAAGCTATTTACAGATTAGTGAACAGGGACGGCTCCAGACACTTTGAAAAGGAGGGGTGCAAGCCAAAGTTATGGTGATGCTAACACATTATTTTCCATGTTTTGTCAATTTTACACATGAAAATGACTAATTTTCTGGTAAAAAGGAGGTGTGCCAACCCCCTCTGATCAATGAACAGGTATTACCAGCACAGTTGACTAATAATTATCATTCGATATGATATCCTATTAAACAGGTGCATCATGAGCTTATGGTATGATTATCACTCTTAACTTGTGAACAAAAAAAATCACAACTTACCAGTCTTGTAGAGTTTATACAAGGAAACCATGAATTCAGATCAATTCAATGTAAATTATAGGTGCAAGTACATGGAATGATTATGATTAGCTCAAAATTCAACAATAAATCTCTTCTTTTTCCAAATGTTTAATGTCTGTGAATGTTTATATTTTATTCTATTTACCCATGGAACTTGTTTTTTTTCATTGATTGGTTGTGGTTTCAATGCATACTGCAATTATTTCTTGCATTTCAGGACAAGAATGTTTTACTGTATGAAATGATCCTGCTTTATACTACTCTACTATTATGACATTTTGAGGCGGTTTCATAGTGCTACCTCACAGAATCAACAGTTGCTTAGCCAAATAGTTGTTACACAAAATTACTTGTTCGAAAGGAAGTAGTGAAAGATTTAGCACTCATTAGTCATAAGTAGAAAACTTAAATACATGTACCATTTATGTTTGCCAATGAGATAGTCATTCAAAAAACAAAGCAAGTAACAATTAAGCTTCTACAAGTGAAATCACCACATGGATATCAATAACGGGCAAACCACATACCATTAAGCAATCTATAAAAAGGCCCAAAAACAAATAAAGTAAAACTATTTACAAAAGACCATAATCAACCTAATCTACAGAAAACAATGAAGTAATTTTTAAGCTCAGTTGATAGAGTGACAGCTTGCAGTGCAAGGGATTCTAGGTTGTATTCCAGGATGGTACTGTCAAGAAGTATACATGGCTGTTATTGTATACATGTATGAAAGTGACTTTTACTTTTGAAGCACAACACATTTAAACCTTGTACATTTGAATAAGAAATATGATTTTGAAAATATTTATTTTCAAACATCAGCTTCATATCAGCTTTCATTACAGTGCAAGCAGAGATTTGAGCAGCATTGAAGATCATCTAAATTATACATGTATGAATTCTTTTCAGTCATATATATGCCATGGATGACCTGGAAGTATAAAAATCAGTAATAAATATACATAATACTCATATTCAAAGTTATTGTGATTCATGAATCCTGTATTGAAGTAGACCTCTATCTAAGTAAAACCTACATTATATGGATCATTGGATGTTTTTTTTTTTCTTCAAACAAAACATCCCATTATGCTAAAATATTATGTCTATGTTACAACCTTCATTTAAGTGTTATGGGAACTGTAGTGCTACATTTTAAGCGATAAACACATATGGGATCTATCTACATTACACATGTAGAAATAATACAAATACATTTCTAAAATAAATTGACTAATGAGAGTTTCTAGTGAACAATCAAAAGACTTTGAAAGTGGGGGTCCAAGCTAATAATTTCCTAATTTTTGCAGAAATTTTCCACATTACTTCCTACATTTCCCAACAAAAGAGGTGGTTCCTACCTTTGGAACACCCCAAATCAATATTAATTTTTTTTTTTTTTTTTAAAAAGGCATAAAAATATTGTATACTGAACCTCAAATACCTACACAATCTATTTATCATACTTCATTTGAACAGAGCTTCCTGTTATGTATGATTTGTCTGGTAACTTGTATCATTGGTAGGTGAACGTGACGGCTGCATCCAAAATTTTCTGGAAAATATCAAAACATATTTCCTTTTAATATGGAAAGAGATACTGAAAATCAACATGGATAGACTTTTATCATACTGTGATGACTGTGGTATAATTGTACATGTTCATGACAACATACTGTGCAAAAGAAATCTGATGACTGATAAAACTAGTTCATTATCCTTAGTCGCTGATATACAATGTAAGTCAACAGCTTGTATTTATGGATCTATTAAAAAAGTAAAAAAAAATATCATGATAAACTTCTTAAAAAATTGAAAATTGTGTCATATACAAGGTCATACAAATGTATATGTTAATGTTTAGATTAATTTCCAAATCATATAATTCATGTAGTTTACTTCAAGTTATGTATGAAATGTTCTCATATGACTTACATGTACAATACATTGGAACATTAAATATTGCTTTTGATTGCTCTTGGTCAACTGTTCAGCAATACTTGTTTCACTGGAGTTTCCTTGACCTTGTACATGAATTTATTTTTGTTCTCAAAAATGAAATATGGGGTACTGTATACACAAATAACAGATTCTTGTAAGGTTTTGTTTGTGTTACCCTCATCATGTTCAACAAGTTTGTATCATAGACTGTTTCATTTAAATGAAAATCAACAGTCATTGACTCAACGACAACTCTTCATGTCTTTATAAAAATGTTTGTATGGACTATGGAACATGTATACAGTAGTCAATACACATGTAAGGCTTAAGAAAGTTTCTTGTGTACCATATCTCATTTAATTTATACTGCACACATTTACTTAGACTACAGCACATGATTTAGACAAATTATAATTAACAAATACATGGTATATGATAAACACTTACGTTATTTATCATAGTTCTTCATTATTGTAACTGTGTTCGAGCTAAATAAAATATTTGTATTTTTATCATGGCGGCACTGTAAACATTAATGAATGCATATCATTAATGTTCGTTCGTTTTGCTAATCAATTTTTTGATATATAAAAATATAAAAACAAGAAAATATAACAAACAATTGAAATAAAAACAAACTGTCATGTTCGAAATGAAAAAATATACTCAAATAAAACATTAATTTAGCGACAAATATGCCGAAGTTCATAACCAAGCTGCTGATAAAAAAACACAATGGAGAAAATTTTAAATAGTTCGGTGTTTTTTGTAGAAGGTTTGGAATTATCTCAAAGTACGATTTTCAGGTTCATTTGTATTCACCTTAATGTGTCACTTACTTTTTGGTGGAATATATGTCCATATGTGAGTACACGAAACTCAAATTCAGACGACCCCCCCAATGTGACAGGGTGGTTTTCACAAAATACTCTTCGGATGTCTGATTTTAGTTCAAAAGTTACGTAAAACTCCGAGAATTCCGAACTCCTGTTTCCACTGGCTGTATGTTGCGGGGAGACAGGAAATATTTACGAGATTGTAAATGTTACCGACGTCGGAGAAAGAAAATCAGTTTCCGGGTTAAGCTATCAATGATGAACCCTAAAAATGTATTCAAGCAATATAATTGAAATTTGGCATTATGTTTTTATACATATTGAAAATGTGCACCTCGTACTACAGATACATTTGATAAATCATTTACTATTGTTTTCGGTTGTTGAACTTAGCCATTTTTTGTCACTTTATGTTATTCTGCAATTTAAAAAGTACTGAACCAATGTTATTCATTTTTTAATAATTAACGTATTTTAAACAAATCCTAATTTACCGATTGGGAGTATAAGATGCAAAAAATTTTTTGCAATTGGTATGAATGCCACTACTTGTCATCACTACAGAAGTTTTATGATCGTAATCCACTCCCAATCCTACCCACCTCTCGACCCCTATTTCCAGTGGCGATCAAAATATGTCGACCCTATTATCCTTGTCCCATCCAATTTTTCGTTTCATCATCATTTCATGTTTATTTTATCATCCATTTCAAGTTCATCGTCTGAATGCGGTTGTTCGGGCGTTAAACCCCAACGTGGATCGTTACGGTATATATATCGGCACCATGAAAACCGAGAAAGTAGAGAACGCTTACCCTGCCGGTGTGCCTGGTCCATGCTTCCAGTTTCTAGTGCATGGAGTCCGAGTTGCTAATTTATATTTGTTACTTTGTATGTATTATTTTAGTTACTTTATGTTCTCTGTCGTGTTTGCCTGTTTTCCTTGTCTGGTCTTTGTTCCTGGATTACATTCTGTTGATTTTCATTAGAATCTTAATTCTCTTTATTGCTCTTTAGTCTGTTCCTTTTTCAATAATATGTATCAGGGACTGAATATGGAACTCATCCTATGATTTTGAAAACATACAAAAGAAAAACCTTGTGAAAAGCTCCATCTTAAATACATCCTAGGCGTTCATAAGATCTGTATTATCAAAACTAGGGCGGTTTCCTCTGTATCGTGACATTGTAAAGTTAATCAATAAATATTGGCATGGATTATACAATGTGTCATGTGATTTTTTGCAGTTGAAAGATGTCCATATATATGGTAAGAACCAGGGACTATATAAAATACTAACGGCCCATTAGTAATGTAAAGTCCCTATAAAGTACTTAAATAATGGAAGAAAAAAATCCTGGTGTACATTCGTTATTAAACTACTAGAGTTCTGGGGATCTATAACTGATTATAGTAACTATAACAAATACAAGTTTAATAGTTCAACTGAAAAACGTTCAAGTGGAAACCCAGTGGGTAAAACTGTATGACATGAGAAAAACAAAACTTGATGAACAACTTTGTACTTAATTGAAGTAATAATTTTTACTAAAATTGTCTACTATAAAAAAATCCTTGTCAGAAGATAAATGATCATTTTGGGTTTTGAAAATCATTAAATATATGTTAATAATTCTGATCAAACAAAGGCATTGTGCAGATTTCACAACACTGAATGAGATTTCAAATCGAAGTTGGACGCTTTTCAAATACAAGTAAATCAGAACGCCTTTGCCAAAACTTAAGAAGATGGAACACATTCAAGTGTAAAATATTACCGAACACTTCAACGATAAGGAATTTATGCAAACTCAAAATCGTTGAGATCTTACAAATCTCTGTAAGAGCAACTAAAGAAAAATCAAACTCCCTGTGTCTAATCAAGGATTTATATATTGCATATTTAACTTCTTGGTCTAATATATTTTTACATGTTTCAAAAATGAACCCATGCATAAAAAGTACTGCATGTATTTACATTACTTGTATATGTTTGTAAGTGACTATTTAATCGCCTATACCACTGTAAATAGGTTTGTGTGTGTATAATCATATTCCTGTATGACACATGGTAGGATATGATTTTTGTAGGATGTTTTACCCTTCTTTTGTATGACTTTATTCTCAGTCCAGTGATTGTCAGTTCTCTTACATAGAAAGTGGTTGTAAACCAGACAACACAGGGGCTGCTCTGGCTTCCAAAATTCTGTCGCCAGAAAAATTGCCAGCTGCCATTTTATGTCGCCAATTTTCAGAAATTAGAGCCGGGGGGAGGGGGCAAAAAAAATTATACTTTTAAAAAAATTTATGACAGTATTAAGTCCACTGATGAATTGTCTTTGTCAATTCATCAAAATAACCTCTCCATTCATGACATACATGTACACAAGATTCACTCTTGATGCATGAATGAAGCAGGTTTTTAGCTATAGTCTGTCAGTTTCATATGCATAAAATAGTAAAGTACTACTCCAGAAACAGGTCTTTTATTTCTGTCAAGGACTTTATTACTATTCTCACATAGTTCCTGATTTTAAAGCATTTTCACCTTTGTTCTTCATGCCAATCATGGTCTAATTTATCTTACAATATAATTTGATTATTTTTTAATTTAACAAACATGATTCTTTTTTTTCAAGTGATAAAATTTCTAACAAACTACATTTTGTACCATGGACCATTAATTGTGTCCCTGTTTAATTATCCTGGTATCTGAATAGTATTTCCTTAATTAGATTTTGGGAATCCCCATTCTATTCGTTTACCGATTTTCCCGCCAAAAAGTCACATGGCAAAAGTGTAAACAAATGTCATCCATTTTCTTTCATCAATTCTTTAATTTCTATTTTTTAGACACTTCCTCATGGGATAATCATTGTTAAATGGATTTAATTTATTCTGTTACTAGGTAAGTCTGTTTCTGAATGTATCACATGGTTAAACAAGGCTTGTACGTAGCCACGTGCACATGGCCATAATTGTGTTAACCTTTGACCTGGTGTTTGAACAGTGTTCTGGATGTACCCCTTCCCGAACAACAGAAACGCAAGAAAAAAAACATGAGAAATGTAACCAACGAGGTTGTCTTTTCAAGCAGTGGTGTTGCTAGTCAAAATAAATTGTGGACACAGAAAATAAAGGCGAGAAGTGACGGTTTTCGTGCCAGAGCCCTGTTAGGCCAACTTTGGGGGTAGGAGGACGATGTAATTATGATGAATGACAGTCCATGTTTTGAAATAGGAAACCCAATAAGTCGTTCTGAAGGAAATAGGAGGTGCAGTGGCATCATGGGATAAATAATTTTGAAAAATTCATTGAATTTAATTTGGTGGCTTCAAACAATCAATGACACCTGCACTAGATAACTCTTGCATTTAAAGTGTTAAATCAAAGTTTGTGTTTGTTTGCAAAAACATATGTCTCTCCCCCCCCCCGTCCAGCAAACTGGATCCACTTGCAGCATCCACCATGTCCACAGAACAACTTCATAAAACTCTGTTGAGAGGTGCAGAAATGTTGAGTTGACTGGTTCAGTAGTTTCAGAGAATTTGAACTGATAAGGTAATTATGAGGATTTTTGACAAATTTCTAAGTTCAAAGGGGCATAACTCCCACAAAATTAGGGGATAAAAATTTCCTGATAATATGCACAATTACATATGATGTTCTTGCTACATTCCACATTACGTAAAATTTCCTAGTGATATGCACAATCTACATCTGATGTTCTTGCTACATACATTGTTTCGTAAAATTCGATTCTATAGTTTCACAGGAGTTGTGCTGACAAGGAAATTTATGAGGATTTTTGGCAAAGGAGAAAGTTTGGTAAGGACCCCTTTTGGCCTCTAAATTTGGTCATTTTTAAAAATTTGATTAAAGCTGATTTCTTGGTAATAGTAGTATAGTTGAATGGTCGCAAACACTGAAAATAAGATGTTTTTTAAAAGATTTATGACATTATTCCAGAAATAACAGTATGCATTTATGTAACTTTTACAACAACCTTTAACTATTAACATTTCTGCAATTTTTAAGATTTTTTTTTGTGTAGAATTGTGTGGAATGGAAGCAGCCACACATCTGTTGATTCAAGATATTTTAACACGAGTTGTAGCTGACAATTATACACAAAATATATGAAGCACAAGAGTCAACAGGTGGTTCCATTATAAAAAGAGTGAAAACCTGCACACAATTTTGTGTTTTCCAGCCTTTTTAACAGATTTTCCCAATCTCAGCCAAGTTTGATGGTCATATATGTCCTAATTATTACCATAAATCAATCAAATCAACTATTAAACATTTCAAAGAGAAACAACATAGAATTTTCTTCATGTAGACTTTGTTTTTGAGGCCAAAATGTTGCCCCTACCAAACCAACTTCTTTCTCTCGGTTAAAAGGGGCTTAACTTCTACAAAAAATAGGGGACCAAAATTTTCTGGTAATATGCCAACTACAAATGATGTTCTTGTTATATATCAAGTTTCGTAAAATTTAGTTCAGTAGAGGAGTTGTATTGATAAACTTTGTGACGGACACACGGAAGGACTGACAGACCAGCCAAACACTATACGTCTCCCCACCAAAGTGGGGGGAGACGTAATTCTATATATTAACCATCAGTTACGGAATTTGATGCAATGTTGTAAACAACCAATTGAGTGAAAACAAATTTAATATCCATATTTAAAGGAAAATTTCCTTATCTCATTCCAATGATAATGATGCTGCATTATAATGCTTCTAACCAAGCACTTGCTTCAGGGATACTACATACAGCCGGGGAAAGTTTTTCAGAACAACTTACTGGTAGATCATGTTCTGGGTGTTTATGTCTTTTTATTTTTCCATAATTCATCAGATTATAACAATAAACTATGACCAATAACAAACACAACTGGTCACTTGTAGACAAGCGAAACACCCTCAGAGCATTGACCTCTTGACTGACAGGGAAAAAAAAACAATATAAGACATACTAGACCATAACATTCCAATCCTAATCAACTTATGTTTGAAATATCTACCAGTGATGAGTAAAGAAAGGTAATAACCAAACTCATAATCACAAATCGATGCACAATGACAAAATCAAGGTAAACTTGGAAAATAAAATTAGCCACTATGTTCCTGTCTTGGTACAGGCATTCCAAAGTGAAATGTTGGTTTATACACAAGTTTTATTGCATGCCAAACTTCCTGCTTCAATAAAGTAAAGGGCACATTGAAATGAACAACAAATGACTATGATATACAGCCAAATGACTGTATAATTTATTAAAAATATTGCACTTGTGTACCTTCAAATTAGACACATTCTTCAGAAACTCTGTATCAGAAATTTCTTAATTCTTTCCCTAACACTTAGCAATCAGAATGAAAAATAAAAATCCAAATTAATTTAAAATTATTCATTAATTAATGTCATTAAATTAGGATTTGTATGTACAGAAAACAATACAGTTCATGATACAGAATTATAACACTAAGTAAGTACAAACTTCCTGTGAATAAAACTGCATGGAAAAAGTCATATATATATATATATATATATATATATATATATATATATATATATTATTTAATGTGCAACTGTAATTCTTCCTGGGTACCAACTCTTCAATATTTCCTTATATAATTTCTTATTAATTTATGGATTGAAAAAAAGAAGGTCATCAAATAATTTTGAGAAGGTTGTTTTCATAGAAGGAAAAAATTATCTTATGCTAAATTATTTACTTCTTGTAACAATTTTACAATAAATAATCAAACATATGCCCTTAATTTTGAATAAAAAATGGAATACAAGTTTGAAAACCAACAAAACTAGGGTGTATGAGTCTGGGGCTATATGCTCTTTTTTACAGCAAAATTATACCCCTGTTTGGCGTTATGTGCCCTGTTCCCTCTTTTAACCACTTTTAAAAGTTTGAAGCAACTAATCACATGCGTTTCAATCTGCTCCTATATTTTGGCTAATAACAATCTATTTGTTTCACTACAAAACATGGAAAAAACGAAAAAAAAAAGTTTGATTTTAATAATTAATGGCTAGCTGTAGAATAAGTGTTTCCTGTAACAATATCATAATTCAAGAATCTAATGACAATGTCATTATAAGTATACAATTATATAAAACTGTTGTATAAAATGACAAGCTATGTATTAACAGTATAACAGTATTTAACGTGTAAACAATCTTAGCCCTATATCAAGATAACAACAACTGTCTCCTTAGCAATAATTGTACCTGTATAAGTAATTTGTTTTCAAAAACTGGTAAGAATTTATTAAAGTACAGAATTAGCAATACAAATTTCATGTACTAAAATTAAAAAAACAAGCTAAAATTTGAACCATCTTCTATGTGTAACCTCTTTCATCCAAATGAAAAGTCAACTTTCAGAGGTGGAACAGTTTTTCTAAATAATAATGATTACTTTTACAGCAGTCATCACCATGGAATGTTGATGGCCAAAGGAACAAACACACTGACAGGCCAAGACGTTTTTTGCTGTTGATTTCAATACTTTTTTCCTGCGGATTGTCAACATTTCCCAATAATGGCTTACACACAAGTCACTTTTCATTTAATTGAATAAACTGATACAAGAAAGATGTGATTTTTTTCCAGATCATCAGCTTTACAATACAATGTCCAGATCAAAGAATGATAATAGAAAAGTACATTTAAGGTTTTGAACAACTGATGAAATACAGTATCAATAAGAATAATTAACAGCTAAATTTGCTTCTCATGTTACAGCGAGTTGAAAAGGACCAGTTCCAATTTCAATACAAATATTGGTCGACTACTAAGTACATATGTAGTTTAAATAGCTCTCTAGGTAGAAGTCTGCCCTACATTATACCAATGTGTCCTACTGAACTACCACAGAACACCTGTGTGATCTGTGTGACACTTTTGGACACAGCTATTCATACTTGAAAGGCAGTATCCAAAAGATGACACAGGTGTTCTGAAGTAGTTCAGTAGGACACATTGGTATAATGTAGGGCAGATTTCTACCTAGAGAGCTATTTAAACTACATATGTACTTAGTAGTCTACCAATATTTGTATTCAAATTGGAACTGGTCCTTTTCAACTCGCTGCAATTGTAGACAAATTCTCCAAAAGGTCAGAAGCATACAATACTTAATTTTCTGTATTAATATAATGAAATGGATCAAAAATGTCATGTGACCGCTTCTAGTCCAATAAAAATATAGAAATTGTATCTGATATGATGGAATATAAAATGGAGCACAGCTAAGCAATAATATCACTTAAAATTTGTAAATGATACAACAATGAATTAATGCTAATAGATGTATATTAAAGAAATTTAACAAACAACTGAACACAGTTTCAGAATGGATAAAAGTGATATTTATTGCTATATAAGTGTACTTCTTTGTATTAAGAACTGGCCTTAGCTTAAACATGATATTTGTTTGAATGAAAAAAAAATCAAGATTCAATGCAAAATATTTTTGACTTTATAAAATTTTAAAGCATTAACAAAATTTGTATCACAGGCACTAACAGAAAATATATACACTTATCTGAACACAGTTTAAAAGGCACCAACAGTCAAATCTGTGTCTTAAAGAGAGCACTAAATAAAAAAAATACAAAAAAAACTTTAAAAAAAAAATGTTCTAATTTGGTGTATTTTCCATATCCTAACCACAGTACACAATTGGTGCACTAATTTTTGGCAATCATCTGATACTAATATTTTGTCTTCTGTCTATCACAGGCTAGACTGGTTCCTCTTCATGTAGACATCATACTGTTGGTCATAATGGACCAATCAGTTGCACTAAATGTGGACTATGCTGAATCCTCAGTCAAATGTGACAAATTCAGATCCATGAACATGTACTACGACATTACAACAAAAGTTCAAGATCAGGTCATGTAACGTTTCTTGTGATCTGTTAAGATTTCTGTTACAGCAACAAGTTTCTTTATTGATGGCTGAAAAAACATGATTTATCATTACCATATTCTGTTTACAATAAAAATCAAACTAGAAATACTGTGAGCAAGCTCACAAAAAGTATGTCCCCTGGTTCAAATGGACTTAAATGTAATACTTGTTGGGTTATCTCCCTTTAGAGTCATGCAACAGTAATTATATTCCTTCCTGCTCATCTCCATATGATGCCCAACCTTGCGAAGAAATTTCATTACAATCCCTTGAGCAGTCTAGGAGGAGTTGGGGCTAACCAAATTTTAACATGTTAAACCCTTAAATTTGATTATTTCCCTTTGGAGTTCTCCAACAGTAATAATTAACATATGATACACAACCTTCCTATCAAAATCCCTTAGGAGGAGTTTTGATTACAAGAAATGTGGACAGATGGATGGAAAATATTCACAATCCATAGTGTTATTTGCAGTCAAAATCTGTAGAAACTACTCAGAAACGGAAAAAAAAGTAAAAACCTTTGTGAAAGGGCCATCCAAGATAAATCAAGTTTATTTATGACCTTGACAATCCAATTTAAGAGCATTTAATGGTTTTCCCTTACAGGAGTTCAGTTATTTGATGAATAGTAAATCCAAATGTGGACAAATGACTTTGGTCTGAGTATGTTCAAATAGTAGCTGGGCTGCTGTGCTGATACTGATGTTTCCAAACTCCATTGGTCTTGAAAGTATGCTTACTGAAAAGTCTCTTATCAAGTTTTAAAAAAATTATTATATGTTACTCTTGCAAATTTGAACTTCACAAAATTAGCCAACTACAAGCTAGTAAAAGACCTGTTGGCCATTTTGTTCAATCAATCAGAGAAAAAAGACAGATCATCAACAGAAGCCAATTTTAGCAAAGTTCGTCAAATTGTTTTCAAAATGTGACAAGTATAGGAACAACAGATGCAAAGTGATGGCATATTTACACAAGGAGATAGATCTAAGGAAAGAGGCATAACTCTTACAAATCATTGGTACGTTAATGTAAAGCATTTTACATAATTCTTATGTAAGCATCAAGGTAACTTGGATTAAATCATTTTTTTCAAATGAATGCTTAATAGGCTTTGGTGAAATTGAATATGATACAAACATATCACTGATGTCTATGTCCCTCGGCCGAGGTCATCCTCCTTAAGTAAGCTAACTATGATTAAAAAGATGTCACACATACTGTCAACTTACTTATACACCACTTGGACAAAAATCTAAAAAAATATGAAGTTGATTTTGATAGCAACCAAGATAACTATCAACATTAAGCCACATAGAACATTTGATTTATTCCATCCATTGGGAGGTGAGATAATTGTGATGGAATTCAAACAAATAGAAGAACACCATGATTTCAATACATATCCTTCCACTCATTGAGTTGGGGTGAAAACATTGTCACCTTTTAAATTCATATATTAATTAATTAAAACAAAAATTTCGTATTAAACGCTATGTTATATGGTATAATTACCTGGTACAGATATTTTCTGAAAGGTATTTTCACTGCCATTTTCCCCCCATATATATCACAAGAATTTTATCAGTTTTACTGGGGAATGTTGATAATTTCTCTCTACTACTACATGGTGTAACTTACCATGGAATCACTAAGTCTTTTCAGATCATTTAAATGAGTAGCACAAATCTGATGAACAGTAGCTAAATCTCGTGCCAGATCATCAACAACTGATTCCATGTTCTGACTGTTTATAATATCATCCTGAGTAACCTGAAAATAAAGAAGGTACTGCTGAAGAACAGATAGAACATACTTGAACTTGGGAGATTTCTATAATTAATAGTGATGGACCTCACTGTAGAAAATATTGGATTTAAGGTACATCTAATGTTCTATTGACTACTGAAAGGGTTAATTTATACTTAAGTCTAAATTAATAATTATTTTTCCAAGAGCTTACATCAACAAGAAATAGGAAGCATAGTAATAGGAAAAGGGAAACTAAAATCCCATCAACACAGCTATTTTAAACTGGATTCGACTTGAATAAATCAAATCCAGACTGAATTTTAGTACATGAAGAGTAAACACTTTAAACTGGGGCAATCCCTGTAAAGATTACTCCTCAACTAAGGTGGATTGAAAGTAAAGAGAAACTGGTAAGTTATTTCAGGTGTATGAACTTACAAGTGGGTTATTTCAGGTGCTTGTGTGAACTTACAAGTGGATTAAAAATGTGTGCAATGTTCCATGATCATTCAAAAATAATGATTTCCTAGTAAGAAAACTGCATGTTTATTTATGATGAAGTTTTTTGAATCATGCATGGATTCAAATCATTCCTGAATTTGCCAACATTTAACACGTGTATTTTTAAAATGATCATATAATTAATGTGACTAACTGTGGCACTTTTGTTGTAACAAAGGGGAAAATCCTCAAATGGAACAGCTTGGAGAACAGGTGTGAATGGGAAAAGTTAGTCTTGATTAACAATCCCAAGTTCGCCCCGTTAAATATGTTCAAGTGTTAAAAGGTGTATAAATAATGAAGTCCATAATTCTACTTTGATAAACTTATTACTGGTATATGCTAAACGGCCTATTTGGTTAAGGCAAGCATTTAGTTAACACATGTTCAAAATGTACTTAAATACATGAAGAAAATCAATTTGTTTAAGGCGAGTTTCTAATTCATTCAGGGATTATACAAATACATTGTCATTCAGGGTTGGGATTATACAAATACATTGTCATTCAGGGTTGGGATTATACAAATACATTGTCATTCAGGGTTGGGATTATACAAATACATTGTCATTCAGGGTTGGGATTATACAAATACATTGTCATTCTATATCTTACTTGAGTTTTGTTAAGAAATACAAGTATTCTATTTACAGGCTTCTTGTGATAGGCATTCTAAATAAAACTTACAGACAAATGATCTAAGAACATAACCATCCTTGATTTGTTCTTCTTTATAAATGGATTAATGACTTCCATAAAGGATTCCTGAAAAAAATATAACAATAAGAGGTATATACAATGTAATAAGAAGTATGTGTATAAATCTGTCAAGGGAAAAATTTAAGGAAGCTTGATTAAAGCTATGACACTTAATGAATGACAAATAAACATATAGTAGATTTTTTTTAATGTTCAGAATCATTTGTTCATTTTCAATGTTTTTCAAAATATGAAACAACTCAAGAACTTAAATCAGGACTCCCTAAACCCGTTCAATTGTGTGTTGTCCTAGTAACCAGAGATCCTTTTGTAAATCCTCTAGCAGATAAGCAGTTCATTGAAGTCACTAGTACAGACACACAGGTTATTAAATTCCTGTGTGACCAGTCTATTCATTTCTGAATATGTGCAGGAGAATTTTATTTTCTATCAGATTGAAATCAGACTCTCTGTGAGTCAAAGGTCATGGGACAACAATTCTGTCTTAATCTTAATTTGCATCTTAATACTGGTCATAGGCCTGTGTCAATGAAAAAATATTAAGACCAGTAATTTCTTGAAATTTCCATTAATGTGAAAATTTAATACTGGCTCTAACCTATGGTCGATAGAGAAAAACATAGGCTAGGAATTTCTAGGAAAAGTTTTTTCTCAAAAAAGGAAAAGTTCAATAATTACCAGAAGGTTATTAAATTTAAACCATTCTTTTAACTTCTGTGGAACAACTAATTGTTGCCCAACAGAGGGGTTCAACTTATCTACTTGTTCGCTTCAGTGTATTATTTCAATTTGCTTGACTTGTCCAAAGGATAGGTTTTTCTGTGACTGAGTTGTTCCTGTAATTATTAACTTCAAGGAGTAGGCACTTAATGCTAACTACGTATTTCTGGATAAGGGTCCTTTTCAGCTACCAAGTACAATGATAAAAATAAACTACAAATCATAATGAAGACAAGTTTACAAGTCATACATAATTAGTCCTGTCCTGGTTATGTGACATCTGAGAACTTGGGTAATTAACCTTTGAATATAACATCACATAACAGACAATTTTTTTTTTAAACAGCAGCCTCAGGTATACCAAACTTGACAGCTTTGCTTGTATATATATTAGTTTCTGTAGTTCTAAAATCCAGCTGCTTACCTTAGCACCAAATTCCACCAAGTTTGCCAGATTTTGTAATGCTTTGGCAATTAATTTCAGAGTTCTGGATGCTGTTTCTGAAGGAGTTTCTGTAATGACACATGGAACCATCAAATTTATGACCGACTTTAATTTAGATGAATCAATGGTTCATTGGTTGAAAAACCTAAACCAGAACACCATTTACAATAACATATCTTACATCTTCAATGGTAAGAGTGGATAGTTCTACAGCAACATACACTTTCAAGTTAGCAGGGTGCAGAATGATGAGAACAAAAATTCACTACTCAGAAGTGATTTGTTACAGAGAGATAACAATAATAAGTTTTCCAAATAATTATTTTTAATACTAAAACGATTTCTTGAATGTCTACAAATCTAGCATAAATAGCAAAAGAGGACTGGAAGTCTGTACTATGTTTACATTATGACAATGTCACATTGCCATCAATGTCATCCCTTTTACTTTCGTCCACAACTCGGTTCCAAAGACAAACAATATTAAAATGCCAGAATTTTAAGTAATAAAGAAATGCATTTGCAGTTCAAAACATATATTTTAATGATTATTTTATTTCAAAAAATATGAATAGTCAACGTTCTCTAGATGTTGACTAGTTTCTGCTTGTGCCTACAGCTACTTACCATTTTTACAGTGAAACCTAATACTGGCAAAAAATAATGCTGTGCTCGCTTATAGGCAATGACTACTCCATATCAGTGGTTCATGTAATAATTCATTGAATCCATGTATTCAAATCCATTAAAACTGTTTTATTGGGTGATTACTATACATGCACATAACTAAAGGATAATTTATTCTCGGACTTCTCATGAGTGTAAAAGAATAAAAAGATTATATGAGTGCTTCGAACTGCATGAATCTATATAGAACTTACCTGTTATCATATTGAAAGACTTTGGATTTAAAATAGCTGGACATAATAACCGTAGGAATATAAAACCACTGAAAAAAGTTGATGAATGTATTTATTTTGACTCCCTGTCTATCAAAAGCATATGCAGTTATGATCTACAAAAACCGTGAGTAAACTCTTCAAACAGATTACACCCAACTGGATTTGAGTGGAGAGATATAAGCATTTCAGTTGGATTTTCTTCCCTTAAAGGTACCTTACAATAACCATCTTTCTTCATACACATTAACTTATGATACTTTCTAACTAAATTCCATCCCTTCATTGAGCAGTTCAGGTAAAATTGGTCTTACGATTCATGACAATATCAAAACCCTTCATTTGGACCATATCTTTATTCTTCATACAAAATGAAAGTGTTTATAGAGCTGTCAGACACTGATATGAGGACTGGCGTGTCGGGGATATGCTTAATCACGGGTTCAAGATAATATTTCTACTGGACAAGCCATTTTCTTCATGTTTGACACAATTAAAGGTTAAAATTAATGACATTTACCTGACAACCCTTGCTTTCACACTGTCATCACTTGGCCACTTTACACTCACAGTCTTCTGTAGACAACCACATATGTACCTCAAAACACTAATAATATACAGAAAACTCTATATAACCATGTATAACATGAGGATAAAGCATCAATTGATCTTAAAGTCAAATAAACCTTTTCTTTCTTCAATAGAAACATAATGAAATTAGTATATTTTATATTTAGTTTTGAGTTTGTTTTTTTCATCTCTTCTGAATAGTCAGAAATTTCACTTTTTTTGTTTATGGTAATTTGTTATAAAGATACAGATCTCCTGTGAAAAAGACAAGTGAATTGCCCTTAATTTAACACTGGTCTAAATGTTTTTGGAAGCCACCTGCCCTTTGATACAGTCTGGATGTAGTATTTACTTACGGAGGGCAACTATTTTCTGATCTAAATATACTCTCTGTCATGTCTGTAAGATTCTTTAGGAAGCTATCTCTGTTTGTCACAATGTTCTCATTGGGTTCTAACATAGCTGGATTCAACTATAGAAAAAAACAACATACAGATGTAAAATGACTTTCATAAAAGAAGGTTAAAAATCTATATACACAAGCTGACATAAATGTCAACGACAAGAAGCAAATAAAGGTAAGGGGCACAACTCTTAAAAGTCATTGGAACGTTTGTATTCAGCATTTTCCATCAATCTTATGCATCTAATTACAGTCGAACTTCAATCGCTTGAACTCGGATGTCTCGAACACCCGGGATTTCTCGAACACAATTCAAAGTACCAAAATTTTCTCCTATATAATCAATATAAATAACCTTGGATTTCTCAAACTTTGATTTCTCGAATACTCAAACTGACTAGTCGGTCCGTTCCGTAATAAATCTTAGAGAATAACCCTCTTTAACTCGAACTCGTCAGCAATTTTGTCAGCTTGGATAATAAAAGGTGTGAAAAACTGAAACCCTATCATTAATCAGTGTCATTTTAGTTAATTTAGGTAAAATTTAAGTCATCACTAATAAGGTAGTTTTGATCTTTTAACATAACACTGATTGAAGTTCGAGAATGTTCTGAAGTCGGTATGATAAATGCATGAAAGAAAATCGGATGAAAACAAATTATTGACCAAGGAACTCAAATTCCGAATGTTTTTAAGAGCGAACACAGCATTTTTAATGTCCACAAATCAACATAATCTTCCGAAAGCGAACAAAAAGCATCCACAAACTAACACACCCTTGTAGGAAGCAGGCAATTTCTAACTCGGACCGGCACCAAAAAAAATCCGGAAATATACGAACTTCAATTTCTTGAACTCCCGATAACTCAAACACATTTCAATGGTCCCTTGGAGTTCGAGCTACCGAGGTTTGACTGTAACTTGAATTCATTTTATTCTGCTTCAAACGAAAGCTTGAGAGGCTTTGGTGAAATTAAATATATAATACAAACATATCACTGATTTAATGAGTTATGTCTATTACCTTAGGTCTACCTCCATAAGTTAAACCATAAATTCACTTGAACTTTTTAGGTTTGAATTGTCTAGGTTGTTTAGAATATGATAGATTGATTGATTGTGGGGGTTTAATGCCCGAGCAACAATATTTCAGCTATATTCAGACGATGGACATGAAATGGATGATAAAATGAATATGAAATGATGATGAAATGAAAAATGGGATGGGACACAAGGATTATCGGGTTGACAAATTTTGATTGCCACTGGAAATAGGGGAGGTGGGTAGGGTCAGGCAATTTAGCCTCCTGTGGCGGAGTGCAAAGGTTCCTACTCCTATCGAATATCATAGCAGGGTTCATTAACATGCTATAGGAATGTGGCATCACTCCAAACAAGGTGCACCACTATGGTTTGCGGTCAGTTTTCTGTATTACAGCCTGACAACCCCAGCATGTAACACGCCAGGGGTACCCCATTCCACCACCTGGGGCACACAACCCAGTTGCTCTGTGGGCAGAGCGCCCTAGCCCCCTGCTAAGGTTCCAAGCACTATTTGGTCGCCTTTTACGACAAGCTTAGGACTGCTGCAGGCCTTTTGACATTTAGAATATGACAGAACTTTTTGTTTTCATTTACTATCATTATTTCTGTATGTAATACAACTATTTCTCTGAAGTGGCTTTCTTTGCTTTATCTTTGTCCCTTGCCTATTTTTATTTAAATCTCTTCTAGATTATGGTTGTTCTTGGTTTTAGTTTCAACTACTTATGAAACAAACACTTTCAACAACTTATCAAACAAATAAGTATTTCCATATTCACTCAACCTAACCTGTGTTTCTTTAATGAATGGTGTAAGCACGCACTGACTTCTAATTCAGGTGAGCTGATGAAAATACACAAATCTAATAAATTTCGTAATTTTTTTTTTAACATACAAACACAATTAATACTAATTTAAATATTTTCTTTTATTAACTTGAAAACCTTTTTCTGAGCAGGACATACCTCACAAGATGATTTACTGTCTATTATTTTCAATATGTATTCTTTAACAGCATCACTGACAAACTGTGAGGCTGTCATCTTCATGTACTGGTCCATCAAAGTTGTGGCAAGAGATGTAGCCCTAAATAATGTTGATACTTCCTCTGAAAAAAAAGGGAAATTATTAAGAACCACAAACAATCCTTAGTTAATTGTTATCTCAAGTAATTCCTTATAATCTAATCTTTCGTCGTAAATTGTTTTATTACTTAAGTTGCACATATAGAAAAGTTGATGTGGTCCAAATTGTTGTAAATAAATCAGGAAGTATTGAGCAATTGTAATATAAATATTTAGGATCTTTATAAAGAGAGTGGAGTTCAAATATCTATACATGATTCCCAATCTTCCTATATAATTTCATCAAAATCCCTTGAGTGGTTTAGGAGATGCACAGACGATGTTATAACATGTAAAACCCTTAAGTTGGATTAGAGTCTTAGGGCAATAACTATATTCCTTCATGCATATCGATATATGATACCCAACCTTCCTATAAAATTTCATCAAAACCACTCAGTGGTTTAGGAGGAACTAGGCTGATGAGGTTTTAACATGTAAAACCCTTAAATTGGATTATCCCCCTAATAGTCCTCTGACAGTAACTATTTCTTCATGCCATGGTGCCCAACCTGTCTATAAATTTCATCAAAATCTCCAGAGTGGTTTAGGAGGAGTTGCATTGACAAGAAATGTGGACAGAAGAACAGATGGATGGATGTACTTTTAGTTGTCAACCATCAACAAAAGACATACATGAATGTACCAACCTTCCCTGTTGATTTCAAAATCATTCATGGTCTTCAGGATAACTTTCTCCTGTTGTTCATGTCTGAATATTTGAAGTAATGCTTTGGCCAATGGAATTCTTTCACTATTACACATGTTGAATAACTCTAACAAGTTAATCATGTCTCCATTTAACACCAACTGAAACAGAATTAAAACATATTGGCAAATTCTACACCAAGTAAAAGGACATATATGAATAACTCAGAAATCACAGATATGATAAACACAATGAAAAAATGAACGGGAGCTCCTCCTTGAAGACATACATTGTATCAAAATTACACAGACTTTTTGAGTAATTATATAAAATGTAGATGAAACTGACAGACGGTATACCATATTTTTTGTTTTTCTGACCAGCAAAAACATTTGAAATGAAAAACAAATTTCAAAAAGGCCAAAACAACAAGCATTCTGATGGTATTGCTGATGCAATACAGTGTCCCCTTTCGACCTTTGAACTCATTGCCTTTATGAGATTTTTTTATATATGTGAACTAACAATGGATGGTGTTATTTTTTAACAATCAAGAGAAAATAACTCTTGAACAGCAAAAGCAAATTCCATCAAAATCAAACCTGAGCTTCATTTTACGGTAGATGAAAACATTTTTGCATTACAGAAAGCTGTTTAAAGACATTCTCTTTCTATCACCTGGAAAGTTGAAAAAAACTTCGTTATTATGAATTAAATGTGAAGTAGCAATTTGCATTAAAATGATGAAACATAAAATTTTATGAAATTTTCTATGTCAAAGGGCCATAAGTTCCATATAATCCATTTTGCCGCAATAATATTTAAATTTAATTTGTAACTTGTCATGATCAGACTAGCTAACAAATATGAAATCAATTGGATGAGGCATTACAAAGAAAAGTCTGAAAAACATAAAATTTTATGAAATTTTCTATGTCCAAGGGCCATATCTTCTGTAAAAATCGTTCAACCGTAATGTCATTCAAACATCTGCCGAAAGGGGACAATAACTTTCTGAATGACTCTAAGTATACATATCAACTAAATTTTCATATCACATAAAAACATATGAATAACTAGATGAGATTTTCTTCTTAGCTAATGTATATAACAAATATTTTACAAAGAGCATAAACCTTGTGACATACCAAGAAAAAATAAGTATGACTCCCTATGAATGGAGGAGACATGAAAATAAAGTTCACACAAACTCATTCTTTGTAAGGAGATATCAAACCTCTTTAAGTGTAGAGTATTTATCTTCAGGCATTATAATCTCATGCTGGTACCGACATCTGATCCTCAGAGAACCTAACTGTACAGTACTATTGGCTGAGTGTAATGGGTACCACTTGTCAAGATTCTCTCCCGACTCAAAATCATCATATTTGATAACTATCTGAGCTGTAAAATTAAATTTAAACTTCAATACCTTGGCCATTAGTCTATAAGGGAGATGGTTTTACCTAATGAACAAACCACAGTATGTTGAACTCATATTTTTTATATGAGTAAAATGTTTAGAATTGTTATCCACGTATTGGTCACTCTTAAAAGTTTTATCATGCCTTTGTTTTTGGTCATGCATGAATAAAGATGCCAAAAGAAATAAACAGAACTGAACCCAATGATGAATTTTGTGTAATATGCATTCATATCTTTTACCTCTTTTTATTAAATGCTACTGTATAGACAACAATACCTGGTTAAACTGCCAAGGTATTTTTGTTGGTGGTGCCTATAGGAAAGGTACATTAGGAAATATTTTTATCCAATGGTAATACTTACCAATCTCATTATCTTTTGATCTTCTATTTTGATTATAAACTACGATGCTAAAACCATCAACATCACTTGGTATATCTCTGAACAAGGGATACGAAGAAAGAAATACAATTTATAAATATCTACTTAGAAGTGGAGATATTAACACTTAGATTTTAGTTATGTTCTACTACAGAAAAAGTGCAGGAAAACTTTCAGCCAGAATTTTTACACTATAACCAGTCAAAAAAACATTTCATGATAAGTTGCAGGTCCAAGGACAGGAAAAAAGGAAGAGTTGTTTTACGACCAAACAAATGTATTTACACAGTTACATTGATTATCTTAAGATATGATGAATCACTCTCTGCCTGATTTCTAGATAGAACCATACTTATTAAGTATGAGTATGATAAAAGGAGTTAACCTACATGTACAACCTGTATTACTATTGAGTAACTTTAAAAAATCAACATTAGGATATTCAGTTTAGAAATATGTTGCTTTATCTTATGTTTAATATTTCTGGACCATTTTTCTAGTTAAAATTTGATAAATGAATGAACTAGATAATTTGCTCTCTTCCTATGGAAGAAAAATTACAATCTCGGGAATATCAAAAATGAATCTAATCCAAACAACTACTTTTAAAAATGACTTACTCTAAGACAAATTTTTCCTCCCAGTAACTTTTGACATCTTCTTTAATTGCAGTCCGGCACACTTTGACTGTGTTATTTAAATTAACTATACAATATGGATGGGGGACAGTCTTCGTTGGGAGCTGAGGGGCATCACCAATTTCTAATGTTAGTGTCCTTAACTCTTTCAACCGCCTTGCCATTGCCTGTGACTTATGAGGAGTTGTATTTACACAGTATGGTTTTAACACTTTCAACCATCTCTGAAAAATGCATACAAAAATTCCTTTAACATAATTTTCATGTTCTTTTAAACCTTTGGCATACTTTTAGTTTTAAGTATTAACAAACAAATTATAATTAATTGAATAAAGTAATCATTTTATCACATATCATGAAAATGCAGAAGTGAAAATTTTTTTTTACTGCTTTCCAAACCTACCTCAACAACGAAAAGGGACGTACTGAAATACTACTATCACATTTTATATGCTTATTATACATTAAATTAAACTCTTTAAGGCAATTTTCGTTCAATGGCATACTGGAGCTGAAGTAAAAATGAAAAAAAAATGTCTTCTCACTGTCTCAAATGTGAAAGAAATATAAGAATATTACGGATGGTATAGTGTAACCAACATCCAAGCAATTATTATTCCTCTTACCTGTGCATGATCACCATTCTCAGCACACAAATAGTAAACTTGAAAATGGTTGTAAGCATCACTGTTTGTAATTAGCTGGAAACAATTGGGTCTACAATGAACGAACAGAAAATGATGGAATAAACTAAATTCTCAAAATCATTTTTTAAGAATAGAAACTTAAACAAAAACAAAAATAAATTAAAATAAAGTCGATATTCAATTAGGATTTCAAAAATTTTCTTACAAAAATAGCAGGACAATAACATCCTGACAGACAAATTTATCTCCCAGCTGTTCAAATGGTTATCCACAAAAGTTGGTTTTTCATACTGATAAAAGACATGTACCTTCAAAGTCTAAATCCAAATTCTAAAGTAAGAATAAAACAACTATCTCTAATTACCTTCCAAAATAGCTGTCATGGACTGGATACAGTGAACTGAAACTCAAATCTATCAAACCTTTGGGTCTTGATCTCTACAAAAAAAAAAAAAAAAAAAAACACCATACACACTTTTACTGCAACACTTTAGATATTTCATCAAACTATAATTGAAAAACTTACTTTATTCTTTATACTACAAATGATTTTTATTTTTTTATTTCTTTTTATTTCTTTTTTTTTGGGGAGGGGGGGGGGTATTCAGAAATTCACTTTCACAAATGTATCAAATAAATTAGCTTTTGAAAGAACAAAAGCAAAGCTATTTCTAACTTTTCTTCAAGAATGGTCAAGTTCTGTACACCAATGTACCAACATATTAAAAAATAGATAGCCAAAAAATTATAAAAAACACATCAATCAGAAAGGCTTCATTAAACATACTTTATCGTTTTCCAAATAACACAACTGTTTTTCCTCTCCGAGTAATACAAAGAACATATTTTTCCATTTCTTTTTCTGTGTTCCTGCAATAATTAGTCATTAATATATCATGTAATATGTCAACTTCATTCAGATACTGACTTATAAAACTTTTAACCTTCAGACATGATTTTATGAAGCCAAGAAAAAAAAAAACAAACAAACAAACAAAAAACCGAAAAATTGATGACATTCGAAGTAAACATTAAGTAATAACAGAAGCGTAACAGTAAAATCCTGATTTGAAAAAGCAGAATTCAGAATGAAAGTTGAAATAAGTCGTGTCTGATATTAACATAATGGGACACTTACCTACGTTTGTGAATATTAGCTAGGAGTAATGATTTTCATTTCTTTATAAGAGATCAATAAAACTTTTATAATTTTCCTAAGCATAGGTTAGAAGTTTTATTCCTCGAATGCCAACATCCTTTGGTCTACCTACAATTTACCTGTAAAATTTTGTTGTTGTTCAAGGAACAGGTGTCAGTGGTTATCACAACAAAGGTGCATGCTTATCAAAACATTTATACTAATTAACAGATAGGTAAATTACAGGTGACTTATTTCAGTTCATATTTCAGATAGTTATTCTAGTTGTTCAAATCTTTTTATTTTTTTGGCTGTTTCTACTTTAAGCATTTCTTCACAAAATCATCCATGTACATGTATAGCACAATCAACTTTTGAATTATTTTTGAAGTCCAATAACTTGAAGATATTTCAATCTATCATTCTACTTTATGTAGGAATACTATTACTAGAATTGTTACTAAGTATGAGGTTTTTGTTCAGTTTAATAAAATATTTGTAATTGCTACACAATGTAGGAGATCAGTTTTTGCTGTAAGTGTTTTAAGGACTATACTCTTATTACCATAATTTGATATCACATGAGGCTTAAAAAGTTGAAAATAAATAAATTCATATCAATTAGTGAAAACACTAGAATGATAAAGAATGAAATAAATCATTAATATAAATTTCAGAGTTTGAAAGAGTAATCAAGGGAACCAAGGTTATAGCGGTAATCAAAAGAATGTAATCCAGGGACAAAGACCAGACATGGAAAACCGACATACACAACAAAGAACATAAAGTAACTAAAATCATACATACAAAGTACAAAAGCAAATTAGCAACTTGGACTCCACTAAAAACTGGGAGCATGGACCAGGCGCACCAGTAGGGTAATGTTTATTGATGTTAAATTTCTGAATTTCATTAATATTTTTGTATATAATTTATACATTTCTTAAAATAAAACTAAAACAAATAGTAAAATTTTATTGTTATAACATAAACATCTATTGAAGTAATTTTGTTGGCATTCAAGGAATAGGTAACTTATAAAATGTTGGCATCTGAGGAAGACACTGGTTAGAAAAATAACAGGGATTATTTAAAAATCAATACTCCATGGGTCAAGGAGAAAAAAAAACATGAAAAGTAACAATCAAACATACATAATAATACATATAATCCATATAATAGGTCCTTTTCTATTTTTTTTCTTGGCTATTTTGACTCATCTAATTCATTTTTTGAGTTCAATTGAAAATTTTTTGAGGGGTATGACATGCTCCCCTACAAAAGCATCCTTTGGGAATTGTATTTTTATTGTGAATTTAAAGGTTACCTTTCCGTATATGAAGAAAGCCTTTGTAGTCAAACTTGTTGGCTCCAATAAATGTACCCGTTCCCTGAGAAGTTCTACGGATTGATTCATATACACCATCAGGATCACCATCATCTATTCTTTTCTTATGCCCAGATTCCTACAAATATTACAGTGTAAACATTACAAGTCATAATTATTAAATCAGGACTGAAAAATAGGAATTTGGTAAGATTTAGACAAAATCGCTGGAAATGATTTGGTAAAGTACTTTGCAAAATCTAATAGTCAATTTGTACTTCAAAAAGGCTGATTCTAGAGTTCAAATGCAGACTTAATTCCATCATTATACATAAGGTTCTTACCCTAACAACAGGGGTAACAAGTCTATAGCCTTCTACAATCTCTTCCTTTTTATATCTCACGATGATACCATCCAAGCTGTAAATATCAAATATTATTACCATGTAAATCCAAAACTTTAGCATGCATTGATTACTGCTATTTTGTCATTTTAGTTAAAATGTACTTCTATTTTTTTTTGTGATTTCGAAAAAATTTCACATCAGTTAAAATTTCATAATGCCTGTTTTTAAGTCAGGTGCATTTTTCTTTTGCATAAAAAAAAAATTACATAAAAATATCACAAAAATTGTTACATTTACAGTACATGAGACTTGTAATTACAGTGTGTATTCTTAGAATATAGTATTTTTACAGAAGCAATGTTATAAAGAATTAAATGATCTTTCTTCAAAAAGAAGTGTTACTGATCATGCTAAATACTAATTAACCTGTCAAAATATCTGCCACCCATGAATAGTTGTCTCCCTTGCTTTTCTATTCTGAATCTTTGGACTGTTTTTCCACACAAAACAAAAAGAGAATAGTTTCCTGGAGAATTCTCACTTGGTCTCACCAAAAAACTGCCTTGTCCACCTTAAATAAATCAAGTGACAAAATCAAGTCAACGGATCCTTCTATGACAAAAATTACTTCTTATACCTTATGTTCAGATACTCCAGCAGTGTTGTGTGGCAAGCTATTTTCTGACTTGGCGCCATCCTAACCTCTAGCATCTGACATGTTGAAAGCCACTGCAAATGTGAATTAGCTAAACACATGTTTAAAAATATTTTAAGTCTTTTATTCATATCAAATAAGTTTAACCTACCGGAAATCAAGCAATAAAAATCTTAAATTTTTGTTACATACCTAGAAAACATTTGTAATGAAGAGAGTTATCAAAGTGACCAATCATTTTGAAATAGGTCACTAATTTTACGGAATACAATATGTTTTTTACAAAACAAAATTAAGTTGGTAAAGACAATTCATTGGTTAATTTAAAATGTTCGTTTCACAAATTTTAAAATCCGTAACTTGATCAATTTGATGATAACACATTCAAGTGTATTCATTTAAACTGCTTTTACAAATGATTTCCAGGATTGTTGAGTTTCCTAATCAGGTAGGAGTTTTGTTTTTTGTCAGTTTAATCACCTTCTCCTGTGTTATGGTAAAGAAACTGTATAAAATGTTTTAAATGGTAAATATTTTACAACAATGCTGCCTCTTTCAAAGAATGTCAGAACAATCGGTATGCAATATGACACTTGGAAGTAAGAGGTTGAGGTATGGAGGAACGTAATTCCAACCTCCTACGTTGTAGGAGTAAAGTTCAGAATGTAAGTGTGATTATTCTTTTTTTATAATATAATAAAATATAAATTCACAGTGAAGCATTTATGCTGTAGTATCAAAAGCATAGTTAGGAGGCATACATGCTTCCCAGTTAACTACTTATATAGGAAAGTCTAAAAATCATACCAATCTGAAATAGAAAGTATTTTTTAAAAGAATAATCTGAAATTAATACTTTTTCCTTTATATTTCATTCCTCATTAAAGCTTTTATTTACTATCTTAGACTTCTGGATCTCTTACACAGACTTTTAAGTCAAACATACAAACCTTGTTTCAGCAGTTCCAAGGCCTCATTTTTATTGATGTTGGGATGAAAATAACACATACTTTCATCAGGATCTATGTTTCCATTCTAAAACATGTTTAACTTCATTAACTTAGTAGCTTCAAGTTTCTATTCCAATTAACTAGCAGTCTTTATGATATCAGATGGGAGGTGACAAATGCACGTCCCCATGAATTAAGTTTTGTTTCAGATTCATTAACAGTTATTATCCAAAAATCAGTTTTAGTTTGTCATTCATTTGTCACTCTTTCAAGATAAAAATCATATAGATTGTACATGTATGAAAATTGCACTTTGCAAGAGTTATAGTTCTTGATTTTGTTTGATTTATTTGAATTTAGTGGGAAATGAATGTAGGGTTTTCTCAAAAATACAGATTTAAATACAGAAAGGATTATTGTTATGCGAAAATATAGCGTATGTAGACCAAAACAGCATAGTTTGTTTGGGTGGGTTTTTCTACACCATGAATCATCTCTTCCATAGACACTGTCTGAATTTTATATGGACTGGTACTTGAGTACTACAGAAATTATAATGCAAGAAGTAGTGAATATTTGTCATTTTGACATAATTTAAGAAAAAATGAACATGAACACAAACATCAATGACACCTTACTTAAACAATGCCAAAAATGAATATCATACTTAAATAAACATTTGTTTGCTATAAATGCTTTAGAACTTAAAACACAATAAAACAGAAGTTTAAGAAAATACATACAGTTGAATAGACGTCAGTTGGAATAAAAAAAGTTTAAGTATCAAGCACTTACAATGCACAGGTAATGGAACAGTTTCTTACCAAATCCTCCACAAGTGCTCCATGGATTTGTCCAAGTTCTCCTGTAGATTGTGACTTGACCCATAACCAGTTGTCTCCCATCTCATTTAACACTTCAAATATGTCACCTTTCTCAAAACTGAAAATGTAGTAATAACTTAAAAATTTTATTAAGAAAATGCTACATTGCTATAAATCTAAGTAACACACCTCTCAATTTTCAACTTTTATTTCAAAGGAAAAAAATATATAACAAAATACTTGATGTCAGTTATAATCCAATGTTGATTAAATGTATTCTTTTTACAACAGTGTTATTCTCAAACCAGAGTTGTCTTTCTTCAATATTTTGCTTGATTTGATCAATTCAGAAACCAAACCATACATGCTTTCAGTTTATTTAAGACTGCCTTTTTAATTTAAGTGATGACCACAGACCTTAGTAACTTTTTTCTATAACAGGGTTATGTTGCTACAAGATTGAAGTCATCACTACAGAAATTTTATGGTCGTCATCATGAACTCGTGGATAGTTATGGTGTATCCATCACCACCATGAAAACTGATGTATTCAACGGGTCATAGTTTTCCTTTCCTCGTTTGTCTACTCAGGACTTGACTTTTTATGAGCAACTCGGCAGGTGTTTCTAGAAAAGCAGAGGATGCTTACCCTACCGGTGCACCTGGTCCATGCTCCCAGTTTTTAGTGAAGTCCGAGTTGCTCATTTACTTTTGTTACTTTGTATGTATGATTTTAGTTACTTTATGTTCTTTGTTGTGAATGTCTGTTTTCCATGTCTGGTCTTTGTCCCTGGATTACATTCTTTTGATTACCGCTATAACATTGATTCCCTTGATTACTCTTTCTATAAATCATGTCACTTCATGTGAAATCAAAGATATACTTATATCTATTAGTCTGAAGGGTTTTTTTATAGGAAAGTAAAGTTTTAGTATAGTTAACATCAACTGAAGGTTGACTTATAATGAAAACATTTCAATTTAAAAATATGAATAATGTAATTCTCAATTACAAAGTCATAGGATTTTAAAGAAAATCAAAATTTTAATGGAGAAATCATTCTAAGAATACAAATGGTTGATTGAAAATACAATATTTCATTATTATTATATAGTAATAAATATTTTCCTATTCAAATCAATAGAAAACAAAGCATGCAATATATCCCAGTATTTGCACGCAAACTTTCATTCGTATCTGGAAAAATTAGGAGACATTCCGAATATGTTTTTAAATTTATTGCACTGTTGTTGTCTGCTAAAAAATGGCTGAACAGGATATTGACAGGTTGTTATAAAAATGGCAATGACCTCTCTATATGGGTCAACATATTTCCGTGTTTGGTGACAGTTATTATGATTCCATTTTTCTTTCAAATAATACAAACAAAAAATGCATTTCTTTCAATTTTACTACAATTTATCAAACATTCATTAATTCATATCCCACTAGTGCAATAAAACACATACAACGTTGTCAAATGCATTATATCCAACAAATTAGTATAATGTGAACTGAAATATTTATTACTATATAATAAAAGGGTTATTGCATGAATACTGGTGAATATTGTCCCTCACAGAATATTATATTGCATGAGCTTGCGAGTGCAATATAATATTCTGCGAGGAACAATATTCACCAGTATTCATGCAATATCCCTATATTGGTAGATAGTGTCTGCTTATTGATGAATTAATAATTTTTTTCATATTACATTTTAATATGTTAGGCATATTACACTACCTTAATTCATCTGTTTCTGGCATTCTGGAGAAGGGATATATTGCTATGACTTTTCTTTTGTCATCAACAGGCTGAAATAAATGCCACACATTAAGTAGCTGTCTTTGTAAGAATCATGCAAAATCTGAAAAATGTGATACACCCCAAAAAAAGGTACATATTTTTAATTTTGTAATAGGTTGTTTTATGGGTCTATACTATGAAATGTGTAATTATTCATTCAAATCTGCCTGCTCTTAGGAAATAATCGACATTAAAAATACAGTAGATTCTATTGTATTTGAGCGTCATTTACAGAGTTATCTCCCTTAATTTTGAAATCTACAGTGAATTCTATATAATTTTTATCTCCTAAGAGCTATATGAAAAACCACATATTTATTTCTGTTTACTATGACATTTCAAACAAAATATCAAAAATAAAAATATGTAGGCTTTTCACCCATGAATTGCATTTTTCATGATCTTTATCTGGAGTGCTACTTAAATAGAAAGTAACAAACCTCTAAATAGCATTGCATAACTGGAGAAATCTTGAAATTAGCTTAAACAAATTTTTTTGATGAAAATTTCTTTCATCAACTATCTAAATTAAATCTCTCAATTCCACTTTATAGAGCTGAACTCATAAACATGTAAAGCTTAGTTGGATAATCACCCCTTGCAAGCATCTGCCAAGAATTAAATTACATGTAATTCAAGCACAATTGCAAGTAATACCTAACCTTTCACCTTCAGTTTTATCTTGAGAGCCGTTTTGGTGGTCATGCTTACTAGCCAGTACATGGACAGACAGTTATGTCTTGATGCTGTCCTTCAACTTTATTTGTAGTGGGTGTTACCAATAATATTTAGTGCAACTCTGAACATTTCTTTCAATACAATATGAAAACCTCCTGCCTTTGACAAGTTTTAATATCTGTACAATACAGGGATTACAGAGTCTTCATTCCCTGTACAAGATAAGCACAATGATTGGGATTAGAAGAGGCCATGCACTGTGAATCACATTCTAGTTGAAAATACCCAATTAAAATCTTATATTTTAACAAAGAGTATTAAAGAATGGCCCACTGAAATTCTTAAAATTTTAATCCCATTCATTGTAATGTAAATGCGCAAGTTAATACCTCTGGAGGTTCTACAGGATACTTGAGTCTCTCCTCTTTCAGGAGGTAAGATACTGAGGTATAGTAGCCTACCAACAGAGACAAGGATTCAAATCTTCTTCCTCCTATGTAATAGTCACCACATATAGCTGCTATCCTATAAAATAAAGAGAGCTTTGATCATAATACTTTTCTTAAGCAGAATATTTGGTAAAAAAAAACCAATTTGGACATACAAAGAGTATACTTTAACACAGTTGGTGCCTCTTAGTGTATACTTGCTATTATAATAGATTATTTTTCTCAATCACAACACGGCAAATTGCGAAATGGTCTCTTTGACTTCTAATTTAGTATAATTGTCTGGGGGGGGGGGGGGGCGGGGAGAGGGGAGGCATTGAATCAATCAATAGATAGAATTACACAAATACTAACTTGAAATGTGTCATCCCTTGTTTACCAAGATATGATAAGACATAGGATCCTTTAGCACTTTCACTCTCTCTGACAAGGTAACTTCCTAGTTCACCAGCTGTCCGTAGCCTTTCTTCAGCCTTTTGTCTACCAAGACAACCATGGTACCACCTGAAATAGATATCAATTCTTAAATCATCTAACTGGATATCACAAAACATTCCTGCTGAAGACAATTAAACTACATTATAAGGTATATTATTCCTGTTCACTGTTTTTAGTAAGGTAAAAGGTACCTCACAATGTGTACTTATACACATGTTATTTTTCAGGAAATGACCTATTCTATTGTTTTTTTTAAAAGTATGGTTGTAATGTTGAGGGGATATAAAATAGTTAGCATTGATGAAACATCCTATATTGATCACAAAACAAGTTGAAAAGTAAAATTAACTGTTTGGAATACAGGTAATGTACTAGAATTCAAGTGTCCCACAAATATTGCTATTCTACACATATATACATTGTAAAACAAACATTTAAGTGCAAGTATTTGTAAGAATCAGGCAAAATGAGAAAAATCAGAAACATGCATGTCAAAAACCCACCAATCTGACAATGTAATATCACTCAAGGATACTTTCTCTATTTGAAAAGACCATAATTTGATCTCTGCATCAGTGGCTTTGCTCAGAAACTTTTCAATAGAATCTTAAGAAAATGAGCTTTTTGATAGTTATCTGCCCTTGAAATGTTCATTTTCTGTGCATTTCAATGAAATTATAATTCAATAGTCCAGCATGATATGGAAAATCTTGTCTGTTTTCCTTGATTCTGATGGTGCAGATATTCAAATTACACTATCAAAATGATGGGTTTTTCCATACCATGTTTCACCTACTGCCTAATTCTTACAGGGACCGACACTTAATCGGCTTTGCTAGTAGAGAAGCTAAATCCTTAGCTTAATGGATATGTTACTTCATAATGTTTTTCAAAGATTCCTACTACAAATCACTTAATTATCAACATTTCAACAAATCAGATCTTAATGGCTTATACCATGGATCTTGTCTAACCAAACCTCATCAGGATTGTATTTGGTTCTGAGATTAGTCTTGAGAAGGGTTACAAGCAGAGTTAATATATTGATTAATGATAAGAAGGGACAGTTCCTCTGTTTTTTTTTAGAGAGATTTAATTGTAACTGACACATTTACATAGTGTACCATTTACAAATTCTGCAGTATTTAAAACAGGAAGAGTGGGTTTTTTTTTAAATGACAGGATTGCAGAAAAATGGACAAGTGTATAACCATTGTACAACAAAGCTTCCATGGATAATTCATCCAGAACAAGTTTGAATAGGTTCAACATGACTCGAACAAAACCATAACAGTGTATCATAAAAACAGTGATTCAATTACACCTATTGATGTTGTTTACAGTGGACTATAACCCACAGATAGGCTGACAAATATTTCCTTAAAAGTTAAAGGAAGAACATTTTGTATGAATAAATGATCTTCCTGTAGGAAGTAAGGGGGATGTTTAAACTTAATGTTATCATATGTTGGCAACAATTATGTCCTGCCTCTGAAACCTGAACTCCAAAAATCATGGTTGATGTTTATGGTCAAAACTTCATGACATAACTTCAAGTTACTTGCTTAAAAAATATTCATTAGCAAACCAAAACTAGCAAATTTCTGCTTTTAACAAATGTACATCTGAGAAAGTCCAGAAAAAATTTAGAAAAGAACTTGAGTTCCTATTTTAACATATTTACACGACCTTCTACTCCTGTGAAACAATTTTCAAGTTACTAATTAATCTGTAACTTCTTGCTCTCATAAATTTGATATTTATTGTTATTGTAATTTTATTAGCAAATAACTTTTTCCTTCAGAATTAAATCAGCATGGTTCCTGAAACCAATAGCATCCATTCAATCACTGAATTGAAATATAATAAAAACAATTTTCTTGCTGAAATGAAATTCAAGAAAAACATTCATTTATCCATGTGAATATTAGTACCAGTATGTACATGTAGTATAATCTACATAGTATATTTTGTATAACAATAATAAATCAGTTTGGAAACAACACTAAACTGGGACCATTTAATTTAATATGTGTAAGGCAATGGCCCTAAGTGAGAATGAAGTCCAAAGCAAAATGCATTAGGTTCCCTTTTCAACAAACTAGACTTCATGCCATTTATCATTTTGCCAAGTTCGTTTAGTAATAAGTGGATGACGGTTCAGCGTAGATTGCAGGGTTTTATCAAGATCCTTCCAACCAGAAAAAAATAACAGACATCTTCTAAACATTTTGTGTAGCCAGCATTTTTACTACTCCTGAAGTGTCAATGTAACCTGAAGTAGTGTTTTGTCCAGATGAAAGTTTCTCAAGTGTTAGAATGATGAATTTTTAGATGAATTTCTATACTTTCAAGAGCAAGCTTTGCTCCCTTACCATTTATGACCAGCATAGAAAAGTGGACAATGTGCCAAAGGGATAGCAACAACAATAAACAATGAAAAAACAATATACGGTAAATAATTCCAACACCAAGAATCTGCCTTCAACTGCCTTTGAAATGACAAATTATTGATTCAGCAAAATGGACACACACACACACACACAGACACGCATATGCTATCAAATTTTTTGTCGTTCCCTCAGCGGGACTCAAACTCGTACCGCTGTGACATCTATGGCAACACCACCTGCACGAAGTTCAGCACCCTAGACCACTTGTGTTCATAATAACACCTAGATGAACTGTCCCGTACTACCATACATTGTGTACTAAGTTACAGCCCTAGATTAATTCTATGAGGAGGAATGACCTGGCCAGCGAAAGCTATATTTTATATAGCCTAGCTGGCCGAGCGGTCTAGGGTGCTGGACTTTGTGCAGGTGGTGTTGCCACAGATGTCACAGCGGTACGAGTTCAAGTCCCGCAGAGGGAAATTTGACAGTTCTAACATCGTTGGGAATTTTTCAGACCTTTCTATATATCAACCACTGTTTTCACACACATATATGGGAGTGTTTTTATATCATTTTGTATTGCTTTTAGGATTGCCTTAAACCTTCATGGTTTATGGATTAAGTTCTACTAAAATGTATTACAAGGCAAATGAAAAAAAATTATATGCCTCATTTAAAAAAAGATACACATGTATATCATATTAAGTTCAATTTCAGTTACACAGGGTTTTAGCTAGGATTTTGAGGGCTTTAGTCATTCTTGCGTTGAGCACTAACGATATATTATGGGCAGCAGAATTTTGTAAATAGTCAATAGTATTATAAACTAAAGACATAAACACTCTTAATATATTCATTTTAAGTTTACAGATACAGGCATAACAATAAATACAATAAATGTTACAACAAAATAACTGTTATTTTCTATAGAAAACGTGTGTTACTTAAGAACATGAAATAGTTACTGTTAGATAAATAGTAAAATAGAAATTTCTTTTTATGATGCATTCAGTCTAAAAATAGCTACTATTATGGTATGATCTGACACTCAACTAATAAGAGAAAATCCTCCTGTCCTTTGCCAAACACCACACCTCAAAAGCCCTCTTCAACCTAAAACTCCTCAAATCAGAAGGGTGGAGACAGACCTTTAGAAGAAAATTGATGAAACCTTGAGCCTGTTCCTAGGATAGGTCTTGATTAGATAGTACCTATTAAATCCCCTCTCAGTCACCAGAAGATAACGCAGAAACTAGACAGATAGAAAGGAGGTTGGCCACATTGGCATAGTCAACTGTAGAATGTTGCACTCTGCAAGCAGTTGCTGTGTGATATCTTACAGCTGGGTGGTAATTTTTAGTGACCTTTGACCCCAGATCGTGAGTAGAATTGAAGAATCATTATGATTTCGTTTCAAGAAGAAAAGAGAATCCTAAATAAATATTAATCGCTGATTAATACTTCCTAACAGTCCGCTATTGTGTTAAAATTAATTGAAATCCATGAGATGACCAGTCACACATCGGAGACATTGTTTTTGTGTGCATTTAAATATATTAAATATAAATGATATTAAATTCCTTAATATAAATAGCTATATATGTTGCGAGGTTTGTGATGGGTTTATTTTTATATGGGAGTAAATATCGGTCAGTCTCCATTGAGGAACGAAAACGTTTATCACAACTAATCCTTAAAATGAGGATATATATAAGTTACATTTTAAACACACTTAAAAGCAGAAATGTCTCGAGTCAACTTGAGGCTTTTTTCGGCGGTCGAAAACGACCGGCTGAAGTTGAGTGAGAACCCTGGGATTATCTTTTGTGGTCCTAATGACCAAACGATTGATAAATTGTTGTTATTTTGAAGGATTATTAACGATGCAGATATCAGGGATGCCAGGTTAACAACAACAGAATGTATTTCAAACCTGGTTGACCAAGTAATTACCAAGCTTGGGGTCATAAACTTGTCAGAGTATAAGGCCAGGTGAAATTATGTAACTTTCGGTTGACAGTTTTTAACAACACTTTTATTTAAGGTGACGAAAAATTTATCTGAAATACTTTTTTAATGGAATTTTTTTTTTATACACTTTTCAAATTTTAAGTGACAAAAACGATCTAAAACATTTTCGTCATCTACAAAATCCTTTCGTAAATGGCGAAAATGATGGGCGTTAGCTAAATCACTGGTTACACTGTGTTTTTGGGTATAGCCCATTAATTTTCCAAGTGTCTGAATGAAATGAAAAGGGGCAATTGCCCCACTGACAAAATTTTTATCCCTACTAGTGTTCCTTTTGTGAAAAAAAAAAAACTGAAGGCACTCTACTTGTCATCGATCATGAGAATCACAGCAGAGTCAGTTCAAACCCCATAATTGTCAGGGCATGTTCCAAAGAAGTAGCATGCTTGGGTTTCCTTTCCCACAGGTTACCTACATATAGAACTAATTCCCAGCAGGATGCCATACAATTCCAACCTTTATAACAGTAAGAAGTTTAAAGGAAGTTTATTGGCTGTATCTTATTTTAATAACTTAGACAAAAGAACAACAAAACAAATAAAATTAGGAAGAAACTTGCTATGGCCTAAAAATGTTTTTGAATGACATTGGATGCGGTTTAACACAAAAACAAGAGTAATATACTGGTATTGTGAGACTAACTTTCAGTAGAGGGATTACTTTACAGGATATTTACCTGTACATTTTTAGTTAGCGATTTTTTTAAAATCTGTGATAATATATCATAATAGTCGAAATGAATTTTGCACAACTCAATCATGGGAAAAATCTGCTTATGACTCATTATAGGGATAAAAATCATCCAAGTCATGTTCAATAAATAAAATTGAGGGTTTGTTCCCAACCTGTTATAAAATACCTGGTAATATGATTCATTTTCAACATATTTACAAAAAAAATAAAGCCTTTTCCTAACTTCGATGACTTGCAAATATTCTGGTGTTTTTTTTTTTGTTGTTTCAGTACTTATTTCACACAAAAAATTTGAAAATTCAAAAAAGAAAACCAATCCAGGAAATAAATAATTTAAGTTTTCATTAAGCATATGCAGCCATGTGTATTTGGAACAAAGAAATTTTCTACCCTTAAACTTTAACACGGTTAATTTTCTCATGAGTTAACAAGAAAGTCCACTACAATAATCGAACTGGAACTGACCAGTCGCAAAGGAGAACTCTCATTCATGAAAAATTACTATAGCAGTATTTCACACACCGTTTTTCGGATGGTGCATTCATTTTAAAAAAGAGTGTCTGCTCAACATTGTCCTGATTTTCTAAAGTGTGATCTTCTTCATCAACATTGTCTGTTGTTGCATCGTCAGGGCTCGTCGCTGGGCTTGAAAATGTCTGACCACTTGTTGATGTCGAGATTTTGTTATTGTCGGCCATCATTGAACATTTTTCATCGATGAATGAAAAAATCAAATTTGATTGGTTAAAAATAACTCCCGCCAATTAGTGCCGTCATTCATGAAAAAAGAATCTTCCGAATGGCCTTTTGTAAAAACGAAAGTGAAAGTGCAACAAATAATTCTAGGTGCAAATATTTCGTACTTTGGTAAGGTTGTCATCTTTCAAGAGTAATCAAGGGAACCAAGGTTATAGCGGTAATCAAAAGAATGTAATCCAGGGACAAAGACCAGACATGGAAAACAGACATACACAACAAAGAACATAATTAAAGTAACTAAAATCATACCAAGTAACAAAAGTAAATGAGCAACTCGGACTCCACTAAAAACTGGGAGCATGGACCAGGTGCACCGGTAGGGTAAGCATCCTCTGCTTTTCTAGATACACCTGCCGACTAGCTCATAAAAAGTCAAGTCCGGGGTTGACAAACATGGCCATGTGAGTTATTGCCATTACTTGGTGTCCGTTGTCGTCTGTCATCATCTGTCACCATCGTTAACTATGCCTTTGTTCTTTTCATTAAAAATCTCACGAACTTCTCACTACGACAATAGATTATTACCTAACTCTTACTGGCCTCAATGTATCCACTATAAAAATTGTGTCAATTATATAGATCAAACGTAAAACATGGCTACTGTTGCTTTTTTTTAGACCACAGTGGTCAAGTCACCAATTTCTACATTAAGAGATAGATATTGAAAACTAGTATGTCAATCCTTCCCTTTAAAACTTTTTCTTTGTAATATACTCGTTAAGACATTTGGTTTGTTTTTTGCACTTGGTGACCTTGTCAAATGCAATTGTCTAGGTTTCCATCATGATTTATGTAATGGAAACTTGATGACCTATCATTTGATATAAAACAACCCTACTTTCTGTGAACTTTATCATTTTGCACTTATTAACCCCAACTGGGTTCTTTTCCCGTATAAGAAAATTGATATTTGTGATGTACACATTATGACCTTTAATTTGATGTACGACAATTTTGCTGTATAAAATACTTTAGTTTTTGCACTCATTGACCTCATCCAACTCATTTTTCTGGACGAAACATCAATATTTTGGATGTATGCTTTAAGACCTTTCATTCGATATGGGACAATCTTACCCTCTAAGTACTTTAAATTTTTGCTCTTAATGACACTACTCTTCGAACATGTGTGAGATATTGGGGTTGAAACTTTGATTTTTGAAATGTGCTCACTTAGACCTTCACAAGGATATATCACATGACCCCCTTTGACAAAGTTGAAAAAAATGATATAAATAGATATTGATGAAATATACAAGACCATTGGAAAATATGAAAATTTTAAGTCGTTGTAGTATTGTTGGTTTTATATATTGGTCCTTGGTATTGTGTAAAACAAATGTGCTTGAGCAGATCTTTCATTCTGTGTATTGATCATTTGTGTTGTCACAGAATAGAGGTTCCACCATAATATTTATTCCAAAGACAATTCATTATGGAACATATATTCTATAATACTTTTACCATTCAGAACAAATATTATATAATACTTAAATCATTCAGAACAAAAATTATATAATACTTAAATCATTCAGAACAAAAATTGTATAATACTTAAATCATTCAGAACAGATATTATATAATACTTTCATCATTCAGAATAAATATTATATAATACTTTTACCATTCAGAACAAGTATTATATAATACTTTTACCATTCAGAACAAATATTATATTATACTTTCAACATTCAGAACAAATATCATATAATAGGTATAAGTATTATATAATATTTGAATAGTAATGATACTATATAGTATTCATTTTGAATGATAAAAATATATCTTTTGAATTAATCACATGCAGTATGTTCATTGGTTTATATCACAATTTAATTTATTAAGATATTTACATAAGATCCAATCATTTAAGAACATACATATTTTTTTCATATTCATAAGCTTCCATCTTAGCTTTACATACATGTATTGTGCACAAGTAAATACATCTTATTGTGCACAAGCAAATACATCTAACTCATGATGAACAATAATAAATGTCTATATGAAACCCTTGATTAAAACACCTTTCTGATTTAGATAGTAATCAGCCAGATGTAAAAATTCAATGCTTATCAGGAACAACTGTTATATAAATCAAAATATAACATAATTTCCTTATATTACTGGAACAATAATAATAGTAAAGGAAAAAATATTCGATGCCAGAAATTCTGCAGAACAAATATTATTAAAGCATTCTTTCCTTTTGGAATAAATATTATTAGGAACAAATACATGTGTCTATTGTGGATTTTAAAATATATACCACCCCTTTGAAAAACTAAAATTTCAATAGATCCAATACAATTCAAGATATTTCAAATCTGAAAACTGTATGATAATTCACAGAACATATGCAACAAAATTTCGAAAAATTGGGCAATTCCAAAGCTCATTTTGAGCACAATGAATAATTAAAATATGATGCAATAACAAACTCAAGAACAGGAATTCGTAGAGACATGACACTACCACCATACACCTTAAGATCACTTGACCTTGAAAAAACTTACAAGGTCAAGGTCATACAATCAAGCCAAGGTCACCAACCGGATTCAGTGAAATATTTAAATTGCCATAACTTTTGAACAGACGGTTGGACAGATGTAAACTTGGACTCAAAATGTAGAGCTCATCGAGAGGTTCATTTTCATATGCTGCACATATGCACTTATCTCTTATCGTTTTCTTAGGCCTGTTGTTTGCAGTGAAAAGGCTTTCTAGCACTTCATGACCTTTGACCTGTAGTGCAAATAAAAGGTCACATGCACCATAGATCATTGATGAAGGTCCCATGTCTCTTCAACTTATGGTACTAGAAAATATAAATTTTCAGAACTTTAGTATGATATTTCAAGGGATATAATTCCCGTATGGTTTGATAACTAAATACATGTTTATGTTTATTCATTAGGTCTTCTTTGTATGTACATGAAACTGTTTTCAGGTTGATTCTATCGAGCGATTAAAAGAAATTGTTTTAAAGGGACATAACTCTTAAAGATGATAATGAAATCCTTAGCAGGATCATTTTCTAATAGAACATGATGACATCTACATGCTCACCAAGTATGATCATGATATCCTGAAAAATGAATAGGAGGGACCATGTTGACCATGTTGAAAAAATGCCAAAAAAGGGGAGATAACTTCTGCAATGGATGATGAAATTCTTCACAGGGTCATCCTGTAGAAGTCCTCAATAAGCTCTATGGATGGTCCAAATTTGGTAATTATTTTATTTTTCAAAAACATTTTATATTGCGTTAATGGGGAAACAATCTAGACTTTAACAGTGCTTGAGCCAATATGAGATTGGCTGTAAAGTAGGCACAAAAAACTAGGATAGGTAGGGTAGCAGGAAGACATGTTTTTTTTTTGCCTTACTTTTAAAGAAGACATGACACAAAAATTTTCATTTTATACTTGTATTTATAAAACTATAGAATGTCTAGTTACACGTGTAATAAACGTTTTCTTATCAGGTTAGCGCTAAATAAAGTTAATTAAAATTAATACATCTTTGAAAGTAGCTTGTATATATGATGCAGTGTGATCCACTGATCTGTGCATGGGTGCAATAATCCTGTTTAGAAATTTATAAGACTAAAGTTTCTTGTTTTCTGTCAGCTTTTCATTTTCGTTAGGCAGACATCCCTGTGATGAATCTACAACTATTTCATTTTGCACACTATTTTTTAGGACTTGAACAGGAGGGTACAACTAAAATATTGACACTCTGTGTGTTGTTCTTTCTTTGCTGCTGGGTTATATCATAGACCTGTAATTATAGGTCTCTGGTTATATTAATAAACAAGCCTGGTAGACTTAATTATGACCAAGAGATAGTGTGGGCGGCGGCTTTTATCTTTACAGGATTTGGTGACCTGTGACACAGGTGTGGACTTGCAATTGACATTTGATGATAATTGAAATATAATTGAATTTCTTTTGTCTAATGGAATTTGAAAGAAAACATTGAGAATTTGACACAATTCACAGTATATTTAAAGGTAACCCTACGTGACTTTAAGGGAGCTTTTGTGGTACAGACAATATTTTTGTTAAAGGTCAGTTAAAATATTTAATTCTAGCAAAAATATTTACAACCTGAGGAAGCTACAGCACGAGACCTAAATGGATGATTAAATAAAATCATCAAAAACCAATAAAAAAATACAGGTTTGTATTAAATTAACACACATTTTCCTTAAATCCTCTGTACTCCTACACTTGCCATAACTTGTGTTCTGTAAAAAAAAAAGTGAAATCAATATTTTTCATTGAAGATAGAGATTGGAACAGTTCATAATCTTGGAATGTGAATTTAATTTACTTTATGTAAATAGATCAACCTTACACAACAGAACATAATGAAATAGTTTTATGTAATCTTGAACAGAAGTGGTATGGCCTCACTGTGGATAGTCTAGTCTTCATACATGTAATAGTTAAATATTTCTGACAGTGTTTATCATTTTCTTCTTGAAGTGGTTTCAATTGATGCAACTCTAATTATATTTGCTGGCGAACCAAAACTTTTAATATTTTCACTATCAGTTAGAGAAATAATGCATTTCAACCACTTGATCTATGAAATAAGAACCAATCATGTAACATGGTCACATGACCACATGGCTAATTGAAATTCATATGGCTTGGTTCATCAGTGAATTTTAACCAATTTCAAGGGCTACAAGAGACGTTTTTATGATGTATTTTAGGTGTAATAAATCATATAAACCAAACATTAAAAAAAAATATGTTTTTATGTCGTGTTTCTTTTAACAGACTAAAGTAAAGATAAAAATATTCAGCCCATTGTCATGTAATACCATTATAGAGTTATAGCTCTTTTTTTATATAAAACTTTGACATTTCCAAACTTTTAAATTTTATAATGCTTGAAAAACTCATCATATGAGGGGTAGACTAGTATCCCAAATTGGGAGTTCTCCAGGACTTGTTTCCAATGTGTTTATAGTGGTCAACAAAAGGGAATCTTACTCTGTTCAATATTTGTATACCTTACCTACCTTAGTACCTTTGTCATTGCCACTTTCAATGACTTCTAATGTCGCCTCACGTTAAGTAAATATGATCTGACTTATTGTCCCCTTGCTAGTGATTTTTCAACTGTTTTTTAAAAGATGCCTGTGCCTTTTAATTTAAGTAAAAATATTGAAATATATAACTAACTGGAAAATTTGTAAGACAATTATATTTCATCATACAGCTGGTTACATGAGTCTTGGCTTCCTTAACAACTTGCAGGATTGTTATGAAACTCAGTGGAATGTTAGATTACCATATGGAGATGTGCATATTGTCAGAAATTAGCCCTATTTTGTTACTCTAATGTGTTGTCAACAAAGAATAAGTACTGCTTGATGTTGGGAGTTGGGTATTTCAGAATTGGCAGCAAATTGTGTGTCAAAAGTGCTTAGTCTATCCACCATAAAAATTGTTTCTAATGTGAATTGTACAATGTTCAACAGGCTGCAGGGGTATTAGTCCTGTTTTTGACTTGTTTTGAAAGTTGAAATTTTCCTGGCATTTTTCCCAGCAACTACTCATTACAGCAGCTTGATATTTTAACATACATATATTATTCCTGTAGGTATGCCATGTGGTGGGATTCATATTCTGACTTTTTTGTGTTTGATCCAATTTCAAAAAGTCTTTTTTATTAGCTCACCTGGCTGTAGGCCATGTGAGCTATTGCCATCACTTGGCATCCGTCATCGTCTCATCGTTAACAATTTCTTCGAACATCTTCTCCTCTGAACCTACTGAATAGATTTGCATGAAATTTATAGTGACTGTTCCTTAGAGTTTCCTGCACAAAAAACATTGCCACCATTACTAAAATTAGAACATGGGTTAGACAGCAGATTTTTGAATATATCTCATAAACCTAACAGGTTTTGCCAAATTTTGACAGGGTAAAAATATTCAGCATGATGAGATCTGTCTGTGGTCAAACTTTAGTGAAAATCTGTCGACCCATTTTGGAGTTATTGCCCTATTTGGACGTTTTTTGCTGTTTTTGATGTTATAACTTTCAAAAATCTTCTTCTCAAAAACTAATGTACAGAATTCAATGAAAGTTGGGATTTTTGTTTTGTAGGGTATCCTTAACAAAATGATCGTTTGGATTTTTGATCAGTTAATAAACATGACTGCTGTTACTAAAAATAAAACATAGGGGTCAGATAGCAGATTTTTGCATATATCTCCAAAACTGTTAGGTATTGCCAAATTCTGACCTGGGTTAAAGTATTCAGTATGATGAGATCTATCTGTGGTCAAATTTTGGTGAAAATCTGTGGACCCATGTCGGAGTTATTACCCTTTTTGGACGTTTTTTGCTGTCTCTTTGGCTCAAAAAGATCTATCTTTTAAATTTCAAGATACCTGTAATCAATTTAATAATTGTCGAGTTTTTGCCCTTTTTTTAACTCACCTGGCCATAGGCCATGTGAGCTATTGCCCTCACTTGATGTCCATTGTCGTCATCTTCTTTGTCGTCATCTCTGTCATCGTTGTTGTTAACAATTCTTCAAACATCTTCCCCTCTCAAAGTACTGAATGGATTTCAATGAAACTTAATATGATTGTTCCTTAGAGTATCCTGCACAAAATGATAATTTGGATTTGTGATCTGTTAAAAAACATGGCTGTCATTACTAAAAATAGAACATAGAGGTCAGACAGCAGATTTTTGCAAATATCTCCAGAACTGAACCATTTTACCTAATTCTAACATTTGGGTAAAATGTTCAGCATGATGAGATCTATCTGTTGTCAATTCTGGTGAAAATCTGTTGACCCGTGTTGGTGTTATTGCCCTTTTGGGACGTTTTTTTTGCTGTTTTTGATGTTATTACTTTCAAAAATCTTCTCCTCGGAATCTACTCTACAGAATTCCTTGAAAATTGGTATTACTATTAGTTAGGGTATCATGCACAGAATGACTGTTTGGATTTATAATTGATGAAAAAATATGGCCACTTTTACTAAAATTAGAACATAGGGGTCGAAATACAGTTTTTTACAAATAACTCAAAAAAAAACTATTGAATTTGGCAAAATTCTTATGAAGAGTAATATTGTTTACCATCAGAAGACAGATCTCCCCAATACTTTCAAATGATTTGTTGCCTGTTGTAGAATTTATGGCCCCTGAAACTTATTTTTTGTCGTTTTTTCACGTCACGTTTACAACTGTCTGAGACCCATTGCAACAAAATTTAATACAAGTTGGCATAATTTTTTTAAGGGTTTCCGCTACAAACTAATGATTTAAAATTTTTCATCGGTCAAAAAACATGGCAGTCGTTACTAAAAATAGAACTATTTTTTCCTCAACTATAGAAGAATAATGAAAATGAAAGCTACTCATATGATGAACATGATATTCTTAGTTGACTGGCAGTATTGAAATTATTTTTTAGGTGGCCATAATCAAAATGGCTGCCATTTTGTGACCATTTTCATCAGTTGCTCAGATTGCGATGATTTTTGGTTTCTTTAGGAAACTAGGTGTTATAAGTTGAATGGTGATGACAAAAGATCGTTCTGGGCATCCATTTCCTGCATACTTTTATATTTACTTTGATTTCAACGATAATTGGTTCATATAGTAAATATTGTCTCCTGATATGAATGGTGATGAAAATGTTGGATAGCAATGGTTTATTTTGTGTTCTTTCTCAGCAAATATATACTGGGCTAATGCCCCTCAGACCCGATGGAATAACAGGGCATAGAGAGACACCTGCCCAAATGTTTTCCAGAGGTTCTAAAAACACTTCTAAGGCATTTCCAGCATTTTACAGTGCCTTAGGTACTCTTTTGAACTTGCAGCATTCATCATATATACGCTTTTTCAGCAATTTTTTGTCAAACATGGTAACAAAACATGATACCTTTACTTACTTAGTTAATGGAGCATGGTTTGCAAGGTGAGTGATTCAGGCTCTTCATGAGCCTTTTGTTTGCTGATTTTACCTTTTTTGACAGTTTTTGCCATTATTTAGAAAACAAAAGCTGGTTGATGATTAATGTAAATTGATGAAATGTTCAGTATTTCAAAATCTATTTTGGTTTAAATTTTTTAAAAAATCTATAGCCCCAGAAAATGTAATTTTGACAATTTTCCCTGTTTTTGTCTGTACAGATTGATAATTAATGTAAATTAAAAAAATATATATGTAGAAGTATGTAAAGATCTATGATTGCTGCAGATTTGGAAAAAAAATCTGTTTATTGCATTTTTTAATACTTTTTTACAATTTTACCATGTTATTCAGTTGACATGAGTAGAATGATAATTAATATCTAAATGTTCAGTATTATGACAAATATCATCTGTGCAAATTTAGTCAAAGGTGTTTGACCATTTTTAGGTTTTGTATGCTTTCAACTTTTTGAAGCTATTAAACCAGATGACTGATTCAGGCTCTTGAGAGCCTCTTGTTTATTTTTGGTCTGATTTTGAAAAATTTCAACTAATTTTCAAATTTTGTGCTATATTGTGCCCAAACCAGTTGTTGTGACCATAATGAACGATAAGCCCCTATGCTTAAGTGTGTCAAAAACTAATATTGTGTCCACACTTGCCCTAACTGTTAAGGGTTAGACCACTGTGGGTGTATCATGCTGCACTCTGTGAAACTCTTTATATTTGGTGTCTTTGTAGTTGATTAGAAACCCCAGTACTAATGACTTTTCTTGAACCATCTTTATTCCTAGGTTCAAAATGTTAACCTCTATCTGGTAATTATAAAAAAAAAATGAATGAAGGGTAATAACATAATTACTGATCAAATCTAGGCAGTAGTCAAAAGGGAAATCTCTATAACAAATGGCAATATCAGGGCAAAAACCGCAAAGCACAGCAAAAGTCCTGACTTGGTACAGGCATTTCAAAAAGAAAGTGGATTGCACATATTGACTGCTTTGTTTGATTTTATTCCAATTGTTTCTTTTTTGTAGGTTAACAAAAAGCATCGATGGCAAATGGAAATGATAAAGCTGCAATATTAATTTGTCTGAATGAGGATTCTTCATTGAGGGAAGCCAATGAACATAAATTTAAACAGTTTTGGGAACAAGTGAAAGATTGTAAAGTTCATCCTTCACTGCACTTACATGATTGTAACCCTAAGGACTTGACTAAGGAGCTGAGAACTTGTAAGAAAAATATTGTTATTCTGAAATTTTTGCAATTATTTCATTTTTGCTAAAAATTGTGACTGACATAAAGTCACATTTATTACATGTAATACTCACATTATGCAATGTTAGTGTTGAATGAAGGATTTATTTCAAAAAGGCAAAAACTTAAATGGGATTTTTGAATATAATGACAAAGTTGTAATACTTCATACACACAATAATTTATGATTTTACAGTATTGAATACTGGTACAAAGGTACAGCATTTTTTTTTATTTAGGATTATTTTGGATTTTAGAAAAATAATTTACTTCAACTAACCCCAAGTTCTTCCAAGGGGATTACAAGTAGTCATATTGTTATGGCTTAAGACTTAGTTAATTTTTTTATGGCAAAATAATTTCAGATGTGTCATTTTGACTGTTTGTGCGTGGTGTTGTGGTCTGTTTGAGTGCACTATATTGCCCAACACCTCCGTCGTCAGCACTCTAGGTTTTCTGTCGGGGTTACCTCACCCTTAGCTTCTGAACAGATGTTCTGATCCTGGAAGTACAGGAAGGAAGTTACAGATTCCTAGTTCTGGATTTTCCTCGAGGTTGTCTCCTGAAGCCTTTCCCTGTCAAAGGGTGTAGCCGCAAGGCAGCGGAGGTTTTAAATCAGAGTTTTCCTTCTCCTAGATGGGCTACCCTCCAAGGTTTACCAGCCCCATCTACCCGAGGCTATCTGGTTTTAAGGCGCCAGTGACTCACCTTCGCCCCTTCTCCAGTCTGTCGAAACGGCCGGACCAGGCCCACCAGTTGGTAAACCCATCGTGAAGGTTGGAGTTGGACTTCAGTTGTCAGAGGCTGTTTGAGACGCTCGCCGAAAGGGGCATTTAAAATTATATTGAGAGCCCATTCCCAACACCACCCCTTGGCTTTGACAACCTTCCGCGGCCATTTCAGATGTAATGTGGCTGGCTTTTGATTGGACAAAACCTATTTGTCTATCTTCCCATAGATGTAGTTTTGCCATGTGACAGAGACATCATCAAAACTTTGATGCTAATACTAAGCTATGAGGAAGGACAGTTATATTTTCTTTCTAAAAAGAAATTCAGTTCCAAACACTTGAAATAACTAGTTAGTTGCTATTCAGGTTACATGATTGAGGTTATTTCTTCAATAACAGAGAAAAAAGATAATAATTCATTATAACTTTTTTTAGAAAGGCTTAATTATTTTAAACAACAAGCTAGCTAAATATTTGTTTAGTATTTCTGTGTAAAGTAATTAAATATTACCACTGATAAACAAATGTGTTTTATATATCTTCTACTGGCAAAAAAAGGATTGAAACTGTTTGGCTGTGTATCACTTTGATCATTCATTTTTTTTTCAAAGATCCTTGAGTTATTGACTTAAAATTTGGTATATAGATATATAGATGGCATTTACAGTTTAAGTTCAAAATTTGTTCTGGCTAAGGAATTATGGCCTTTCAAGTTTAAATTGTATATTTATACCCCTGCTCCCAAGGAGAGGACAGTTAGCTGTTTTACCCTTGTCTGTGTTTCCATCCATAACAATTTTTCTGTCACACTTTCTCACCAACTGCTCTTCACAGCAGTTTGAAATTTTAATACGTTCATCCTGTAGGTATGCCATATGGTGGGATTTATTTTCTGAAAAAATCGACATCTTCCTGTTTATTTTCTTTATATCATGATTGAAAGCGGGGGTATAAATAGTGAGCCATCGCTCACAGATGTCTTTGTTTTGTCACATTTAATATGATAAGTATAAACCATATTGGGTTAAAAGAAAAATGTTGAACATCTGACCATTTATTCAAGCAGCTGACAGTTTTAAACAAAAACATTAAAAAAAGTTTTTGCTACTTTCATTGATCTCATTGATCTTAGGAAAGCATTTGATACTTATTGGCGAGATGGTTTATTTAATAAACTATTAGAACAAAAATGTCCATGCAACATACACAGAATAATACATTCTATGTATTCTGATACAACTGGTAAAATGAAGTTTTTCAATGGTATTACTATACTGTCTATACTGTTTAAATCAGAACACGGTAACAAGCAGGGTGATGTCTTGAGACCTAATTTATTTACTTCTTTCATATATGACCTAAAAATAATTGATCTATTAAGTCTTCCACAAATCCAGTTGTCATTGGTGATGAGTCTTATAATATCCTCTTGTATGCTGATAAAATTGTACTGTTATCAGATGATGAAATATGTTATAAATTGTCTAGATGAAATATTTCTTTATTGTTCAAATGGAAACTTCAAGCAAATTCTAATACCGGTAAAGCTAAAGTTATAGTTTTCAACTCAAATGGAAGAAAATCCTTAAATAAATTATGATATGAAAATATCATAATTGAAGCTGTGAAACAATATTGCTAGTAAGCAGTAGTACTAAGATGATACAATGGAAAATTAAATTCAGCAGTATACACTTTAATGGAAGAAAGCTTGAAAAGCCTTCTTTAAAATAAAGAAAATAATACTTTAAACAATCCGTGCAAATTACTGAAAAAACTTGTCGATTTCTTAATTTCACCAATTCTTTTAATTTGTATTGAAATTTGGGGTGTTTTTCTCACTTAAAAAAAGTTCATGAAAGAAATTTTGGGAGTAAATTACAAGGCATCTAATGATATGTGCCATGCAGAACTTGCTCAGCTTCGTCTTAAAACTCTGATTCATTCTCCAGTGATCAATTTTCTAGATGGTTTATTTATGATACATTTTAAAAAAATATAATAATAATATAAAACAATTACAATAGATCAATATTTACATCCCCATGCAGGTCCGGGTGTCAAAATAATAGTCCTGCAGCAGCGCTAAGCTTGTCGTAAGAGGCGACTAAATAGTGCTTAGAGCCCTATCTGGGGGCTAGGGCGCTCTGCTCACAGAGCAACTGGGTTGTGTGCCCCAAGTGGTAGAATGGGATACCCCTGGTGTGCTACATGCTGGGGTTGTCAGGCTATAATACGGAAAACCTGACTGCAAACCATAGTAGTGCACCATGTTGGGAAAGATGCCATGTTCCTTGCACGTTAAAGAACCCTACTGTGGTATTCTCCTGGAGTAGGAACCGTAGGGCTCCGCCACAGGAGGCTAAATTGCCTGACCCTACCCACTTCTCCCTATTTCAAAATTTGTCGACCCCTTTATCCTTGTGTCCCATCCCATTTTTCATTTCATCATCATTTCATGTTCATTTTATCATCCACTTCATGTTCATCGCCTGAATATAGCTGAAATATTGCTGCTCGGGCGTTACCTCAACAATCACTCAGTCAATATTTACAAAGTTAAAACTCCACAGTATGTCAATCTCCAAAACTCCAAAGTATGTCAATCTGCTAAACTCCAAAGTATGTCAATCTGCTAAACAAGAATCTTCTAAAAACACAATAATTATGTAGCACTCCAGTTAAGAATCATGCAAAATGTTTAGTCTTTTTTTTTGGATGTATCACATTTTTCAGATTTTGCATGATTCTTAAAAAGACAGCTACTTATAAAAAACCATTATTTGTAGATGATATAAAGAACATTTTAGAATGTGCCGCTATTTAAAAAATGTGGACAAGTTCCCATTTTCTAATGATAGAAAAGGGACAGCATAGATATATTCCTGTTTCAAAATGTCTATGTACAGTATGCAACTCACGGCATATTGAAAATAAAGACCATTACTTCCTTCATTGTACTCATTTTGAGTACAATGAACCAAAAAATTTAGTAAATGTAGTTAAAAATTGAACCCTGGCTTTAATTAGTTTACTTCTTTATCCAAAATAAATATTCTTTTAAACAGGAAATCAATAATTAATTAATAATTAATTGGAGAATGTTCCTCCAAATTTATATCGAGTTGCTATTAAACAAGTATTCCATAGGGAAAGCCATGTAGACTGACTAAAGTATTAGAAATATGTACTGTTTAGAGATTACAGTTGTTTGTCATATGCTTATTGTAATATTAATCTATTGTTGTAATAGACCACAACCATACACTGTGAATGTGTCTAAAGTATTGGTCAAATAGCTATAGATATTCCTTTGAAGAATGATAAAAAAATGACTTGATTAAAAAGTTGTATTGATTTAATTCATTTCAGATAATGAGAAGTGCAGGAATTGTAAAACCCTTGTGGTTGGAATATCTGCAGATGGTATAGAAGATGAAAAAAGTGGTATAGTGTCATTTGATATAAAATGGGGACAAAGGAGAGCCTTCTCACTTGCTGTTAATAAAGTCCTTGAAATATTTGATGGCAATGATAAAATCAACATCATATTACTGCAGGTATATGTTTATCAATACATGTAAATAAGGTTCCATGTATTATTATACTTACTTAGGTTTTAAACATTATTTCTGTGTACTTCAGGAGAAAAAAACTGGTCTTCACCTTATCATGATGATGCAAGCATAGCCTATGTAACATGCTGACAAATAAATAATAGTGTTCTTTTAAAAGTGTTGTTGTCAGTCATTTCAATTTAAGATATTTAAGAAATTGATAATAAATTGAAACCTTTTTTCTCTATTTTTCCTTTTGAAAATTTTGGCCACTCAACTTGCAGCATCTGCCATGGAGGAAATTTTAGTAATTGTCCTTCTTTGACGTCACCATTGTGTCAAGAGAACAATGTTAGAAACGTCACACACAACATCATTTTCGACTAATCAGGTTTTATAGAAAATAATACACAATCACACAACCAATTGCATAGGTGAATTTTTCATATCACTAGTTTGTATCATATTGTCCATGGTGTGATATCTATCCTTTGAAGAAGTAGATAAAATTACCCAATCAAAAATAACTCTGCATACCACCTTGGTATTCAAATAGGAAGCTTAACCAGAAGCAAAGAATATGCTGGTTTAGACTTGTTTTAATTGATTTTTTATCCCACACATTTTTTTGTAATGCTTTTACCAATTGATTTTATATTTTGCATGTAGTCTTACTATGAGAAGTTACAGATTAAGTTTGACTTTGGTTATGGTTGAATGATTGTTACAGAAGTTACGGCCCTTGGACTTAGAAAATTTCAGTTAATTTAAAGATTTCCACACTTTTTTTTTATGCAGGGGACATTGGAATGCTGTTCTTTTATTGAGGTTTTATACTGATGCTAATATTTTCTATAGACTTACAGGATAATACACAGCTGATATGCTTACAGTCAGAAAAACAAGCATTGGAGTGTTTTAGTTAATACTGTAACAAATTTTTGACTGCTTTACTCAAAGAACTATAAAGCACTCCCATGTTATATGTTGTCTTGTCAAATGGGAAAATGTAAGACTTTAAAGAACAACCTGCTCTGCATTAAAAATTCAAACGATCATTTCAGAATTACTTGATTTAAGGCATTTTTGACGGAACCATTTTGCACCATTCATATTTCAGAATCCCTACAAAAACAACATTGCTTTTATTTCAATCTCATTTTTACTTTGTTTTAGATGTGCAGAATTAGATCAGATAGTAATACTTATGCCCAATCAGGAATACAACATGGTGTTCCTCTTCATAGTATGTGTCATTATGTTATATGTAATTAACACATTTACTAGAAATGCAGAATATCTACTTGGAAAGAGTAAATATTTATGTGATCACAATTGCTGTAGAAAGCAAAGGACAAAGACCCGACATGGAAAACAGACATACACAAAAAAGAACATACAGTAACTAAAATTATACATACAAAGTAACAAAAGCAAATGAGCAACTCGGACTCCACTAAAAACTGGGAGCATGGACTTTCTTGACTTTCTTGACAATTTTTATTTAGACATGTTTAATGTACACTTATTGGAGAGAATGACCTCAGATTTTGTATGTAGCTTTGTTAATTGTATTTTATAACCTGATGGAATACTGACTTCATGTTTAATGGACTTTTTATTTATTAGAACCATATTAAATTTAATTGAATGAATTTATAATGGTGTACCTGTAAACACAGTTTCGTTTAATATTGTATGTATTAGTGGTATGCATCCTCTTGTTTTTGGTTGATATTTTTTTTCTTGAAGCCTCAGATCCATCCAACTCAGACCAAGGTGACACTGCTGTCCCTGAGCTAAAAACCTGGAAACTTGCTCAACCATGTATCAAAAACAGCATTGTAGTGCTCTCAGCACCTTCAGGTATGTAATTACATTCCTTTAATGCTTCATGCTAAATATATACCACTAACAAGTTGTCAAGTGCAAGGTATCTTTGTTCTGGAAAAAATGATCCTATTGCCATCGTTCCTCTTGATCTTCCAAAGAAAGGAAAGATATACTAATGTTTTCAGTTTGTTTGTACAAGTAATAATTAGAATATTTTGTGAAACAATCACAATTAATGAAAAGTAAAAAAACTCAACATTTCTGAGTTTTATACTATTTTATATAGTATGCTTGAGAAATAAAATAAAAATATTTGAAAGAGTGAATATCCAAAATATGATCATAAGTACTGGAGAACACAGATTTAACAAGTGTGCTAATCTTGTGAGTTTAATCCCCTAGTACCATAGGCATGATTTATTTTATTTGGATTATTCATTGTCATATTGTATAGATTTTCTCAAAGACTTATTGCTGCTTTGAAATAAATTTTAACTTTCATGATCAGTGAAGTGATATTCCAAATCCTCAGTGTCACCAAACAAAGTTAGTATCACAAGAGGAAAGAATTTTGATATTTATGCAGTAAGTCCAAGAGTGAAATTGCAGAATTTATTTCACATGTGAATTGTCCAAATTTTTACATTGGGAACATTTTGTAATTCACTGCTGTATAATTATTTATGATAACTTCAAGTTAATTAGGGCCCATTGACTATTTGTGTCTGTCTATCTGTCTGTCTTGGCATAATTATTCACCACAACTAGAAAGTGTGAGGCACACATGAAAGAAAACCATAATCATAAGACATTGCAGAAAAAATTTGGGTACCTCACTGGTCCAAGTGACAGTTAAATTTGGGTACCTCACTGGTCCAAGTGACCACTATTTGTGTATTTATCAAAATTACATGTAGTTATATTCAGAAGTTCCCAATACATATATATATAGATAGGGCATAAGTTGTAAGCAATTTTGGATGCTCTCAGATTCAACTTATGCTTTGTGGAACTTTTAAAAAAAATTATGATGAGAAAAAGTAATCTAATAAAGTTCATTGAAGGTTGCGGAGTCTTTTTGGAGTTTTGTTAAGATAATACATGTAGATGTAATTCTATGTTATGTAAAATAATAGAAAAACAAGCATTGTATAGTTTGAATTTTGATAAAAAGAAGTCCATATTGAGCATAAAATTTGTCATTACTCTTAAAAAGTCTTTATTGTATAAAGTTTCTATTGTAAATTTACAAGTGTATTTGGTACTTACTTGACCTTTTAGTGCATTCAGAATTAAGAAGAAAATGTGAAACTATTTTCTGCAGGGGATAGGTATTAGATACACTATCGTTATCATTCTTTCTCAAATATTCAAAGATATGTGTGTACCAGCCTAACCATGAGAGAATTAGCAGTGGTCAGTAGCAACTTGTAGCAACCCCACTCCTTACTCAAAAATGAAAAACAAAATTTAACCATGATGATTACACAAGGGAACTGTTTTCATTTGCTTCTCAAGATATGTTGTAACAAGTGGAGAATGCTTGTTACATGTATATATAAATGTACACTATAGTGATAACTTAATTTCTATATTTCGAGGGAAAAAATAATTTCTGTCATCTTTTGTCAAGTTTTATGTTGGTAGATACTACATGTGAAAATATGTTAAAATTATCAAGAAATTATTTTCTTAATGAAGTGAATATGTTACAGTGAAACCTGTCTAGAATCCTACTTGGACTGAAGGGCGTATTGTGTTCCTATTTGGACTGAAGGGTTTGTTGTGTTCCTACTTGGACTGAAGGGTGTGTTGTGTTCCTACTTGGACTGAAGGGTGTATTGTGTTCCTACTTGGACTGAAGGGTTTGTTGTGTTCCTACTTGGACTGAAGGGTGTATTGTGTTCCTACTTGGACTGAAGGGTTTGTTGTGTTCCTACTTGGACTGAAGGGTGTGTTGTGTTCCTACTTGGACTGAAGGGTGTATTGTGTTCCTACTTGCACTGAAGGGTGTGTTGTGTTCCTAATTGGACTGAAGGGTGTATTGTGCTTTGGCAAATGTTGAGTTTGCAAGGTGCAAAATGCATTGACAGGGACTTCTGATGATGTTTGGTTTATTTTATCCACCACTTCCAAAGTAGGGAGTATATAGTAATCAGGGTGTCCATCCTTACTTCTGTCCATAATTTCTTCCATTATGCAGTGGGGTCCAACTCTTATCCTCCTACACTGCTGAATTGAATTTAATGAATCTTTCACAAAACCTTTATTATATTTTCCTCCTATGCACCTCCTATTTTAGATTTTGATCTATGTTTATTAAATGGGAGAGTGGGGGTATCAATTTAGTGAGAATTGATCTGTTTTTCTAGCTTGGGGTTTGCTTTAGACAGAAGTCACTGTACACAGAAAGGATGTGGAAATGTATTTGTATGTTATATATTGCAGGTTACTATGCACATTCAAACTTGTATGTAGACGAAGACTGTGGAGGATGGCTTTTTATAGCAATGAATGAAATCTTAAAAGATGTAAGGGGAAAATCTGTTAAACTTCTTCAGTTATTTATAATGGTTAATCAGAAGATGAGTGAGATGACAAGTATTGATGGGAGGGAAACGGGTATGAGCAGCTTCAATCACATGTTAACTGAAAATATTCAGTTACAATTTAAGGAATGATTTTTTCTCATTTTCTTGTTTGTTGGTATATGTTTTGTGATAAGGACAAATATATTTCAATATGTTACAGGTCTTGTTATAAAAAAAATCTCAGGAAATTTAAGATAGTAAAGAAATCGGTAGAAAAGAATTTATTTTTTCAGAAACAAAATGTCTACACTTTTACCATGTTTCATCTTTTGATGGGGTTTCACCTACTTTTGTACTGTAACAATCCTAAAATTTGATAACATGATCATCCTTAGTTGGTTAAGAAATAATTCATGAAGACTCCATTTTATCACTGCTTTATTATGGGCTGGCCATTTATGTCACCTTATTTTACCCTAAGCTATTGCACTGGGTAAAATAATGACATAAAATGACCAAGCTCTGAAACAAAGTCTGACATTCTTAATTCACTCTAGACTCTGCAGCCAGCCCTCTCAGAAATGCAAGAATCTTGCAAAGTTGGGAAAAAGTTAATAATTTTATGCAATATTATCCATTTGTCAAACCATGATTGGTTCAAATAATGTCTGAGAATTTCAAAAGGCCTGTCTGCAGCAGTTAGTAAGAGACCAAATGAACAACTGTCATTGGATGGCTCTTACCAGTCCATGGTCAAACAATAATGAAATGGAGTCTCCCTCAGTAATTTTGTTTGCAGTGACATTTGTCTTTTCATGTTTATGAAAAAAAAAAACACAGCCTATGTGTTGCTTAAAATGGCAATGATTGAAGATGAAGACTCTACTTTGAATTTTTTTCATATTTATCTATGCTATCAGATATAAGACTGTTATGTGTCTATGACATTAGTCTTGTATTTATAGCCATTTTACCACAGCTGTGGTTTAATAGCTTTTGAAGGAAGTTATATTAGAATTGTTCATTTTTTTTTTTGAATATCTTTAGTTAATACCATGTTTTCTTTTTACATACGTTCTTACTATATCATCTGTGCTGCTTTAACAATGTATTTAGATGTGATAAGTTTTGTATGGACTATGATTGGTTTTAAAACCAAACAATATCTGTGATAATTTTACTAAGGAATATTCATTGTAAATTTGAATGCAGTAATTACAACCTTGTTGCTATGACAATGATAATTTCAAATTTTCAGGATTACATAACATATTTAATATATGAATAAATAGATGAATATGAAGGTGAGCATTTTCTTTAGAAGTAAATTTCAGGTAAGTATTGTTCTGTAATTTACATGACATTTGATTTTTTTTTCTTTATTTGATTATTATAATATTTGCAGTGATTGTTTTTGAGATATGGACTTTTTATTAGAGAAAAATGGAAGCTCAGTGGAAAATTCAGTTTGCTGTCCATTTGACAGCCTCTTGTTATTGCTTTACAATGAAGTGTTTGTGCAAGTGATATTATTTTTATACTAAGTTATTAATTATAGTTCTGTGAAAGTACTTTTATTCGTGGATACCAATTTTGGTGGATTGAGGAAAAAACACATTTTTGTGGATGCTTGAATTCATGGTTTTTAAGTTTTCGGTATACACATCAATGAAAATTTCCTTTTCATTGGTAACCAAATTTCGTGGTTTGGCCTAACCACAAAAACCATGAAAATTGGTACCCCACGAACAATGGTACTTTCACAGTAATTGAAATAATTGACCAATAGCTTCTTTTTGTTTTATTGTTGTTTTTTTTTTAAAGATCTAAGTATGTATTATTATTAATCTTATGTATTTAGTTTTATGTGAGAAACTTAAAATCATATAGTTAGCTTTGAAAATATGTGTGACTTTTCAGTTTTATTGATTTAGTCTTTATGTAAAAAACAAGCATATCACAGATTTTGGCTGATCATGTGATTCATGTCTTGGTGAGCTATTATCTTAATGTGGCATCTTCTAGTGATGGTTATTTTTTTTAGAAAGTCATCTCCTTTACTGTTATATATTCACTAAAACCAATATCAGGCTTAATATTATGTGAAAATTTCTATTTACTTAATGAAAATTTTAATTCCATTTTTAAAAAATTTAAAACAATAACTAAATAATAGAATGTGTCGTAGTGGTGGTTTATAAATATTTTGCAAGAAGTTGTTATGACACAAGTCGTTTTGTATTAATATTTCACATGCATTCTTTGTTTACTTCCCAAAATAAATGTATTCATCTTCTGTTTCCATGCAACACATGCACGAACTGTAAAATGTTATATGAAGGTACTCATTTGACTAGTGAATTATCTGGTAATTAAGAGTTATCCCCCATTGAGAGATATGTAATTAGGGTTAAAGTTTTTCAACAACTCTTTAAAAAAGCTCATGATTTAACAAGTAATAATCAAGATATGCAATGTTTTTGGTAAATAGATTTTCTTATGACAAATTGTGAGCATGACAATTAGTTGTAAGCTCTCAATATTCAAATGGTGCCATATGGAATTTATTTTTTATGTGATCTTTTTCATTATATTCATACAGATTTGATAAAATTTGTTTATGTTTATTTTATAGAAAATAAATTGGATATATCATATGAATAGTTTCATCATTTATTATTCTGTTTTATACATTATTATACTTTGTAGACAGGAACGTTAACAGAGTTGACACCTTTGGTTTCTTAGTTGTGCCATCCTCCCTTTTAGTGTGAGAAGTATTTAGTACGAGACCTTGTCAATCCATTTCAGATTAAATACAAGATTCTACATATACTCCTATGTTCTCAGTCATAGTAGGCATTGTGAAAGACATATAATATATGTACATTTATATACCTGTAAAAAATGCTTCAAGTTGGAAGTAAGTTTGAAGTCACTGATGGAAGGGAAATCAAGGGAACCAGGATTTGAACAGTAATCAAAGGATTTTTCCAAGGATAAAGATTAGATATGGAAAATGGACACACACAACAAAGTGAAATAACAATAATAACACATACAAAGAAACAAATATAAATGTGCAATCCAGACTTCACTAAAAGCTGGGAACAGTAAGTTTGTCCTCTTCTTATCTAGAAACACCTGGCAAGTTGCTCATAAACAGTTACAAAAGACAGGAGAAAATTGATGATCATAAAAACATTTTTAAAAGATAGGACTTAAGTAAATAACGTGTTAATAATATACATGTCATTATCATATTGAATCGAGTTCTAATAAGATGTTTCACAGATCATGATAAAAGATTATTGCTTTAAGCTGCATATAATATTTTTTAACAACAGGATATTCCTAATGTAAATTGTTTTAAACCATCACCTTTAAGTTGAAATCACTACAGCAGTAAAGCATACAAATTTACTCTTCCTATCAATACATCCTATGAAAAAAGGATTCTATCTGCCAAGACATTTTAGAGATGTACCCACCAAAACTTTATTAGAAATGTTCAAAATAATCCTTGTAACAAATGGAAGGAATGCTGGAAGCCGTTTCATAGATGTGTCATTAGGGCATAAAAACATGCTGACAGACAACATAAACAATTGTGAAGTTCCTCCATGGCTTTGAAAACATGCCAATTCATCACTCCTAAGCTGAATTTAATTGCCAGTTATGGATGTATTTTGGAAGGTAAGATGAGGTGCCATACCACAAAAGGATGCTTGGGATTGATTTGGGGGTTGTGACTTGAACCATTGAGGAATTATGGGTCAAGAAGGGGCAACAAACATTTATATGGTGTCTGACAAAAACTTGACTAAATGTGAATGGATCTCTTTGAAATTGTATAAGATGCCATACCACAAAAGGCAATCAGGGATTGATTTTGGTGTTTATGGCCAAACCATTAAGGAATTAGGGGCAAAGCTTTTTCACAATGTCTGGGAAATAACTTGAGTAAATGTGAATAGATCTTTTGAAATTGTATCACAATATATCATACCACAATGGACAGGCTTGGGTTGATTTTTGTGGTTGTGGCTCAATCTGTTTAGATGTTATGGGCAAAAAAAAGCTTTTTCATAATATCAAGACAATAACTTTATTAATTGTGAGTGGATCTCTTTGATATTGTATGGTACTATAAGTTGCCTTATCACAGACAATTACATGATTGAAAGTGATCTATTGAAATTGTACCAAAGGAAGAACGGGATTGATGTTAGGGATTGTGGTCATTGAGTAATAAGGACAAAAAAGGGGCCACTGCAATTCTGGTCTAATTCATTTTCTGTGTCAAATATCAAATTGCAATCAAAATTCAGTTGTATCAAGCTTGAATGGTGTGTTCATTCTTGCCCCAACTGTTCAGGGTTTGACCTCTGCAGTCATATTAAGCTGCACACGGCAAAGCATTATATTGTACTGTGTTAAGACTTCTTACAAATAAGCATATGGAGCATGGTTATGATGCTGCAAGACATCAGTCACCACAACCTTTCATCCAACTTAAATGTGACACCATATGATCAATTCTAGAAAAGCAAGGGACACTTTCCCTACTGGATCACATGGGCCATAGACTCCAAAAGTTTTCCGTGGAGTTCATGGTTTTTTTGTTGTTGGTTTTTATGTACATGTTCTCTAAGTTATTTCAAGTATTTTGTAGAGTTGAAGTAGCTTTGGACTTTATTGTTTATGTATGACTACACATCAACACCTTTGTATTGTAACATAAAGACTGAAATAAGATGTGATTTTATATTTCATGCACTGCTCCTTAGACATGTCATGCAAAGGAAAATAACTCCCATGCCAGACAAACTGGTTCACTGCCTCAATAAGGAGAGACAAAATAGTAAACTAGTTTGAAACTATACAGAATTGAACATTGGTTATTACAAGATGATTTGGGTTTTTTTTCTTCAACTCTTTCAGGTATTCACTGTTTTTTCGTTTTTTTTTTCCAAGGAAAAAAGTAAGGTATTTCTCTCATGCTACATGAGGCAGTGAACCAGTCTGGCTGGTGGGTGAAATATTTCTGGTTGCATGAAATGTCGAAGAACCCAATTGAAAACAGCAGCTTTAAAAAGGACATTATCTTGTCTAGGTTTCAGTTGTAAATAGATGAAAATACTAGTTAATATATATAGAGCTGTAAAATGAGAATCCTTTGGAGATAAGTGTAAAGAAAATAGTGATAAATGTCTGACTATTTAATGTTACTTACTAGCAATAACTAGTAATATATCACAATTGTTGTCAAATACAAAGTTAATAAATGAAGATATGATACATATAATATGAAGACATGGTTTTAAATATTATTAGTACTTATTAAGAGAAAAGAAAAAAAATATGACAGACCTAATAAATCAATAAAAGAAAGCTTCTTTAATAACAAATCTGATTGCAAACGAAAGTAGTTATTCAACGGTGAGGAAGACTGACGGACTCTAGCCGTAAATGAAAAAGTTCGAATATAACGCTAGGATCCTTTTGAAATTTACCTATTGTGATATAATGTGGCTCAAATATGGTCATTATTTATTTGAAAACTAATCAAGAAGTAGATGAAATGAAATGAAAACAAAACATGTGCTTACCTGTGTATCCCTTATTGTTATTTTTTTACAAAGGTTAAGTATTTTTAACCCAGGTGAATGTACTGTCGGCAATCTTTGGAAGTAATGGCGAAAAATAATTAGATCAGACCTATTGGTCTTCTCTGATTGAAAAAACGTTATTTTCACAATATTCTGTAGGTATTATCGACATTTATTGCTTCAATTGCATTACTACTAACTTATTTCATTGAATCAGCAAAATTCAGTAGAATCAAAACCGAACAAATTTGGCAGCTAATGCAGCTTTAAAAAAAATAAGTGAGAAAAGGAATCAAAGACCTCCAGAAAGTGCAAGACTACATGTAGGAAATCTGACACCCTTGAGTAAAATTTAAATGTTCTTTAACTTGGGAGTGCCTCCTTTGAGAACTTAAAATCTTACTATTGGATGTCTGAGATTTTGTAATGCACTCTCATAATTAACTGGAAAGACAGAATAACCAAAATATGATCATGAGTGCTGAAGAACACCTAGATTTAACGAGTGTGCGGAACTTGCTCTGTGCACGTTAAATCTTCAAGTGTTCATGGAACGAGTAATTAAATTTTGGTTATTCCTGAAAACCAATTGATCATCTTATTTATTATACAGATTTTCTCTATAATTTATTGCCATTTCAAAATAAATTTTGTATTTTGTGATCAGCAGATTGATATTCCTGTTGTGATACTTTGTGGGGAGAAAGTCCAAGAGTGAAAGTACCAAATTAATTCGTGTGAATTATCATAATTTTTTAACACAGGATAAATCACTGCTATTTATATAATAATAATTTCTCAAGAGGGAGATTGACAAAAAGAATTGCCATTTTGATTAGTGTGATAAACCCTGTAATTATTAAACACTTATTAATATCACGTAAGTAAATCTCCATCAAACACTACCAAACATTGAGTTTCGGAATATTGAATGTATTACTTATTCATTGCTTTAATTAACAGCACAAAATTTTACCACACCATACAGACCATTTCATGATAGACCTTAAAAATAACAAAAATAAGTGGGTCACCAAAACTTTAATATAAGTGTTTCCAGCTATTGTAGAACCACAGTTTTTAATTTAAAGGTGCAACATAAAATGTCATTATTCCATATAAACAATACCTGAATTTGTACAGGAAAATTTGTAATTTTCATGTGTAAAATTGACAAAAAATGGCAAATAATGTCCTATCACCCCCTTATTTTGGGGAACCCCAGATGGCACCCCTCATTTTCAAAGTGTCTGCATCCAACCCAACCCCCCTTCCAAGTCCTTCGTAAAACATTGGAAATCGACAAGTTTCTTTACATCACATATTCATCTGATGATCAATTATACATGTCAGGGAATTCCTTAATAACATTGGGTATAATATCATGATCACTTTTAACATCTACATTTAATTATTTCCTCATAATTTCTTATATACCAGTTCTTCTCAGGGAGAAAAAAATGCCTGTACATAAAATTTTAAGAGATACCAAAATGTTAACTTAAATATATGTTTCATGATAGCAATACACTGGTTATGTGACAATAAGACACTAAATTTATACTACTAGTAAAAAAAATACATATAATTTTTTTCTACAATTTTCATTCAGTTCTGAATCAATGATCTCCTTATTCTTCCAGACATTTTTTGTCTTCTAATATTAATACTGTCCTGATCTATTTTTGGACTATTTTGATCTTTATTTTCCTTCACAGTAGAAGAGTTCAAAAGAGGAGAGCTAATCAAATGACAGAGACTTTTCGCTGAGACACTGGGTGAATATTTCCTTGCTGATGGAGAAACTGTAGAATTGTCATCTTCAGCCTGTAGCATTTTAGCACATGGGCTTGTAATTGCTGCTAAATTCTCATCACAGTTTTTCCCCACATTAAAGTCCTGACTTTTTAGTCTGCTTTGAAGTTTGTCCTTTTTTGAAGATCCAAATACTGGAGATTCTGTTCTACAGATACCTAAATCAGAGTTGTTCTTTTCTGCATTTGATTGAGATAATACAGAATTCCTGGATTTCCTTGTTGGTGATGAAAACACCTCATCAACTGATGCTGAGTCATTGTCTGCTATAGATAGAATATCCTGAGATAGGCTGCTCCCTTGTGAACTACGACTATTGATATCAAATCCCTGACTTGACATCATACCATCTGATAAGTTAGAAAAGTTTCTTGTTAAAAGATGTGAATGCAGTGATAATCCTTTCTTTGGTGACCCAGAACCCTGACTCGATGACTTCAACCTTTTACCTGGAGAAAAAACTGAATTATCTGGTGAAAAATTTGAAGTTCTTTTCCTAGAAATTTTTAACTTTGGTTCTATTTCATCTTTATCGTTTGTCATACCAGTATACAAGGGAGTTGATCTGTTTGATTTTGATGGTGAAAAACATTTACGTTTTGCAGGTGATTCCAAACATCCATCAGGTGACAAGGCTAAACTTCTCTTTGATGAAAGGCTATGTGTTTTCATAGAAGAGCTGTCAATTTCATTCAGGTATGGCATTTTATCATCTGAATCTAATTTGTCAGTAACCCTGATAACAACTTCATCATCATCAGAGCTACTGGTATTTGAATGTGAACTTTTGACCGACTCACAGTATTCAGTTTTGATCTCTTTTCTCCGTTGTATTACCTTCGGACTTTCTTCATATTTAATCTTTGTCCATTTTTTCTTTCTAGGCCAACTGTCCAGTGAGCCTGGTGTTTTAATAACAGGTTTCTTAGTAGGTGATGGAGTTTTCTCCAAGTTATCTCCCATGTGGTTTACCTTGTCTTTTGATTTATTAACAGTTAGGCCTGCATTTGAAGAATTAAAAGCTTTTGTTGAGCTAGATAATGAATCAAGACCTTTTCTCAGGTTAGTACTGATGTTATTATTTGTAGTTTTCTGCTTTGATTCAGGACTGACAACAAAAAGTTTGGCTTTCACACTATGTCTTGTTGGAGTGAACTTTGATCTAGTGTTCTGGCTAGGAGACTGAAGAAAATGGCTGCTGGTTGATGGAGATTTAGGAGGAGTACAATTGATTTTACTTGGTGTATGTGACCTAGTGTTCATACAAGGTGAATCTGGAACTGAGACATTAGTCTCAGTTTTCACTGGTGTAAAAGAGAGTTTCTTGATAGATCTCTTAGGACTTTTGTCCTTAAACAGTGCTTTTTGTGAAGACATAGTTTTACTAGGGGTTTTTGATCTAGTATTCTGACTTGGAGACTGTAATGCTTGACTGAGAGTCAGTTTCTTCCCTGGTGTTTTCTTTGTAGATCCAGGACTACCCATTAACTGGGAAAGAAGGAAAGATGAGTTCCTATCAGGTGACTTCAAATCAAATAAACTTTGTCTTTTGTTTTTCTTCGCATAACTTGTATTTCTACCAGCAATTCTATCAGCCAGTTCTAAACTATTAGTCAAACTCCTAGATCGACTTATTGGTCCAGCAGAATAGAAAGATCTCCTTACAGTATTCAATGCTCTCTTCTTCTGTGATGGACATTTTTTGTCTGCTAAATCTGGCTCATCTAAAAATATAAAAAATTAGAATGTTAAAATTAAAGTACATGTATCACCACAATATAATTATTTTAACAAAGATATTCTTTCTTGTTATCATTTTTATAAATTTAAAAGAGTGATGTAGTCCTATATAGCCAAATCTGATATAAGAATAATAATTTTCACATTTTCACAATTACCGGTACTGTTAAATTAATTCACACGGCAAAGCTTGTAATTGTCATGGCCATTTCAAGTTAAACAAGATTGCTACGTGTAACCATACTGAAGTGACAAAGCCCCATAACTCCTTTAGAATTTGTAGAATCAAAATTGCTGTGCAATCTGATCAACTACATATTATGACTAACAGTCTTGTAAAATTTAAGCTAAATCTGAGCAGCAGTGTCCGAGGAGTAGTGTCCAAAATGAGCATGTACAAATTCGACAGTCACATAACTCCTGTAAAATTTGTCGAATAAAAATGGCAGTGCAATAAGAATTACTTCATATGGTGACTAACAACCCCACAAAATTTGAACAAAATCCATTAAGCAGTATCCAAGGAGTTCTGTCTACAAAGTTTGTCGGACAGATGGAGAGACACATGCAAGGTCACCAGCATTTCTATGTCCCCTTCCATGTTGCAGTTGGGTGACAGAAAAGGGTTACTAGATTATGTTTTTACTCATTAAGTTCATTAAACCATGATATATTTACAGGCCGCTTACACATTTTAATGAATATATCAACAGGAAGTTTAGGTTTGACAGAAATGTGAATAAGAGTAAACATACAATTCATCATGTCAATTCTGCATACCAAATAATCATTCTATGTAGTAGAAGCCACAAAAAGGCCATACCAAAAAATATGACTAGGTTCTTAGGCCAATTTTTTAATTCAAAGTGTTGTTAGCACTGGGGGTTTTGATTCTTGTGAAAATTGTAGCATGAACAAAATTTCAAAGATTATACGATATAAAATAAACAGGACTATAAACTGAATGTCAATCAATTACTGATTTCTGAAGTAAAAACTGTAATTGATAGTTAAACAGTATCCAACTTCACACATTTTTACAAATTTTGTTATTGTTTCAACTTTTCCCCAATTTTCTAAACTTGTCCAAAAGTTCATTTGCAATCACATTCAAAAGTATTCCGACAGAGTATTATCATACACAGTAATCATACTCAAATGGAACTAATTTCACCTAAGAAAATAATCTGTGATCAACACATTCTGATTTAAAAAAACTAGACATACTCTGGAAGTATAATTATTGAGGGGTACCAATTTTTGTGGTTTTCGTGGGTGGGTTAATCCACAAATTTAAGAATCCAACAAATAGTAAGTCCAACTAATAGTTTTTGGGTGTTGACCATGGACACCGTTGATTGTGTTGTGTGACATACATAGTTATCTGAGGGATTTTAACGAAATTGTTCAGACTAAATTGACGAACAAATTGACCATGCATATCTCAAATATTGTTTGGTTTCACTTCAAAACTTTTTTGTAAGTATTTCCATTTTTATTTGTGTAAAATTAAACGCTAATCTAATTTTGAAAGTATAACCAACTTCCGTTATGAGAATCGTTGTTTCAGTAAAGTGTTTATTTTATGCAAATTGGTCTAGAATGTCACGAGTGGAGTATTGGATCGCTTTTTATACTGTATTTTTTTCTATATTTGATTGTTTCAATTTCATTATTTTATTATTTCACTTATATATACTTCATTTTCTTTTTGTAGGTATTACTAGTCACTGTTCCTAGAGTGTTGATCTTATGTCAGATCCATTTATTGAATATGTATGTTGAATTTTTTTTTTAATCTGAATAAATTTTTTAACAAATTATTTGTCTCATATTTATTACAATATTAACTAATAAAGCATTACAAGAATAACAAAAATAATGTTATGAAAACATGTTTTACAGCACTACATGAAACATACAAAAATTTCTTTTATACTTAAGAGTCATAAAGCACTAAACCTATTTATTATATAGATAGCAGTGATTTACCGAATGTTCCCAGTGTAATTTTTGTCGATAATTCACACTGTGAAATAAATTCAGTAATTTCATTCTCATGCTTTCTCCCGCCAAAACCCCACAACACGAATATCAATCTGCCATTCACAAAATTTTAAATCTATGTTGAAAATAACAATGAATAATGAAGGAAATCTATATAATAAATAGGATAATCAATTGGATATCGTGAATAACCAAAATATGATCACTCGTGCCAAGAACGCATTGAGATTTAACTCGTGCGTGAAACAAGTTCCGCACACTCGTTAAATCTAGGCGGTCTTCGACACTCGTAATCACATTTTGGTTATTCACTCTTTCCAATTAATTATCCTATTATTATCTATCACTTTGCTTTAAAAAGTCTATAACAAACCGGCTTTTCGGAAGCCAAGCTGGATCAAGTCTTTACAGGTTTCCATCTTGCTATGAGTAGAGATGACCCAGTTAGCGTGGATTGGTTTCAGCACCGATGTTTTCAGGTCTACGACTACACTGTCGGTCTGCCCACTGTTGTCCTCTTGCTGGTTGATGAACTGGATGACCTGTGCTGAGTATCAGTCGTGAAAGTGTGCTTTGAGTTCTTCTTTGTACTTTCTGTTCACTGACAGGTCAAGAGGCTGTAGCTTGTCCTTACAGGCAGCTGTGACAATCGGTGGAATGATGTCGTTCTGTTTGAGCAAGTTGAGAAGTTTTTCCCCATGGTGCGCTTTAAAGATGTCAAAGATGGCTATTGCTTTCTGGTTGTCTCTGGTGAGTGGAGGTGACTCTCTGATGTCTTCTACATATGGAATGATGACGTTGTTGGCTTATCGGATCATGGTCTCCTCGTTGCTACAGTGGGATTCTGTGTAGGTGATGTCCCAGGTTTCTGGAAAGTCAACACCCTTTGGTAAACACCTGTTTATTTTACGTGCATAGATGAGTTGTGGTGGCAGAAGTGCCCAAGCTTTGGTCACGGCTAGAAGAAGAGTGATCTGGCGTTTGTTGTCTAGTCCAAAAATGGTGATCTGCTGAGTTCCCTGTTGCTCCATGGTCCAATCACCGCCTGGTATAAGTTGACACCCTGTCTGGTCCCAGTTGATGATAAGCGAGTCAGGAAGCTTGTGTTCCTGTACAACGGTGCTTATCTTGTCAGTATAGTTCTGGTGTATGGTGTCAAAGTCCTCTGGTAGGTTTTTGACTGCCTTGGTCCCCTTGTGTTTGATGAATCCCATACGACGTAGTAGTCACTTTGCAAGGTCTTGCTGATAGTGATATGTCCACCGTAGCGTTGAAGGCGATGGCAGGCAAATTTAATGACTATGGCCTCCACGGTGGCCATGACAATCCTAACGTTGACGACTCCACTGTTGATGTGGACTTGGCATATCCGGTCCTGAACTTTTGAGTCAAGGTCTCCTAAGAGTAGTGGGTTCCCACGAGTTGAATGTGGTAGTGCTGCCAGTTCTGTGCCAGCTGAAATGTATTGAATAAAAATCGTGAAAAAATGAACTATTTATTTTTCATGGATTTCCTGTGAAACAGTAAGGAAAATAATTTGACAGCTTCATAAATTGAATAAACATGAAATATTAAGTTAAAAAGTATTAAAAATTAATGAGGCATAGCCCTGAATTACTGTCAAAACATGTTCATATCCTACTGAATAAACAACAAACTGTAATAATAAACTGGTACATGTACCCTCAGGGAGTGTCAAATGAGACCGTTATATATCATCTGTCTTGCTCTTTGTTTTCTTAACATTTGTTCAACACAAAATATCTTAATTTTTCTTTTTTCAACAAAATTTAAAATAAAATTTGATACTAAATGTAAATACAGTTTTCAGAGAGAGTTTCCCTTTTAATGAATTAACTAAATGGGAATGGGATTTAATTTTTTTCAATTTTAATATAAATTAATGAACATGAAAGGGAAGGCATGTTTTATTTTATTATGAATAAAATTGTAATTCTGTATGCACCTTTCTTCTTGATTTTGATGTAGGCATCTCTCATGCTGCGAATCATGGTCTCGCTGACTTTACGTCCTAGATCAGCTGTAAATTTTCTAGATGCCCTAGCTACACCATTGTCATTTGCGTACTTGGCAATTTTAGCACGGGGCTGCTCGTCATAGGTATTGTAATCACCTCTCCTTCTTTTGCGTGAGTTAGTCGTCTGGGTGATTGTGTTGACAGCATCGTTAGCTGCCTAGACGATGACAGCACCCTAGTTTGTAGAGCAGTCTGCTGGGTTGGGTAACCCAGATGTAGCAGGTTCTGTCGTATCGGTGATTGTGTTGACAGCATCATTAGCTGCCTGGACGATGACAGCACCCTAGTTTGTAGAGCAGTCTGCTGGGTTGGGTAACCCAGGTGTAGCAGGTTCTGTCGTCTGGGTGATTGTGTTGACAGCATCGTTAGCTGCCTGGACGATAAATGACAGCACCCTAGTTTGTAGAGCAGTCTGCTGGGTTGGGTAACCCAGGTGTAGCAGGTTCTCTCGTCCTGACTAGGCCCATTTTTAACTACTGTGTCAACGACATTTTGAAAGTGATAAGCCATTGTCATTGTATGGCCTCTATTTTAAGGCAATTGATTACCAATGAGTAACATCAAATGCTTAGTGAGTATATTCTGAGCTTGGGTTACCATTTGCTAAGGGCTTGGGTAGCTAGACATTTACTTTTTGTTAGAAATTAAAGCAAATTGAAATTATCAATAGCAGTTCAATCAATGTTAATTACCATAATAATTAATTTCTTTTGAAATAGTTTGAAGAAAATCATTTGTTTAATTAATTTAATGGAATTTCGATTTAATTATTGAGTTTTGATCACGTTTTCATGCAGTCATCACATAAATTATATTGTGAATGAACACTTTATCTTGCAGACAGAGACTCAGGTCCAGCCAATTCCCAAAGCAGTGATTTAGCTAGCGCTCGTCATTTTCGCCATTTACAAAAGGAATTCATAGATGACGAAAATATTTCAGATTGTTTTCGTCACTTAAAATTTGAAAAGTGTATACAAAAATTCCATTTAAAAAGTATTTCAGATAAATTTTCGATAATGTCGTCACCTTAAATATGAAAGTCGTAATAAACTGTCAATCGAAAGTTCCACCATTTCACCTGGCCTAACGCTTTGACAAATTTATGACCCCACGGCCGCGCTTGGTAATAACCGGGTCAACCAAGTGTGAAATACATTCTATTGTTGTTAACCTGGCAAGCCTCACATGTGCATCATTAATAATCCTTCAAAATAACAACAATTAATTTATCAATCAATTAACCAGTCACACATCCGAGACACTATTTTTATAGAGTGTGCATTTAAATTTCTAAAAATAGATAGCTATATATATGTGCAAGTTTCGTGAAGGGTTTGTTTTTATATAGGAGTAAATATCGGTCAGCATCCATTAAAGATCGAAAACGTCTAACACGACTAATCCTTAAATTAATTATACATATAAGTTATATTTTAAATGGACTTAAAAGTCACCTTGAAGCTATTTCCAGCGGTCGAAAACGATCGGCTGAATACGAGTGAGAGTCCTGGGATTATCTTTTTTGCTCCTAATGATCATTAGGTCATCTAATGGATTTCAATTAATTTTAAGGCAATGCCAGACAGTTAGGAAGTATTAATCAACGATTAATATTTATTTTACGATTCTCTTTCTTCTTGAAACGAATACACAATGATTACAGACTTCTTCAATTCGACTCATGATCCGGGGTCAAAGGTTACTAAAAAATTACCACCCAGCAGTAAGACATCACGGAGAAACCGCTTACAGAGTTCAAAATGATTTTGCCAATGTGGCAAGGCTCTTTCTATCTGTCTAGTTTCAGCTTTATCATCTGGTGACCGTGAGAGGGGATTTAGTAGGTATACAATCTGATCAAGACCTACATGTATCTTAGGAACAGACTCAAGGTTTCATCAGTCTATTCTCTTCTAAAGATCTGTCTCCATCCTTCTGATCTGAGGAGTTTTACGTTGAAGAGGGCTTTTGAGGTGAGGTGTTTGGGAAAGGACAGGAAGATTTTCTCATACCATAATAGTAGCTTTCGTCAAATAGTAACTATTTCTAGACTTAATGCATCAAAGCGTTGTCATGATGTAAAAAGACCTATTTTTCTAATAGTAATTTTATTGCAACATTTATTATATTTATTGTTATGTCTGTATCTGTAAACTTAAAATAAAAATAAATATATTAAGCATGTTTATGTCTTTATATAGTTTATGATACTATTGACTATTTACAAAAATCTGCTGCCCATAATATGTCATTTGTGCTTTACGCAAAAGTGACTAAAGCCCTCAAAATCTTAGCTAAAACCCTGCCAAAGAGCAGAAACCATTTTTTTAAAAATGAGAAATCCACAAATTTAAGAATCCATGAACCTGCACTTTTTCTTGAATGCACGAAAAAATTGGTACCCATAAATATAAATACCTTCACAGTATTTATCAATTTGAATTTTCCCACCAATTTTACTTGGTTAAAATCACTGCTCTTCACTTCCTGATTATTAGTCATAAAATATTGAAGATAGGATGGAGATTTTGACTGATAATTTTATTAAATGGAACCAGCTTAGCACATTTAATGCTTCTTGGCACATTACTGCAAAAGCTTCATTCCCTAAATGCTAATTTATTACCAAACATCCAAAAAGGAATTCCTCAAATCTTCAGTTCATATGAGTACTAGATCTTAATTTTCTTTGCAGAAATAATAGAATATTATTGAGATGAATTATTGCTTGAAACATATTTACAGTTTATAAAAGATGTATTGAATGATAAAAAGGAATTACATTTGGACTATATTTTTGTGTAGCGTTCAGAAACAGTAGGGAAGTTCCAGGCATGAACTGGCGATATAAGATATTTTGATAAATCAAACACCAGAAAAAGAAGCGGAGGGCTGATTTTGTTTTCCGTCAGAAGCAAGTAGACGACATTCCTGTGAAATATTTCATTCTTCTCAAGCTGATAAATATTTACTATACAGTTTAGAATATGTGCATGAGTGGAGGAAAAGTTGTGTATAATACTCAATTGCATCAAAATCTTTCTAGAGATACAATTTGCACAACTTTGACCATGTTTTAATCTATGTCAAATAACTGCATCTGCTGAAGCATTTTGAACCTTCCTGTGAAGTGTGCAAACAATCCCTATGACAAATTTATAAAACAGGAACTGTTTTCCGGACCAGACACACAAACAAAAAAAAAATTCCAGATTTTTTAATTTATAATTTTCTTGCCAAAGAATAATAATAACCAACATGAGAGTATTTAGGGACACAGCAGTGCCTGAGAACCTACAATAATTTTTTCACAGCTTAAAATTTAACATGTTCTTACCTCTACCAAACCAATAACTGAGATCAAGCATAACAGAAAAAAAGGATCATAGCTACGAATCATCATTTTAAAAGAGTGTACCATATATGAAAAGCTAAGAAAAATTTGACTGAAATCCTATGAGGATGGAAAAGTATTTGTGGCATGTGGGAGTATAATGAAGTAAAAAATACACGTTAATTGTCACAAGTTATCGTAATCTGATAAAAGAACACATACCCTTTTTGACAGGTGACTCGGCTATGACCTTCACATCAACAACACTCAATGTTCTCCTACGTTCCTTCTCCATTCGCTTCCACATCATGTGACTTTTCTGTTTATGAGCTGGAGTCTCTGACACCAACCTCTTGTGAGGAGATTTCAAGTTATCTAAAAATTTAAGAAGAATTAAATGGTTATAAAATGAGTAAATTTTTGCAATCTAGTACATTAAATTAAACATTGGTTTAAATAAAACCATAAATAATTCAACAAAATTATTTTTATATTCATTTTAATAGAAGATGTTACGATGTTAATGACATAAACATAGACAATAACAAAACTGCTAAAGTCATACAATGAATCACGATGGGAGATATTAAATTATACAAACCAACAATATCACAGATAAATAGGCAAACTGAAATAATTCCACATGTTTCTTAATTAGTACAGGTATTACAAAGTGAAGTGGTGCAAAAACCAGCTTTTATTAATTCATTTTCATTCATTTATCGAAATGACATCATGTTTGAGAATATACCTTTAATGAAAAACTGGCCTATTATTATTCAAACTTTTTCCCCTTATTTTTTGCTTCAGCCAGAGTGGTAGTCTCATGGGCATATTACATCTGAATTTTACTATTACAAGTCAGAGTATTGTATGTTATATGCTGTTTAATACATTATTCAGGTATGCCTTCTGTAATTGAAAGTTCTCTACTATACTCTTACAGATAATATGCAGATCTTATTTATAAAATTTTACATTTAGGACTTTTTAATCCACCAGACCATTTTCTCTTCCTTGAAGAGTTTTTAACAGTTTCCATGACAGCTACTGACTGTCTTCTTTCCAACTTTCTCTTTTCTTTCTCTAAAAATTAAATAAATATATCTAAAGTTTTACATGTTTATAATGATTCTCCTCATAAAATTCTTTCATACTTGTGAATAATGTTTAAGCACTAAAATATTGGAGGCAACCATTTCAGACCTGTCTATTATGCTATTTAAAGATAATTCTTACTTGTGGCTGTATTTTATGAAAATGTTCTGTAAAATCCTGGATTTTGTGATATTTTTTACATAGGTACTATAGAAAGATTAACAATCTGTAGTAAAAATTCATAGAAACTACAAAAGATCTGTATAACTCAACACCTACTTGACTGATCCATGACTGTTAGGTACCTACTGACTAATCAGTAAGTGCATTGGTAGTGTTTGATAATAATTTCTCTCTTGTTATTCTGTAAGTAAAATTATTACAATACCTTTGGCTCTTTTCTTTCTTTTTTCATCTGTTATCTGTAAAGGGCAATGATAAAAAATTATGCAAATCAATCACAATTGTTTTGCATGTTCTGAACTATATTTACATTCTTTTTCAAGTGTGTATATAAAACTTTATATAAATTATACATAAAAATAAGCTTATTGATAATAATCTATTAACCACAGGAGAACAAGTGATCTGGAAATCATTAATTACACATCTCCCCTAGATCAAATCTCTTAGCCACAAGAGATCAAGTGATCTGGAAATCATTAATTACCCTTCTCCCCTAGATAAAATCTCTTAACCACAGGAGAAAAAGTGATCTGGAAATCATTAATTACCCTTCTCCCCTAGATAAAATCTCTTAACTACAGGAGATCAAGTGATCTGGAAATCATTAATTACCCTTCTCCCCTAGATAAAATTTCTTAACCACAGGAGATCAAGTGATCTGGAAATCATTAATTACACCTATCCCCTTGATAAAATCTCTTAACCACAGGAGATCAAGTGATCTGGAAATCATTAATTACCCTTCTCCCCTAGACAAAATTTCTTAACCACAGGAGATCAAGTGATCTGGAAATCATTAATTACACCTATCCCCTTGATCAAATCTCTTAACCACTGGAGATCAAGTGATCTGGAAATCATTAATTAAACCTCTCCCCTAGATCAAATCTCTTAAAATCTCTTAACCACAGGAGAACATGTGATCTGGAAATCATTGATTACACCTCTGCTTTCCATCAAGATATTAGGAAAATTTATGTTTTTTTGGTAAACAGGAAGTAGATGACATAAAAGTACTAGAGCACATCCCATGATACAGAAAACCCATATGAAGATTTGTATAAAACTATCAACAGCTTATGATTTACAGCAGCATAGAATTTCATTATAAAAAAACAGGAGTTACGAAATGATGGACACAGGTAAAACAGAATACCCCACACTACTATGGAGTAGGGGGTTTAATAAATGATAAAAGGACATGAGAATTACTATATACTGGTGTCTCAGACTAAAAGAGCTGGAGTATACTTTGACATATAATTGTAAAAAGTGATAGTTTCTTCAAATAAAATATATATACTGTTCGAATAATTTAAGGTAAAAATACACATTTTATAGCATAAACGAATCTGTTTTGTGATAATATAGAAGTAAAACTTGTCTACACTAGGGTTTTCAATTAGAAATACAAAATCTTGATAATTTATCATATTAATCATATTAAAGGAGGTCCAAAATTTCTTTTTTCTTTATCTGTTTATGATTTCTTGATTTGATCTTTTATTATTATATAGATAGAAGTGATTTACCGAATGTTCCCTATGAAAATTTTTCAATACTTCACATTGTGAAATAAATTGGGAAATTACACTCTCGGACTTTCTTCTGCCAAAACATCACAACATGAATATAAATCCCTCGTTTACAAATTTTGAATTTCATACTGAAAATAGCAACAAATAAGGGAGATAATCTATATAATAATAGGAAAATCAATTTGTTATTGCGAATAACCAAAATACAAGAACACATTAAGATTTATTGAGTGGAACAAGTTCTTTACACTTGCTAAATCTAGGCATTCTTCTGCACTCTTGATCCTATTTTGGTCATCCACCCTTTCCAAATTAGTATCCTATAAATATTCATTAAGATTTGTACAATAATACCTCTTGTTTATCTTTAGTTGGTTTTGTTGCTACCACTATCTGTCTCTTTGGTCCAAAGTCAGCCAAACTTGGATGGTGAACTAACTTTCTTGATCTATAAAATATATTGGTTTCAATACTGTGATACTGTGTTACAGATAAGAAATGGGCCCCCTCTGCATAAAGGTAGAGAGGAAGGACAGACACCCCAATCACTCAATACCTATATAATATTAGTATGGTAAAAATTTGTGATATGTATATCAGGGATTATTTTACGAGGTCAACAAACAAAGCGTGAACTGGGAAAATCAGAAGTAAATATACAATAAAAAAAAATCATAATGGTAAAATCCAGATTTGAAATAGCAGAAATCTGCTACAAAATGGAAGAAAATCAACCCTGGTATATGACTATCGTCATAGAATATGGCTGTCTGTCCACCCAAAAGACTTAAAGAAACTAAAAAATGCACAGAGGGATTTTATTAAATTTCTAATTTGAAGTATGTCTTTATGTTTGAATGCTCCCATTCATTATTGTTGTTTTTTTTCAACTAAAAAATGACAGGTGTATGACATGCTTTTATCCTTGTCCTAATTATGCATCTAGTTTATTTTAAGTATAAATTTATTTTTATCTAAAGTACTGATTTTCTTGTGTTTTTAAATAAATGTAGATAAACCACTGCTTTCAAGTAGACTAATTATATTAAAATTTATTTCTTGTTAATAACTTTATAACTAACTTTAAAAACCACAATAATTGACAACAATGGAAATTAAAAAATTCTTTTGAAGTATTAGAAAACAAATATTGTAAAAGAAAATAAGTGAATTTCATTTCAATTTTCTGAAGAGCAACATCTTTTTTTACAATGCATCAACATGAGATTATTAAACCAACAAAAAGTACAAATAAGCAAAAACAGATGATATACTGTAAAAATAATCATAATAGTACAAACTGGATTTGAAGAAGCAGAATTCTGATTTAAACTAGATAAATATCATGCCTGTATTCATACCTAGAACCCTTCCTCTCTGGTCTATTTATTAAGACATCTGACATATTGGATGCTGGCTGCGAGGTAACACTCATATCTCCACAACTCTGCATTGATTGGTTGAAAACAGAGGAGTCTCCAGCACTTTCATCAGGAGATAGAACTGCTTCTAAATCAGCTGGGTATGGCTGCATTAACTCATCATATATACTACCTAACATCTGAGGCATGTTGTGGATAAAACTAAAATTTAGAAATGTCCAATCCAATACCTGATATAACACTCTGTAATCATGTATGGCTGCTTATAAACTTACAAATAAAAAAATCTTAATTTACTAAATTAATTGCAGTACATCTTTTGAATTTTCAATTTTAATTGATTACATGTATATGAATTAACTAAAATACTATGAAACATAATTTCTAAAAGATTTCTAGCTATTCCAATTTTCAACATTACAAATTGAATAAATTTAAAAACTTAATTGATAAAGTATTGAAATTATTTTCATTTTAAAATATACAGCACTCACTTGTATACTAAAGTATTCTTCATAAATTCTGACAATTGCTTTGGTTCTGTTATAAAACTTATAGTCCTCAGTAATGTTACTATCTAAAATAAAGAACATCCAAATGTAATAATCAGTTCTGAAAATTTCATAAATATTTACTAAAAACTACTAGAATTAAAGAACAGCATTCAAATGTCCCATTTTTAAAAACGAAAATCTGCAATAAAATTTTGATACTACTCTAAAAATTCAAACTAGATCTAGATGCCATCAAAACATATCATCCATATCAACTAGTAAAACTATTCACAATGAGGGATTAACACGCCAATACAAAACACAATGATTTGATTCCAAGCAACAAACAGCCTACATACTTCTATTTGGAATATGCACACACAAATTAGTGGCATCAAAATAGTGGCATCAGACAAGTGACTTGCCAACTTATAACTTCATTTCACTACCTATTGGAATGGTTTTAGTTTTAGTTGGAGTAATAAAGGAAGTACTCTGAACACACCCAGTCATGTGCTGAAGATCACAGTGATTACATTGATTACATTGAGTCTTTATTTTCCTACCAAAGATCCCTAAATAAAATAATTGTATCATGACAAACCTCTTCCACTTTATCTTCTGCGGCTGAAATACTCTGGTCCCCTCCATACAAGATAGACTGTATTTCCATACGTAATACAATTTGTAACTGGTATCTGAAATCATGTAATATATTTGAAGCATAGATTACTGAAAATAATCAGGAATACATTTCTTCAATAATGAAAATTATTTTATAACAGGATAAAGTTGAAAAATATCATGAATGTGTATAATAATGTCCCACAACTAAGAAACAAAAATCAGTAAAATTGATAAAAGACAAAGGCAGAGAACCATGTATCAAAAAATAAACCTGTCATACATTTTTCTGTCATTCTGACAGTTTCCATATCACAACCTTCAAATTTTAACTTAAATGAAAATACAGATATGATTTTATGAGGACAGCGGAAAAAAACTTCGACAAAATTTTAAATGAACAAGACTGATAACATGTTTGGACCTGCACCACCAAATGTTAGTCATTTTTGTCCATAATTGAAGGTGCAGATCTTCAATATGTGTATAAACATTGTCTTAAGTCTAAATAATAATAGTTCATTACTTTTCGAGTTACAGATAATGCATTATATGTACATCACGGGCAAACATAAAAATATGCTGTTGTTTCCCTACCCAATGATTTGAAGCTTGGAATGAAAGGTAGGGAAAAAATATTTTATTGAAATGTTTGGAGAGGAAGAAATGCAGAATTGAATGTATAAGAGATGTGACATGTGTGAGGTAATTAATTAGTCTTTGTATCTTTTATGACTTGTATTATATTATCCTTATTTCTTTGTTGTTTATGATGCTATGCAAAAAGGGTGTATCAGTTATATCATTAATATGTTAAGTTTGTAAATGTAATGTTTCATATCTTGAATCATAATACATATACATCTATCCATATTTTTGTCAATGTTTGATACTCGGACACAAGAATTTGAAATTGATATCAAATGACCTAATAAAATATCATTGAATAAACTGTTTATTTAATATCAAACAAAATCAACAATGTCAGACTAGAAACATTTACTAGTGTTGACAGTGTTGTTGCTCAACCCATAAGCACTATGTCTAGGTCTTCAGTTTTGTTTGTGTCACTGTTGAGTATTTGCCAGTGAATCTCTAAAAACTTCAAAAATTTACATAAGTTTTTGATCAAATCGTGAACCACTGTAATTGCCTCTTCAAAGTCCAATTTAAAAATTACAGAGAAAACTTACGCTGTTCGCTATTTGTTAAGACAGAAACTTTTATCAAGGGTCAAATCATCGTGATGCCTTCAAACCCATCTTGAAAATCTTTCCATGCCCATTAATTTTTGGGAAATTGTCAAGTACAAAAATGTATATTTATAACAAAGGGCACATTTTTTGAAATATTCCTGTATTTTATTTTGATGGAGTAACAGACCTGTTTACCTCTGTTGTTTCCATATCAAGTAGTCAGTAGTTTTGCCATGTTCTCAGTAGTTTTTGAAATTTTCATATTTTCCAACAAAAAGGACACCTTTATGTATATAATGCACTAAATTTAATAAGCCTTCTATGTTTAAAAAATAATTGTTTTGTTCACGCATCCCTGCTGTACTTATCTTCTATGACGAAATCCCCCTTTCGCTTGGAAGCCATGCTTCCTTTTCTGATCAAGTCTTCTAAGCGCTTGACACTATAACAATTAACCATTTCATTCAAGTGCTCTATAGAACTTGTTTAAATCTAAGATTTAATGAAGAAACAAATTTATGTTTTTAACATCGGGGAACCGTAGTTTCAACAGTACAAATCATAAATCGTATTTTTTGGCCAATTTTCGTAGAAATTACAGCAAAATCGTAAATGTAAACACCTCTGGAATAACAGAACATTAGGACTTAGCCTAGTTGGGTCAGGCATCCATCTTAAAATTATATTGATTAAGTCGAGAAAGCGCTTTAAAAAAAAGAAAAATTAACAGATTTTCTAAGCGTTTTCACGACACAGATCGAGAAACGGCAAGAAGGGCATCAGCACCCCGATCTCCACCCACAAAAAAAAAAAAGCATCAGATATTTGGCAATAAAATAATTGAAGTCTGCAAAAACATATGTCTCCCTTGTCCCACAAACTGGATCCACAGGACAGCTTTATAAAATTCTGTTGGAAGGCTGCACTGGTTCAGTAGTTTCAGAGAATTTGAACTGACAAGGTAATTATGAGGATTTTTGGCAAATTTCTAAGTTCAAAGGGGCATAACTACCACAAAAATAAGGGGATCAAAATTTCTTGGTAATATGCACAATAACATATCATGTTCTTGCTACATTCCACATTTCGTAAAATTTAGTTCAATAGTTAAAAAGAGAATTTGAACTGAAATATAATTTTTGAGGATTTTGGCAAATTTCTAAGTTCAAAGAGGCATTATTCCTACAAATATTGGGGGATCAAAATTTACTGGTAAGATGCACAACTATATATGATGTTCTTGCTATATAACAAGTTTTGTAAAATTCGGTTCAGTAGTTTCAGAGGAGTTGCGCTGACTAACTTTGTGTTGGACACACAGACAGACGGACGAGCCAAAAACAATATGTCTCCCCACCAAAGTGGTTGGGTCCTTTAAATCGGGTCAGCTGTTGAAAGACAAACAAATTTATTTTTAATTTAGACCTAGGCATGAAGGGCAGATGTGGCTACTAGACTGCAGTTAAAAAGCAAAAATTTGTTTAAATGTAGATATGAATAAAATCTGTAAACATTAACCTGGGTCATCTTCCTTAACACTTCGTTTTAAACATAAATATGAGACATACTCCTTTATTTTCTGCTGAGTATCTGTGTCATCCTGATGTTTTATACGCAGACTTTCAGCTGATAATATTAATCCTGACTTCAGTAATTCAGCACAAGACTCCTACAGAACATAAAGGGGGAAAATTGTTATTGGTTTCTTTCAGAACATAGTCCTAGAGAATAGATTTTTTTCCAGTTGATATTCTACAACTTCTACACTGTTCAATGCTGTTCTTACTATTAAATTCAAATGGTAATTAGTAGATAAGTTTTCAGTCTTTAATTCATGAGTATAGATCATATTATTTTTACTATAGATGTAGGGTCTAAAAAAGCTTAAATGGCCCCAATATAAAATATCATTCTACAGTCTTCAATACGCGGATATGTGCATTTGAACTTCTGATACCTAATTGTTTTACAACTTAATATAAAATTACAAAACTAAAATGAGAAATGGCATAATGAAAATGATGATTTTTTGCAATTTATTCAAAAATTATACAACAAAAAATTGATACTTTTTAGTCTATTATTGTTAAAATCTGATACCTCCACATTCTTCAGTCTTTTTGATATGTTTTGCATATTCTCATTATACACAACATGTCATGAACAATTTTCAGTAACAGAATGTGAAGGTTACTATTTTAGTCTAAAAACCAATGTAAATTGAGGAATTTTCTAAGAATTTCCCTAATTTTTAACCAAAAAACTTTTTTCATTATGACATCAAAATTACAATCAGATCATCAACTTTAAGTAAACTGATTTTCATAGAAATGATGTTCTTGTTCATAATAAGCCAAATGGTTTGGTACAGAACAATATTTTATTGTATTTTGGGGCCAATTTGATTGATATAGCCCTTATCTCCTTTAAAAGAACAAAAAAATACTATAAAATGTATCATACTTGTGGGTTGTCTTTCCCTGATTCCCTCATGTAATGTAAAGCTATAGTAACAAGGGGTTGTATTGAAGAATACAAGGAACCAGTCTCTTTCAGTACTGTCTTCTCATACATCTCATGTAAATAAGTCTTTAACTCATTCTCATCTTTAAAGTCTGAAATTGTATGGTATATATCTAAAAATAGCAATCCTAAAACCAAGTAGCAAAAATTTTTCGCAAGATTCTAATTTTTCGCTATATTAGCTAAGTCCAGGGAATATTGCAGAAATTAAGACCAGATATTTCACAGTTACCTCCAGTGGACCATATGAATGGATGTGAAAATTAAAGATCACAAAATTTAATAAGCAAATTGTGGCCTTTAGTGGTAAAAAGTGATAATACATTACCATGGTCATAAAACAAGACAGTCAGATTATATTTTTACCATTTTCATCAATGTTTTGCTGAGTACAGACAGATTTAAGGAACATTATATAGGAAGTAATAGATGTAGTACATGTACATGTAGTATTAGGAATGAAATAGTTCACAGAGACCCAAGTTTATTATCCTTTATTTGTTCAGTTTTGATACAATGAACTACATTTGTAGTATTGCAATTGAAGCAATAAATGTCGATAATAACTACAGAATATAATGAAAACAATGTTTTTTAATCAAAGAAGATTGATAGCTCTAATTATTTTTTGCCATTACTTCCAAAGATTGTCGACAGGACATTCACCTAGGTTAAAAGTACTTTCACGTAGGTTAAAAACAGCAATAATGAATACACAGGTAAGCACATGTCTTGTTTTCATTTCATTTCATCTAATTCTTGATTAGTTTTCAAATAAATAATGACAATTACTGACCACATTTGTGCTGTATTATATCACTATAAGTAAATTACAAAAGGACCCTTGTGTTAAATCAGAACTTTTTTCTTTTACGGCTTGAGTCCGACAAAGAAACAGGGTTCCTTGCCGTCACTTTCACTTATTTTTTTTTAATCAATTCCTATAGCACATGTGTGGATTAAGTTCTCCAAAAGTTAACTCATACAAATTTTATCCAGGTCGACTTTTTGTCTTGCTAGACAATACATGTATAAACACCTTTACATGTATTTAATGTATTTTGTTTGTTGATATCAAATGAAATTATACAGGAAAAGTACAATTTGGTGGAAATAATTCAATTCAAAGTTAAGGCATATTTCAACAGAAACCAAAAAAAAATTACAAAAATGACAGTTAAAGCAGCTTTAAGTACATATAGTTCTTTTGAAATCATTGGCATACATGACCAGCCTATATACACAAAATGATTACCTTGCTTTCCCATTAATTATTTCATGAACAAAATATATTTATCATGGTGATATGTAATGGTAGGGATGTTAAAGTAGAGGTAAATGAATCTTCCCAATATCTACAAGTAATAACCAAAATGTTTAGTATTACAGGGGCTTTTTAAACAGAGAAACAGCCTTTAAGCCAACAGACTAAGGTAAAGAATTTTTTCCAATGGGCTATTTTCAGTATTTTTTACAAGTATATTCAAGATTTTAATTGGCCATTTTTTAACATCCTGCAATTTCAATGGGCCTCTGGACCATGGCACCTGTCTTTACCAATTACTGCCCAAGAATGGAGAAACTCTCAAATAAAATTGTTCCTCTAAAGAATACTTCCACATTCATTCTTACCAACATTATGTATGACATCAATACTTGGTTTGGGTTTAGCAGGTTCTCCATCTGTCGGTTTAGTTGGCTCTTCTACTTTCTCTTTAACTGCCTGCTTACTTCTAGTAACAATCATTCTACCTCTTGATTGGACAGAATCTTTTCTTGTATCATCCTTAGAATCTTCAACAATAGTGGTATCTTAAAGAGAAATTAGATTTGTAACAGTTCAGAAGACTGACATTGACATCAAATTTTACAAGTACAATTTTATGAGAAATTGACGATAGACCAAAACTGATATCATGATATAATAAAAACTATTAGCTTGTTTACTAAATTTTTTATATTAATATTTATTTGTTAACAGAAAAGCATAAGAAATCAACCATGCGGTATATCTTTTGTAATAGGGTATGTAAGTCTCGACATGTGGCTGCATGCTTTCATGAGAATGTGTCCTTGTCTACCATTCAAATGCATGGAGATTCATCATAACATATCATTGGATTCAATATTTAAAAGCAAAATACTTTTTGTGTAAAAATACTGATAAAAAATGAAAAAATATCTAGTTCTACAGGATAAAAATGTTAAGAAAAGCATAAAATAGAAGATTTTGCATTGTGATTCAGCGTTTCAATTTTCCGGAAGTAAACAATTAAATACAGATCAGTCTTCAGATTTCGATACGTTCTACATTGGAAATTCTGGAAGAGAAAATGAAACTAGAACAAGACTTACAAACCCTATTCAAAGAAGCTGTTATCATTTTTGGATAATAACTGACGCATTCCAAAACTGACTCCAATAATTTTGTCACATTGATATATTTAGTCGTATATGAATGGTATAAATCAAATTAACAGTTTTGTTCTCATTATACTGTACTATGTAACTTGAAATTTCTTTCTTGATTCCTTTCCACCTTTTTCAAGATAATTAAGAAATGGCAAATAGGAGAACAAAATAAGTTTTTATCCTTCAATCAAGAGTACTGTTTTACAAACCATTTTCCTGAAACTCTTGTAAGCCTTGACTTTGAGGAGTATGATCAATAAGTTGTGGAGGTCTACTCTGTACATGATACATCTTCTGTAATTGTTTAAGTGTCCTCACCTCAGTATCTGATAAAAATTCTAGTTGGGAAATCCTGAAAAAAAATTTCTTCTATTCAATGTTTCTAATATCTTGTCTACAACGGAGATAAAATATGGTTTTTTTAGTTTATAGTTTACAACTTAAAAGCTATATTAACAAGATTGCTATGCATAGCCGTATGTCTAATTACAAAAGCTCAATAATGCCTGTAAAATTTGTAGAATCAAAATAACAGATCAACTACATATGGTGAATAACAATGTACAAATTTGAACAAAACCTGTTCGGCTGTTTCTGAGGAGTTGCATCCATCATGTGTGATGGACAAATGCACTCCTGGACACCAGTATTTATGTCCCTTTCAGTATTGCGGCAGGACCAAAAAAAAATATCTGATGTTGAATTAGGAAATAACAGCATTGTATTCAAAAGTTTGGAGGTATCAATAAAGCAATTATGGATCTGACACACTAATCAACCTTACTGGTTATAAGTATGTGGAGTCAGTAAATGCCGGCTAATGAAATTCCACATTACAAAGAATGTTAAATTAGAATAACAAGGGTAAATATTAGGGAAAGAGTTGAAAAATTCTTTAATATTTGCATTGCCTGGTGTCAATTACATATTTAAAAAAAAGAAACAAGCATTCTGAGAGTATTGTGTGGCAATCTAGTTAGGTACAGGCTGAAAATCATTTGACAAGAATAGAATACACTCTTCATTTGTAATGCATGTTTATATGTATACTTTACAACATTTAAAAATCTTAGTCATAAAGTCTTCACATGCAAAATCTAGTACTTTAAACTAAAATAAATGAAGCATAATCATGTAACTAGAAAAACTTTGAACAAAGGTCACTTAAGGATATACCCTGCTCCTCTACCTAAAGTTCATATGGTCAAAACAGGAAATTTGATGAAACTCTAAATTGAAATGGAATTCCAACATATGGCATCCCTACTGAAAAAGTGTAGAAAACTGCTTTTGCCAGACAGAGGGATGGACAGAAAGACAGCAAGACAGAGTGCAAGCTGCACAGGTGAGAAAACTTAAAACCTTGAACACCATCAATGGGCTTAAACAATAACAAGTTGGTATAGGGGGAAACAAACATAAATACCCAAGTAGCCACAAAAGTGTCGTATACATAATTTGAAATTGGCTATCTAAAATACAAGTATAAAGCAATAGGGGAGAAAACTTCTGACTAAAAACAAAAACAAACTGCCGAGCAAACTTCCGAAATTTAAGAACCATAGTGAAAAGCAGTTAATACAAGAGCGATATACTGTGAAAATATTATTGTTCGTGGAGTACCAATTTTCATGGTTTTTGTGGATAGGTAAAAATATTATTGTACGTGGGGTACCAATTTTCGTGGTTTTCGTGGATAGGCCAAACCACGAAATTTGGTTCTCAATGAAAAGGAGATTTCCATTGTTGTGTATACTGAAAACTTCAAGACCACGAATTCAAGAATCCACAAACTTGTGTTTCTTCCCTAATCCACGAATTGGAATCCACAAATAACAGTACTTTCTCGGTACTAAATTTCTATTACATAAATTATGTGTAACCTTGATCTTTCACTTAATAAGAGTCTAAAGCCTACACCTATTTCACTAAAATCCAAGATGGTAAAAAAATAAGGCACAGGAAACAAAATTTCAGAAGGACAAAAGGAAAGCTAAATTCTACAGTCCTCTCCTTTTGCAAAAAAGCAGGTGACAAAATTGGTTTTTTTTTAATTGTGCTCTTAGAAAACAAGAAAACACTTAACCATTTAATTGTACTCATTTTAACTGCACATACATGTAAAAGGTAATTAAAACCTATGTTATACCTTTCATTGAGTTTGTCAATAAGACTGATGAATGGAGCTTGGCAACCAGGTAAGTGGGTTTTGTCTATAGATCTGGCATTAAATGTACCTCCTGATGAACTCTTCTTCTCATCTAAAATTCATTAAAGAGGGTTTTCAACTGTTAATGGGTACAGAAAATTATTCTTGCATTTACAGTGAACATTTTTATTTTTATAGTGTATTTCTTTAAGATGAGGAACACTCAAATAAAAATGTTTATTTAAAAAAGAAGGTCCCAGAAGCCTGAATTACTCACCTTATTGAATTTTGCCTTTCAAAGGCAATAAAGTAAACAAGAAGTCGTCCAACCATTTTGACTCAAGAAGTCTTTGGTAGGACTTACCACAAGATCTTTTCAACAATTGAAAGTTTTTTTTAATCTATCATAGTTTTCAAGATATAGACTGGAAACTATTAAAAAAAAGTCATTTTTCCCCTTTCAAGGGCAATAACTCTTACAAGGAGTCTGACGATTTTTGTAGTCCTAATAATATGGATCATTTCAGATATTGAAAGAATTTGGATAAATCTAACGGTTTTGGAAATATATGTGAAAAACTACTGTCTGACTCCTATGTTCTATTTTTAATAATGGCTGCCATGTTTTTTGATGAATCAAAAATCACCACATCAGTTCTATGCAGGATAACCCAAGGAACATTCATACCAAGTTTGGTTCTAGTTAGTCCAGTAGTTTCAGAGTAGAAGAGTTTTGTATAATTGTTAACGACGACGATGGACGCCAAGTGATGGCAATAGCTCACATGGCCTTTGGCAAGGTGGGCTAAAAAGCAGGCCCATACCACAAAAACTTTCTACCAGGTTTAACTGAGTCTTCAAACTTAACCAGTAGTCCAAAGCCCAGGCTGGTAAATATGCTGGTGGGCCTGCACTTACAGGACAGTAATATCTATGTAATAAAAATTCTCTAAATATAACAAGAATGGATATGCTGAGTATGTCTAAGAGACAACAACCAACATACTTTGGGACTTTGGATCAACCAGCTTACTGCAAATACATTGATTTTTATATTATTTATGAAAATCATCAAGCTTGATAAATTATTAGTTTCAATTGATACTAAAATATGTATTTATTTAAGGCACCTATTCTTTGTTCTTTCTTATACTTCAGTTTTTCACTGTCACAAAGTTTGGACACTAGATTTCCCCAGCTGCCATAATCAACATTTTCTACAGACTTCACATCTTCTGTCGAGAACCTTTCATTATCCTTTATCAGCTTCTGTCTCTCTAAATCAAGTATAGCTTCTACTGATACTAGCATTAATGTTGAAGAAGTTGAGGTCAAAGGTCGCATTAGGTAGAACTTTGATTGTTTTTTTGTTGATAAAACCTGAAGGTAGAAAAAAATGCTCAATAATGAAAGATTATTAAACTAAGATAACATCTATAATGCTGAACAATATTGCTCTGATTGTATGATCAAACCTGTTTCCATGATGTACAAGTTTGATCCTTAGTATAATTTAAACATGCTGAATATGACAGACTTTATGTTGTTGATTTGTTCGGTCAAAAATGGTGGATTAATACTTTAGATGAACTACCACTTTAATGAGACTCATATTCAAATCATAAAAAAAATAAGAGTTCATAAAATGAAATACCATAGCATATGGTAATTATCTTCATCATACATCAATCATTAGTGGTACTTTCATGATTCTTTTATCCACTAACATAGTATGTCATACCAGATCCAACCTTTCATGATGTAAGTGTAACATCAAATTCTGATAGATAAGAGGCCTTTTATGGTTGTTTGTTTTAGCCACGCATACAAATGTCTTCCGGCTGTCTAGATGACTTGTTGACTGACTGACGACACCATAAACATCCAATGTTTGTGGCCTTTCAGCTGAACTTGAATCTGATGTAAGGATAGTCAAGTTTCCTCCTTCATGTGGAAAGCCTACTGTTAGACCTATTGTAATTCCCTTGTCAAGTTCTACTGTGTTTAAAATGTTGGCTTTGTAGCTAAAAGACAAAAAAAATAGAACACAGTGGAATCATCCATTAAAAATGAACTGAAGAACTGTCAGTAAACTATGGTAGAAATACTGTGAACAAGCATACTATGAGAATACGTCCTGCCTCAAATGCCGTCTAATTAACCCAAGTTCAATTATTTCCATTACAAGTCTTCCAACAGTAATAACATTCCTTTATAATGCTCAACCTTCCTATGAAATTTCATCAAAATCCCTAGAGCAGTTCAGGACTTACGCCAAAAAATAAAAGTCTTGTTTCCTGCTATCAGCAAGAAAAAAATAACATAAGTAGGTAGGGAAATCATTTTAAATAGAGTTAATGGGGAAACAATCTAGACTTTAACAGTGCTTTAGCCAAAATGGCCATTCAGTGTTACTCAAAATAGATTTATACACAAACCTTTGCTTTACATTCTGTGTTTTCTCCATTTCAAGGGTGCATACGCTTTTCCCTAAATATACACATAAACAAAACTTACTAATGTAAAATAAGAAATTTATTCTAAACATAAAATATTCATGTTGCAGAGATATTAATAATCAAACACTGCTGAGAGACAAAACCAGACACCCAAGGATAAGATTTCATATTCTCTAATAACTAGGCTCTGTTTCTTTTTTTCCATTTTCAAAATTAAATATTGAGACAATAATGCAAATTTAGAGCACCTGTCTGAAGCTATCCCTCTGCATTCACAGGGAGCTATCATAAAACATTAAATTTTGAGATGTCATAAATGTTGCAGGTTTTATTTCACCTGTGGGTGAGAAAAGGTAAACATTGAAATTTCACAAGGCTATAATAGGAATATCCTTGTCACAAAAGTGAATGCTAACTACTTAAAAAAAACTTTTATGAATACACATGTACTATTCTCTGCTAATATTACTACTTACTTTTGAGTTCTTTTGTTGTTATTGTCAATAAGATATTGGTTCATGTTTATGAAATAAGAGAAAAATATTTGGCAAAACAAACTGATAAACAAACAACATTGAATGACTTTACAGGTATGATACTTACATTAGCAGGACATACAAATAAGTACTGTCATAAATCTGCTTGTCAAGAGAAGTTTTTGAAATTGAACAATCAATATACATGTATCTTACTAACCATTATATCTTAAAATGCTCTGAAAGTCTTCTGTTGTTGTGTGAATTGGGACATTTTCATCAATGTTTACATAGTAGTCAAATAGAGAAGTGAATGGTATCAATGCACTGGACAGTTGTTTGCAGTTATTTGAACTATTCTCTGCAGTGAGTTTATTCTCATCCTCAATGCCTTCAATGTTAGACAGAACAGATAGATGATGCTTGCCATGATGAATGACTGCATCTATTGGAATCACCTTTCCATTGATTTTTTCTAGGGCTGTCTCCACCAATTTTAAACTTGGAAGGTCAACATTTTTCTACAATGAGATATCTCACTTTGAAAATTAATGTACCAATTATTTCATGTACATGTATGTAGATATGTGTATAAGTAATGAATGGGTAAAAGAGACAGCCTAAAACCATAATTTTTTTTAATGGAAAAACTAATATGTAAATCAATTTTCCAATATATACAATGATCTATCTGGCAGACAGGTCATGCATTCCTGTACAAAAATTCATAAATTTAACCCTGCTTTGTACTACACTTGTAGGCTACATGATCTCCCAAGCACCATATAGCATCACATTGCCCTGATGCTACATTATGTATATTTTTTACCAGGATGCTATCCGAAAAGAACTTCCCATAGCATCCAATACTATTTTTAGATGCAAGATGCTGTATTGAAATTCAAGAGTTACTAGAATGCAATCTGTAAATCTTATGGAGAACACTGGATGAGCTGGATTTTTAAAGTACTTGTTTACAGAAGCAACAGCCTGCAAGTACATTTTTACATAGGACTGTCACTCTACTCATATCATCTTGATTTGGATTAGGAGCCAATCAGTTGTCACTTTATCTTCTTAATATCACATGCTTGGCACAGAAGCAGTGACTACCAACTGACCAATAAGACACCATTATACAAGATCATGAAGTTCATATTAACATACATTTGTAGGTTGTCAACAAAAAAGAATTAAACAGAGATTTCTGTTTTTAAATGACTATATTATATTTTTTTAGATACTTTTTTTTTAAATTTTTTTCATATCTTTAGATCAGAACCATTAATACTTTAAATATCTCTGTTTAAATACAGTGATTTATTAAAATCAAACCAGCAATACATCAATGGATGCCTTTGGGTGTCAGTATACTGCTGTACCTTCCTTCCGATGTATACCTATGTTCCGATGTATTATTAATATCTCTTTTTGTACGGAACTGATTGCACATGCTTGGGTCAGAGGTCAAAGGCTGCCGACACTGAACACGGCCTGTTTCATGAAAACAACAACAAAGATCAGATTGTCGGTATTCCAAGTAATTTTCAAGTTTTAAGCTCAACATAGAGTATTTCCAACTTTCCCAAAACCTCGGTATGCCATATTATTTAATCCCTTTTAGAAATGTAGAAAATACGCATAAAACTAATCAATCAATATTGATTTATCATCTGCCATTTGCAAAGCTTCCCAAACAACAATCACATGACCAAAATATGTCATGTGTCATACGAATTAATTATGGAAGGCCAGATTAACAAAAAATGAACATTTTCTGAGGATTTGACAAATTCCCAATACTTGTTTAATCTCTGAACCGAAAATGAACGGATTTGGAGTACGACAACAATAATGGTGGATGATCGACATTTGATTTTCAGTCACTGGTGTAATAATTAAATGAAGACATGCACTTAACATAATTTACAGAAGTGGAAAGTAGAATGTCCAAATTTTATTTTTATAAATAATATTAGCGTCATCTGGTCAAATCGGCAACTTGATCAGAAGAATATTACATTATATGTTGACCAACGGAATGCGGGTACCCCAGTATATATGTACATGTATCTTTTTCCCTGAGTTATGAAATATAGTTTTACCTTAATAGAATCTGTATCAATCCAACACAATCTCAAGCATAGGCGATCACAAAATATTGAATTTAGAGATGTTGGCATAATGGAATCAAGAAATACTGTATGATCTAAAACTCTTTTCTTTGCAAATTGTTTCAATTCTATTGCTGACTTTGGGCATGGAGCAAACAAGAATACATAATTTCCCTTTGCAATATCATAAGTCTTTTCATATTTATGTTTATTCTTTTTCTTCTTCACAGGTGAGAATATATCAGGGGTTTCCCATTCAAAATCATGTGAAAGTTCAGTAAGACTTCTTGTCAAACACTCGCTAACTGATGTTTTTGACAAGCTATCTCCTTTACAATTTTTGTGTGTCGTGTTGTTGTTTATCTTCGTTTGCATCTCTCTATCAAATTCTTCAAAATGACGAAGTTTAAATTCTCTGAAGCTATATTTCTCTACTTTCAGCTTATGAACTTGGGAGTTGAAGAACTTGTAGCCCCACCTGAAGAAAGCAACTTTGGTGTTTTTTTCGTGTCTGTGGCGTGAACCAAAGTCTGTCAAAATCTTCAATACAGACAATGAAATTGCCTTGCTGTAACGTACTGGCAACATGAAATCATCAGGACAATATGTGTCAACAAGGAAAACAACTTTGCATTTATGAATATTTGACGTCATGTTGAAAATTCGAACGTGTTTTCCTAGTCTATACTATTTTTACTATGATGAGTCCATCAAGATCGAATTTGGCGCCGCCATTGATATTGTGAATATAAGCTCAACCCAAAAGGTAGAAAGAAACTTCGCAAACGACTCCTTAAATTACAGAGACGTGCCACCTGTAAATTTCCACTTTGTTTATATGTAAAATCACAAATATTTTTCATTAATTTTTAGAAATAATAATAAAGTCTCTAATTTTTATTGTCTATTTTGAAAAATAATATTTTCTAACTGAAAATTGACGTTACTTACCAAGAAAATTGACGACGTTACAAACGTACGCTGTTTCCATCTAAATGTATAGCACCTAATTTTTTTCTGTACTAAATTCTCTGACACTTCTAAATTATACTGCAGAACCTCGTCAAACTACAAGTTTAATTTCAACAGTTTTCTTTTTAATGGCAAACAAGTCACCAATATCAGTTTCAAGCGAAGTATATTTTGAAAAAAAAAGTATCCTAGTAAAATTGCATTGAAAGTAATAGAAATTTAGGAGTGACCAATTACTTTTACCGTGTCCTTGAAGATTATCATTATTACAGAAGACAATCACCTTTTCCGTACATAAATATTGGACCTAGTTTTTTTCGGATTTTTCAAGTTATGATATGTAATGATGGGACTTTTTTTTCCAAACAAATTAGCGTTGCGTAAAATATTTTTTAATTCAATTAAAGCAAGATTTGCAAAGAGACACAGTGGCGGATCACGGATGAAATTCCGAAGAGGGGGCACTGACTAACCTCAGAGGGGACCGGCGCTAGTTATTTCCTATTTTCCTATATAATCATTTTCAATCATTTTTTAGCAATTAGAGAGCGGTCCTCACCTCGGATCAGCCTATGAAATGATACTATGTACATATAAGTTCTGAGACAGTATCAACTGCTTTTAACGTCGTCCTTGGTGTAGTTATCTTTAGTTTCGGGCTTCGCACGGACGGATCACTGAAATCCAATTTTATGTAATAACTCTTAACAAAAACGTTTGCAGGAGGTATGATCGGAAAAAAGGTCTGGTCTCATTAACCTGATGTCGGTTTGGGATTGGGCTGACTTGAGTACTTTACCGGGGAGCCTGATCAAATGCTTAAATGAAAGTCCTAAACTCTAGAGTAACATGAATCTTCGCTCACTGGTAATTGAGTCTTTTAGTAAAACAATAAAATACGATTTATAAGTAATAAGTTGTATTATGAAGTTTCAAAAATTCAAACAATGGAAACCACAAAGTGTTACCTTAATTCGGGTGGTCCGAAATTCATTTCAACAAAGTTAGGTGTAATAAATGATATACACAAACATTAGTTTTCCGGACACGAAGACAGACGGAATCGTGCAGTAAAAAATCTGTTACAATACTCAACTACTTCACTAGCTACACAAACAAAAGACGAGACTGTACATCGTTGGCACATTCTTAATGATTAACCATTTCATCCAAAGCTCTTTATAATTGGTTGTTTATCTCTTTGGCAATTATAAGTAAATATAGACCTTCGGGTTGTATTTCTCAATGAGGAAAGCTTCCTTCTCAGCTTCTTTTCTCGTATGAACGGCTGGTGCGCTAGTACTTCTCAGCTTCACAGAAGTTGTTGATGTATTTTGCGAAGAGTGTCTATGAATACAAACATTGATTAATGTATGGTTTGAATACATAGATTCAGGTCAAAACGTTGACAGCAGTTATTCAAGTTGGTGCACATTTGCCGATAACAATCACCAGTTTTCAAAAATACCAGTGAGATATAATGTCCATTCTTATATTCGTGGAAACTGCACAACTGAGCAAAGAATTTAGGGCAACATTTGAAAGTGCCTTCAGCAGAAATTTCTATATCACTACAGAGAAATTTCAAATCCGTTTCACATCCCTATATTATCATGCCACTCTCGGAATTATAACAAAGACAAAGTCCTCATTTTTGTTGGTAATGAATCCAATATCAGATTTCATGGAACTTTTCTCGCGATTATGGTTGAGCTGGAAACTGTTTGCTTCTTTTTTATGTTTCTTATATTTAATTTATTCATTTTCGAACTATTTTTTTTAAATTTTATGATCGTTCTACTTTAGATTTTATCTTTTTATATTTAATTTTCCTTATTTGTATTTGGCGCAAAAGATAGTCTTTTTCTGGCGGAAAAGGACTACACGGAATTTTTTTGGCGCAATTTCACTACGATTTTTTTATCCATTTGGCGTAAAAGGACGATGCCCGATTTATACGTGTAACTGCAATAAAGTGCTTAAACTTTTACATGCATGTAAACTGTACCTCAGTTTAAAACTGCAACACTGAATAGAAGTTCAGTTAACAGTCATAAGGACGATTATTTAGGGTCAATGGACAAATGTGTAAAAAATAAGATTTAAAACCTATAAACTCTGATTAAATGTAGAACAAAAATTAGAGGTCAAAATATGTTTAGGTCAAACCAGGCTTTCAAAATATCTGTGAGGCCAATCCAATATATGTTTACTCCGACTAAACCAAAACTGGGGATTAGACTAGGCCAAGCCAAAATCTAGGTCAGATCAAAACCAAGGCTTAGCCATGAGGCCGTGCCATGGTTTCAGGTATGCCATTCGCAGACCAGTTTTATTCAGTTCAATAGATAGTGGCTATAGCTTTTCTACAGTTGGTCATTGTGTTAGCACACCTGCCATTCCAACTATTTATATTCAAGTAATGATATCACAAACAAAAGTGTTCTAGCATTCCATTATTTTATTTATACCATAATAGTGTTCACTTAGAATACATGTATACAGATCTATGCATTTAGGATAAGAGAATGTGCTAACATGCATCATCTACTTCATGCACTTTGTCCTACACATACCGTGCATTTGGTTGCCATTATGAGTATCTGCGTATCATATATAATACTTGTAAAAAGTATCTAAATAGTTGTGAGAAGTCTCAAGATAGAAAATAACATCTATATGAAAATAACCCTGTTTTGACCACTGTGGTTTTGAAATGAACGGCCACTCACACTATTTAGATACATTTCATGATTTGTAGAACAATCTATAAACACCCTGTGCCGTACTTCACGGTAATATCATCAACCAGACTAATATATTGTCTACTAATGTCGAATAATAATATCGTACTTACAGATCAAAACTATTTGAGGTTTTCTGCAAATTTGGTTCGTGTCACAAGTTATATCAGCACGAGCACGAAGCAGCACTCATAGAACTTTTACAGGTGCGAGGTTGACGTTTGACGTGATTCTCTTCACGATATTTACAAACGGGAATCAGGTAATACACATCACAGTGAAACTAAGAAAGTTACACAAAAAAATTATACATTCCTAATGAATAGTCAAGGACGTTGAAATTAAAAAAAAAGAAAGGCTATCTATATACATTGTAGGACAAGATAGGTATATATAAGGAAATGCCATATTTAAATCTTGAAGTTGAAATAGGGTTAACCACACATTTTTGGAACCACCTCTGAAACGGTGTTTTTTGTACCCATTTTTAATGTAACGAATTCGAAAAATGTCATATTTTAGTTATAAGTGGGAATTTTTAATATCCTTTCAGCAGAGGATATACTTTTCAAATTTAATAGAAATAGACCAGCGAGTGTATATAAGACCCTGTATAGACATAGGAAATGCTATATTAGCATACCAGTAGACGTTGAGGTAAAAAAGAAACCAAGTTTGTTGAAATAATTTAAAAGAAATAGTCTCATTTAACTTTGAATTTTCTGTAGACTTTTCTTTACCATGACTTAATGCAGTTTTGAGTTTGCCTACATGTCAAACTGGAGACACTTGGTAATTAATATGCTAGGACTAAATTTTAGTTCTGAAGTTGAAAACTTGGCTGAAATCAATTACTATACTATGTTATGTACTTCATGCTCCCATTTTTTAGTGAAGTCTGAGTTGCTCGTTTACTTTTGTTGCTTTGTACATACATGTATTATTTTGGTTGTTTTATGTTTTTGTTGTGTAGGCTAGAAACCACTAATTCCACTTCCCATAGGCTTCCATGCTAATTTCACAATATTCAATGGCTTCTCTTGATTTTACCTTAACTTTAACCTGCAGAGGACTATATAACAGCATGATTCTACATATGTCAGCTCACAATCCTCAGAATGGCATATGGGGTTAGCAGACTTGCAGTGCAGTACTGGTCACCGGAAGTGAAGTGTCTATAAATAGCATGGGAAATCCCAGTGTTTTCACAAGATAGGGGTATATTTAGAAATCATTATGGAGATTAGGCTTCACATCACAAGAAGCAAAATGCGCCTATAAAATGTACAGAAATGTTTTTCCTTTCAGAAACTGTTTAAATTTTTTAAATAAGATGAGAACTTTTTTCACAGCACTATGAGGAACAGGGGTAATTTCTGCGTAGGACTATTTTTGCGTACGTTCCAAATGCTCATTGGTTGAATTGGTGGTCTGTAACCTAAATGTATGTCTGTTTTGCATGTCAGGTCTTTGTCCCTAAAATTATATTCTTTTGATTTCCACTAGAATCCCGGTTCCATTGATATATCTTTTATACATATAGGTTCGGAAAGGATATCAGGTGATAACCAATGAATCATATAAAGTAACAAACATTTTTGCTACTACAACAGTGCCAAATAGCACTGTGGCTCAACATACATGTGCAGCATGTTAAAAAAAAAAAATAATAATAGCTGTGGGAATTCAGAATTACCCATTCAAGGATGGTAGAGGTAATGATAGATACACTCAGTGTATTACACTGTTGACATATTTGATGGATTTCTCTCAAAATACTATATCAATAATCAAATCATTTACTCATCTTTCATTTTGTGTACGAGAAGATGTTTGTCATAATTGTTTAGAGATGACTATGAAAATGTTATCTATTTTAGATAAAAACATACATCCTGTTTTGAAGTGCTCAGTGTGATTTTAGTTGTCATCTCTATGCACTGGTTTGTACTACCCTTTCATATTCATGTTCCTCAATTTTCAAACAATTGATTTGTGCACACCTGGTACTTACAAAAGAAAGTGCACTGCACATTGCATAGAAGTTGTCTCCCTTTTTGGAATTTGTGTATTTTGTAAAAATAGCCTTATGAATATTGGTTCTGTATAATTTATTCATTCTTGGAAGTGTTAATAAAACCTTTCCATGAGTGGGACTCTTAGTCAGTATTTATATAGTGGAATGTTCTGTTTTGTTTTATTTGTCTTAATTTGACTGCTTGGTTTTAACTGTTGTCTCTGACATTTCTGTAATATTTTTATTGTTTTGATTGGATGTGTTTTGTAATTCTTTGTTTTAGTTTGAAGGCTAGCTATTTGATTCAGTCATCATGTACATGTACCTTAATGCATTAGTCTGTGGGGTGTTGTTTTTTTGTTAATCTGACAGGTAGTACCATCTACAAAGTTGAACATAAATAGCATATAGGATTATATGCAAACAGTAGAATTTTGATATTGCACACTACATGTATATACTGGTACACAATATCAGAAAATCAGGGTTATGAGTCTACGGCTAAGTTAATATAGTATTTTCTGTCACATGGCCTGCTCAAGCATTATATATTCAACAAGAGATAATATCCCTTTACTATTACTTTTTAGGTAATCTTAAAATAATACTGATGTAGACCTACAATGTATGTCTGTACTGTCTGTAGTAATCTTCAATTTAATATTATTTTAAGTATAATCTATGACATTTTTATGTCAAAATTTTGTTTAAGTTATTGAATTTTTAAAGATATATTAAAATGTATACTTATGTTAAAAGGGTAGAATTTAGGTACCCCCACTCAATGAATGGTGGTATATTGGAAATACTGTGTCTTCCTGTCTGTCTGAACTTCTTTACAATATTTTGGCTCCCAATAAATGGATTGATCTCAAATTTTGTGTGTGCCTTTGTGTAGATGAAGCATACTTTATAAGTGATTTTGGATGCTGTCTGATATTAAATCCCTGTACAAGTAGGGGTTTAACTAACACAAATATGCCTGCCATGACAATTCGTACAACTCCATGCTTATTTTAGTAGAAAAAAAAACAAATGTCATACTGACCAGTTATTCCCATGATGTCATGCTGACTAATTATTCCCATAATGTCATGCTGACCAGTTATTCCCATGATGTCATACTGACCAGTTATTCCCATGATGTCAAGGCTGCTGTGTTTTTTGTGTTATGAGGACATTGGAAAAAATGAGACTTGACAATTTGAAGATGTCTGACTAGTTCTGTCGTTGCTAGCTCAAGGTTACAATTCAGGGATGGGTAGCAAAGATGGACCAGTATGAATTAAGTTTATATGATTTTTAAAAATGTTCTACTTCAATGTACATAAACTATTCTAAATCCAGTTGTGCTATCTAAAGCATTGTAAAGTATTCTGAACAGATAAAATGCAAATCATTTTTTTTATTTTAAACAAAGATTTAGAAAATGATTTCACCTATGATAAATTGATTTACAAATTTTTCTTTATAAAATATGAAGGGAATGTTACTAATTCATTATATTCATAAGTAAAAATAAAATGTCTTTTGAAAATTGTAGAATGAAAGTATGAAAAGCTGAACTACATGTTAATGGTTATAAAATTATGAAAAAAACTTTTACTTTTAAACAAAATCCATTTATTACATGTAACTGTATTGATTGACTGAGGAGATTGAAATTAATTTTAAAATGATCCTGATGGCGATACTTGACAAATACTTGAAAAGTTATCAAAAGTGATTTGATTCTTGGTAAATCTACTCATGATATTATGTGATTGTCCAACTGCTCTCAGTATAAACTTGAGTTTGCGTTATAGTTGTTAGTGTTTTTTTGTTTGTTTTTGTTTGATTTATTTGGTTTTTTTTTAAATTAATATCCTTTGTTTGACAGAAAGCTCAGGAAATAAAAAAAAATATGCAAAGCAAAATGACCATGTAGACAACATTCTGATGAATAGTGATATAGTAAAAAAAGCAGGGTTTGAAGATAACTTCCAAAGTGATAATTCATAAAGCAGGTGAGATTTAATGTCAGAAGTTTATCTAGTGAAAACAAAAAGTCCTTTATTTTAGCATCTGTTTAAGTGATGGAAGGGTCTAGACTCCATAGGTCATGAGTCTTTTAAAGGATGTGGGAAGAGATTCTGGAACATCCGTAATTTAAATACTTAAATTGGTGTTGTACAATATTTTACTTGGTATTGACCATATAAATGTATTAAAAATTTCATAATAGAATGTTTGTTCATTGACTGAATTATGAATATGAATATAAATGGAAATTTTTTGAAAGTATTGAAATGTCTTGTGATATTTTAGTCAATTTATTGAATAGATTTCAAAAGATGACTGGTACATTGATTCCCTACCTACATTTCTACCTGGTATGTAATACCTGTGGTGTGTTCTGTTTACTAGCAATTACTATTACTCGTAAATTTTTAAAAGATTAATCATGTCTTCTCATTGATAGAATTAGAAATGATCATGTGACCAAGAAATTCTCACCGTTGAAATCTATATTGTTACCTGTTTGCTCAGGTAAATCAGGTTGTTCTTTAACCTTTACCACGGGGACTTTCAGAAATCAGTCAATTTTTTAAATTTGGAGTTTAGAAATTTCAGGATACTTTATATAGATTACATAAAAATTCAAGGTAAGCTTTCTATTTGGTATTGGAATATAAAAAATGCTTTGATATACATGTAAGTGACAAATTTACTCAGTGTAGACAGTTTTGGTTGTAGATACATGTAAGTGACAAATTTACTCAGTGTAGACAGTTTTGGTTGTAGATATATGTAAGTGACGAATTTACTCAGTGTAGACAGTTTTGGTTGTAGATATATGTAAGTGACAAATTTACTCAGTGTAGACAGTTTTGGTTGTAGATATATGTAAGTGACAAATTTACTCAGTGTACAGTGTAGATACTTGTTTTATAGGTTATGATTATACATTTTTATATTTTATGTTGTTATCTGATTTTAACTAAATGAACACTGAGAACTAAAGGGATTTGATTTTGTTTAAATGAACATTAAGGGGGTCAAGCATATAAATATTTAGACATATTTTTTTTTAATATTTATTGAATATTTTGTCTCTCTTCCAATAATTAGACATTGCTTTTTAAGTATATATTAACAAGAATGAATGTGTTGGATATGTCAAGGGACAACAACCCCACCAGGATAAAATGTCAGATCAAAACCACCCATAGGTCTAATGAACGACTAGGAAACCCTTAATAGCCTAATATCTATTCCTTTTTCATTTGCCCTGTTTTAGTTAGGAATTTTAAGAAGTTTTTAAATCTGTATTATGTTTCTGCTTAATCTGATGTTAAAATGTTGTTATACATATGGATGACTTCTTCATATTTTAATTAAGTGAATGCGAATGTTAAAAAAAAAAGCTGTGTGAATCAACTACTTGTACAATGTTGTAACTTTACTGTTAATTTAGAAGCTGTAGCTTTTTGTAATTAACCGTCTTTTAAAAAAAATTACATCATGCATTCTGATAGTAAGTTATAATTAAGTCAATGAAAACATAACAGCATTTTTTTTTTAATTTACAGTAGTGTAGATATTGACCTAATTGACAGGTATGATCTAAGGGACAATTTTAAGAGCATTCATCTCTTTTCATAAGTATTAATTTAATGGATCTATTGGCGGATGATCAACATTTTTTCTTCATTAGTTGTCCATTGTCTCCTAGATCCTGTTTATTCCATTAATCAATAAAAATATTCAATACTGGTTGATGTTTCAAGACTTTTTGTTGAAGCCTTGCAATTTATTTAAACATGTTTTAAAATTAAAATGTTCTAAATGTAAATTTATGTTACTATAAAATGTGGATAATTCAAAGAATTCTATTTCGAAAGGTAGTGTATATTATCAATGGTATTGAACAAATGTTACATAGGCACTTATGAGGGTCTTAAAAGGCTCTGAGTACTTGTAAGCCAAGATAAGGCTAGGATTGTTAGGGTGTTTTAGGTTTAGATCTAGTGTTTTTAACATTTTAGTGATTCTTAACATTGTTTTTCCATGAAATTGAAAAAATATTATCTAATAAAGGGCCACATTGGCAGCATTAATGCATGACTGAACTGCTTATCAGTCTGTATTAGTAATTTATTGTCAGGTTTTAATTAATACATAGGACAAGTATTAGAAATACTAGCTATCTTCTATTTATAGTGGTAGTGTAATATGCAGTTGCTGAGTGTGTGAACACTTGGTATAAGAACATTTTGTTGGATAATCTTACATGGCCATGATCACACCACTAGGAGTGTTGACTAAGGTAAACAATGAATCAGAATTGTTTGTATTTGATAAGGTTAATCAGTAACATAAATAAAAGTAGTAAACGTGAGATTGTACATTTACTTACAACCAAATAATTACATTATAACATTATAATAGTAATGGCTTTTTTTTTTTTTTTATAAAATGTCATTTGACACCTTAAAAGTAAACAAAATCAATCAATTATATTAATTATATTAATTGATTTTTCCAACTGAGCCTAGAGGTAGGTGACATGTTTATTCCTGCCATAGTGTAAGCTATGTTAATACCTGATTAAAAAATAAGGGATATAAATTTAATTAAGAGTGTGTGCCTAATGAATAATTAAAATGGAATTATACATTTACTGCTTGATTGTCAACATGTACATGTAGATTACTGTATTCCAACATAGCCATTGTATATATAAATATCTGATAAATGTGTTACACACCATTTGTTCACTACAAAGGTAAGCATATTTAAATATGATTTGGCATTTCTTTAGTTTACCTATATTGATTTTGGGGTTCCTTGTTTGAGTCAGAACTAAATTTACCAATATTTCCAAAGATCAAGTGGAAGTTAGTCATCCATGCATTATAGTTCAATATTTCGGCCATTGATAGGATTGAATATTTGGAAATTTAAGTTGAAGGCAGCTAGTTTATTTTACAAAAAGGTACAGGTTTCAAATTCATAGCTTTACGTAAGGAGAATTTTATGTGAATTATATCTTAAAATGAATGATTATTGATTGACAGTGTGTTTTATATTGAAGTAATGAAATGGAATCTTTTTATTTGCTCTGTGTCAACACTTGTAGAATTTTACATGATCAAAACTTTACTAAATTGACTGGATATGTCATGTTTGTACATTTTGTAGGTCAGTATTTGTTTTATAGGCAGAAAATATGATACAGTAAAATAATACACCTACACCTGGATTCTTGATACTGATTTTATTTTTAGCATCACGTCTATTACTCAGAAAATATTATCTGATAGATAAATGTTTGTCCTGACCATATGTCACAAAAATTAATGTTAGATTTAATGTTTTATATTTATATTTTTCTGCTGTTTTTGATTTTTATGTCTAAAACTAAACACACAATGTAGCTCTTTGAGTTAAAAAAAAAACATGCAGATCCATGTCTTGGCTATATAGTATTAACAGTAATGTTCTTTCTTGCAATTCTCACCAGGTAAAATTTAGTATTATGTGATACCCTCCGAAAAAAAGTTGCATGTCCATCTGTCTATTCACCCCCACCGGTTTCCGGATGATAACTGAACCATTGCACTTTGTTTAGTACCATAAAATACAAGTTTAGTTCAATTTTTTTTAAATTGAATATTTAGTTTTTAAGTTAGGCCATTTTGAATATTTTGCCACACCTTTTTTCATCATTGTGCGGCAGGGTGTCTTAGGTTTAATGCTCAATTCTTACACTTTGTTTTTGATACCGATTTTCTAGGTAGGGCTCAGTAGAAAACAGACAAGAGCAGCACAGTGGATGTCTTACAAGAAGCAGGAACTGTTTGTCTTCTTAGAGCACATAAATTAAACCCCTTGTTATTAGTAGGATGAGTTCTATTTGTCTGTGGTTCTGGCTTTCTGGTTCCTTTCTGTACCACTCATCCTTTGTTATTGTTCTGTTGATTTTAGCATTGTTTTGTCCATTGATACCTCTTGTTTGTACCATCAGCATTGCAACTTCTTCATACCTTTAATTTGTGACAATATTCCAGTCACTAATGGAATTCAAACCTATTGACAGAATTCTCAAGTAGGATATGTGATATTGATCTTTTGTGAATGAAATGAAAGTATGTATAACAAATATGTGGTAAAATATATAATGAACAGCATCCATCCACTCCCGAAATGATTGACGACTAATTTTAAGAAAGGTGTTTTATGGATTCTTAGTTTTATGCTTCTCATATGCATAAAGTTTTGAATTTTTACTAAAAAAAAATGATGAACTGAATTACATTAATTGTAGGAACATATGAATATTGTAAAGTAAATTTTTCCGTGTAACTTATAACATAACCCATAAAAACCTTTGTTCACTGGAATATAAGGAAGCCTTATGGTCGTAATGGGATGTGATATGAGAGAAAACAAAACTGTACCGTAATATTCTAATTGAGCAACAGTACTCATTATGATAGAACAATATCATCAATTACTGTTGGGATATCTTCATATACTAGCAGATGTCAGTCTTGTTGCTTTGACTTGAATTAATAATATGTTAGCATAATGGGCTTTAGAATCAGTTGTGAGTATGAGGAAAAAGTCCACAATGAATCTAGGAAAAGATGGCTGCTCAGTAATAGTTCTCTTATGGACTGGACATGTGAACCTTTCTCCAGTATTTATTCACTATTATTTAATTAGCTAATAAACTTGCTTTATGCTGATCATGGGTTTACTTTGAAGAGTGAAAAGTCTTATCAGTCTGTATTAGTAATTTATTAGTGAAAAGTCTGAAACGAAGTGAAATGTCCTCAATAAGATGTAGATGTAAAGTGAAATGTCTTCAATATGATGTAGATGTGAAGTGAAATGTCTTCAATAAGATTTAGATGTAAAGTAAAATAAGTTCATTAAGATCTTCAATAAGATGTAAATGTAAAGTGAAATGTCTTCATTAAGATGTAGATGTATAGTATGGTAGGTCCAGCACCTAGGTAAATAAAATTTCAACAGTCTCAGCTCAGAAATTGAGGATCCCAGACCTTGGACCAGTGTTAATTTGAACCCTACTGATGAATGGATCAAGTTAAACCCAATCCCTTCATACAACTATTTGTTGAGAGTTTATACAAGAAAAAGTCATTAATAAATCGATGGTCCAAACCACACTAGTAAATGTATGATTGTTAAGAGACCAAAAACATTACATAATTACATAATATAGAATAAACTATACAGGTAAGCAACATTGATTACTTAGAATATGTATTTAATGTTAAATGTGATTTTTTTTTCAGATTTAAGCGCACCTAAAGTGAAGTAGTATCATTCTATATACATACAGTAGAATAAAGAAGACCAAAGATACTTTCAGATCATAGGACTTATAGAATGTTTTTATCTTTCTGAAGGAGTGTAGTGAAAGTAAAGATAGAAAAGTCATTCGAGAAATTTAATTGTCAAGGTAATATTTACCATCTTGTACACATAAATCGTACAGTCTATAAGTACCATTTCTTCCATAATATAATATAATCAATTGGTCTTTGATTGAATTAGTAACAGTTGAAATTTACACATAAGCACATGGATAATGTTGCACTAAATGACTTGAAACATTTATGATAAAGATATCAATAATGCTGAAACTTGTGTTTTTCAGTTTAAAAAGTTTAAACCAACTTTTGTTTTCCATATTTTGTTTGAAGAAAGAATCATTGCAATTTAGACTAATGTTGCAAGAATATTCCATGTGATGAATTGTTATTGATATTTCACATCAAATACAGCAGCTCATATACTATAAAAATGTATACATAAAATGGTCATGTTGAAAAGAAAATGTGATGCACTAATAAATTATCGGTATTTTTATTTAAGAAGGTCTTCAATAGCGATCTGCTTATTGCATTGCAGGGAAGGGGTAGTTGGCTAGATGACCCAGCTTCCCATTTCTTAGAAAATGCCAATGAAAACTGACCAATATTTATTTCCTCCTCATATATGTTAAATCCTTATTGACAATGTAAGTCAAACAATTAGATTGAATATTCATAGTTTTCATTATCATGATTTTACTACATGTACCAGTTAATGGAAATCTTTGTTCTTGTGTAGAGCATATATACATGTATAAAGTTCAATTTATACTGGGTAGTCATTTACAGTGGCTTCACTGAAATGTGCCTTCTGAACTAACAGTCAGATGTTAAAGTCTATTTCTTCTTTAGACAGAAATGACAGGGGTAAAAATTAGGAAATACAACCTGATAACGAAGACCATATTTTTGTTTACTATTTTCTATATGTTCAACTAAATTTTACTCAAAAGTTTGGTAGCCCAGCTCAAAATCTAGTAACCATGGGCGACTGGGCGACTGCTAATTTTTGTCCCTGAATGACCATTACTCTCCATAAGAACTACTGTAAATGTTCCTAATCAGTTTGTTGAAGCCAAGAAAATACCATTTAATAAACCCACTGGACCAGAATTAAAAACCTCAGGTTGTCTGCACCTTATAAACTGTCTAGAATGCCCTTTGTGAAATCTCACTAAGAATACGTCCATTGTTCTACCATTTACGTGAAATCTGACCTCTGCACAAAGTTATTTCAGCCTATAGTTAAGATATTATCACAAGAGAAAAGAGACTAATGTTAAGTTACATTCTATAGTTTAATGTCTCCAGAGGAGTTTATAAGATAATAATTCATAATTGTAAAATTTTAAATTTTAAATTATGAAAGAATGTAGGTGTTTTATTTATTAGAGTGTGAAAATCTGTCATAAAAGGCTTTGTAAAGATGAAGTCAAATGTATATCATTCATGACCATACCAGTGTTAAATCACAACAATATTTACACATGAATTAACTAAGTTTAGTTATGTTTTTTTTAATATGAAGTGTCTATTGCAGGTATACTCAGAAAATTTATATATACTCTATGTAATGGCTTTATGTGTCATTTTTATACATGATGTTCCACTTTAACAGTTTTTATGTTTTCATGTCATTCCCTTTTGTTGGTAGATATACTTTATTATTTTTTTACCCTAGTCATACATGTAGTACCATATGGCTCAGTGTTTTAGAATGTGCCATTTTTAGTGATCATTAAAAATAAAATGGGCCATTCTTTAACATTCATTTTAAAAAAATTCTTATTTTAAAGGGACATTATCGACTGGAATGTGATAAATGTGATAGAAGTGCCCAGCCCCCTCAGTGGGAAGTTTTCCTGTATTCTTTCTGCAGTAGAACGTAACCAAAATCTATGTGTCAGTATCTCCAGTAGGCAACATTCATTTGCACTTTTATTTTTGAAAACAGTTCATATTCTACTGTAAATCAACTTATTTTCATGTGTCATGATATTGATTTAATTTGTTGCTCCCAACTCGTTGTTCAGTATGTATTTCATAAAGAAGGAACATATTTGTGGCAGTTTATTTTCACAATTTTACCATGCTCACAAAATGAGTGAGAATAAATTGCTGACAAAAATAAGTTGGTTTGCAGTATATGATTTTTCTTCCAGCCATTAATAGTGACCCTGTTTTTCATTTCAGTGATGTCCATACTGCTGTTTCAGTGTCTTGGTGTACCTGCTATAGCCCTCATCTTTGCCTGGTTATGTGTCTACTTTGCACCGTCCTTTTCCTATAGTTATTTCCCAACTGTAGCTACGGAGCGTCTCAGCCATTTAGACAGCGACTTCCATATTCAGTCTTGGAGTTTAAGAAACGTTTCTAGTCTAACAAATGTAAGTTAGCTGATTTTGTGACATATTAGTCTTGAACTAATTGAATAAACTTAAATTAATGAAAACATACTTCTTGATTATTATAATATGATTGCTTGCTAGAAACATGTGCTGCATGATGCAGTGATGTAATAATCCTACCTATTTAAGATTTTTGGTTTTAAGTTAGCCTTGGAATAGAATTTAAAACATACCAGAACATGTACATGTAATACCTAATTCTTACAGAATTATTTTAATTTTTATCATACATTTTTGAGTTTGTACGGAACTTTCTCAGTGAGTGTGTTTCAACATATAAATATTGTGGATTTTATTATGTAATTGTATGGTAAGAAATAACTAGGGAGTTCAAGCATTTCTAACTGTTGATGTGAAGTAGAAAGGGAGAATTTGCCGTGTCCTCGGGCTTTAGGACATCTATTTATCTAATTATTTTAAAATTAGCTAGTATATAACACTTTGTTTACTTAAGAGATTTAATCATTTCTCAATATTTATACTGTTTAATCTCTGAAGTATTCATTATTGAATCTACCTATGTATGGTATGGAGAATTAGAATTAAAGTGCATACTAAGCAAATTTTGATTTGGGCTACAATATTCAAGTTTTGTGTAATTTGGCCTTGACATACCAATCCCATGATATAAACATGTACTTGTTCTTCATCTTTTTGGTTCCTTGGCCAGTCATCATAGTCATATATATCATATAAACCCAGTGCTCACCTTTAGCCACTAGCCCAAAGCCTGGGGCTAGTAAAAATTGATTCAGACTAGTGAAATGATTTGTATGAATCTTGTTTCAGGCTATAGTCCTCTATTATTCTGGCCAGTGAAATGATGTGTATGTTTCTTTTTCAGGCTAGTTGAATCCTATAGTCCTCTATTATTCCGGCTAGTGAAATGATGTGTATGTTTCTTGTTTCAGGCTAGTTGAATCCTATAGTCCTCTATTATTCGGGCTAGTCATTGAGAATTTTGAAGGAAAGGACTGTAAAACTTAGTTTTGCTTGGGTTGAATTGTTTTCTTTCCCAAAATGAATATATTTTGAACAGTCTTTGGTTATATGAGTATCAGAGATTTGAAAATAGGGAAATAACTCAATTTGTCAAGCTTTTATTTTTGAAAACATCAATATTTAGGGCTTTACCACTATATGGTAATTAAAGTAGTGAACAGAATATGTACCATATTTTTTATTGGAATTATTAAGTTTATGCATTAATATAAGATATGGAAGGTTTCGTAGTAATATGAAAATGTATGAAAAGACTATTTTATATTAATACCAATACTGAAAACTTTATTCTAAATATCTGTCCAGCTTTGAAGGGGAAATTGATACTTCAGTTGTGATATTAAAAACTTCCGATGATCCGTCAGGATACAAGATGCCACTTTACATAGTAATGATGTAAGGAGATTAAGATTCTGTCAAATGGGATGTGTTCTTTGGTATGTTTTGTCCAATTAAAACAAAAACATTTTAATCGGTAACTAGTGCATATCTCATATATATTGGTGTCTTCGATACTAGTAGTTAAAAAGGTAAAAATGGTGTAATTTTTTTTATAGATAATTTAAATTATTTGAGACTTAAATTATTATCATTTTTTTTTTAATTACTATAATGAACAACTTTCTATATTACTATCATACAGCAGACATTCATCATGTCCATGTTAAGCGAAATAATTTTATTTTTTATGAAACATCTTTGGTTTGTTTAAAGGAAATGTAAATAATGTTTATGTATTGTTTTGCAAACAAAATTTGTCAGTTATGTATTGTTACGATATACATGTACTTGTAATTAGGCCTGTATAAAGGGGAAAAAATAACATAAATTTGTCCATATTGATGATGAATATGTAGCTATAAAATCAATAATGACCTAAAATGTGTATTTTTTAGTTCTTGTTTGAGAAATAAACAGCTTGACTTTTTTCAGATGTACTGGATAGATGAACAGACTTGGTCCTATGTGACCTTCATCTTAGCCATTATTCCACTGATTCTGTATACATTTGCCTTGGTTATCCAGGTCATCAATCATGTAGGAGGGTAAGTCTTACCTCTGAAATAGATACTGCCTATTTCTTTTACTTCTCCTTACTGTGTTTGGTTGGGATGCTTGAAGATTCATCCAGTCTGTCAGTCTGTATATTTGTCTCTAAAACTATGTCTAGCTAACATATTCTTTGATTTTAAACAAACTTTGCACAAAGATGTTGCATTAAGTAAATAGTATCAAATGGTTCAATAATTATATATACCTATTTAAGTGGTTAAGTTATTCATGTTTAGGGGGCATGTGGAGCTAAGGATACATTTTGGGAGTTTACAGAAAATGTTTTTGCCAAAGCAAAAAACATCCTCAGCAGAAAATTTCATGTTTGATAATTTGTATAAATTGTCATGTTATTGAATTACATGTGTAAGGTTAACACATGTGTAAAAAGTCAGTTGTGATAAGGATACTAACAAATATGTAAAGATGAAAACTATCTTCATGCAGCTTCCATAAAGTATATGGTACAAAGTTTAAAACACATGGAAACATATGTTCAGCAACACTTTAGTAAACGTGTGTTTTTGTGCCTTTAAAAATACATGAAGTCATATGTATTTAAGTATTATATAAAAACCATACTCTTTCAAATATGAAATCATATTGAAAACATATAAATACCATAATTATTTATACTGAACTGTTTTTCATAAATTAATTCCTTAGTCAGGATCATGTAATTTTCAGGGGTTTTATAACATATGAAAAACTTATGTTGCAATTTTTCCTGTGTACATTAAATGTTACTGCTGTCTGTACAAAAACATTTTTACAAATACTTAAAAATCATTTTTCTTGATTTGAAATTTGGTATATAGCTTTAGCCTGATCTGTTGTACAGTGTGTGTATGTGTTTGTGTGTGCGAGTGTGCATGTGCCACAACCTTCTTGATCACAAATCCAATTATTTACCAAAACATCTTAGTTTGAACATAAGGGTTGAACTCTATCTTGTCTTTATATTTCTATTCTAGTTTTACTCCACATCTATTTTTAATGTAAAATATGATCTCAGTACTGTAATAATACTATCAAACAAAACAGAAAAGATTTGGTGATTTCAGAAATGATAATCAGTTTTTATGGGACTTTTAAGGTCAAAATACGCTGAGTCAAATTTATTTTAGCAATCACCTGTATTCAACAATAATTTGTCTTTAAAGACAATTATTGAGATGTCCCTGTATAGTATTTTTTTTTGTGGAGATCGGGGATAAAACTTACTTCTACTTGTCTTCTAAGTAACCATAATTTTTCTTTTTCCCATGGAAGGTAACTTTATACTATGCAATGGTTGTAAATTAGAGATTGTGTTACAGTCTTTGAAATATGGTCCTTAGTTGAATGTCATTGAGACATTGTTTTATTGATGTCAGGACACATTTGGGTATCTTAAGACACAATAGTGTGTCACTTTACCTAGTGATTTGTTTCAAGGTGATACAGTACTTTCACCTTCAGTTAAACAATTACTAAGTGATACCCTTTTAAGGTGTAAGAAGATTAATTTGAGGTTTCTTGTATGTTATAAAATGAGTTAAGAATTTAAATTATGTTTATTTAAACTTCTTTATATGATAAATTTTTGCTTAGGATTTTCGTGGGAAGTAGGCTTTGTCATTAAAGTTTTAATATGTAACTACCTTGACCCTCGAATCCTACAAGTAAAATATATTTTAAGCTTCATAGTTCGGTCTGGGACGAGAGGATAATTTACTAACTTGCAATTGTGACTGAACTTCAAGACACTCATGATACTACAAAAAGTTGTTGGGTCATAGTATAGACATACTGTATTTCCTGATAAGTACATGTACTTCAAACCATTTCTAATTGTTAAAACTTTACAGTCAATTAAATTAACTTGAAATAATAAATTAACCCAATATGAAGTTCATACTTAGTGTTAAAAGAAACCTAAAATCAGATAATAAGTGCAAACTGATATTCCTTCATCTTGATGTCAGTCTAGACTTGAAATGTAGTTATCATTTCTTCTAATGGGTCCTTGGGGGTGGGGGGGGGGGGGGTACGACTTAATAATGAAATGTGAGCTGGCAGATATGGAGTTGCAATGTACAAATATTGGTGATAACCAGATGGAGTCTGGTTTTGTAATATTCATATTTTTGAAATTCTGTCAAAAATGATGTAAGGGATCTCTAGATAAATATCAGACTGTCTCTTCAGGTAACTAGCTATTGGATTCAACTTCATGAACAATTCCATATGTACATTTTACTTCAATTTCATACAGTTTGTGATAATTGTGTTGCAGTGTAATTTCTGTACAACATTCAAATGAGAGAAAACCTATTTTTGCTGAATTTCGACATCTTTCTTTGAGTATGTCTAATAATAAACTGTTAAATATTAATCATTTATCTTTTTTCCAGGTATTGCCATTTCCATAAGAAGGAAGAGCCATTGCTTACACATGATTATCTCCCTGGAATTTCTATCCTTAAACCATTAATGGGAGTTGATGCCTTACTTGAAGAAAACCTTGAGAGTCATTTTAGCCTCAATTATCCCAAGGTATCAGAATTTCATTACATCCATCGCTTTGCATGAGGTATATAGTGAGCATGGTGTCAGTCAGTATGTTCCTCCAGCCAAAACTTCTTGTTACAGTTTTTCTTATCACAGCCACTTAATATTTTAGCAGAAGTATTATTTAGGTTTGCATATTGTAGGATAGGATCATTTCAGCTTAAAACGACATCAACTTCCTCTTGACAACTTAACCCTTAGTTTTGTAGGTTTTTTTTGTATTTATTAATGTTTGACTCCTAGAAAAATAAAAAAAAAATTCTTAAGATGTTTGAAATTCTCACTATAAAGAGATTATTGAAAATACTGCATTCATACTTGTGTGTTGACAATCTCAATACAAACCTATATAAATTGAAAACAATGAAACCTTAGGGAAACTCTAATGAGATTAATTTCCTTTGTGTGCACTATAGTAATACAACTAAGTGTTGATGCCCATCACGAAAATCAAGTCCATTAAATTGAAAACCAATACCTGTGGGGATTTGAGGAGTGGGATACAAATTTTTATATCATGACATTTAAATCCAAGCAAAGAATAACATCCGTTGATTAACTAACAGTTTTATGACATTCTCTAAAACCAAACTCAACACACCTACACAACTTTATCGAACCATTGAAATAAAAACAGAAACAATATTTTATTTTAAGGTAACAGAAATACCTGTTGTTTCAAAGCAGAATTACATGGTACATCGATGTATGCTTTTTATAGTTTTAATTGGTTCTTTTACACTGTTATCAATTATGATTATTTTTTTCACTTTATTCGATGCATGTTTACCAGACATCATTGTATAGATTCTTTGGAAAGTGACAGACATCCAGCATAATACGTAAACTGCTATTTAATTGTCCTGCAACTGTAGAGATCAATAGATGATTAAAATATAGCCAATACAGAATCAATTCAGTCATCCATATTTTATGAAGTCGACTCATTCAGTTCTATTAACTCCCTGATTAAGCTTGTCTAGATATCTTAATTTATTACAAGGAGATTGTTGATACAACTGATTTTGATGATGTTCAAGAATTTCATTCAGAAGTTAAGATTACTTAGCTATTCCAGAACAATTGATTTGGCTAACAGTTGTCGTAACATTTCTGTCAATAGCAGACTGTATTGTTATTCATTAGAAACTGATCTTACTAAAGCCTAGAACTGGGGCTTACACAATAGATCATACATATGGTTAGCATTTCCATGTTGTTTAGGCATACTATTGTCATGATGAAAACTGTTTTTGCTTTTAACAAGTTACAACAAATCATGCCCCTCACAGTTTGAATTTGTCTTGGAAAAATAGCACTCATAGAATCATATTTCATTCCAATCTAATTTTGTCATATTTCATCTCCAATTATAAATTGAATAAATTGTTCATAGAATAACTTAATTAGAATGTTATTTTAATGTTAGACAAGTACAATTTACTGTTTTGTTTAAAATAATATACATATGAATGTCATTTCTGCCGCTGTGAAAAACACATGTGCACAAGTTAAGACTACTACATGTACTACAGGTATATTATTCTAATTGTTCCAGAAAATCTTGTTCATACTTTACTCAACAAGACACACCTATAAACCTCTTCAAATTATCTTTTGTAGTTTGAGCTTTTGCTTTGTTGCCAAACTGATGATGATGAAGCAATACCAGTAGTTGATAAACTCAGGAAGAAATATCCAGATGTAGACTGTACTCTCTTTACTGGTAATTATTGATTAAAAGCAGGGAAAATTAACCTCATATGGATATTAATAAGATTGACACTTTTTTCATGACAGTGAACATGACAATATGACATTTTTGATTGCAGTGGATACATGTCCTAGTAAGAATACATTGTAGTAACAAAACAATTGTATAAATTTTTATCCCAAATATATTCAGTGCTCTTCAGAAATTTCTAATACAGATTTATGCTCAAGAAAGATAGATCAATTCTTTTGAAATACAGTTTTCTTTCATTTTTATTTCCTGTTTAATCAGTTAGTATTACATTTCTTGACCTATTCAGCTCTACTATTCTGTCATAATATCTCCTTGATTTGTTGAATGTATTGCAGCAATACAAATTTTCCCAAATTTTTAGAATGTATCACCACCTACCAGCTAGTTGCTTTGTATATTGATCTGTATTCAATTGTGCATTTTCTATCATTATATCAGTTATGTAAGAACATTATTATCTTCTCTTCATTTGGGGACATTTTAAAGTGGAATCTTTGATTGCACATTACTCTCTAAGGAAAATTTCCATGCATTTTAGCTCTGTATCATGAACTATAAAACTTAATGATTTCAGATTTCAAAAGGTTTTTTCTTTACTCTAAAAGAAATCTGCTTTACAAAAATATTAACAATACATAAACAAAAATCTAGTTTATTGAATGTTTTAAAAAATGATTAATATCCTCAGGAAACTTGTCAACATATTTTCTGGTTTAGTACGATAATTGAAACATTTAGTTATTATTTTTTTTCATTATCAGTCATTTACAGCCATCAAATTGAGGGGAAATACTTGCTAAATGCAAGTTAAAATTTTGCTAGTTGAAATTATTTCCAATTGCTAAAATTTGCTAATGGAATTCTATATGTATTGTAGATAAATCTAAAAATAAAACAAGCAACTTAAATTTAGCGAATGCAAATTTTGATAACAACTGTACATGCTAAATTTAGCTAATGGAATAAATTCTAAGATTCAATCCTTGCTTTATGTATGAATGTCATTAATCAACTGATGTTAACTAAGGTATTCTATTATATTTTTGAATGATGAAATAATGTCTGAAAAATTGAATCACTTTTTAAACAATAGCTGAATGTCTGTTAGGGCAACATTTTAAAAATGGTGAAGAGATGTAGATAGAGGATACAAATGATTTAATTATTATCCTTAGTAACTCTTGTGACAGCTATTGTTGTCATCTGCTTCATACAGAGTACCCATCAAATTAGTGTACCAGTATTCGTATCTTAGTCATATGTATGACTATCTTATAACTAACTAACTATTGTGAATAGGTGGAGGACCAGGATGTGTGAATCCTATGGTTAACAATATGGCGCCAGGTTATTGGAATGCTAAATATGACTTCATCTGGGTCAGCACTAGCAGAATCAAAGGTAAATATTATGATAATGTATTGTTTCTTTATAGTTTAATAATAGGATAATTAGTTGGAAAGAGTGACTAACCAAAATATTGTCACGAGTGCTGAAGAACGCCAAGATTTAACGAGTGTGCGGAACTTGTTCCGCGCATTAGTTAAATCCTCAAGCGTTCTTGGCACAAGTGATCATATTTTGGTTATTCACAATAACCAATTGATTATCCTATTTATTATATAGATTTTCTTCATATTTTATCGATATTTTCAACATGAATAGTAAATTTTGTGATTGGCGGATTGATATAAAAAGTTGTGACATTTTGGCGGGAGAAAGTCTGAGAGTGAAATTACCGAATTTATTTCACAGTGTGAGTTATCAAAATTTATTACACTTGGAACATTCGATAAAACATCGCTATTTATATAATAAATAACTATATCCATTTTGTATTCATGAGTGATTTGAGAATCAACAAAAGTAACAAGGGAGGCTGGGGGAAAAATTACACATGATATGACTACACAGATATTATACACCTAGTTTTTGAAATGCACCATTGAATTAAATATCAATGTATCATTTACAAACCTGAATGAAATGAATTGTACTTTGATGAGTAGATATTTTGAATTACAAATGACTTATAATTTTTCAGCCTCATCAGATATTATTATGGATTTGTCATGTAAGTTACAGAAACCAAGTGTAGCATTAGTCCATCAGATGCCATTCTACACAGATATACCTGGATTTGCTGGCACCATTGACAAAGTAAGATATTTAATTATATCTTTGTGTATCATATTTCATTCTCCGATCTGTCATTTGGTATATCTCCAAACGTTTTGAGTAGAGAAATTTACTCTGACACAAGGTCTTAGGGTAGGTCATAGCTGACAGCATGATAGTCCAGCTACAACAGTCAACTACTTACCACTAATAGAATCTTTGTAGGAGATTTCCTTGTTGCCCAAGAAATTTTGGTGCTGTAAATACATGCCATTGTAAATAAATTAATAATACTTGAATGGTACTTGCATCTCAATTTTGTGCTTGACCGTTAGTCATATATACTAGTTAATTATATTTTCAATGATGTTTCAAATTCTTTTATTCTTTTATCCCTTAAATTTCCAAAGTAGTAGTGAATAAATAGAACCATCAGCTTAAACAAATTTGAAAATATTAACTTTTAATATGTTAATAAAAGTTTGACACCAAAGAACTGATATTCAATTACTGTAACTATAACTTAGTTCATTGTTAAATTACAGCAAATATATGTGTGTACAATTTTGATTTATTGTAAAAAATAATGTTTTTTACCAATTGTTTTTCAGATTCATTTTGGATGTGTGATCGGCAGATGTTACCCAGCATTCAATTTCCTAGGCCAGTGCTGCTGTACAGGCATGTCATATTTGTTTAAGAAGTCTGTACTTGAAGAATGTATGCCTACTGGGCTGATTTACTTTGGAAAATATTTGGCTGAAGATTTCTTCCTGTGTACACAATTACATGACAAGTAAGTTCAAATCTGAGTTATCTTCCTTTCACTGATATATGTGTTTGTTACTACTAGGCTTAGTAAATTTTGAATGTTTTTTTTTTCTTTTCGATACCTGTATATTGTCCCAGGTCAACCTTAGTCTACCATTAACAGTGGGAGAAATGAAGTGCTTACTTATTTGATAACACTCATTCAATTTTAGTATACATATTATCAAGTCTTCACTAAATGCTAAAGTTCCCAATATATGGTATCAGTTGATTTTACTGCTGTTATTTTATTTATTTTTGCGGTTACTTAATTTTATGGTTGGTGATTTTCATGCATTTCTGTATTATGATGAAATGTACCTTAAGCTTGTTAACAAGTAGTTATTTTCGTGTTAAATTACTGATCATGAAATTAGTGAAAATATTTACACTGCAAAAATACATGTTAGTACAATAGTAGTAAATTTAATACTTTTAAACCATTTCATGTTTCAGAAATACTAAGTGTATTACAATTATCTTCTTTTTGCAGAGGCTACAAATTAGTGATGTCAGCATACCCTGCCCAGCAAAATATTCCCTCATCATCTATTTATTTCTACAAGGATAGAATGGTCAGGTATGTTGAAATGGCTTTAAAAGAAGTAAATAAACCAATGTTTGTATTCTTTATATACACCATTGTGAGTGCAAGACAGAGAAATCTCAGTGTGGTTGTAAGGAATTACACTAGTATAAATTACATGTACTTCCATCAAGAGCTTAAAGAAATTAAAGTATAAGAACACATGGTGCTTTAAAAACAATATATGTTCTGTGTCTGTACCATTGAATTTGAAAAAAAGCAAAGTAAACTAGCATTAAAGCATTTTGATATGTTGATGTAGGGAAAGACTATTCATTGTTATTTTATTTCTTAAATATTGTATCCTTTAACATTATAGATGGTTGAGACTACGACTTAACATGATGGTATTTGTCAGTGGAGTTTTAGAGCCTGTCTGTGACATGATTCCATTAGGAATTCTAGTATCTCTCAGTCTTAGTCATTTCTTCAACATCAGCATGTATTATACCCTCATTTTCCACTTCTCCATGTTCTTAACATCAGATTATATACTCCTGAAGAGATATCAGGTATGTGTCTTATGAGCAATAGGGTATTATCTCTGTGAGGTAAATCAGATTGAGCTTAAATTTTCAAAAGGATAGTAAAATTTCATTGTACAAGCTAGTTTGAAAGAGTAATCAAGGGAACCAAGTTTCTAGCGGTAATCAAAAGAATGTAATCCAGGACAAAGACCAGACGTGGAAAACAGACATACACAACAAAGAATATGAAGTAACTAAAATCATACATACAAAGTAACAAAAGCAAATGAGCAACTCGGACACCACTAAAAACTGGGAGCATGGACCAGGTAAACCAGTAGGATAAGCATCCTCAGCTTTTCTAGAAAAGAATTACACAAAAAGGGACTGGCTTCAAAAATTAAGCCTAAGCAAGTTTTAAATGGATTAACTCTGACAACTATTGGTAGTTTCTAGCATTATAGCTTTTTAATGAATGTTTAATGAACTTAAAATAACATCTAGATTCATAAACAAAAGTATTTTCTCCATTTATATGCAAGGCCAGTATCCCAAGGTTTACAAAAGTAAATGTCTTTGTATGTGTATTGAAGTACCAAAAATTCAGAAATGATTGTGTGCGTTTATTATTGTAATTTTGTCATTTCTTTCTAAGTATGGAGATTCTTAATTGATTGATGTCTTACAGGAATTCAGTGTGATTCTACTTTTCTTTTACTTGTATTTCCTTTATTTTTCAGAATGGACCTCTGTTATTCTCTGTACCCATGTTTGTCTTCTGTTGGTTCTTTAGAGAATTAATAAGTACTGTTATATATTTAGAAGCCATTTGGCGACCACAGACAGTTTTCTGGGGTAATAAACAATTCAAAGTGAATTATGGAGGCGTTACGGAAATTGTCCGTGATGATTTCCATGATGTTAAAAAGGGCAAGTCATAGTAACCATGGAAATCTAGCAACATTAACTAGACAGATTTTCCTGTCAAATTGAATGTGTTCATCAGAAGCAAGACATTCAAGTCCTTGGGTGATCATCTTGGCAGAAGAAAGATTTGTAGAATGTTCAATTATGACTTCAGGGATTCGATAATAATTATGCGGAAGACATCTGTGATTTGAGATCTGTATAGAAAGATACAAGAAGAAGGAAATTGAAAATGAAATTTATTGTTTTGGATCTGTTTTTCTTCTGTAAAAATCATCCTACAGTGTAATGCATGTAGTAGTAGTTTTAAGGGTAGAAGGAATTAGACATCAACATTGTAAGTTCTTGTGCAATGAAATGTAAAAAGTGATATTAATACATTCTTACTTTTAAAAATACGGGAAAATAGACAAATTCATAAGATTTTGTTGAACTTTTTGTACATCTGGGCTGTTTTTGTTTTTCTTTAATTTGTAGCTTTTGTAGTATGAATTATTCCAAAATTTACTTTTAAATGCTTAATTCAGGTAAATGCAACAGTATCAGGTAAATTCTGTAATAAATAAATTTATTTTAAAATTAACTTTGTAACATACATGTATAAAGTAATGTTAATTTGCATTGTCACAGAAATTATATATTGATAGAAATAAATGAATTATTTTAAAGCTTTACAACTTTTGAACTTATTTTATTTGCATAATTTACATTAGTTAAGAAACATTGCAATGATTTTTTAGTTATCTGTATTTTGGGATAATGTATTATTCAGTGCCTTATAAGATAAAGATGTATATTTTACAATATTGGAATGGATTGACAGCTTTGCCTGAATCATTGGGTTGATGACCGGTTATATATGCAGCTAGAAGGTTATTCTAAACTATGTCTTTATTTTTTGAAAGGAGAAATTTATTTCATCTCATACCACTGTGAAATATTATCTTTTTTCTATATTCTAAAGCTAAAATGGTGGTAACTTTTGATTGGTTTTGAAAATGTAGACTTTGTCTGTTATTTTTCAAAGTACATGTACAAATGTATAACCACTCATGTGTAATGTTCATCAGTCCTTGAAACTAATTTAGAAGATGAGCAAAAACAAACCAAAAAAATCTTTTTATTAAGTTCAAAAGTGTTTTAAAAAAATACTGAATTACTAGATTTTGAAGTTTTTGCACCATTGAAAAAAGTTCTACTTTCAGTGTTGTGGGTTGCTATTCACAGTGCATTGAAGATTTTTAGATTCTTAGTAAAGACAAGGATTTTGCACAACAAAGGAAATGTTACTCTGGGTATATTGTAAAGGGCATTTTAATGTAGATTTTGTGATTTGAGAATTGCACATGCATTCAGTTAAAGTGAAAAATAGGAATACGTGTGTTTGTGTTTGGCTTTCCCGTTAAAAAATGTGTCTGTCTGAGTAATTAATTTAAAAATGATGATCATCTTCAATCTTGTGACATTGAGTGTTTTTTTCATGCAGATAATTTCTGTTATCACATATCATGATTACTAATGACATCTTAATTTTCTGTAGAATTGTCATTAAAGAGTCACTTTTGTACAGAATTGGTCATAAGTGAGTACCTTCTATGGTTTATATGGTTACTTGGAATCTATATATGAAATTTTACAAAAACATGAAAATTAATTCCATAGAAAACTTGTTGATGTATAACAGACTGCTGTATATACTATAATAGACAATCAAAATGTGATAAAATGTTTAAATGATTTAAATATCAAAATGGTGATGGTCAGGATCTCATGTAACATGCTCATCTGATACCAGTACAAATGCTTTATACTTTTTAAAACAGCAAGTTTAGGTTAATTTTCATCTTTCATATGATTTTTTGTATGACATTTTTTGTGATTAAATATTTGGACCAAAATATTTGCTTTAATTCATGGATTTTCCTCCATTTTCTTTTTAAATAATTGAACTTTGAAGTTTATGTTATAATATCATATCAATTTATTACAACTGCTTTAGCTATGTGATATTTTTATAACCAAAACCAATCAGTGTGTTATTGCTGCTTTATATGTGCCAGTATTTATTTATTAAACATATTTTCAGCCTGTAATAAGGAGAGCCTAACTACCAAATTATCTTTTATTTTTGTAAAATAAATGTATCTGGTAAGTTCAATATATTTACTTACCAATTTGACATATTGTACTAGTATTTAATTAAGTCAATTCGTCAGTCATGTTACTGATACATTCAAGGTATAAAGTTGATCTTTTTTTTCTAATAGCACTTGTGTAGTATATATAACTGTTCCTGAATAAGGAGTCTTAAAAACAGCATAGAATTATTACTTTATTATATGAATTGTTGTATTAATATTTTTTTTAAAAATGAGATTTCCATTAAAAACTAGTTTATAAAGAAAATTAATGAAATTGATTGTTTTAGAAATATTATTTTAGGATATGAAAATTGTCAATTAAAAATGATATACTAATCTCATTTTTTTTTGTTGGTAAAATTGATTTATGAACAATATGTGAACATATCCAGTCTTTAAAAAGGACTTGAAGGATAATTTCTGCAAATTTTTGTTTATCTGTTCAGTGATAAAGCAAACCTCAGGCGTGTTGCTTTTCACCCTTGACAACCATCTTACTATGTCAAACTTTTTACTTTATACATATATATCCAAACTATGGCAACTTAATTGGTTAGATTAGTCTATCATTTGGTGAATGTCTTTCATAGTACTGACCATGACAGTGAGTAGAACTAATGACAATGTGATAATTTGACATCATTGTAGGTAGTTGTATGTGACTGTAATCATTTCTCATGTGTATGGTTAAACTACTTACATATCTGTGTTTTGTGTATACCAGTGCATTTCTTGTGTGCTTGATTCATTTTATATGTGTGCATCGTAAAAACCCTTTACTTTTTTCAAATGTAATCCATTTCTAGAATTTGTATTGTTTCTATAGTAATTTTATAAAAAAAAAAAACAAATTTGTACCATTGTTTAATCATATTGTTGTCACATGCAATTTTAAATGACAATATTTCCTTTTTGGGGTTAACCTTGGATATTTTGACATTTTTTCATAATATTTATTTGGATAAATTTATATAAACTTGAAATATAATCTTATCTAGTTCACCTCTGAAATTATAAAACTCCTATTGTATAAATGGCATACAGTACAAATTCAGATTCAATATTTTAATAAAATATTGAATCTGAAAATGTATACACCCAAAGATTATTGAAACAACCAAATTTAAGTAGCTCTTTCTTAATGCATGACTATTCAAAATGTTATATTACATCTTGGACTCATTATACAATCATTTTTGATTATTTACACAGTTGATGCTATCATTACATTCATTCACTTTTTTCTATTGTTATTGTTGAATCTCTGTACATGTATGTAAGTTGATTGATCTACAATTATGTTAATTTCTATTATTTTTTTTACAAATGAATATTATGGTATATATTTTCTGTAATGTTTATTTGTATATCATGTTATTGTGTCTTTAGAAAGATAGCACATTCCAAAATATATAAATTTGATGAAATGAAAAATAGAATATTTTGATAAACTCTAGTTGTTGTGTTTTAACTCGCAGAGACCCCTTAATGTGACAGAATAAAGGAATTTGGCATTTATTCAAAAACAAGATAGTCATTATTGAATTGCTTGATATTTTGCTGGTTGTTAAATTTCAAGACTCTTTCAAAAAAATACACATAGCTTTTACCTTTAATCGCTGAAAAAATTACAATATCCGGTAAATGGAAAAAAAACCCACAATATTTAGGGAAGTAAGTCAATTCAAAATCTGATTACACAACATGCAATATATGTACCACCCTACCAAGGCAAACCACAAGTCTTTTAGAATATGTCTTCTGTTTTATTTTTTTGTTTTTTCAACAATAAAAATGCCATATTTTGCACTTAAAAATTCTTAATATTGTTGTACTGGTACTATGAAAGTGTTCTATTATTTTTGCTTAGTGCAGGGACTATATATTACTAAAATCAGTAGTAGTCCCTGCTTAGTGGAGCTTTATATGGTTTGTAAGAATTTTGTAGAACCAACTCACAAAAAATACATCCATTGAACCAAAATAAACATCATGAAACTTGAAAGTTTTCAGGATATTAATAGGGTAGGGTGCTCTCATACAATTTGTTTGTCACACTTGACAATTACAGAGTTTTTTTTTTAATAATTTTGACCATATAAATTTGACCATATAATACAGAATGAATGGGATTAAGAGATACATTATTTACCATTTATTATGCCTTTTCACTATGAATATTTTGAATGTGGGAACATCTGCATTCCCAAGCTCATCCTTTTCTTTGTTTTATTAAGTTAAAAATACTTAATAGCTTATTAATAACACCCAAAAAATTTGAAATCCCTATTTTCCAGGTTTTGCAGTGGTATGTACCTTTAAGAAATCATTGGTCCTGTAAATTCACAGTGAAATTTTGAAAAGACTTATTCTAATATGCTAGGTTACATTTTTGAATATTTGAATTAAGTGGTTATCAAGACCAAAGATTGTTATCTCCCTTACAACCAGTTATTAGAGACAATTTGAGTTAAGTACAATCTTCTTTTAATACTTACTAGTACATAATTTTCTGTCAATTTTGCACACAAATTCAGAAAATGAAATTAAATATCACTTGTGGATGTGTTCAAAGCCTCAAAAAAAAAATGCAGAGTTTCTTATGTTTTTCACTAAAGTTATAGTACTAATATTGCAGAAATAAGATCAAAAGTTTCGCACAACTTGAGATTCTTTGGTAGAATTTGTGATCTTATGCTTAGATATGATTTTATTACCTGTAAAACATTATTTTCCAATACATTAACATTTTTTTAGGAAAGGGAAATAAGTAAACTTTAAATTATTAATTTCTTGCATGAACTTTACATATAGTGATACTCAAGTGGCACAGTTTTAAAAGTTAGTAGAATTCAGTAGAGATGAGGTTTAATAAATTAATCCATGATTCTTTCTTAATATAATTCTCTGTACAATGGGCTTAATCTATTTAATCCAGCTTGTACTGTGGTTTTACATAACTGATATATCACATAATGAGAAAAACTGTTCCAAAAGTCAAAAGCATATAGAATAATGGTTGGTGTTTATAAATTTAATGAAAAACAAAAAGACAGTTGAAGTTTGCTGCAATTTAAAAACATCTCATGTGTTGACAGAGAGCATTTTAGTTCAACAATGTCATCAGGACTACCTGTTGTCAACTTAAATGCTAAAGACCAACACAACAGATATAAAAAGGCTAAAAATCTAAGATGGACAGCTCTTTTGACTCTGAAGGTAAGTCAGTTGTACTCTTTGGAAAAATTGCTCTATTGACTGAAGGTAACTCGCATTTTCTCTATAAGACAGACAGCTCTATCGACTTTGAAGGTAAATTACTTGTTCTAAGATGGAGAGCTGTACAACTTTGATGGTAACTCACTTGTGCTAAGAGGAATAGCTCTATTGACTTGGTAAGTAACTCACCTGGACTATGATGGATAGTTCTATTAATTCTTTCCAAAGAAAAAATGTGAATGACATCAAGAAAACAAAGAAAATAATTTAATATCATAAAGAAACTGGATAAAAATATGGAGGTGAAATTGTCTTAAACAGTGCCAGTACTACTGTTTATTATATACCTCTCTGAGGAAATTGTTCTGTCACCATTTGGTTCCGTATATTCTGTAATTATGTGATTGTGCTATGAGGGATGGCTACGCGCATATCATGAAAATTGGTTTTACCATATAGTTTGTTTCCTCGTATCAGAATACCCTTAATGCTAGTTGCACACACACACACAAAATTTTCCAATGCTACAGGATACATGTGATACATAAAGCTTCAACCGATAAAGTTTTTCTTCATAGATTAAAAGAAAATCTTGGAATAGTTTATGATGAATTGAACTTATATCTGAACCTACACGAGTCTCGAGTTTTAGTATATCCCTTGCTGGTATCCATTATAACTATTTTTTCTCATGCACATGTACTTCTTAACCTTCACCACTAACACTTTAAGTGGCACTCCAGCTAAAAATCATGCAAAATGTGATTCAGTAAAAAGCCTACATATTTTTATTTTTGATATTTTGTTTGTATTGTCATATTTAACAGAACTTAAATTCAGTTTCTCATATAACCCGTGTTCTTAAGAGATAAAAATTATATAGAATACACTGTAGATTTTGCAATTAAGGGGGATAACTATGTAAATGACACTCAAATACAATAGAATCTATTGGATTTTCAATGTTGATTATCTCCTAAGAGCAGGCTGATTTGAATGAATAATTACACATTTCATAGTATAGACCCATAAAACAACTTAATTACAAAAATAAAAATATGTAGCCTTTTTTGGGTGTACCTGTATCACATTTTTAAGATATTGCATGATTCTTACAGACAGCTACATAAAATTTCAAACATGTCTGCCCTCACAATATTCCTTGTTTCAAATATGTCTCCCCTCACAATATTCCTTGTTTCAAACATGTTTCCCCTCACAATATTCCTTGTTTCAAACATGTCTCAACTCACAATATTCCTTGTTTCAAACATGTCTCCCCTCACAGTATTCTGTGTGACCTCTGGACCAATACTGATAACCTAAAATCAATACGTGTTGAAATATTTAAAACTTATCCTTATCATAATGAAATAAATGATGTAATTGTTTATAAGTGGTTGCATCTGTCGTTCAGTTTTGTATTGCATGTAGAAGTTTCAGGACACTGAAGTAAAATGTAAAGATGCTAGGTATACATTTACTCTTTCAATAAGGTGAAATATGGATAGGTCCAGCAAAAACAGGAAGCTGATAATAGAAAGCAACCCAAAACCCATACAAGGTATGCTATTTAAAGCTACATACCAAATTTGAAATTAATGCATTCATTTGGAGAAGAGATAATTGCAACAATTCAGATGGAACGCAATATAATGGACAGAGAGACAGACTAGGTGATTCCAATACCATACACTTGTTGAGTGGGAGTATGATTATTTATGAATTGTCACGGATCTACCTCCTTACAAGACAAAGCAAAATCATTATGAAATGTCAGAGATTTAGCAATATTTCTACCTGAAAAATAAACAGTTTTATACCAAGTATGCAGCATTTAAAAGATGCACAAACTCAAAGAAATTATTTTTTATTTAAATTAACAAGAAACTAATTTTAACATTTAAAGTTTACTTTTATTATTAATGTTCATACATTTGAAATAACAACATGTTGAAAGAACCTTTTCATGTACAACTGAAAAATCCAATTAAATAAAAATGTTCATTGGTTTCAACATTTTGATATGGTAATACATTGTATGTCATCTGTTTCAATTAATTACTTGCCAATATTCCCTTACAAAATCAAGAAGGGAATGGAAAATTTAAACCACACTGAATATACATCTAAATTATCCTATATTTTATGCAAATGCAAGTTGGCCAATCAATAGTGCACATTCGCAACAGCATAAATACAACATGGTTTATAAAGTACTAATCCCATTTACCAGATAGTAAACCCGTTTTACCCTCAATTTAAATCCCTTTCAATATAGGAAATTAAATATATTGTATTGAAAAAACAATTCAAATCCTTAAAACTATTATTATCTAGGATTTAACAACTATAGATCAAAGTAACTACATGGGAATCAAAAATTGACGATCAATCTGAGACAGAAATTTTTAAGCTAGGAATTTATTATCAAAATATATGAATGTCACAGTGAGGACTTAAGAGAAGATTGTCCTTTCTATGTGTGTTTTGGTCTTAAATATATATTAAATTGATCATGTATATTTACTTATGACTGTAAATGAACTAGAAATATTCGATGGGCAGGATTATAAACCATTTACAATATCATTCAAAATGTGTCAATATTCTGATTTGTGATTGGAATTTTGAGGTTATTCTGTTCATGTACCTTTATTTTCTCTGAACATTATAGTGTCTCCTAATTGGATATACATTGTTCTGGAAAGATATAACCACTAACATAACTCTATTGTTTAAAAATTCAATTTGGACTCTGTAACAATGGCAACCACTTCACCAGAATCACCCAGAAATCCCTACTCTCCAGTGGCATTTGTGCATCCTAAACTGACAGAGAGGGGATCATACATACAGAGATGGAAAGCTTTGAGGGATAGAAACAAAAATCTCCCTAAAATTGACTTTAATAAAAAAGCTGTAGCAGAGTTGAAAGTATGTATCTATAAAAAGTTCTTCTAAAATCATATTAGAAAAATATGGCCAAAAATATCTGGGACTTGTTTTTATCTTCTTATACATAATATGATTTAAGAAAGATTTCTCAACTGTTAACAACAGTCTTTTTAGTATTTTAACTTATGAATAACAGTATTTAAGTTTTGTTTACAAAGCAATCTAGATTTAAATGACAAAACACATAATATCTTCCATTTGCTTTAGTTAATGGCTAACCATCTCAATAATGGCATAGAAAGATTTTAGTAATAGAAAAATAATATTCAGAATATTTTAGTTTAAATTATTATCAATTTACACTGTAGTTCTTTTATAATAATTCTCACAGAAACAAGGGTCATTTTTAAAAATTATTATTGGTAAATAGGTCTGTGTACTCCTAGAGTTTTTAAATGCTCAAAGCATTTTTATGAACAGCAGTAATTTCTTATACATACCAATACAATGGTTTCCATTATGCATTTCAGTTCCTAATGAATGCCTCCATACACAGGGCAATATTATATCAAACTGAAGAAATGCATGAATATTGAGCAAGATGAAAATGAGGTCAATATATCAGTTGAAGTTCCATAAATACTCTAATAATTGAAAAAGTACAAAGAAATATTCCATTGTTACTGCTCATGCATTCAATTTTCTTTCTGTAAAGCTAAGAAAACTTTAAAGTATAATGGAAAATGAATTACCACCATTTAACAAAACCCTCATAATATCATTAAGGCCACCATTATCATATAAATTTGGTACTTCCTTCTCTGTTTCAGCGACAGAATTCTAAGGCTAACCTGGGTATAGCGAGATCTCTGACATTAGATAGTATGAAACTACCCTCTATATCTAATGGTAGTATCACCAATGGTTCAATATATACAACAAAGAGTAACAAAGAGACAGGATCAAAGAAAGTGGGGGTACAGGTCTGTATATAGATCAAATAAATCTCACACAGTACAAACAAATACAGTGATAGGTAGAGCTCTTTTTCTAGATAAATTAAAGAATAGTACCTTGGTGTTTGTTTACATATGCAATATATATAAATCAAATGAAGTCTTGTTTAATTTCAAGTTCTTTGTTCCAATGTCGTCAAAATGAAGCAATACTATTATTGGTTAAGAGAGCCATAAACATGCTTAAAACAAATTATCTGAATTTATGACATTCCCTTTGCTGATGTTAGAGATATCTTGTAGAGATAGCTTACAATGAAATTTACATGTTATTTTTATATTTGGTTTGTTTTTAGTACCGAGCCAACTTAATTGGTCTCTCTCTACTACTAAGCCCATCTTCGCCTCAGGACTATATAATCAAGGCCAGAAATCTTCATACAACCAGAAACAAATGCGTTAACCTTTATCTATGGCCACTAGCAAAAATATTCATATATCAAGAAACAAATTTTAATGTATCTATAGCCATAGCAAATTTCTTACTCCCTACCATAATAATTATATCAGATCTGCAAGGTTTAAATTGAAATAAGTACCGGTATTGGTTAAGTTAATAATTATCACATTAACCAAATAAGTTATGTCCCTTGACTAACTTAGAAGCTTAAAGTTTGAACATTAGTATAAGTGTTTTACTTTGCATTGGATTAATGTCATAAGATTATTATTGAGTTGTAAAGTTTGGCATCAAGTTGCAACATAGGATTTATAATGTACTAAATAATGGCAGTAATCTCCTGTAAAAAGTTCCTTTCACTTCAATGATCAGTCATGTTGTGATTATATATTTACAGTGGTGATAGTACATAAATACCCATGCCAATCTATTTATAAATAACCTCTTTACTTAACTGGTAAACATCCAAGTCCAGTTTTGGGAACATACATTCAAAAATTCCAAGGATTGGTAGGAAACCTGACGATTAGCTGAAAGTTGGTTACAGCATTCATATTTTTCAATTTATTTAGAAAAAACAGTGAAATTGTTGAAATAAGGTTCATCCAAAGACAATGACTACAAAAGGTCTATCATAATGATTATTCTTCAACTGAATATGAAATCTAAAATTAGTTTTTAAAAATTCAAAATTAAGCATTAAAAAACAAAATTCATTCCAACAATACAATGAACAGTTTGCATAAAATTAAAATTCATGAAAGATGACCCTCTTTAAAAAAACAGAAACTTAAAATCTTTGTGGCAAACCATTATTCTTACTTTTTTCCATAGGTTTTGATACACTTCACCAGATGGCAGTATAATCCTGCAGGGAAATCGGTATATTCTGACCTGTTGTAGCAAAAGCTTGTTAACTTCATATCACTAGTTTTTAACACATAGAAGTTCATTTTTTTATAGCTTTTATTTGGTACAGGGAGTATTTCTTTCAATAGTTTGAATGCTTTGTTTTCTATAGAATAGCTTATAATGTTTAGGGGCACTCCAAGTAGGATTTATTATACAACATACCATTTGCAGTATAAATAGATTTCAAAACTACATTTAAACCTGTCTAAACCAAACCCCTATAGAATTTAATTGATTTGGGAAGGTGTATGGTTTACACAGGTTCAATTTCAAGCGATCTGATTGGTCGAAATTTTAGTTGAGGGAGACTTAGAGGATAATCTCAATTAGATGTTTATTGTATGAAAGGACTTCTAAATCGGTCTGGATTAGACCTATTTCTCTGAATATTAGTATCTTAATTTCTCTTAGTTAAGGTTCAGTTACACAGATTTTTACAAATAAGACAGAAAATTATGCAATTATCTTCAGAAAACTTAATTGTTGTAACAACATTCACTTTGAAATTGCTAAAGAAAAGAAAATATCATTATTAAATCATATATCCTATTATTAAATTAAAAACTTTTCTTAACTCTCTTTAAAAATTGAAAATTTGTAATTGGAGTGACAATAAAATTTGATGAATTATATGATTTTAGCGCTTTACCCAGTAGATGATAGTTTGCTATAGAATTTAAGTGCATATTCAGTATGCTGTATATCAAAATGTGCTTATTATTGTTTTTTTTTATTATTTTATTTCAAACTTTGTCTAGAGATTGCTTAAATTCAATACATCATTAAAAAAACTCCTGCTTTTAACTTGGTACCAAATTCAAAAAAGCTAATTAAGCTAGTGTGAGGAGATCAGTTTCTTTTTATACTTTGTAGAAGTAAATAATCAAATAGATGCATATCTAGAAACTCCAATAGAATTTGGGAGAACAAGCTTTCTAAGAAAAATATTGGGCATTTCAAATATTTTTAAAAAAACCCATGAAACATCCTGAAAAAACTATTGCTACAAATTTGGTGTGTATCACAAACAGGGTTAATGATCAAGTCTTGGAAAATGAAAACATAAAACCACAAAGAAATTTGTTGACTTCCTTTCATGAAAGTGTCACACCATGCCTTAGTTGAAATGTATTTACATCTGAAAATGCTTTATCTTTGGAAATAATCACAAAAATTAATTATCAGTAGAAATTACTGAAAAATATTATGATGTTTTTATTGTAAATTGGTAAATCTTAATTGAAAATTATTTTCAATTTGTATCTAAAGAATGTACTTTGTAACATTCAAAAGCAGAATAATTAATTTTGAACTTCAAGTCATACAATGAAAAATGACAAAACCATGAAAGCATGTAAGTAGAAAGAGCATATGTAGTCTTTAACTTTCCTGATGCTACAGCAACACCACTTAATTTCCTTTTAACAAACTACTATCACTTATAAATGATTGATCTATACTGAATATCAGATTAGGTATAGTATACTAAAATAATGATAAATAAAATATATCATCATAAAAAGTATTTAAGACTGTAGTCTAAAATGAACAAATTTAGGAGCAGTGTACTAAAAAAAATGCATTATACATGTGTCTTATCAACTTACAGCATATATAAAACTATTGTAAATTGTACACTTCAACTTTGAGATAAAACAGCCTTTTAATTCATTTTTTAAAGAAATTTTCTAGAATATAACAGCATTTACTCACCTAAGATGTAATTTTGACTTGTTTATCAACCATATTAACGACCAGCACTGCAATTGTAGCAACAGTCTTATCCTGGTGGAAAAACGTATTTTGCAAAATTTCTTGTGTAGGACCAAAACGAAAAACATATGTTTAGGACTAATACATTATTAATTAAGTACCAATCCATACAAAATTCAGACACTATCTTTGGTGAAGGTGATTCATGGTTTACAACAAAACACTTAATCTTACATAACAACAGTCTTTTCTATACTCACATCTGTATATCTGGGAAAATTACTTTCCACTCAAATAAAACCATATCAATAATAACTCTTGCAAAGAGCAAACTTCACACACAATCTATATGATTTTATCTCAAAAGTATAAGAACTGTATGACAAACTTAGACTATTCATGTGGTCTGTAACTGTTTCTGAATAGAAATAAAAGAGAGTTCGGTGGATTTTTGACATGCATGAATCACCTGCTGTCTAATTTTTAGAATGACTGCTACTTTAAAAAAAAAAATTAAATAAAAGTCCTATGGTTAGTTCATGTTTCCAATAGGACTGCATACATAAAAAAATGTATGGTTTTCTGAATAAAAACAAATGCTGTAATTTTCCTGTGTGGTGTATTGTCTTCATTTCATTTTTCAACATACTCAGAAAGGATGTCAAATTAATAAATACTAGAAAGTTCAATGAAATATTTCAATACTTTTCACCATTACAAAATTCCAATTATTTTTTAATTTACAGAAGCTTTCGTCATTTATATAATATCTTTAAAGTCCAGTCCAGATGATTGATTTTCTTCTGAAATGAGTAAAATCCTTTAATCTAAAAACAGGTTGACTTGCTTACTCACAAAAATATAGCCAGAGATACATATTATAACATATTATAAGACTATTCATATAAGTTTTAAAACTCATTTTCTCAATTTACTTGTAGGAGACAGAAAGCATTTTATCAGACAACAAATCACAGATACTTGGAAATTTGTCAAAATCTTTACCAAATGTAGCTAACATAGGAACACAAGAAGTAAACAAATCTACGACAAACTCATACAAACATCGGTATGAGAGAATAGCACAGCAAAAAAGACTGCTGCAACGAAAACAAGAAAACAAGAAAAAACAAGAATCAGAAGGTCAGCATTTAGAACAATCTGGTATATATCAAATAGAAATTGGAGATTTTCCAAATAGTGATGAAATTCCAAAACGTTTCTCTAAAAATACAATAGGGACCATTTTAGAAAATGAAATATCTTCTGGTCGCCATTCTAGACAGACACGGTTTAGACTGGAAAATGATACCATAGGACGGAGAAGTCGTAGAAAGAAATGGCGAGAAAATTGTAAATGTATGAGATGTGAAATAATGCATCGGCAGTATGAAGAAAGGGACGACCATTATAGCAAATGGGGAATATACCCTTGTCAACAACATCTAGCTAGACAAAAATACTTCAATCAATATTTTTATGACAGTGATTAAGCTGGTAGTTTTGAGAAATTAGAAAACATTAACATAAATAACAATCCAAGACATGGTGTCACTCTTGGATGTAACAGATAAGTGGAAAGCCAAATGTGCTCTTCACACCAAACCCTTAACCTTGCACTTCAATCATTATGTCTAAACTTCCAATAGAAATTTATCGCAAAAAGTGCTAAGAACAGACACTAGATTTACAGTGCTGGATGAAATATTTTATACACCATATATATATTGTCATTCCTTCTATGGATTAAAACCATACATTGATTTCATATTGACCAGTGGTTTATTTTGATTGTTCACATAACGAAAGACTATAAATAATTTGTAAGAGGTTAATCAGATTAAAGATGGGAAAACTATGACTTGTAGATTTCCATTTAAGTTGGCTAACATAAAACTTTAATAAATTACAATCACTACCAATGCATTTAAGTTAAATACACTACTTTTCACAATAGACACATAACAAACTAATTAATGCACTCACATATTTTAAGCATTAAAATTTTTCCTATTGTATTTTGTCACTGCTGATAGAAACATATGTCATTATTTTTTCAGGTGCTGCAACACACAACAATATGTACCATAGGAATAAACGTTAAATTAAACATAAAATTACATAGATGGAAGCCATATACATTTGTTACACATAAACCAGACATCCCACCAGAATGAACATTAATATGTCTTTAGTATGTGTTCCAAGTTCCTAATTCTTGGCACCCTGGTCAACAGTTCCTGCTCACAACACCACAAGCTAACCAGTATTAAACAATCATCACCTTTGTGTCCTAACTGTGTGCAATAATAACCAAACCATTTTCTTAGAGAAGGAACCACTGAGTATTATTTTGATTTCAAAAATGAACTGACTTTTGTTATGAAAGGAGCTTGAAAAATCATGTTACTGCATGTTATTGTTAATGATATGTAATGATATCAATAAAAGTTACTTTTAGCATAGAAAGGATTTTGAAATTGCGATACAATCTCCAATGTTTGTAATAGTTCCTACTTAGCACCCAGCTTTGTTTGGCTACACCAGAAAATTGTTTTTGTTAAGAATAATATATCAAGGTGTTATTATCCTCTTCATGGTAGAACCTATCATCAGTGCACCTATTGTCCAAGTTTATACTTCAGTTCCTCAATAGATTTCTCTAGTTGTGGTATCTGGACATGCCACTGACGATTACTCTGCTGTGCCACTTTTACTTGCTTCTTTAATCGAGTCAATTGAGCTGTGTTCTTTTTCTGAATAATTAAATAAGAATTGAGAAATGTTAAAATAAGACTGTTCTTCCATACCAGAGACACAGACTAGAATGTTCAACTTCAAAATCAACTTGGAGTAATCAGATTTATATTATTTGAATTAAAATTCAGGATAAGTGAGGTGTTTTAATTTCCTTAACTTGTACCCAACTTTACCTTTAAACAGTTTCATTTGTTTTTTTCATGTACCCGTATGATCTCGATAATGTGTCTCTGACTGTTTAAATACAATGAAACCTGTGTAATCAGAACCCCATCGGACATTGAAATGAGTTATGTTCAGACAGGTGTAACCAACTTATAAACGTGTCTGGTTTAGACAGGTTTTATGGATTATTCAGGGTTTGGTTTACGGGTTTCATTGTATACAGGCAAATTTGTACAGTTATTCGATTAAACACAACATAAATTTAATGCAGTGTGACATGGACATTTTATTGGGCTGTGAAATGATTATGGTTTTGTGATACAAATGGAAATATTTTAATCAAGAAATGACTTGTTTTTTTTTAAACCCTAACTCAAGAGTCCAATGTATACAAATGATCTTTGGTTTCAAATATGATAATTATAGTATCACTCAACAAAATCTCAAATCACTGTATTGTGAACCATAAAAGATATCCACTATTTTGCATTTATGTGTTTACGAGTTATGTCCCTTTTTCACTTCAGAAGTTGGATCAATTTCCTCCTTATATAAGTTTTAAGTTGCACTCCAGATAAGAATCATGCAAAATGTGATTCATGGTTGGTAATCCTACATTTTTTTATTTCAAGATTTCATTTAAAATGTTATAGTAAACACAAATAAACATGTGTCTTTTAATATAACCCTTGTTCATAGGAGATAAAAATTATATTGAATTTACTGTAGAATTAAAAATTAAAGGAAATAACTCAATAAATGATACTAAAATACAATAGAAACTGTTAGATTTTCAATGTAGATTCTAAAAGCAGGCAGATTGGAATGAATAATTATACATTTCATCATATAGACCTATAAAGCAACTTAAAAACAAATATAAAAATGAATAGCCTTTTTTTGGGTTGTATCACATATTACAGAATTAGCATGATTCTTACAAAGTCTACTACATGTACACGTACTTAAGTAATTAAAGGTCACTACTTCAGTTTACCTGCAATACATTCAATGATACTTGAATTTGACCTTGTCTCTTCCTTTCCTTTTCTATCTAAAAATAACAAAAATTACTTATCATTTTTCTTCTAAAACAAAATAAATTAAATACAACACAAGAAGGCAACAACAATTATGTTATCAAGGGAGCCTAGAATTTTCATGCTTGAAAGAATACATTTTTCTCTACCTAAGATCAATATTTTTCACACATCTAGTTGAGCAAAATAATATATTTTCATTACTTCCATAACAATAGGGGGTTAATATAAATATATATGTTATTAAGGATCTTCGTCAGCATTCTATAATATGTTGTAGGCATAAGGATCTTCGTCAGCATTCTATAATATGTTGTAGGCATGTGTATTGCCTATAGAAGTGTTCCCTGAGAGGTTCAACATTCCTGTATGTTCATTTTTAAACAAATCTCTGCGTAATATCCTTTCTAAAGGTCCCAAGTACCATGAACCACGCTCCATAAATTGGAATTATAACTTTAAAGTTCTTATGGATAAAGAAAATGGATAAAACGAGAACAAGAAGGCTATATCATTTTTCAGACACCGATGAAGCAAAAACATTGTCTACTATACATGACAAATATGTTGTCGTACCAGCAGACAAAGCCCAAAACAAAATTGTTTTTGTGTGCAAAACGTTTTATATCCAATGTTTATTATCAGAGGTAGACGTAGAAAATAATAGCAGTGATAAGACCTACACTGCTACCACTCTCTCCAAAGAAGAGATTGTGGAAAACCATAAATCTGTGCTATCCTCTTTTGGTCTCTCTACCAAGGACGATGATTGTGATTTACCGTCTATGTACTGGATTCCTAAACTTCACAAGAATCCATACAAACAACGTTTCATAGCTGGATGTGCAAAATGTACCACCAAACCTCTTTCAAAACTTTTAACTTCTATACTCACAACTGTCAAAGAGGGTCTGCAGTCCTACCACAACACTTGTTACTCCAGTAGTGGTATTAATTCAATGTGGATCCTGAAAAATTCGAAAGATCTTTTGGAGACAATCAGTTCAAGACTATTATCTGAATATAATAGCATTAAAATCTATGATTTTTCAACACTGTATACTTGTATTCCCCATACTCAGTTAAAATCCCGACTTAAAAACATTATACATCATTGTTTTTCCAAAAAAGATGGTACACCTAGATACAAATATATAGTTCTTGGTAGAGATTCCTCATACTTTGTAAGAAATAATTCCAAATCATCTTCCAAATATACAGAGGAAGATGTTTACAAAATGCTGGAATTTTTAATCGACAACATATTTGTCCAGTGTGGTGGATGTGTTTTTCAACAAACGGTCGGCATTCCAATGGGAACAAATTGTGCTCCTTTACTTGCTGACCTATTCCTTCACTCTTATGAGGCTGACTTTAGCTGATCTGATCAGAAAGAAAGAATATTGTTTGGTTAGATCCTTCAATCTTAGTTTCCGCTATATAAATGACGTATTATCTTTAAACAATCCTAATTTCGGGGATTTGATACATCGCATCTACCAAAAAGAACTTGAGATAAAGGATACTACAGACACCGTGAAGTCAGCCTCATATCTTGACCTACACTTAGAAATCGATGGTAAAGGAAAACTATTGACCAAACTTTACAACAAACGTGATGACTTTTCATTCAGAACTATCAACTTTCCTTTCATCTGTGGCAACATCCCTTCGGTTCCTGCATATGGAGTGTTCATATCACAACTCATACGTTATGCCAGAGCTTGCCGAAACTACGCAGACTTTTTGTATCGCGCTAGAACTCTAACAAATAGGCTTCTGGAACAGGGTTATGTTACTACAAGATTGAAGTCATCACTACATAAGTTTTATGGTCGTCATCATGAACTCTTGGATTGTTATGGTGTATCCATCAGCACCATGAAAACTGATTTATTCAACGGGTCATAGTTTTCCTTTTCTCGTTTGTCTACCCCGGACTTGACTTTTTATGAGCAACTCAGCGGGTGTTTCTAGAAAAGCAGAGGATGCTTACACTACCGGTGCACCTGGTCCATGCTCCCAGTTTTTAGTGGAGTCCGAGTTGCTCATTTACTTTTGTTACTTTGTATGTATGATTTTAGTTACTTTATGTTCTTTTTTGTGTATGTCTGTTTTCCATGTCTGGTCTTTGTCCCTGGATTATATTCTTTTGATTACCGCTATAACCTTGGTTTCCTTGATTACTCTTTAACCTTACAAGCAGCTTCCTTTTAAGTTTTAGTGGGTCTGACTCAGAATATGTCAAAGTCCTGAACTATATCAGTTATCCACAGATGGCAGGAATATTTTTCACATAATTTGTGACATAAAAAAATGCATCAAACTGATGCAACTGACATTCTTGCAGATATTCCAAAATGATTGCCTTTCCTATCTTTGAAAAGTTATACTTCAATTTGAATAATACAATGAGACCTACATTTTCAAAGGCTTGTAAGGATCTTGAACAGGAGGTAGAATAGTGTAGAAATATGGGTAAGTACCATGCAACTTTTCAAAAACTTTTCCATGAATATAAATGAAGCAGAAAAAAAGAAAGGAATGCACTGAAAGTGATTGTACATTTTCAATGATGAAAGTTTATGCTAAATTTTTTTTCCAGTTATTGATCTCAATTAGTTTTTTTATTTTTTTTTCATTATCTTGCTGTGAAACTTCCCTAATAAGGCTTTTTGTGCATCCTACTGAACCCTTTATGATTTTACTGATAACTATCAATGGAGAACATCCTAAGAATGTTTTTTCCCACATACACAAACATTGCTGTTGAGCTCACTTTGTGCTTGCTATTGTGTAAGATCTAGGTGAAGGTTACCGATGAGAGAAAAATTGAGACCACATTCCCTTTGTATATCCCAAACAGCAATTTTATTCTACCTGAATGTCAGCAAATAAGTGTTTTTATTTGTTTAAAAAACCTACTTATAGTTGGATACTTATTTTAACTCCACTTGCATAAAACTAAAAGCAATAAATTTTCTTCAAATCCCGGGATCTACCCCGGTGTATGGACTTATTTACCCTGTCAAGCTGACCAATCAAATTGCAGCATCAACTGGCATATTTCACTGCAGTAGAACATACCAGTATATGAAAATATACATTATGGAGGACAGAGACAGACAGAGACAGAGAGGAGCAACATCTTTGGTAGCTCTTATGAACTTACATTTTCTTCTATGTCCTGAATATTAACTATCAGCTTTTTAATACTGTCCTCTCTTGAATTTATGCGGCTCTTTAATTCATTCTCAGATTTTCCAGATACAATGTATTCTGTTTCTTCATCCTTGCAATCAACTGAAAGTATCAATGTTTTACAAACTGAAAATATCAAGTATTTCAAGTAGTTTCTGGCTGTATTCCAATACTGGAAGTTTTTTGTTAGGAAAGGTGAAGCAAATTTGTTTTAATTTTTAAGGATTCAAATTACAAGAGTAAAGCATTATTCAAACAACGTAGCTGATTCTTTGCATTACTGATCAGATACCAGGCAAACACAAAATTTCTACCATTGTAATACTAAGTAATCCTTTTACATAATCTGTGATAGTCTGAATACATCCTAACTGCTGACATCACTTCTGTCTGAGCTAATCATGTTTTGACAGAGAATATATAATACATCCTAACTGCTGACATCACTTCCATCAGAGCTATTTATGTTTTGACAAAGAATATATATATATATAAGGAATGACCCGGCCAGCGAAAGCTATATTTTATATAGCCTAGCTGGCTGAGTGGTCTAGAGCGCTGGACTTTGTGCAGGCGGTGTTGCCATAGATGTCACAGTAGTATGAGTTCGAGTCCTGCGGAGGGAACGACAAAAAATTTGCATCGCAAATTTGACAGTTCTAACATCGTTTGGAATTTTTCAGACCTTTCTATATATATGATGATTGACATACTTTCAATTTTTGTTATTAACTCAGTGTAGCAGTATGGAAAATATGTCTGAGTTAGCTTTTACTCATTTGTATCAAAATTCCAAAAAGTTCTGATTTCCATATAATGCCAATACACTGTTTAAGACATTTTAATTTATTTCGGGTATACTGTGTTGATTACATTTCAAAATTCTTGTTTATCTGTAAGCACTATAAAACAATAAACCTACAATTGGCCTTCAGTTCAGTAATTTCATTTTTCATCTCTACAAGTTCTCTAAACAAATCCAAACCAGCTTCAAATTCTGATACTTCTTTCTTGTGACTGCTGATAACATTTTCATATTTCAAGAATAGCCTGTAAAGTACACGTAATATGAAGGATATATATTTCTGTTTTATTAAAAATAGTTTTTCATGAATACAGAAAAACGCTTGCAATGGTGTTTTGTGTTGAAACATACCGGGTAAAGCAAAAAGACAAGGGAAAACTGAATCCCCAATGTGAGGTTTAGACACAAATAATTTTACATTGAACATTTTTTTGCCTATGATTAGACCAGAAGTTAGCATACAATAATTTTTGTAATATTTTTTTATAATCAGCACCAAAATCATTTAAAATATCTTCTTTCTTCACACTTTAAGTAAACTAACATTTTATTTCTTTCAATTTCTTCTTCCAAATCTTTAACTTCATTCCTTTGTTTTTCACATTCAGTCACTTTTTGTCTAATTTCTGAAAGTACAAAACTGAAAAGATTAGATGAAATAATGTATAGAATATATGATAAAGGAACAACTAAGAAACTGTTATATTGAATGTTAAGAAAGCCTGAAACTTTTTAGAGTTGAATATAAATATTACTTTTAAACCTGAGCAAATTTGTTTTTCAAAAAATGCACAGAAAATGTTCAGAAAAGAAAGAGACTTAATACTGCCATATAAAAAGGTGACAGCACAAATGATTTTCTAACTTTTCAAAGTTTCTCATAAAAGAGAATGTAATTACCAGTGTCATACTCTTGGCACTTTTTAAGAGCAGTTCTTTTATTTTCTGCTATGATGTATATCTTGTGTGTTACTCCAGTCACATCTAATGCCAGTTCTTCTTTTTTCCCTGTTACTGTAACAATAGAAGTTATATGGAAACTCAAATTGTATCAGTTTGTGTTTCATATTCAAGTCCACAAGAAAAAGAAATGCTAGACAGAAATATGCTATGTAAAATTGATCTTTGTTGGACAAAAATGCTTAGCAACCAATTATTCATCATCAAATAATTTAACAATGTCAAATTATACAATCTTAAAGATCAATACCTTTACAAACACACAAAATGCCTCAGTAACACAAATAATGCATAGTAAAGTTAAGATACATGTACAAATCATTATACATTATGTTTCAAAAATTGACATTTTTACATTTCTTCTTTAAGAAGATTTCTATAAATGAAATACATTGCAGGGCATAGCTTGATATTACCACAGTTGAACCCTGAACAGCTTGGAGAAGAATAAACACAACATTCAATATTCAAACAGCTCTTAATTTGGAATGTGATCACTTTTTTGACAAGATTCTGACCAGAATGAAAGTGGTTCAAGGGCTTTTATATTTGTAGTTACATGCCCAACTTATCCAAAGCTTATTTCTGACCCCTTCTTCTGTCATAAAAAAATCCTTTTCGTAGAATGGAATCTTATAGTATGTGCTGACATTGTGATCCATACACTTTTATTCTTGCATTTGATTGGAAACCTCTCCTCATTGGCCCTTTCAGTCCCTTATTCCTAAACAGTTAATATTCCTATATACATGTACAATATCATAGAAATCCAAATGCATACACTTGAGTTATATGGCTAAATTTAATGAAATGATGGTTTTTAGCACTGTTTTGCCCCTTTTTTTCAAAACTGGTTTTTTTTATGTTTTAGAATCTTGTTATTAAATTTTATCAAGGTTAACTAACTAATATTTATCTCACAGAAACCAAGTTTTTATGGCTGAAGACAACAACCACAGACAATACAATGTGATGACATCATCTAACAATTATACATGTATGACCATAATTTAAACAAAAAATTATATGAATTAAAAAAGAAATCAAATTAAATTTCACCAGCCATCAGTTTCTTTTTTTTTCAGATTTCTTCAAAATAGGACTTTTGGCTAGTGAAAACAACAAAACATTCAGTCAGGAAATTATAACTTAGCAAGTGAATAATTAACTGCCATTCTACATAAAGATCAGGCAGTGAGTGCAACATGCACATTAGTACACCATTATCAGAGTTTTTCAAGAATCTATATTTCCCAATATCAGTCTCCTTTAACATATAAATTTTTTTTTGTAAAAGATACAAACTATATAGAATACACCTTAAAGGGAGTTTTACAGAGTTATTTCCATTTATTTAGTTACTTTTTTTGTAATACATGTTTATTGTTTTCAGCAAATGATTTTTACAAAATGATTTATATATGTTATTCAATGAGCCCTTAAGATCAAATTCATGTCATTTATTTATGGTTTTTATATGCATACAACACACTCAAAAATACAACTGCCTGAAGTTTATACAGATTACTACTTAACAAGCAATTTTTAAGTTAAAATTTGGAATGACATAGGAATAATACCCTCAACTAGCTTATCCTGAAATATTGCAAGAAAATTAATGAACTTGTGCATTAAAGACAATGATAATGCAGATGTCATCATTTTCATTTTGCTAATGTCAAATTCAGATCAGTTTAAAATAAAGTACTAAAAGATTTCCTTAGCTTTTAGCCATTGGTCAAAAAGTGTTAAAAATCATTCTATTTGGGGACCAAAAGATTTCCTTATCTTTTAGCCATTGGTCAAAAAGTGTTAAAAATCATTTAATTTGGGGACCAAAAGATTTCCTCAGCTTTTAGCCATTGGTCAAAAAGTGTTAAAAATCATTCAATTTGGGGACCAAAAGATTTCCTTAGCTTTTAGCCATTGGTCAAAAAGTGTTAAAAATCATTCAATTTTGGGACCAAAAGCTACTTTAGTATATCATGAACATAATTTTTAAAGTAATTATATAATAATTAGTAACAATAGAAAATTCTTGTGCTCAGTCAGAATGGCTGTATTATCTCCCTTTGACTTAAGTAATTTCAAATAATTGAAGTATTGTAAGGCCTTCAAGAAACACATTCAACTAATGCTCATATAAGAATAAACACATGTAGATTACACATATATTTACAAAAATTGATGAATTAAAAAATATTTATAGACATCAAATATTCAAATAAACAAAACAAGTTGAGACAAAATTCTGAAAAAAAATCGGAGTAAAGTATATAAAACAGAAACAGACTATATGAAGCTTTTCCATCAGAAGAAGTAAGAACATCTATTTATTTTAAAATAATCAACAACAGTGGTAGTCCAACTAAATCATTCACTAAAATTATACAATTAAAATTTTCTTCATGACAATTATATGTACAGGAAAACCTGGAATAAATACACCACACAAGTGCTATTTTTATCTATGAAAACTTGTGAAATGCACTTTAGAAAAGGTAAAATACTTCTGAAATGGCAAGACAATGACAATTTACAAAAACAAGAAATCTGTGAGCAATGGCTCGTGATTCTGCCGCTTTCAATCACATTGTCAGGAACATAAACAAAAACCTTGGTAAACAAGAAATAGTTGTCAAACTTTTTTAAGTAAAAAAATAAACTAAGTCCTCAGTTGTTGTTGAATTTCTCAAAATATGAATCCTACCATATGGCATACCAACAGGAAGAATGTGTTAAAATTTTAAGCTGCTGAAATTAGTAATTGTCGAGAAAAGTCTGACAAAAATTTCAACTTGCAAAAATATAAAGTCTGAAAGTAAACAAAATCCTCCATAAACAGGAAGTTGTTGTCAAATTGTTCTGAAAATGAATCCCACCATATGGCATACCTACAGGAAGAATGTGTTAAAATATCAAGCTGCTGTGATGAATAGTTGCTGAGAAAAATGTGACGAAAATTTCAACTTTCAAAATATGTCAAAAATAATCAAAGTCCTATGTGAACATGAAGTTGTGTTTAAATTTTTCTGAAAAAATACATTTATGTTAAAGTAGTTAGATAGAAATATATTCCCTTCAGTTAAGGTCAATACTTCAAATATTTTATGACCAGATTAACCAAAATGGAGTGTCAGATGGCTTCAATCTAACATACATGTTTTTCTTTGGTAATCCATTACCATCAGTGAGCAACATTACAGATGTCTTGTAGAAAGCAGCTTACCAATCTAATCAAAATAGACCTATCAATTGTTCCTATTCAGTCAATAAATGTAGCCTACATGCAGTGACTAAATTGAACAAAAGATAGGTCTAATTCTAATTAGATTATAGTGGGTTGCATCCTTCCTCTTTCTGTAGATACAATATTTTTTTTGATATGTGTGATTTGTTCTCTTGTCATTTTGACATTTTTGGCTGTTGCAATAGACCCTCCATTGAAAATTTAGCATTCAGATATTCCTACACATCACTTGTTCATCAATATATGGAAAGTTTTACAACTACAGGGCAATAAATTTACCTTCAGTGTGTTTAACATTTCTTGTTGTCTTTGAATTTCATTGCTCTGATCTTTCTGGCATTCTACTACTTCACTAAATGCACATGGAAGACTGATCACATTATCTATTGCATTGTCCACCATCTCACCTTCTAAATCAATACTGGATGAACTCTTAAAAACTGAAAGAATAAGATGCACACAGTCAAATTTACACTTCAGACACAAAGATACAGAATTACATATAACAAAATGTTCAAAAAAAGGGGGATGGTTCTAGACCCCCTCCTTGGATCTGCCACTACACTTGAAAAGTATGTACATAAAGGTACCTACTAACTTATCTTTGATCATTACTAACACAGTGTAAAACATGGGAAAAAAACTGTGATCAATGCTAAGTTGATACCCCCACTTTCCAATCTTTTGACCACTACAGTCCATGTTTTGCAATGTGAGACCTCCAAATTTATTTGGAACAAAAATCTATAATAAGAGGTGCATAATGGGAATAAGTAATAAAAATTCTGTGAAACTTTCATTAAATTCCATTCAGTATCACAGGAGGAGTTATAGATGAGAGATGGTTACCCTTCCACGGAACGAAAGGAAGAAAGAAAGAATGGAAGGATGGATGGACACCCCTATCATAATATATCCCCACTTTACTAGTGGGAGTATAATAACTACAGGTGGAGTTTGGCTATAAAATGAAAAAAAGGGACAATAACGAAACAACTTATACTGTCAACATATACCATCAGTGAAACAAATAACATTAAAGTAATGAACAGAGGCTATATTATATAAAGCTGATCCATGACATCAACAGAATAAAGTAATGGCTTACACATCAGAAAATATGATACCCTTTACCTGAACTGTCCGATGGTTCTGTTTTCACAAGAGATGACATTTCTGGCAACCCTAGAACAGATGAGAAAAAAACAATCAAACTGAATTATTTCTCAATTATTCAAACCAGCATTATATTTTTTTTTATATTATTGATATTTGGATATTTCTGTATAAACAAAATTCACATTTTCTACTAAAACTAACAAAATGCAATAATAAATACACACAACAATTTTTTAAATTACAATATACATGATATGCTGACTCATAGTACACAATTGTTGAGAGGAAATGTTACATTATATTATCTTGTACAAACCTCAGTGTAGTGTCATAGATTTGAATCAAGGAAAAGCTATGTAAATTACATTAATGTACATGTATTTATGTAACTATTCCAGGTTAATCGAAATGTATCTCAGCTACTGTGATTGGGTTTAAAGATTTGAAGCACTATAACTTATCTTTTTTGTATAGTTGAAGTTATCTATATTTCATCAAAGTGATGAAGAATGAAGTCAATGAAGATTTCAATTCATGAAATATTCATATTCATTAGTGTAATGGCTCCTACAAAATATAATGAAAATGGTCAATTCTACAACTGCAGCATGCATTCATATTTCTGGTTTAGTCTATAAATGCATACATTTTGGTTTCTTTGTGTTGTGTGTTGTTTGTTCTTAGTTAATTCTCTTAAATTAAATCATATGTTAAAGTTTGCTAGGCCATACCAAAGACCACAACCCTCTGAACTTGAGAGGAGCACACTAAATTGAGAGGTGAAAATTGTTTTGGCACGACAACCTACAATGAAGTTCTATTGCGGGTGTAAAATTTTGTGATTTTGAAAAAAAAGGCATACTAGAAATTTTGCTGTTTTCAATTTCGGCAGATGCTAAGTGGTGCACTGAGCTCTGAAGCAAAAAATATAAATTTTGTGAATTTATTTTGGCATTCTCACTCTAAATGTATAGAAATTCCTCTAATTCTTTCAAATTGACCACTTGAGAAACTATTGTCAAAGCAAACCAATTGAAGCCATGAAATATAGTCAAAACACCTACTAAACAAACATTTCTTAAAAAAAAAATTTGCACAAACGGTAAAATGATATGAAATTCATTTAATATAAAAGGGAACCTACTCAATGCTTTGCTTGCACTTAAGGCAAATGGTACCAGTATCGTATTGCATATCCCTGAGCAGGTGTACGTCAAAACATGGATGCTATAAAAATATAGTGCATTTTCTTTTTGCCTTTCTACAAACTAATATTTTGTCAAACAGATATTAACAATGACTTATAAAATAGAGCAAACATCACACTGTAAGATGAAGAACTTTTTTAAAAGAAAATCTAACATAATATCATAAAAATGTTCCACTGAAAAGGTTGGTTTGGTGAGTACAAAACGAAAGTGAAAGTAGGGAAAATGGCTATTTATAGTTCGAGACTACTTTTCTGTCCGATCTTCGTGGACTCACCCTATTTTCTTTGCGGGAAATTATTTTTTCACATGTCCTTAGAAATGCTACATAAGTGAAAGTTTTATTGAATCAATTTACATATTTTTTTAAAAATCCTAAAAATATGCACTTCACTATAGAAGTCTATGGGAAAATTAATACGATACTGAGACCAAATGCCTTCCTCACATTAGACAGACTGCTAAAATATGTCAAAATTAGACCTGTATTGTTAAGCAGCAAGTTATTTAATAGTTAATAAGTGAATAAGTCACAAAAAGATGTTTGCACTTGCAGCCATTCTAGTCTGGTCATCGAGGTATGTTAAGCTCTTCATTTTTGTTTATGTTCTGCAATTTTTATGCCCCCGCAACTATATGTTTGGGACACTGTTTCACACTTGCCTGTCTGTCAATTCTTTAAGTTTTCCCACAATAATTCAAAAACACTAGGAAAGTCTGTATAGCCATAATGGGAAGCTCCCTTTATTTTTTTTTAAATTGCAATTTTTCATTTTAGAATTATGGAAAAGTATTCATAAAAGTGGTGGTGTTTTCAAGTTATCTCATGATAACTCAAACATTTGCACAAATTAAAATGAAACTTTGAACAAATGTATATAGCAATAGTGATAAGCTTCCTTTATTTATTTTAAATTCTAATTTTTCTATTTGGAGTTTAAGTTACATTAAAAACGTATTTTTCTTTCAGTTTTCTCACAATAATAAAAAAAATGCTTGCACCATTAATATGTGTTAATCTTCATGTACATGTATACAGTTATGGTGGATTTGTAGAAAATCTCCATAGCCACTCTGTGAAAAGTTACTCATGTATGGTGTTGCCTTAGTATTTCATGTGCTAGGGCATCATCTGTGTCTCCCAGACACAAAGGTGTTTCTAGGATAGTCCTACTTTGAATGTTGTGACTAAACAATTGTGACCATGTGGCATGGGAGGAGGGGGGGCATCACTTTGTCTAGTTATGCATGTACATTTGTATCTGTATATTCAAACCCTACCTCCTCTAAACTACACTTCAAAAATGTCTAAAAGTTTATAATTTACTAAGAAAATAAAAAAAGTTACAAAATCAAAATTAAAAAAAAGAGCTCTTCATTAATAGCACAACACTGATGTCCACAACAAGTTAAATGTGCAGTCCAGATTTATATTCTGTTCAAAATTAAGCACAAATAAGTCTTAAAAAGAAACAACTAATAACTATTTTTTAGAAAGCGCATAAAATAACTTCAAAATTTATGCTTGTTAAGACACAGGCAAAAACCACAAAAGCTGTACCGGTATCTTTTTTTTTCATAGTTTGACAATTTTTTGGCAACTTTACTAAGAGTAGTGATCGAATTTAAGGGGAAATACTTGCTAAATGCAAGTTGAAATTCAATTTTGCTAGTAGAAATTATTTCCAATAGCCAAAATTTGCTTGTGGAATTCTGTATCTCATAAAAGTAGAGTCCAGAAATAACCCAAACAACTTAAATTTAATGAGTGTAAATTTTCAGTACTTGCTAAATTTAGCTAGTGGAAAAAATTCTGAAATTCAATCCCTGAAGAGTAGTAAGCATATTTATTAGATTTATGTATAAATCTATCAAAGCTTGCTTAAGTTCCTTCAAAGGAAAAACTATTGAACCATATCAAATTACTTCAACTTTATAATCATGGGTAAACAGATATGCCAGTACATATAAATTTATTAAGTGATCTTCCACTGATAACTATGGAACGACCAGTGTGCCACAATTTTCTTAACTTCAATTTTGCAGTATATGTAGCAACTTGATTAACTTCATTTCCAAAAAAGGTCCATGGAATCATAACTCTCACCTGAACTGCTCACAGATATACATGTAACAGGTATTTGCCTTGGGCTTATGATTGGTACAAACTGTGTTCTTTTTGATGAAATGCTGCTTTGAGGAATGCTTTCCTTAGACTCAAAGCTTAGAGATCCCATTGAAGAACATATCGGTATCTCCTGTCTTACTTTTGGTGGACTAAAAGACAACAGACAAATGGAAAGAGTAAAGCATTTTTATCCCTAATCTTGTTTTACCATTTGTCATTGCAAGATAACAGTACATGCAAATAATGCATTTCACAAAATTCGCAGCGTCATCAATCATGTGCTAAAGTGGAAACTTTAATATCCATATCCTGATGTTAATATGAGACAGGTGTATCCTGTATGCGGACCAAGTTAAATATATTGATATTTTCAAAAATCAGGACCTTTACAATTTTACATCAACAATTTATTTTTCTTAATAGTTGATACTGTGGAGGTTCTTTTTATCCATTAATTATAAAATTAGAAAGTTAAGAGATTCAAAAGTGGGAATATTTATTGTATTTGAAGTATATTTACTGAAGAAAGTATACTTTTAATATCCAAATAGTTGTGGGCTTTGAAATATTGCATTTTACTTGGGTTAGTAACTTTTGAAACAATGAAAATAACTAGAGGCTCTAGAGAGCCTGAATTACCATTGGGTCTTTTAGTTCTCTAAAGCTGAACTTTTGGCCTTACTGTAATATTGTCACAAGAATTCCATGTATTTAATAAATAGAGAGCATTTTAGTTATCTACCTAGTTTTCAGAGAAGATTTTTCAAGGTTGGAAATACAAAATTACGGAAAAAAATCCATTTTAGGACCCATTACTCATTGGATCTTTCTGAAAATTTCAACATAGGTCCAATTCATCATGCTGAACAATTGTACTCCTGCCAGATGTTTTGAGTTATGTGCAAAATTCTGAAATTTGACACCTATGGTCTATTTCTAGTAATGGCTAGTAATGTTCTTCACATGATCAAAAATACCCAAGCATAGATTGTTAAAGATGTTCTATGAAACATTAATGCTAAGTATTGTTTCAATCCATCCAGATGTTTCAGAGAAAAAGATTTTGAAAGTTGGAAATGTAAAATTCAGTAAAAAATCCATTTCAGGACCCATAACTCATTCTTCCATCAACAAGACTTTCTGAAAATTTGGCATGGGTCCATCCCGTTATGCTGAACAATTTCGCTCCCTGCCAGATTTAAGATAAACCCACTCCATTTGAGTTATGTGCAAAAATTTTGCAATTTGACCCCTATGGTCTATTTTTAGTAATGGCGGCCATGTTTTCAGCCAGATAAAAAATCTCCACACAAGGATTATTAAACATACCCTAAGGATTATTCATGCAAAGTTAGTTACATTCTATCCTGTCGTTTCTGGGGAGATGTTTGAAAAAGTTAATGAACCATAACAACGACAATGATGACAATGACGAACACAGTGATAACAATAGCTCACATGGCCTTTTGCCCAGGTGAGCTAAAAATATACTTACTTTGCAAAAATTGCTTAAAATTACACAAATATTCCCACTTTTTAATAATATTTCATATTTAGAAAAAATGTTATTTTTATAATTGATGAATAGGACCAACCATATGAAGAGTAGTACTCAAAACAAGGGGAGGGGAATACCCTAATATGAGGTCTTGTTCCCCCAATCTGTTCAACAATCATTACATTCATATATGTGAACCTACCGATCGAGACGTCATTCATACTGGGATGCTAACCTTTCTACAGTTCTACCCTGGGAACAGAAAACCTACCGCTTTCTGAACATTACAATTACCATTGTCAAAATCATCTAGAAAACCAAGTATTCAAAATCCAAAATTGTGTTTTAATCTCATTTCTTTGATTAGAAGAGCCATAAATCTGACAAAAGGTGTTAACTGCTATCTAAACAGGTAAAGGAATGTTTATGACAGGTAAAGCACAGAGGAGCATTCAGCTGATCAGGGATATATAAATGATGACTGACAATTAGAAAATTGATCCTGAGTGCATATATCACCATTTTATGGACATTTTCTAAAGAGTAATTTCTATTGCACAACTAATTTTACAAATAATGTACCTCATGGTATGCAGTTAATGAAAACAGGGCTTACAAACTTCAATTTAACTCTCCGTACACAATCATGCAACAGGAAACTTGTTGAGAGTTTTTTAAAACATCAAGTATACTATAGTCCAGGACAGTTGTAAATTTCTGATATTCATAACAGGAAAGAGCAAGATATTCCTATTCTAGAATATAATATTCTGCAGTTTTTCTTAAGAAAACGAGCCATGAGGTTTTTCATACACTTCACATAGACCTCATTTACTTGTAATGCCACAAATAAAACACTGATAAGAAAACTCAAGTTTTCAAACCTGATCTCCAGGTGAAAAACGACGAAACTACAGTGTTGACAGACAAATTTGTCACATGAACATGTATGCACCCTATATATCTAGTCCGAATTTCCTTTGACCCTGCAACCCTCCTCTTTTTTATTTTAATATTGATATGTTGGGTTGGGGTCAGAATGATGTGCCATACAAAAAGTTGGAGATTCAGCAGTACTACAGAGTACCGCCTTCAACCGCTTGTTACAACTTTGAAGTTGACATTGTCAATGTCACTCCTACCTAGTTCGATTCCAAAATCATTTTTCTGTATGTTGATACCATACTTGCTACAAATATTACTTTTTTATTGAAGTTTTGATAATTTTCACGAGAGATCCTGTTTTGTTGACATTTTGAATTGTAATACAAGTGAGGTGCGAAGTTTGTAAAGGCAATTCTTTGGTAAATTTGATATATTCGTTTCACAACTTTTTTAAATCCATAATTTTATCAACTGGAATTACACACTCAAAAAGCTAAAAACTAAATATAAAGTTCATTTTAACTGCTTTTACAAAGGATTTCCAGGAAGGTCATTTGTTTATCTTCAGTTCAGTCACCTTCTGTCGTTTTTTTGGTAAAGAAACTATATAAAACGCTTTAAATGGCAAGTAGTTAACTATAATTCTGCTGATTTCAAAGAATGACAGAATGAGCGTTATGTAATATGGCCTTTGGAAGTATGAGGTTAGGGTATGGAGGAACGGAATTCCAACCTCTTACGTTGTAGGAGTAGTTGAAGGGCAGTACTCTGCAGTACTCACTGAATCTCCAATTTTTTTATGGCACATCGTTCTGACCCCAATTGAAATTATCGATATCCAAATAAAAAAGAGGTGGGTTGCAGGGTCAGAGGAAAGTCGGACTACCTATTTTATTTATCATGAGAACGGGGAAAAAACACCAATACTCAATAGTGAGCTGCAACTCGGATACTCTCTACAAACAGTTTTACATTAGCTATTTTTAACTTTACATTTTGCTCACTGTGTAAAGTTGTCTTGTCCTTTTGGAGACTTGCAATAAGCCAAAACGTACCTTGGCAGTTGAAAGTTCATTTAAATTTTAGCAGACATGTCGGGTTTCACCTAAACACACGGGGGAGCGTAATTTAGAGAAATTGTTATTTTCCTTAGGGTTTTTTCGTCTCTCGTGTAGATCGCACCATGTATTTTAAATTCAATCGTCCTTTTAAAAATATTGGGATACAGCCTATTGTCTATCAAAAATATGTAGAAGGAAACATAAAGTATTCAGTTATCAGACCAGATGTAACTTTTACAGAAATTAAAGTTCACTGTAGGTTTAGGGGACATGTTGACTTCTAAGTGGTTTAGGCGCAGGACTGTTAGGCACCGACTATTTTTATATTGAGGGGACCTGGGATATTATTGAACAAATATATTAATTTCACTTTGAAGAAATATAAAAAAAAAATAATTTTGTTGTGGCAAGAAAAAAATAAATGAAGTTGCTTAATGGTGGAAAAAAATTATGTTGTATTCTGTTAATCATAAAAAAGGAAAGGAGATGAGAGGAATCTCATGTACATATAGTGAATATACCATAAACTGCCATTCAACATGTTAAATTATGTATGAAGAAGTGTGTAACAAATGTCTTTAAAATTAACATTTTACGGTTTATAGTCGAAGAATTCATACTGTTATAATGAGCAACTTAATGGATATCAATATCCAGAGACTTTTGTGTTATATTTATCCAGTTTGTTAAACAAACTATTAGAAAGATGCAAAAAATACACGAACTACCACTAAACATTATAACAAATTTATATTTTATCTCCAACAGAGGAGAGATAAGAATACCACATGCCGTCCGATTATTCCCCATTTGGGAAATTGCGTAGACCTCTTGACTATTTTTTGCTACCTATATGTTAAGACCAATGAACTTATGTAAGCAAATACACACAAGCATGTTCAGTAATGAACTAACTAAGGCGGCTGAAAGTATTCACTCTGAAATGAAAAAAAGAAGACTATGTTATAGTTTTGAGCAATGAGAACTTACTTCTGATATTATAATTTGTTCTATTAGAATTAATTCTTAATGCGATGTGCAATGAGGACAGTCCTTGCCCTGACATATGCGACATACAAGTGTAAGAACTTATTAACTTTATAGTTGAAAAGTTCCAAAACAAGCACAACATAATTAGCTCCAAGATGATGGCTTTATTAATTGTCTTTAATGGGTCTTTTGATCAACTTCAAATGTTATTTAACATTGCTAATAAGAACCAGAACTATTCAAATTTATTTATACGTTATCTAAGTCCTCCGTAAATTTCTTAGAGAAAGTGCAATTAAATCCAGATGGAATAAGGTGAAACCTTACGACACTTAAGACTTAATAGCAGTCCAATGTGCCTAATGCACAATCTCAACATTTGTAACAAAATACTATCCAACATTATACACAGTCTCGTATTTGTTACGAAAGCACTGATCTTATATAATTAATGACCCTAAAAGCTCTCAACTATTAGAACCACCACTAAAGCAGACCCTGGTCAAACCTTTATAATGCACGTCTTTCATGAACAATTAAACTATTAATATTACTCCATAGCACTTTTTATCTGTCGAAGATAAAAAAAAAAAATCATATGTATATACCGTTCTTTATATATGCATCTTTTACATAATGTATTTAATTACGAAACTAGTTGATATTTTCACTATATGATCTGAAGCCAATGCAACATTCCAGAAATATACTTGTGATATGTGTCTATGTATTACAAAATACATTTGCTTTCACTTAACTATAATTTTTCATCCGCTGATGAAACTTTTCTCCCTTGAGACTGCCTCAATGATTGCAAGCTGGAGCGTGGGGACATTATACGAAACCAGAAAAGCTGCCCAGGCTGCAATAGAAATGGAACGCTACAACCTTGATATTTTGGGACGAAGTTAGATGGACATCATCTGGAGCCGTCATACTATCTTCAGGGAAACTTCTACTGTACTCTTGACCACAAAACGATGATAGCAACCATCAACATGGAGTAGAAATCTCACTCAACATAAAGGCCAAATCATTATTCATCGAATGGAATTCTGTAAGTGAAAGATTTATCGTGGCAAGATTTATGTCAAAGTCACAAAAAGTAACAGTCATTCAATGCTACGCTCCTACCAACGTAGCAGAGGAAGAAGACAAAGAAGAGTTTTACAACCAGCTCCAAGCTACCCAAGATTGAATGACACTTGGGGCATCTTGATTGTAATGGGTGACATGAATGCCAAAGTTTGAAAAGATAACACTGGGAGATAACTCATCACGGAGAAGGAATGAATTGGTAACATCAACGAAAATAGAGAACTCAGAATGCAGATTTTTGCTCCCAGTATGATCTGGTCATAGGAGGTACGACATTCCAACTCTCTAGCTCACAAGGATATACACAAAACAACCCGGGTGTCTCCACAGATGAAAACTAGAAACCAGATAGACCCCACTACAGTCGCCAGGAGAAGGAGAAAGAACATGCCAGCCGTTAGAGCTTATCGAGGTGCTGATGTAGCATCCGATCTTGAACTTGTGGTGGCTAAATTGAAGATCAAGATAGCCATGGCAACCAGACATGGTTAGATTAGAAGGCGAAAGTACAATACAAGGAAGAGGCGCAGTAGACAAATGGAAAGAGTAAAATCCACACATAACACCACATGCCAAGAAGAATTAGGATTCTCAAAGAAGGAATACAAGCCATGGTTATCTTACGATACAATTGAGACAACTGAGAAGCGTAGGTCATTTAAGGTATAACTTGACCAGGTCAAGACAATATAGTTGACGAGCGAACATATAAGCATTAGGAAAGAAGTAAAGAGAACGGAACAGGCAGGATAAAAGAACCAGCAAAGAGCTGGCTTCAAAAGCAAAGAATGCAATGGGCAGAAATGACACAAAAACTGAGTACAACATCATACGCCAACTGACAGGTAGAAAGACCAACACATCCAAACCAGTAAAAGACAAATATGGCAATGTGATAACAAACCTAGATCGACCGCTTTAAATGGAGAAGATATATCAGGTGCTCCTGGTCTACTTCCTGGAGAAGACCTTGATGTTGATACCGGCCCAATCTCGAAGGATGAAATCATAAAAGCACTACGAATAAGGACTGGAAAAGCCCCAGGACCGAACCAATTTCCACCTGAGGTCTTGAAGATTAACCCGGAAAAAAACCTACAACATCTCGGTTGATTGAATGATTGATTGATTGTTTGGGTTTTTCGCCCGAGCAGCAATATTCCACTTGTTCTGTTGACACTCGGACCTGCACGGGGCCCTACATCACCTTGCATGACCTGTTTGAAAACATCTAGGAAACAGTCGAAATCCCTTGAAGAGTGGAGTTTAAGTTACATCATTATGCTTCCAAAGAAGGGCGACCTGAGCAATTGCAAAAAACTGGAGAGGAATTCAGCTAGTCTCCATATTCCGATGCGGTCGATCATGTATTGACCAAATTGCCACATTACAGGTCATCATCGAGGAGTGAATAGAATCAGCAATCAGCCCTCTACATAAACTTTGTGTACTTCAAGAAGGCCTTAGCATAGTTAACAGAAACACACTTTGGAAGGTACTAAGACACCGTGGAATCCCTGTCAAATTGTAAAGATTATCCAGGGACTCTACAAAAACACAAAATGCCAAGTCATCTACAATTCAGCACTCTCACCATCCTTCAATGCACATACTAGAAATACTCCAAGGTTGTCTCCTGTCCCCTCTTATTTTCTATATAACTTTGCAAGAATTTTAATAAACAATCATGAATTTACTCATAGATTGTTTCTTGCCTTATTGGTGTATTTTTGGGTGTTAAAGGGCTATAGACTCTAGATGGGCCATGCATAATTGATTGTGACGTGGGCTGCTTCCCTGCAAAAGTCCCAGACTTTCTTGTGCTATCGCAGGGGAAACTTACTTTCAGGCCTGCACGAGTCTCAGACTTTCTCGTGCTATCGCAGGGGAAGCTAATCCCGGCCTGCACGAGTCCCAGACTTTCTGGTGCTCTGTATGGTTTAGAAAAAAAGAAGCAGCTCCTCATCAATTCCTGGCTACAGGCAAAGCCATGTCTTGTTTAGGCCAAGTAAATTTCAGTCAACCCTCGCCAGGGGGGAGGATTTTATTTTTTTAAATTTTTTAATCCTTACCAGATATTTGCTGGCCTAATTTTATCTTTTTGGTGTATAGACATGTTCTAAATCCATTGAAAGATTTGTATATTATAGTGCCTAAATACAAGAAAGTAAAAAAAATCCTGATTTTGAAATTCCCGACCCATTTAAAAAAAATGTCATTTTTTTAAGAGCGGGAGGGGATGTAAACCTATTAATTAATTTTATTTCCTCTTAGCAAGAATACAATATCTGATTATCTGAGTCTTTACTTTCATATGCCCTCCCTTGATATTTACATAATATTTTACATTTATTCTTTATATCGTAAATTTGACTAGCAAAACTAAAAAAACTGCCATATTCCTGGAAAAAAAATATAATTCAATTGCTATTGAAAAAAAAATTTATTTTTTTAAGAAGAGCAGAAAAAAATCATCTATACCCCCGGTGTAAAAATGGTGCTCGCGGCGCTCGCTATTATATGATGAGCGTGTGGCATTACAAACAATTGTTTTTAGCCTTGTGTAGCAATGCCTTTCACTCGAATCACAGGGCTTGCTGCATATATATATATATATAGGCCCCTGTGCTCGAATTACAAACGCTGATCAATTCGCGGGATTTTTCACTCATTCCTGGCTATAAATTAAACGTAACCGAATTTTCTCTGATCCAAGACCTTCCATTGTTTCCATTTGTACATTGATAAAAGGTTTACGTTTTATTGAGAAAAAAAACACATGATTGATAGTCTGAATATCTCCTGGCCATATAATGCTCCAAATTGAATGGTTGCAGGGTCAGAAGAAATTACGTTTAACTGATTTTAACAAACATTCGGTAAACAAATCAATTTTTTTTCTCTCCAGCGTTTGATTTATATTTCACTTAATCAAATTTGGAAGGGTATCAGTATTATTAATGATTGGCATTTCTTACCTGCAGCAAATACATCTTGTATTTAAATGTGCTAACCAATTCCTTTCGTGTGAGAGCTTTGATGAACAATAGCGGATCGAGGGGGTACAAGGATTAGAATCTTACCCTTTTTGTTCGACAATTTTATCAGTTTTGCGCAAAATTTTGGCAAAAATTTGTATTTTATTCATCTATTTCTTGATCGGAACCCACCCATGCCTCTTGTAAATATGGATCCGACCCTGATGAATGAACTAAAATAAAACTGTTGTTTTGCAATATTCTCTTATTAATCCGGCTTTCACGGCATATACAGTTACAGTCTAATGTTTTAACCATGAAAATTTTGTCTGTCAGCTGTGCGTAATCAAGGTTCATGGGGGCCTCTAGTTGTACAGCGTACTTATTTTGCAACATCCTAAAATATATTTATTTTTAAATATAGTAACCAAATATTCATTGGCATCGTACATTTTTTTACAACTGGTATGACTGGAATATTGGAGACTATATATTGATGGAGGAGAAAACAGAAAGGTTCCCGTCACGACAATACTTATGACTAGGAAGGGGGTGAAATGTGTTGGAATATGTGAGGGAGTGAATATTTCATTTGGCGAGATACATTTATTTTTCTTTTCAAAATAACGGTTGGCGCTGTTTTTGTTTTTGTTTTTTGTTTTTGTTTTTTTTTTTTTTTTGGTATGCTAAACTAAATATATGTATTTGTAAACCCAGGATTAAATTGTGTACTTTTTGTCTGGATAAATTGTCTGACATTACTTCATTTTCCATCTTTTTTACATTAACTTATTCGCTTAAAATTTTGTAATATTTCATCCTTGTTTCTTAATTGTTGCCGAGTTGAGCTACAATTAAGTTGGTGTGCTTAAATGTGTTTTTTTATTTGAATCGTTATATATTATGAAAGGTTACACATGGAAGGCATGGGTCTTTTTTAAATTTTGGTTAATGGGGTAAGAGTAATCAATGGAACATAGATTCTAGCGGAAATCAAAAGAATGTAATCCAGGGACAAAGACCAGACATGGAAAACAGACACACGCAAGAAAGAATATGAAATAACCGTTTATACATACAAAGTAACGAAAGTAAATGAGCAACTCGGACTCCACTAAAAACTGGTAGCATGGACCAGGACAGGTGCACCGGTAGGGTAAGCGTCCTCTGTTTTTCTATAAACAACCGCCGAGTTGCCCACATAAAGTGATGTCCAGGGTTGACGAAAGAGGAATGGAAAACTGATACGTTCAACAAATCAGTTTTCATGGTGCTGATGGATACACCGTAATGATCCACGAGCTCATGATGATGACCATGAAACTTCTGTAATGGTGACTTCAATCTTGTAGCAACACAATCCTGTTCCAGAAGCCTATCTGTAAGTAGTCTAGCACGATACAAAAAGTTTGCCTAGTTACGACAAGCTCTGGCATAATGTATGAGTTGTGATATGAGAACTCCATACGCAGGTCCTGAAAGGATCTTGCCACAGATGAAAGAAAAGTTGACAATACGGAATGAGAAGTCATCGTGTTTGTCTTTTACTAGTAGTTTGGTCAATAATTTTCCTTTACTATCGATCTGTAAGTGTAGGTCAAGATATGAGGCTGATTTCACAGTGGATGTAGTATCCTTTATCTCAAGTTCTTTGGGGATAGATGCGATGTATAAAATCCCCGAAACTAGGATTGTTTAACGATAATACGTCATCTATATATCGGAAACTGAAATTAAAGGATCTAGCTAAACGAAGTTCTTTCTTTAGGATCAGATTATATATAAAAGCAGCCTTAAGAGAGTGAAGGAACAGGTCAGCAAGAAGAACACAAATTGTTCCCGTTGGAATGCCGACCGTTTGTTGAAAAACGCGTCCCCCACGACAAATGTGTTGTCGATGAAGAAGTTCAGCATTCTGAAGACATCTTTTTCCGTATATTTGGAAGATGATTTGGATTTTTTTTTACAAAGTATGAGGAATCTCTACCAGAACTACATATTTGTTTTTACCGTCTTTTTGGAGTAACAACGATGTATAATGTTTTTGAGTCGGGATTTTAATTGAGTATGGGGAATAGAAATATAAAAGTTGAAAAAATCATAGGTTTTAATATTATTGTATTCTGATAATAATCTTGAATTCAGGGTTTCCAGGAGATCTTTCGAATTTTTCAGGATCCACATTGAATTCATACCATTACGGGTAATAAGTGTCATGGTTGGACTGGAGACCCTCTTTGACAGCTGTGAGTATAGAAGTTAAAAGTTTTGAAAGAGGTTTGGTGGTATATTTTCCAGATCCATCTATGTATCGTTGTTTGTATGGATTCTTGTGGAGTTTATGAATCTAGTACATAGATCACAATCATCGTCTTTGGTAGAGAGACCAAACGAGGATAGCACAGATTTGTGGTTTTCCACTATCTCTTCTTTGGAGAGTGTGGTAGTAGTATAGGTCGTATTATCGTTAGCAATCGCGTTGATAATCTAGTAAAATGGTGTCATTCCGACACGGTTTAACAGTTTAAGGCATTATCACAGCTTGAACATTTATTCGCATAAAATTAAGAATTTTTTCCACCCTTCTTCTAAACTTCCTGCGAAAACTACGTATTTGTCACAGTAAGTAGCAAGACCATCTGCGCGTTCAGTTATAAAGTACTGAGCTAGCGCTTCCCGCCTTCTATGCATTCTTTCAACGTCATCAAGGTCTGTCCGTTTACTCCTGCTTTCAATGACTTCTTCCTGTTCCAGTGTTGTCAAGTCATTCTTGACTATGTCTAAAGGCATCACATCCCAGGCTGCCTCGCCTTCTACGTCGTGCTGAAACGGTTCTAAGTCACTCAACTCATGTCTGTAAATCTGTTCTGGTGTTAGAACTTCTATAATTACTGGTTCAGATTCTAATGGCATACCCCATGGACAGTTCCAATCATTATCGTATTTTATTTCCATGTCGAATGTTTCCCAATCGGAAATCCATACTCTTATTGAGGAAGGATCGACGGAGTTAGGGAAACGGTAACATGCTTCATTTGGGTCACCTGAAGGTACGGGAAAGTTCCTGGGTATACTACCCGAAAGATCTGAATAAAGTTTAAAAAATCTACCCAACAATTCTAAATATTCTCCTTCATATTGAGATATTGTTTCATTCTGTAACAGTGACTTTTCTATCTCTTTGGCATCATGAAATATATCACTAAAATATTCCGTATCACTCAATCTCTTAATTGTACCAACTTTGCTTTGCATGATAACATGGGCCATTTTTGCATATCTAAAACCAGTTGACATAACAAAGAAAACTGGATGAACACACCAACTTTCTTCAAAAATGATTTTTTTTAAATCAAATTTATATATATCACCATTGAGAATCGCGTCTTGGTATTCTTCGACGTCCCTTTTTACCGACTGTTTAAAGCTTTCGGCAGAGTGAACATTTGATTTCCATGGAAATAAATCAATGAAGCCTTTGACAGAATTGTGAGCACTTATTTCCTTAATACTGTAACTGCTATTATACTGAGTATTTCCATCAACAGGAATGCATTGGACAGCAGGCACGGGGACAATACTTTGTTCTTCCGGTTTTTGTGTGGTCGAATTGAGTTGAACGGAAGATGGCGTACTGCATATGTCAGATTGTTTAATACTGATTTCGGTCACTGATGAACTTTGACCACAACCCATATTGGAATATGTTCATTGAATAAGGATTCCTATTAAACATAAATTTTCAAAACATGAATGTTAAAATACGATTTTTTTAGTTCATTTTATAAAGTGCTCATTCTAAACTGACTGTTGACATACTTAATATGTGTAAACTGAAGAGGCGTAAATTCGAAAGAAAAAAAACAGTAAAGATTATTAACTACTAATCACACGCTTAAGATTCATTATAACGTTGTGAAAAAGAAAATAATACTTACTTCTCATCTTAAGACCAGTTCGAACCAAATTAAGGTAGCGTTATCTATATTATGACCCCATTCATGTTGAAATGCTCAAAAATTAAAAGACAAAATATGGACCACGAATTCATTTCAAAATGATATACTTTAAGTCAATAGGTATATTTTTAACTATTTTGTTTGGATTGTTGCTATAAACATGTTAAAAGGCTGCCGCATGATATTGATTAACAGCTGATGACTGGTGATTTAAAGTAGGACGGTTATAAACGAAGTTAATTACCAAAGATGTGTTAATCACACTTTATTTGAAGAGCGACCCCAAGGAAACCCTTAAAAAAAATATCTACCATATTGCCCAGAACGGGTGCCAAATTGTAATCATGGTTTTATCCCTACCGATCCTCATTAAAGATTTCTACATTAAAAGCAAAAGATTGAACTTATCGTGCATTTATTGATGATAACCGTATTCTAGGACTCTTAGTATTGTTTTAGAGATTAATGAGATGAAGTAATGGTGCTGGCAATGTCCGTATGCTTGGACACTTTGGTAAGTTTAGGGAGTCTGACAAGTAATAGACTGGTTCCCGATTGCAATATTCAGTGTGTTCCACGTATACTAATATTATATATAAACAGTTTAAAACTCAAAACAAAACAGACTGATTAATATCATTTTGTATTTACAACATTCCAATGATATTTAAACGACAATCCAAATTAATGCTTCGTTCCGTGCGTGGTGGAGATCACTCGTGAATATACCTGTAGGTGTGATTTTCAGAGAAATGATAATCGCATTTAATTTAAAAATCGTTTAAAATCATTTTTATTAAATTCCCCCCAACTAAAACCTAGGCAGATTTGATACAATTTGATTTTAAAACGTTGAAGTTTAAATCCGACAGCTAAAATAGTGTACGGAAAACGTGCTTTTGATAAACCGACAGTAATGATCATAAGTTGCTTAATTTTTTGTTCACACCATGTATCAATAGATTTTCCCAATGTATAGTTAAAAGTTCAGGTAATACTATTGCCCAATATTTGTTTGGAGAGGAAAATGCTGTGCTATAATGAAATGGCCATACTGCATAGGGCTCTTGATATAACATGATTGTATTTTTATCTTTCCTATTGCATCTTTTTAGGTCAAATCATGGATATCAACCACATGCCGGATGACATTCTGTTAGAGATATTTGGCTATGTTGACAAATCATTTCTTGTTACTTGTATTCAGTTAGTTTGCAAACGTTGGCGCGACATAGCATTTTCGCCTCCCCTGTGGAGAACCCTCAGTCTTTATTCTTCCTCACCGTTCGTTTCATCTGTTTCCAACTATAATGACAGACATCGTCAGAACTTTCTCAATAGTATTGGGCGTTATGTTTTACAGTTAAGGACACGGGTTCCCTTCTTCTGGTCGAGATTCGATCCAGTGGCGTTTTCGGATCTCAGATATCTTTATATTCGAATGTATGAAACCGACACAATCCAAAAAATAGGAGAAATCATCGATTGTTTTAAATCGATAGAAACATTTAAGCTTGATATATCTACATTCAGTGGTTTAAATGAAATCATAACTGTGTGTAAACGATTGACTTCTTTGAGAAAATTTCATCTTCGACACTTCTTTTGCAACCACTCACCACAGTTGAAGCTAATGCCACATGCGTTTCAAGTTTTATTCCAGAAAACTAATTTAACACACGTGTATGTGAGCTGTGGTGACATACATCTGGATCTTGCAGTCAAAACACTACTAAAAGAGAATCGAGGGTTAGTCGAGTTGGACCTTAGTCGATGTAGTGGTGTTACTTCAGTTGCATTCTCCGAATTATCACCATGCCTTTCTCTCAGATCGTTAAAGCTCTGTCGCACTGGTATAGACGATGATGCACTGAAAGCCATATCTGAAAATGTTCCTAATTTGTCTACATTGTCAATAAGCAGGTGTGTTAAAATTTCTGATACAGGCGTCAGGTACATTGCAAATAGGTGCAAGTTTCTTCAGGATATAATAATAAGCAATGAGTTTTTAACTGAATCCGAATCTTGTCACGTTACTCATGCGGGTATACATGCACTGGCTGAGGGGTGTAGAGAGCTACGGAGGATAGACATGAACTCGCATGATAACCAAATTGATTCTTCTGTACTAGTTTCTATTGGACAAATGTGTACCCAGCTACAAGTTATCAAGCTATTTTCTTGTAAATCTGTTGATGATGACTGTCTGAATTATATTTCGGATCTCCATCGAACATTACGTGTCGTCAACTTCAGCGACTGCACCAATATAACCGGAGTAGGAGTAAGTAGACTATTATACAAATGTTTATGGTTACAACAGGCTTGTTTTAAATCTTGTTTGGGAATTAGTTCTGTATCATTTCCATTAAGTGATAATCTCCAAACTGAACACGAAGTTAGGAATGATCAAATAGCGAAGCACTCTCACGTTAATACTCTTAATTTTCGATATTGCAGTGATTTGGATGTTGCGTCTCATATAAGTATATCACTGTTTTGTCTAGATTTGGTAGAATTGTACATATCAGGATGGTTTGAGCATGACCCTGACCATACCATTGTCAAGTTGGTACAGCGATGCAACAACTTACAGGTGATCGAATGTACGGGTGCTAAGGATGAAGAGGAGACTAACTTTACAGATGCTTCGCTATATGCCATGGCTGAATACGGTCATAATTTGAAACGGTTGATCTTCGTTCAAAACAAGTTGATTACGATTGACGGCTTTCGAAAAGTAATACAAAACTGTAATAATCTACGTGAAATATCAGTTTATGTTAATGACTCGTGTGTGTTATCTGCAGACGATGTCCAGTCACTAACTAATGACTTTACTGTACCTAAAGTTGGTGTTCATAAGTATAGTCGACTCACTACAACCTGCTTTGCAATTTCTATTCAACAGTATTAAAGTATCAGTTGTATACATTTCAATATTCAATGCCTAAAACTTATGTTATCTCATTCATGCTATAGGCACACGTCTTCACTTATTATCGTAGATTTCAGTTCATATATCCGTCATTCCAAAACAATATTTCGAGGATATTTTTTTTACTTTTTGAGACAATGTTGTTTTCAGGGGGTTAAACTCTTGCTGTTACAATTCAATCCGTTTAGCAAAATTCAAAAACATTCATGTTATATTATAAAGACTTATTTGAACAAGGTTATTTTACCACTGGGAGTGTATGCTGCAAGACTGAACAAGGTTATTTTACCACATGGAGTGTATGCCACAAGTCTTAAGTCATCATTTTAAAAATCATCATGAACTCATCGATCCATATGATGTGGTAATCCCGATCATGTTCACAAATCGAATGTTATAGTTTTCCCTTTTGTTTTAATATGGATTTGACATCGTATGAGCAATTAGGGGCAGTTGTTTCTAGAAAAGCAGATGCTTACCCTACAAATGCACGTGTTCCATACTCCAAGGTTGTTTGTCTAATTTATTCTTGTAGTTGATATGTACTATTTTGTAGTCTGTGTTTTGTCTGTTTCTCGGAAACTTAATTGGCAAAAGCGTTCTTTTTTATGCCTCGGTTTTATGCCATCACCACGTACCAAGAGGGACATAATTTTTTTTCTATTTATAAAAGTAATAGTGTCGATTTATTTTAAATTCCAGAATTATCGATGTATGTTAATATGGATCAATTTACTAGTTGCGATTGGTACATAACACCACAACAAACGAGCTGTGTTGTGAATAATATATTTCTATCGTTGACGGTTTTTCTTCTTGTTTTGTTGTACATTTGGTGTGTAGCAAAACATGGAAAGGAACAACCATGAACATTCGACATACAAAGTGTACGCAAAGTAAGTAAAAAACCGCTATATATACAATACATATTCAGTAACATAGAATTGACTTCAACCAATATTTTTTTATTTGCAGGATAAACACAATACAAAACCAGTAACCTAGCATATGGAAATATGGGTACGAAGCTAAGAAACGGGGGTTTCGCGAGGCTTTGCCGAGCGATTTACCCCCGTTTCACGCCAAGTAACCAATATTTCCGATATGCTAGGACACTGGTTTTGTATTGTGTTTATCCTGCAAATAAAAAAAATATTGGTTGAAGTCAATTCTATGTAAAGTCGCTTTTTTACTTTACGTGGTGTACAAAAGTACCCCTATCGCGCCTCTAACGACACAGCCGAAGTAATATCTTAGTGACAGTATGGGTAAGCAAATCCGTAATAGTCTGCCAATTCATTTTAAAATAATAATTCCATGCCGAAAAATGATTCTTATACAACACTACGGTTGCGCGGCTGGGTTATTTCTTGTTTGCGTAACCGGCGACGCACTTTTCTGAAGAAATTGTTGACAATGGGCGCTAAAATGAGTTCATAAATTTATGATTTATTTTGAACTTTATATCGTGAAAACCACATATCACAATACTATAAATGAAAAAGGTAACTGTTTTACACCTGGATAAAAACGTCAACAAGTCTTGTCAAACGCTTTTATTGTATCATGACGTCACGAAACGAGTCATTCATGGATGGAATTCGACGGTGGATGCATGTAAACATTAAGATTCTGGAAATTCAACGTCGGCGACCAGTCCATCTTAAATTGCGATGCAGGCTCCGTTTCACTGTCGGAAGACATTTGTGGACGACTACCGGTCGTCTGTAGTGGAATGCGGAACGAGAGGGATAGACCAGCATAGGGTTATACAAAATAACACAAAAAATACCCAGACACCATTTATTTATACATCACATAAAAACAAGTCACGATTTCAATATTCAAACTTTTAATTTCCAGTGAGGAGAAATATTGCATGCAGAAAACGTACAACATGTATGACTGATTTTCTAAGCGACATCATCATGGAGGTCGCCATATTGCTTAATTACAGTTTCCAAGGCAAAAAAGTAGTTTTCATAAATATAGATTAATAAGTCTTTGTAGACAGCACTAGTAATATACTTAGAAAAATGACAAAAAATATCAAAGTATTTTAATATTAGAGTTTTGTAAATATATATAGCAATATGACAGGGTTATATTATAAAACGTAAATGTGATACATATATATTTAAAAATGACTCTTTCGATGTCAGTGTAACGGAGATGACTATAGCTAGTTGATATTTTAATATTGCTTACGTATCAAACAGTTCACGTGATTTGGCTTTGGTCATGTGACACTGTTACCGATGTAAATAGTCGTAACGCTCATTTTGAGCTTGCCTCGGTGTTTTACGTTTAATGTTCGAGTCTCAGTATGTTACATAAGTTCAGTTTATTGCAAAACGAGTTTTACCCAGATCGAGTTCATAACATCTGAGTTGATATCCTTGCTCTGACTGATTAATTCATTTTGAACTGAGTATTAAGCGAGTGCGCGGTGCGGTTTAACGCTTCTTCTACAGATAGCCATATCAAATGTGTATCAGACCGTTTCTCTACTTTAAAGACTGCTACAGTCTGTACGTTCTTTGTTTCTGACCTATTTACGGTTTTGTCGTTTTTCCCAAAGGAATGTAACATTCCGGAGAATACTTGTGGAATTATTGGCTTGCTGATTTATTGAATGATTTTGGATATTTAGGCTTCTTTATACACTAAAACATTTATACTTACTGGTTCTCTGTCGACCGTCGAGCCGTGTTGAAATGTTAATTAGTAATTTAGGTTAGTCAACAGGTAGGATTTTAAATCCCACGCTTTCCACATGTAGTTCTTATTCACAGTGTTTAATGACAGGGCCCAGTGCACGAACAATCCACGCGGGGTGTACTGTATTAGGTTTGGTCATAGGTAGTAGTTATATTAGACAAGTAAATCTAGAAAAGCAAATTATTCAGTGAACATTCAAACACTATCATTTATTAAAAGATCACACTACTTAAACAGTTAGTTTGGTATTGTTGTTGTCTTAGATTTTGAAGTGTTAACTGGTCATTTTCACTGAGAAACTTGCACATACTGAAGACTCCCGTTGCATTTTTGGCGCCCAACTAAAAACCCACGGGGTTTGGTTAGCTATTGAGCTAGTGTTAGAGTCGTTCGTGGTACGAAGACTCTTAAGGTGGGGGGAATGTGGCAGGACGACCTACCTGCGTTGCAGTAGGTAGTGAGATTTAAATAGCCAGTTAATTGATTCGGCTAAAATATTAATTCTTTAGCCGAATCGGTTTGTCGCTTGCTTGTCACCGAGCGGTATAGGGTTCGATCCTCGGTGGCGGAGAATAATTTTGGAGTCAAATCATGCTCTCCCGTTACATTTGGCGCCCAACGTTGGCGTAGTTCAACCGACACACATACCGAGCCATAGAGGTTCACGAAAGATCGTAACTTATGGGCTATGGATTGTTCTAAGACAACTGAGGAAGCATCATGTTATTTCAAGATACAATAATTTCAAAAGTTTCTGCAAGGACATTGATACCGAAAAAGGAACCAGTGTAACGCTTCAAGATCAAAGTTCGATGATGTATCATGTGAAACGTTCCTGCTACAAGAACATTATTTAAAATTGTATGAACAATTTTATTAAGGAGGGTAGAATGTAATGGAAGTGACTTTAATCTGTTGACATGTACACAAGGTTTTGCTATTATCACGTGATTATCACAGGATTTCATTATGGATATAAACAGTAGTGAGCTGAGCTCGGAGTTTTACATTTAACTATTGTGTCTCTGTATTTTACATATACTTAATGTGTTTGAAAACGAGATTGCGTTAATAATACACGAGTAGCAATAGTCGCAATGATTGGTCAATTCAGTCGGCATTTAGTATTTAAAGCGAGTTCATCGCCGCGGTCTATAGATAGCCATTCAGGTATGTAGCACACTGTATCTACGCTTTAAGACTGTTACAGTTTGCACATTCTTTGCTTCTAACTTATCTACTGTCATGCCGTTTTCTCATAGGAATGTAACATTCCGAGAGAATGCTTTGGTTTAGATTTAGTCGGACCTTTCGGCTTCTTTATACCTAATTTATCATGAAATTGTTTGTATTTCTGGCTTTCTGTCGAGCTACAAATATAGCGCAGTAACCAAACGTTTAGGCTGTTAGTCAGTCACTTCCAGTTGCAAAGCCATACCGGTTAATTTTGAAGTTGTTAAGCGTTATGCATTGATAAGCGATATGCACCGCTGTTTTATATCAAAGGCTTTGTACTTGGTCAGATAAACTATGCGTTTCTAAAATGAGTTTTCTTTTATACAGTGTTATAGTTACAGAGCCCAGTGTACGAACATACCATACAATAGCGTGTATTTGTAAGGTTATTTAGTCTGAATATAAGTATTGACACGTAAAATCTAGAAAAGCGAATACAGTAGTGAATGTTCGAACATTTTCCACAGTTGATTAAAAAGAATACTTTATACCGTATACTATACAAGAAATCTTACTACCTATAGTACATTTCAAAGTGTTAACTGGCCATTTTCACTGAGAAACTTGCACTGAGAGAAGATTCCCGTTACACCAGCTAAGTGTTAAAGAACCACAGATATTTTTCTCTCTCTCCCAAAATACAAGATGTTGAGACACGCATGCTAGGTTGTGTTGTCTGGGAAGTGTTGTTGACATATTTAAAAGTTAATGTGTATCTTATGGTTTATTTTGATCCCAGTGACATGATAACATGGGAAACATCGAAATTATAGGTTGAAATACATCTTAAAACGTGGAACTGGAGTAGTACGATTAACATTGAAATTACAAGTATTTCCATTTATTCAAACACAGTAATGTAACAAACATAAAGCATGGAAGTTCTGAATGCGAGGCAATACACCGTATGATCAAATGAGAATCGAAAAAAAAAGGTTTTGCAAAGTATGAAAAAAATTAACTTTACACTAGTAGTGCATTTTTACACATCAGCACTTAACACACAAATTAAGGTATATTTAAAATAAACCACGTGTAAATATAAAATATTCTTTTAATGATACATGATTATCATTGATTAAATAATTTAACAAATTTAACATCATAAATTACAGGGACTTGAGTAGTCCGAATTTCCTCTGACCCTGCAACCCTCCTCTTTTTTATTTGGATATTGATATGTTGAGTTGGGGTCAGAACGATGTGCCATACAAAAAGTTATATACCTAATATGGAGATTCCGCGGTACCGCGGAATACCGCCCTTAAACCGCTTGTAACGACTTTCAAGTTGAAATTGTGCATGTCACACCTACCTAGTTCGATTCCGAAATCGTGTTCCTGTATGGTGATACCAAATTTGCTACAAAAATGACGTTTTTTTATCAAGTTTTGATCATTTTCCACGAGAGACCCCGTTTTGTTGACATTTTGAACCGTAATAGAGCAACAGCACCTTTATCAATATATATGTTTATTTATATCCTATTTATATCCTTTTTATCCTTTATATGTTTTGTTAAACCCCTTTATAAGACCTGTACTCTGGTGAATGTTGTGTAATAGGTTACATTCCGTTGAACCCCTTTTTAAGACTTGTGGCCTGGTGGATGTTGTATATTAGGTCCCTTTGAACCCCTTGATAAGACCTGTACCCTGATGAATGTTAGATATTAGGTTCCGTTGAACCCCTTTATAGGACCTGTTCCTTGGTGAATGTTGTATATTATGTTCTGTTGAACCCCTTTATAAGACCTGTACCATGGTGAATATTGAATATTACATGTAGGTTCCGTTGAACCCTTTTACAGGACCTTTACCTTGGTATATTATGTCCCATAAACGCCATTATGAAACATTTTTGTTCATGTTTAGGTACATGTATTCTTTTCATTAATGGAGGTCGGAATTTTCCACCTAATTAAACGTTGAAAAGTTCAAATATTTATTACTTGGAGTCATTGGAAAGCTAAGACACTATATAATTGTATTTGATTATACACAAGCCTGTTTGAAGTACGGTATTCGAAAAAAAAATATTATATGTGAAATGGAAGAAAATATGAAATTCCGAAAATTCCCTATTTTATGAAAAACTCATTATTGTCATATCGAAACTGAAAAATACGCGCCTGAAATGAGAAGGTATGTTGGATACATCGATTATTAAAACATTAGTACCCAACAAGTATATTGTACATCGTTTATATATCCAAAAAATAACATTTGGGTTCATGTTGAGGTACTTTTTTCATGGGTAAGGGTGGCAACTTTTCACCTAACTTGACTTAATTAAAAAAGTTCAAATATTTTTTACTTGGGCTCATTTTGAAGCTAAGATACTATACTAATGTACTGTATCATACAAAAGCTTGTTTAAACTACGGTATTCTGAAAAAAAGACAATAACGGGTGATATAGAAGAAATTCAAAAAATTCCCCTTTTTACGATTTTATAGTAATTGTTACCCCAAAGGGAAAATCTAAGCGCCTGAATTGATCAGGTATGTTGTATATATATATATCTTTATTCTCATTAACCTTAACATAGGTACAGAGAAATATGACAAAACAAAATAAAATGTACAATTGTACAATAATTATCAAATGAACAGAAACATAGGAGGTACACAGATATCAACAATTTACCCAGGAGATTCTAATTTTTTATTAATAATATTAATAAATTTGCATAGCTTAACTAGCTCTGGTGGATGGCTGCTATTCATTAATTCGTTGAGTTTAAGAATATTGGGGCGTAGATAAAATTTTTGTATAATATGCATCTTTCGTTCATTATTAAGAGCTGAACAAACCAGAAGATAATGAAATTCATCCCCGATATCTTGATTTTGACATAATGTACAAGTTCGATTTTCTCTTGAAATATTAAGCCATCTACCAGATTCAATAGGTAGTTTATGGTTCATAGTACGAAATCTGCAAAGAGTTATAACATTTTTGTCATTTAGAATGTTGAAATAATTTTCAAACTTTAAGTTTTCTTTGTAAATCTTATAATTAAGAGCTTTTGGACATTCATGTACTTTGGATAGCCAGTTCTGTTTAAAATTGTCTACAAGTGTTTGTTTTATAGAGGAATATAACCATGTCGTGCTAACGAATAATTGTTCGATCCACACATGCGATTTTCCGCTATCATCTAGTATCGACTTAACATATTTAAGCCACGGAGTATTAACAAAATTCTTGTGCGCCAGGCGATAAAGAATACAAGGTATCTTACCATCGCTACCACTAATGAGCTTTGCCCAATAGCTGATAATTCGCAGTTTAATACATATATCAAGATGATAGCGTCCGAGTTCCCTGTATATCATGAAAATCCGGAGTCGATTTTTTAACGTTCATAATTAATTTACAGAATTTAATATGCACCCTTTCGATGACAGAGTTATTTCCCGCGCCCCAAACTTCACAACCTTATAGCAGTATTGGCTGTATAATCTTATCAAATAAATCTATTTGACATTCTATGGACAGGTTGTGTATCCTTCCATTCCGTATGAGATCATACATCGCGCGCGTTGCCTTATCTGCGTTATATTTTTTTCGCTTTCGCAAATCCTCCTGTCCTAGAAAAGACAACTCCATGGTACATGAATTCATTTACAATATCTAATTCCTTTCCATTTCATTTACAATATCTAATTCCTTTCCATTGTATTTCAAACTAATGTTATCAAGGGGTCTTCCCTTAGAAAATATAACAATTTGACTTTTATTCACATTAACCTTTAGTTTCCATCGAGTACAATATTCATGTAATGAATTCAATTGGTTTTGAAGATCAATTGCAGTTTCGGACAATAGAACAGTATCATCTGCATATAATATAAGAAAAAGCTTAACATATTTATCAAGTTCTGTTTCTATATCACCTGAGAGACTTTATAAACCACAGATGTTATTCTCAGACATAAAGAGAGAACAATATAGGGGAAAGGTTTTCCCCTTGTCTGACTCCAATATTACATGGGAAAAAATCAGAGTATTCTACACCATTAAATATTCTCGACTTTATATTACTATACATATTTTAATAACATTATACAATCGATGATTCTAATAATTTTGACCATAAACCTGGGCGCCAAACTGTGTCGAAAGCTTTAGCAAAATCTATAAATGCACAGAAAAGTTTCTTCTTTTTTGTTTTAATTGTTCAAAAAGCAAATGTAATGAAAAAATGCTGTCAATAGTAGAATAACCGGAAGTCGGAAACCAAACTGATTCTCATTTAAGAGAGAAAAATCTTCTAAGAAAGATGTCAACCTATTATTCAATACCGATGTGAAAAGTTTACCCATGCAACTAAGAATAGTGATGGGCCTATAATTTTTGGGGTCAGATTTAGCTCCTTTATTTTTATAGAATGGAAGAACATCATTATATTTTATGAAATCCTAAAATATGAGTGCTACTCTGTCGGTATGCTGTGAATGAGAATTCTGTTTGATACCAAAACCATTTTTCTTTGGGTAGGGATAATATTTTTAATATTTTTCGAAAATTCGTCCTTAAAAATGAGTTTTTCGTGATTTATTTATGTATAAAATTAAATTATCTATCGAATTATACAAAATTTGAGACGTTTTAGTTGAGTAATAACTTGTAGAGTCGAATTTATGTGACTTTTGATCGAAAAATCGAAAATCCCGTTTTTTGCATTTTTTGATAAATTCTGACAACGGAAATCGCCAAAATACATCAAAAGAACCCCAGAAGTATAAAATATGATAATACTAAACAGAAAATAACAAATTAGCCATTTTTACTGAAGCATTAATATACTGTAGGGGTTTTGACATGGAAAAATATGTCAATTTAAGAGACTTTTCAGCGGGGTAAAGGTATTTTTTTTTCATTTTACCCCAAAGCCGTAACTGTTACCGCAACTTTCTTGGTTCCATTCTAAAGCTGAGACATTTGCCTACATGATGATTTATACATATGTCAGTTTACTTTGTTTTATAGAAAGAAGAAGTTCGTAGAATAAAAAAAAAATAGATTTTTGCCTCAACGTGGTATACAAAGTAACCAAAAATTCAAAAATGCTTCAGATTATTTTTTGGCAACAAAAAGATTGGTAAATGGGGGTAAAACCATATTTTGGTTGATAAGTGGGGGTGCACGGGGGTGGTATCTAATCCCACGTACTATAATATATCATATTTAATTCTATGCTATTTACGCCAACAAACAAACCCCCAAAAAATCCAATTAAATGTCATTTATTAGAATGATGAAATCAAAAAAAAGTTAAAAACAGAAAAATATTACAAACAGGGAGACTTAAATTTTAAAACATGATAACTATGCTCCCTGTTACAAATACTAAATTATGGTACAGAAAAGTGCGGCACTTAAAAATTGCCAAAAGTGGCCACAGTTTTATACCAAAAAGCTGGGGACACTAATGCCAGAGTACCTGGTTATTTCTATGCATTTACCCGAATAAACAAACAGTTCAAATGGCGTTATGTTCTTGTACGTGTCACTGGAACTAGGTGCCCCGAAACTAAGCGCTTTCATACGACACACTGGTGTCTATGGGATAACTTGTATGACTTGGGCTATATAGCTTCTCAACTGAGAAATGTAGCTAGTTGAGAGGGACATGTACCTAAAAGCATGCTCTATTTCAATGATCGTGGCTTAAGTTTGAATGATTTGCCAGACAGTTTCGACTTGGAGACCTTTAAATTGAATTTCGAATTGAAAATTTAGAAACTGGGAAAGGCCAACTAGTTGTTTGTAATTTACTTATGCAGTATGTTGGATGTTTTGTGTTAATTCATCTAGGTGTTCCATTTAAACCATCATCGAACCTGAATATTTCGCAAACTGGCGCACTGCATGCTACGGTGCATCACGAATTTGTTTTTTTTATTAAATGTCCTTCGTAATCAGAATGGTGATTGTAAAAATAAATCAAAGAGTTCAATATAAACCATTTACAACAATAAGCTTGTGTTTAGGTACGTTTGAATTCGATCCCTGCACTTACCTTTTATCCCTGCTTTCGTCCCATATTTTTGCAATTTGACGTTTATATGAGGCGTAAAATTCCATCAATTGATATAAATTGATTCAGTACGTAAGTACTTTGATTTAATAGATAATCCCATACGAAAATCTGGAGAGTAGAGGAGGTTTTTTTTTTCGACAGGGAATTTTGCGGCTGCTCAAGGCCTCCAAAATGATGCGAAATCCTGCATTCTTGGCATTTTCAAGCATTTCACACAAAAAATAAGTTATACCTTTAATTTTTGCAAATTGATTAGAGGGTCTGGGCGTTGGGTCCACCTACGCATATCTACTTTTTACTGTTACTTGATGTGGAAAGTTTCAAGTTAAATCTTAGATTTAAAAGAAATGATCTCTGTTTCGTAGTTCTGTAGCTATGAATATGTATATACCTAAAGGATGTTTTAGAAGATAAATTTCAAGCTTTCAAACAACTTTCATATCAAATAAAAACAAAAGTATCAGGAAATTGATTGATTTTCATTATTTCCTCCAAAACTGATGATTTAAATAAATTAATTAATACATACAGTTACACAAAATTTACAAATTTACATAATACAAATTAGAAAATATATCAGCAGTGGCGGATCCAGAAGGGGTGCAGGGAGGTGGCAGCCCCCTTTTTATTGGAAAATTTGTCATTTTCATGTGTAAAATTGACAAAAAATGGCAAATAATGTCCTAGCTTCCACTTTTTCTGAGAAACCTCGGCTGACACCCCTGCTTTTCAAAATGTCTGGATCCGGCCCTGTATCAGTCGCAGAGCACACTCAAGCTTATCCAAAGAGTAATCAAGGGAACCAAGGTTATAGCGGTAATCAAAAGGATGTAATCCAGGAACAAAGAACAGACATGGAAAACAGACATACACAACAAGGAACATAAAGTAACTAAAATCATACAAAGTAACAAAAGCAAATGAGCAACTCGGACTCCACTAAAAACTGGGAGCATGGACCAGGTGCACCGGTAGGGTAAGCGTCCTCTGCTTTTCTAAAAACACCCGCGGAGTTGCTCACAAAAAAGTCAAGTCCATGGTAGACGAAAGAGAAAAGGAAAACTATGTCCTATTGAATAAATCAGTTTTCATGGTGCAGATGGATACACCATATAACGATCCACGAGTTCATGATGACGACCATAAAACTTCTGTGGTGATGACTTGGCGTCAAACATTCGGTTTCTTAAGTGAAGTAAATTAAAGTATTCCGAAATCAGATGTTTCAAAATGTCATTAGTGCTGTTTCCACAGAGATTACAGTGTTAGCTTTTAATTGCTGTCATACCTAGTTTTACCATCAAAACTGCTGTCAGACCTCTCACCTCTCACCTGACCTCTCACCTGTATGTGGCTTGACAGTGGTTTGTTTCAGATTAGTTCTCTCTTCGCTCTCATGACGATTTTCATTTATTTACTTAAAATTTATATTGTTTGAGCAACTATTTTAGACCACTGTTGTTTATTTTGAATGAATGAGTCTGTAAGTCAGTAATGTTAGAACGGTTCCAATTAATATTTATCCACAGCCTTTATCAAATCATATGTTATGGAATGCCTGTCTAGACCACCAAGCGAATGTCGAATATCTGTTTATATGTGGTGTTATGGTTTGCTCTTTAAGGCTTTCCAGAAATAATAATTTAAACTTATATAGTAATCCTTCTAGAAACCTAAGTCCGAAATAACTAATACATGAGTTGTTGGGTGTTTTTATTTTAAATTCCAAGTATAAATCTTTTACAAAACAACGTTGAATACAGTAAAGTACGACTTTATTGAAGGATCAGCATAAAAGTTGAGGCTTAAAAGTTACAGATGAGACCTCTCACAAAACTATCCAGCACTTCTGTCAGTTCTTGTAAAGCTGGTTCCACTAGAACTATTCTAGTAGAGCAGGTTCTGTTACATCTGATGGAAGAGCTGGTTCTACTTTATGGAACTGTTCTCGCAGAAACTGTCAGAAGACCTGGTTCTACGAGATCTGCTCACACAGAACTAGCCTTTGTTGAATTGACCATTAAGTAAATCAGCGCGAGTTCCTGGCCTGACATTTCCCTATCATGGTGGTTTCTCTCGCATATATATACCAAGTGGACATCATAAAGCAAATTTTGTCTCGCTATCATCGGCAGGTGAATTACGATCCAATTTACCCTGTATCGAGTGTAAAACTTCCCAATGTAAGTCTTCCCATTCTCACGTAGATTTACGATCCGTTGCATGATAAAGGCTCAGGCGGTTCTCCCTAAGCGGAGGCATGATACAGTGTACACATTAGCACGTTTATTAACAGCAGATAAAATCTTTAAACTGATGCGGACAAAGCTAAAGCATAGCCAGTTCTCGCAGTTCTAGCAGAGCTGGTTCTACGAGAACAGTTCTATGAATGCTAATTCTACGAAAAAAAGTTTAAGAGCCGGCTCCAGAACTGTTTTATGTCACTGTTAGAACTGTCCTAGAGCCCTCTCTTCTGACAGTCTATCTGAGATATTAAAGACAGAGAAGCTACGTCTCAAAATCAGAACGAACCATCCATTACTTTAGTACTTTCCAATGCAATGTCCATTGATGTTGAGATTGATCTGCAAAAGAACTTAAGAGGTTTACAGGAAAGCAGGCGCGGATCCAAGGAATGGCGTACCGGGCGTACGCCCCCTCCTATAAATCGGTATGAAAAAAAATCACGGCAAGTTTCACCCCATAATATGTTTTGCTTTGCTTTGCACGGCATTTAATTTTAATTCACGCCCCCCCCCTAAACTCAAATCCAGGATCCGCCCCTGGAGAGTGCTCAAAAGTTTTCTAACTAACAAAAAATCGAATTATAGAATAGGCGCGGTATTATTTAGACTTAAGCATTAATTTTATTTAGCATTTTTTTATAATCAGCTGTAGGTGGGGGAATGATTGTTATTTTCCACTTCAGTACTTAGGCCCGTTTGATCTGGTTATAAGACCTTGGGGATGCTAGTTCTTGATAATTTTACTCACTGTGCACTTCCAGAGATGACATCGGTTTGTTGTAATGGTACTCATGTAATATACACTTCTTTTCGATTATAGGGGATTTTACTTCTACATTTCGTAGAATAACTTTTGTTTATTTACCCTCCCATCCTTCCCTATTCTTTACAGAGTAACTTTATTTATTTATTTATTGCCATGCTGCGCACTTTTTGCAAAACAAATATATTTAGTGTATGACTCGGTCTGTAAGTCTTCTGAATAACTCTTATATATTTTTTTTTCATTATAACAAAAACAAAACGACTAGTTATCCATGGCCAAATCACTGCCAAACAAGATTCATCTGTTGAAATTAGTTTATACAAGGATTTATATAGACAATAGACAATAGACAATTTATTTGCGCAAACACATTTACAGTAAATGGTTATGACATGAACAAAAATAGAACAATGTAATATACATTACATATCAACTAAATTTTATGACAGTGGTGTAAATCTAATAAAAATATATTAATCAATAGTTTTAACATTGTATATTTTCTAATATTAAAAAATGTTTTTTTTTATATTACAAATTCATTTTCTAATATTACAAATTAGATTTCTAATATCACAAAACACTTTTTTAATATTAAAAATTCAATTGAATTTCTAACATTTAAAAAACGATTTTTGAATATAAGAAATTGATTTTCTAATATTAGAAAATGGATTTGTATATTCAGTTGCGATTTGTTAATATTAGAAAATCATTTTGTAATATTAAAAAATGTGACTGATTTTCTAATATTACAAATTCATTTTCTAATATTACAAATTGAATTTGTAATATTACAAAATTTGAGACATTTTATAATATTACTAAATCAGGAATTTTTAATATTAGAAAATGAATTTTAGATATTGCAAAGTGAATTTCTAATATCAAAAAATCTTTTCTAATATTAAAAAATGATTTTGTAATATTAAAAATTCATTTTCTAATATTACAAAATATTGATTTTTGTCCACTTTGGCTTGCCATAGTAGTGAGTATTTAACTCATTGGTTTATAACCTTTGTTATGAATGAACTGTTTATAGCGCCTATGCGAAAGGTGCGAGCGCACACTAACTAAACAAATCAATACATGTAACAATAAGTTATCTCAATTTTAATCGTTTTATCAATCTAATTCATATTTTGAGATGTTTTATGCATAGTCATTAAGATACTAAATATTCAAGCATCATAAAATTATATACTTTTTTGTAATTATTAAACAATATGACCAAGTTGTATTAAAAATATAAACATGATAAAATTATATTTAAAAATGTGACTCTCGATACATGTTAGAACCATACATGTGAAAAGTCCTGACATTTTTTTCTCTCCCAAAAAGTATGAATTTGAGACAAGCCTGCTAGTAGTGTGTTCTAAACGTATAAAGCGTATTTAAGCAATATGCGTAATTTTAAAATCACGAGTAAACACAAAATATATAATTGATAAAATGACTAACTAATTATACAGCACAAACTAATAATTAATAGTAATTTGTTATAATCTACAATAAAGTATCATATTCTGTCACCGCCTCTCCCCCGCCTTCCTCCTCGATGTCTGCCACGCCCACTTTGGTAACTATCGCCATTTTCTTTACCAGTTTTCTTTTCTTTTTTTTTTTGTCTTGGGCCTCTTCATTGGCATTAGCGTTTTTTTGCATGTCTTGGTTTTATATCATCGCTACCTCGCCCTTTTCCTCTGCCTCGACCCCCACGTTTTATCCCTCGTAGCTTGGAATTTTCATTTTGTTTTACATTCTTCCCAATAGCACCTTCAATAGGAGCACGATTATGTAAGGCATCATGGTGCTTTCTATTTGGAGTTTCTGTTTTCGGCAATGGACTGTTTCGCGGCCAGAATTCAATAGCACCTTCAATAGGAGCACGATTATGTAAGGCATCATGGTGCTTTCTATTTGGAGTTTCTGTTTTCGGCAATGGACTGTTTCGCGGCCAGAATTTTGGATTAAATATCGGACTAGCTTCTAATGAATTCAAATGTCCACACACCAAACACACTCTATTAAGAACTGTGCATTTTATGTGCCCTAAATGAAATAAGAAGATAACGACAATAGTTACCTTTAAAGTTCTAAAAATTGATTCAGAATACATTACATACATTTTAGAAAAGAAAAATGGTATCCTTCAATAATATAAGGTTTGGTTCTGTGCTAAGTCTAGTAAGTTCACCGCATGAACGCATTTAGATTTGTTTGGTGAATGTCGTTACCCAACATTCATTTATCGGCCCAGTTCATCAAACAGCTATCTGAAGGTTTAACTTTATAGTTAAATTTCACCTTAAAAAGGAAATAACATCATTAGACATAATAATGTATTTTTTTTTCAATAATTAACTTAAATGAGGTAAATAGTGTGTTTAAGTTTTTCGCAGGTATTTAAGTTCCCTTAATATTTGTCATACTATTCCAGAGCGATTGAGCAGAATACCTCTTACCTTTACAACAAACTTCCCAGTCAGTGTAATGAACTCCAACAATTACTTGTGGTGTCGGATACTTATAAGCTTCTACCATGTGAACGTAATCTTCCATTGCTGCAACAATTGGTTTTATCAAGTTTTCGATGACGTTATATTGTCGCGTACCAATTTGATCAAATGCCGTTTCGAAAATGTTCTCTGCAGTATCAAGTATTGAGTCGATTGAATTTTCTTGGTCAGAGACTTGCCATTCAACTTCAAAGGTCTTCTTGAACAACCTAGGTTCTGACATAACAAGACAATACACCCAGTTGATATGTAGACGGAAAATATTGTCAGATAAACGCAACATGTCTCTATAACCAAGGGGTGGCTTAGTAGTTTTAATGTCATGCGAAACCGCATTTAATTGTTCTTCCATCCACTGTAATTGATTAAAAATCTCATTGTCTTGCTGAAGGTGTTGGGTGATTTGGATAAAAGTTGAGCATGCCTCTTCATACATTTCGCATTTCTTTACAAAATCGGTATCGCACGTTGGAAATGTTTTTGAACATATTTTCATTCGACGAATTTCCTTTTTTATAAGTTCGAGCTGCAATTTTTGTCTTTTAAATGTCTTATTATATCTGGGGTGATAGTATATCACTGTACAGCATTTTGGACACTTGAAAACTAATCCCCTTTTCTCAGCACAGTTCTCTATTAATGTGTCAATCGTTGTGACGTTAAATGAATGTCCACATTCAATGAATGTTATAGTTTTCTCGGTTGCTCTTGAATCAAAATGGAAAGACTCGGGCTGACATTTATAACACATCGTTGGACATGGCTCCCCACAATATCCTGGACAAACATGGCCACATTTCAGCGTTACTAAACAGCTGTCATTACACGGGGGTCGGTTACAGTCTTCATGACATAGTCTTGTACATTTATAATGCTCGCAACTCCAGAAGCACTTTTTCTTACACGGTGTACAGGGATCTATACATGCCTTTTTACATTTTACATGCACACATGCAAAGGAGCATGTCTTATTACAGGGTTTACACTCCATACATTTTGCACTCTCACACTGATGCCCACAGATCAACTCTTTGTCACAATTGCTAGTACAGGGTCTGTGATTGTTTCTTTTGCGACAATCTTGACATTTACCGGGACATAAGTGTCCACAATTCAAAGGCTCTTGGCACTTTTCTTTGCAACTTTTATTCCCTGGTATCCCACACATTCTTCTATCGAGGTGTCCACAAGGAAATTTAGATTCAATAACTTCTCTACAAGCTGGTATTTTTATGGCGTTGTTCTTTATTGGACAAAGAACGCTAACGGAATGTCCGCAATCTGGGTGTGTTATTTCTACTTTTTCTTTGCATTGAATATCTTTGGTATCAGTAGCTTTTTGATAGCATTTAACGATTGCTTTATGACCACACATTTCTAGTGAAACGTATACATCTTTCGTGCACTGTACTTCTCCTGGATCTCTGAAACATTCTGTTTTTACCTCATGACCACATGCAGGTAACACCTTAGAAACCATTTTCCTACATTTAGTTGTATTTGGTTCTGTACAACATTCCATATCTTGCAAATGGCCACACGCTTCAATACATTTCTTGACAATTCTATAGCACTTGAAATTGTTGACATCAGATAAACAAGGTACCAATACTGTGTGTTTACATTTCTCTAAAACCGTTGCTATTTTTTCTTGGCAGTTGCACGGATCAGGGTAATGACAAGGTTTCTTACATACATGACCATTTATGCAACATTCATTACATGCACTTGTGCATTTGACTAAATTGTTTTGGTAGCAGTTGATGGTAGTGGAATGTTTGCATTCAAAACGTTTTTCAATTTTCTTCATGCATCTTTCAAAACCAGCGTCCTTATGGCATTCAATTTCAACATCATGGCCACAGTTAGGAATAGTCTTTGTTACCATATGCAGGCATACATTTTTTTCTGAACTATTGACATCTGAACATATTCTTTTGAATTCATGTCCACAGCCAGGTCTATTATCTACGATTAACTCTTTACAGAGACTGAACTTCAAGACGTCCTTATCAGAACACAACCTTTCGTACGTATGACCGCATGACATCAATTTCTCGGATAAAACCATTTGGCATTTAATTTTGACTTCATATGAGTTATCAAAGCATTGTCTCTGGTATTCATGTCCACAATCGGATCTTTGTTTTACAATTTTAACATTACATTCATTTCGTTCTTCAAACGATTTGTCGAAACATGCTCTCTCAACTGTATGATCACACGTTGATCGCTTTTCTCGTACCAGTTCCTTACATTTCGTATTCTTTTCGAACGATTTGTCATGACATTTACGTGAAAATTCGTGGCCACATTCTTTCCTAGTTTCCCTTACTGTCACCAAACACTTGTACTTAATATAGTCTACATTGCATTTTAAATTACATGTATGTTCGCAAGGGAGTAACCTATCGACAATAACCATACAAATAGTTTTTGACGGGTCTTCTGAACATTCCATCGTTAATTTATGTCCACAGCTCAATGTTTTTTCGACTTGAGTCCTGCATTTTTTATTGGCGAAATTAGTGTTACATGGCAGGTTTACTGTGTGTCCACATTTCAATGTTCGTAACGTTCTTTCTGTACAGTCACAATCTTCTTTGAAATGACACTGTTGTTTACACACATGACCTTCTTCGCATCTTTTGTTGCACTGTTTTTTGCAAATATAGTTTTTGTGATTAAATGGGTGACATTTAAAGCGACACTGATGGCCGCATTCTAATATATATTCACACATTCTATTACACCCGCCATCTGGAACTTTCTTGAAATTCGCTGGCAGTTCAGCTAGTACACCTTGTTCGTCTGGGTGGTTTTGACAATACAATGGCAACGCCCTTCCAATCAATGGACGTGAAAAGTTGGGTTTTTTATTTTCTGAGTTTTGAAGCTTGTTGAGAACAATTCGCCAATGTTTAGAGTATTTTGCTAAAGTGGTACCATTTCCTATAATAAACATACCCTTCTTTGCCCTTGATAAAGCTACACATATTCTATTTTTTCGGTTCAAAAACCCAATTTCTCCATTTTCATTACTTCGAACAAGCGATAAAAGAATAATTTCATTTTCCTCACCTTGGTAATTGTCCAATACACATATGTTTACTCCTTCAAATTCTTTTCTTGGCATTTTGTCTTTCAGGCAAAATAACTGTCCAGAATACGCGGCTATTATTGTAATATCAGACCCTTTGTAACCCTGTTTAATTAGATACGAACACAGTTCTTTAAGATATTCTGCTTCATGTTCGTTAGAAAAACTTCTGCCATCATCATTGAATTTCTCTTTGTGAGTGTGAGTTATGAAGAAGAGACTATTGCTCACTCCTTTAATTGGTTCGTATTCTTTTACATTTTCGTTGTCGATCAAAACTGGGTATATATGGCGAACTAGTTCGGAAATCTCCGGACGCATTCGATGTTGACGCTGCAAACAGTGATAGCTCATATCATTTTTAACCATTCTTTCGAACAGAGAAAGCGAAAGATTGTAATCGCGAGCTAACTCATATACTGCCGGTTTGGGCTCTAGTTGACAGTGATCACCTATAAGAATTAGATGTTGACATTTTTTATTAATGGCAGTAATAATATGAGCTTCTGGAACCTCAGCTGCCTCCTCAATAATGGTGATTAAAGGTCCTACTTTATTTAGGGACTCACTGTACCTTGCTGTAGCTGTTGTTGTCATAGCTATCACTCCGGAGTTCTGAATGATAGATTCATCAAGCTCCATGGCAGCTTTCTTGTAGTCATCAAAAATTTCATTAAAGCGTTTTTCGTGCTCACGAAGTGTTTGATGCAGTATTCGCAAGTACTGTATAACCAAAGATCGGTATAGCTTCCAACGCTCTCCGATCGTGATTTTCCACAAGTTGGTTATTTTTTCCACTTCAGCTGTATCAAAGTTGGGTCCGTAGTGAAGTTCCTTGCACGACTTAACTTTCTCCAATCTAAGAAGGGATAAACATTTTTTTTCTGGCCTAGGCTTCTTATCCATAAGTTTGTTTAATTGCCTATCTAGGTCTCTAGCATTTTTCAATACCGTGTCAGACAAATTTATATCATCATCGGCGTCGACCTCTAAGTACCTTTCATTATAGGCATGTTCTGCTTCTGTTACAACTTTAATCGATTCGTCAGCACTCTTGTTGACAACGATTTCCGTCAGTTGTTTCTGGATGTCTTCTGTAGACGACTCATTCTGATACTGTTTTTCCACTTCTTTATACCAAGATTTTTCAAGAGTATGAAGCCACTGGAACCAAGCATGATTCGGGTTGTCACCAAACTGTCTTCTATGGTTTTCAGTCATCACTTCCTTTAGTGAATCATAACTAAGAACTATGTTCATACTGTGAATAGCTTCAATTCTCTGTCGAATTAATTTAATATCTCTTTTCGCATTATTTGCTTCTTCAATCACACCCCTTCGTCGAGCAAAATGGTGTAATTTTCTTCTGACATTGTGTATTGACATCTGAGAAACCTTTTCGCTCTTACTTCTACTTCCGAATCGGACGACATTTGGATATTGTCCGTCATACAATGACGGCATAAAGTCAATTATACCTTCTACAAACTGATCTAGAGCATGATTTGTGTAACAAACGACTAACATCACGGGTTTCCTCATCATTTTTTCTCGAAAGTCTTCACTTGGAGTTTTCCATTTACTGCAATTGTGTAATAACGCTTTTGCTATTTGCAAACCAAGATATGTTTTCCCACAACCAGGAGGTCCTTGAATGAGAACAAATTCTTTAGTAAGAGCTGATATAAAAGCTTTCCTTTGAGATTCATCCAGGTTCAAATCTGTGCAAGATGGCCATGAATTGCAACAAATGTCGACTTCCAATTTGTTCAGATTTTCTTTGGAAGTCTGCTTGTTTCTTATCTCTGTAAACGTTATTTCTGTCCGATGTTTGATAGGACCTAAATCATAATTGCAAGATTCGGGAATATAAGCTGGCAAATCTACATGTTTTTGACAAAATGCTATGTATTTCTGAAAAAGAAATGAGTCTTCTCTTTTTGTCTGCAGGGCTTTTAAAACATACTTATAAGCTTCGAAATAGGCCGAAGTTGTTTCAATCATTATCCCTTTATCTTGTTTTGGCAGTTCTTTGTTATTAAAAGGATTATATATCTGTGCTGCAAAACAGCCTTTTTTCTCTAATTCTTTCCTATCACTTTCGGCTACGATGGCCAGAAAGAACGTTTTAAATCTATCAAAAGAAAGGAGCAGTAAAGATCCATATATTAGTCTCGATGATTTAAACCAGTTTATTCTTTTACAGTGTTCTGTGTCCAATTTTATTTCGAATACTTCACCAGCATCTACAAGAGTTTTCCTGCCTTTTGTGCAGACATCACGGTAAATTAGACCATTTTCTAGTCTGAACCTTTTAGTTTTCTTATCTTTTTGTAGAAACTCATCAACAGCCTCTCTCAAGGGACGAAAACAATCTTCCCTGTACAGTCTAAACTGTACATCAAGATAATGATCCAGATGTTTGTACTCTCCAACGATTTTGTTTTTTCGGAGAAAGACTGGTGGTTGTAAAAGATCCTTTGATGATGGAACCACGGGTAACTCTCGGAAGTCTTCTGCAGGTATGTAATCATCTTCTTTGTCAGATTTCCTTTTCTGTTTCTTTTTTGTACTTTCCGCAGATATTGACTTAATGTCACTGGAAAGTTTCTTTAAATGATCTGACAGATTACATTGTATATCAGTATCATCAGATTCAGATACTTGTTCTTTCAGAAACTCAATCAAACCTACGATATTGGTTGCAATGCAGATATGAGGCATTCTTTCATAAAGCTCTTTTAAAATGACAGTAAAGTCTTTCAGAAGACAAACAAAACTATGGACATATTTGTTTGTACATGTTACACCGACTATAGCTCTGAGACCCTTCGAACCCATGATGGGTGATTCTGACAGTGATAGTAAGACCCGGTTCATATTTTCTCTGTTACTTCGAAGACTACAACATCTAGCAACCAAGTGTAACAGAATTGACACTGAATTATCGGAGATATTACCATCCTTTATCTGATTGAGAACGTGGTTATTTGATTTCACAAGACATTCAAGAATTTCTTCCTTTTGACTGTTTTGATTTTTGTACAGCCTTAGTAACTCCTCTTCAAGTTCTGCTTTGCCAAGGTATTTCGGCTTCATCGTGTCTGATGTAGGGTACCTTAAACGTAATAAACGTATGCTTTCGTATTTTGCCAACAAAAATATGCGTTCATTTGTTCATGAATTCATTGAAGATACAGGGTCATTTTTCGACAATCTACAATTTAGATGAAACTAGAAAAAGATGCAAGTCGTGTTATATATATGTAAGATATCAAAGACTTTGACTTATTTGATGGTTAAAGACTACTTGCATCACGTCAAAGGTTGAAATATTGTACACTATTGAAGTTGTCATAACATTTCCGTTCAAATAATTTAAAAACCAAGATGTGAATTAGATGAACAAATTTGGAAGAGTGACCATCGGCATGTTTTTTGGCAAATATGCCGCTAAATGTAAAACATCATCATTGCAATAAATGTATTCAATGTATATAAACGATTAGTACTGTAACTACCAATTGCCTCTAAGGCATTGTCTTGTCTTCTGCTTCAAATTTTTCTTTGGTGGACTTCTCTGTCGTTCCTTCTGAAATTAAGAACCAAGTGATATGTTAGTCTGTTAAATGTGACTATTATCTAAGAATAAATGTTTTCTTCTATTCATCGTTGTGTAACTTAACTCTCAACACTTATAGTCTTTCTTCAACTATTGAAATAAATAAATCAAATTAAAGTAACAACATTTAGAAGTCATAACTGTGAATGTGTTTTCACAGATGATAAAAATATACTGTAGCGGTTTAATGTTTGGGGTTGCTAATATTCTCGCATTCTGTCAAGTTAGCATAATCACGGGTATCAATTTTCGCAATTTTCAAAAATGACAAGTGTTTCAAAGTATTTAAAACACATTTTGTGGATACTTCCTTTCCCACTTATCTGTCAATCGCGAAAATAACGAAAATTCATACGTTACAGCACTTGTTATATTAAATGCTTATTAATGGAACACGATGACGTGTTTAATTTTGTTAACAGAAGACTACACAATTTACATACGCACTAATATGAGTAAGGCGCGGACTACTACCGAGGATCGCACTTATACACTTTTCTTACATTTGTCAAGGGATTGAAAGAGGGACGGTGGCTGAAAGATGCGAAGTAGGATAGGTTTACGGTTGTCCATTTTTACTCGGAAGTCACGTGACTTCTGAGTCTTCAAACCATCTGATGTCAATCAAAACGACTTCCGGTTGATATACGCCTTCAGAGTACTTCCACCGCGAAAGAGATAAGGCGGATGGGTATTAAAATGAATCAAACTGATTATTGCGTATAAATGCATTGCCTGTTTTTTTTTTTTTTACAGTATTCGATTATATTTTACACGATTCACTGTCAAATACATATATAGAAGTGTGAACTATATTTTATGAATGCCTTTGATATTCATCAATGGATTCCACGTGATTGGCTACGTTTAAAACTAAAAAAAAGGTTGCCAATATTACACATTGTGAAACAAAATGAAAACGAAATGAAACGAGACAAAAAAAAAAAGAGAAAACAAAATTGAAATTGAAATTTTAAATCATCAGATTTGTGTTGATGTGTAGTTCTATTAGTGGTGAAAGCGCTGATCCCATTGTAAATAATTAATCTTTTTTGGAAATAAAGAAAAAAACAAATTACCATCAGCGGATTTTAAAGTTTTTAAAATACCTATAAATGTCTTATGACTTCCGAGATTCAACGCCATCGGCGCTTTGATTTTTAAAAATAATTTAGCGTACCGGATCTAGTTACTGTAAATAATTGTTTTTGTTATTTTTTCTTGGTTATTGAATTGCATTTTCTAATTTTTAAATCAATTTAAAGGCTACTTTCACTTTGATTTACTTCCCTGACCCATTTCTGTGGGCCTGTCTGATACCTATTCCGGTTTGACTGAACGCTTATCATTAGCCTCGCTTGAAATGCTCGGTATAACACCAACAAAACATCAAAATGACAATAGAATCATTTAGTGATAACCTATGGAAGTTAAATCAAAGTAGGCATGAACCGAGTCAATTCATATCGAATGAAAATTAATGTTTTTAAAAAAACCGTTTTAGATGATTTATAGAAAAAAAAAAACGACGACAGAGGGAAAATTCTGACAATGTACAAGTAAGAAAATATATGCTGTCTGATATAAAAACATAAATTGATTGCGCATCCATGGTCTCTGTCTTTTCAGAAAGTCAATCATAGCGATGAATGAATAACAAGAAATTATTATATAGATATCAGTGTTTTATCGAATGTTCCCAGTGTAACAAATTTCAATAATTCACACTGTGAAATAAATTCGGTAATTTCACTCTCGCACTTTCTCCCGCCAAAACGTCACGACTTAGATAGCAATCCGCCAATCACAGAGTTTTAAAATTCATATTGAAAATATCGATAAATAAGAAAGAAAATCTATATAATAAATAGGATAATCAATTGGTTATCGTGAATAACCAAAACAGTATCACTCGTGCCAAGAATGCTTAAGGATTGAACTCAGATCTAAAAATAAATGAAAAACAACATTTTTAGTTATTTTGAAATTTAAAAGCCATCTTTTTAAAAAGTAAGCAATACATGATGGGTTTATTGATTGATTGAGACAGAAGAGGTGGAATTTTAGATTGACCAACAAGAAGTGGAATTGTTAAGTGAAAAAATATAAACGTTTGTTGGATGTTTCCTTTGATATTTGCATATCAATGATAATTTTTCAGGTTGAGACCAACAAATTATGCTATGGCTCCGATTCTAAAAAAAAGAGGAGTGATTATGCCACACAAATACCAAATATAAAATCTTTAACGGCAAAGTATTGGTATTGATGCATTGTGACAGAAAACCGTAACTTGATTGCGAAATGCTCCCAATTTCTCAACGTTAAACCAAATCGCAAATAACAGCAAACACACAGACACTAACCCAAAATACAACCATATACTTGAGTTGTGCTATGACAGACTAGTCCAAAATCCAAACAGAGACAGTCATCCTATGAATCAGCGACCCATCTAAAAAGTTATATCGACTCTGAATCTTTTAATTATGTACATTTCCGTCATTCATTTTCTGCTTATTACCATATTCACATGAGACCAACATTCGAAAAAAATTTCGTGAATAAATGAGTGTTATTACGCGACGTTATCCGATTGTCAAAAACACCGTCTGAGAATTTCGAAATGCCTGTCAGCAGCGAAGCAATTACTTTACACTTTAAGCTATACACAAAATGACATACTGTTCTAAATACCTGTTTTTGATCTATTATTAATCAATAAATATGCATTTATTGTCCTTAGGTAAGGTTGTTACCTTAAGTCATCGTATTTTGAAATACTATTGTATTGTCGATGTAATTCGTAGGTTTATAAAAATAATAATAATAATATAGGTAATGAAAAAGAATATTAGGTTAGATTTAAATAATTTGCGGTTAATTTGCGGTTAATTCTTTCTATGAAAAAACAATATTTAAAATTTCTTTCATTTATTGGATAAATGAGGAAAAGACACCGGTTCTCTGTATATGTGTTACAGTCTGATCCTCAGACATCAATAACGACCCTTTAAATTTCGTATGCCTAAAAATCCTCGATCCATATAAACGGAACAGACAAGCTTACTTCCGGGTCAATATGGTAATAGGATGTGATCGGCAAAACCCATATGGTATTTTCTATTTTGAGCATTTTTGATTCAGAATAAAGTCAACATTTCAGTCACTTGATTGATTGATTGGTGGTTAACGCTCAAGGAGCAGTTTTTCAGCTATATCCGGGCGATAAATATGAAACGGATGATAAAATGAATATGAATGATAATGAAATGTAAAATGAGATGGGACACAAGGATAATAGGGTCGACGAGTTTCGATTGCCACTTGAAATTGGGAGAGGTAGGTAGGGAACGGTCGGACAATTTAGCCTCCTTTAGCGAAACCGATGCTTCTTCCCCTGTCGAATACTACAGCAGGGTTCTTAAACGCGCAAGGAACGTGGCATTTTCCCAACTCTATACCACTTTGGTTTGCTGTCAGGATTACCGTATTAATTATGGCCTGACAACCCCAGCATATAGCAGGCCTGGGGTGCCCCCATTCCACCACCTGGGACACACAACCTAGTTTCTCTGTGCAAAGCACACTAGCCTCCGGCATGGGTTCTATTTAGTTGCCTTTTACGACAAGCTGAGCGTTGCTGCATACTTATTATTTTACACCCAGACCTGCACGAGGCTGGACAGTTTAAAGATATCTGCATCAATTTTACAAATTTGATATGTAAGCTTAAATGAAGAAATCAACGATATTAAAATATAAAATCAATTCAAGAGAAAATAAGTCCAAATAGACTGACATACCTATAATTTCCGTCTACACGGTTACTTACAGTTTCTATGCTTCTGAATAACAAAATAGCATTTTATCATATATAGTACTTATGTAATCAGTTGGATGTATTCCAAGTCGTTTTCAGAAAACCTTCTGTGTGTAAAATCTATTTTTAGCTTTGACTGTGATAAAGCAATTTACGGGAATTCTAAAATGAAAGTGAAGTATTTTTCAAGTTTTAAATAACAAGTTTTAATAATGCTCAATCAAAGCGCTTACCAAAAAGAGAAAAGAAAGCATTTTGGTATGTTCATAATGTTTAACCAGACTAAGTCGTCCTTTTCAGCAATCAGAAAATTATGAATTTGCAGCACTCAACATATAGAGACTTTATCAATGTGCACTTCTTGTTCTGTGCTAAATGGGGAATTCAAATTATGGAACAAGCGAAGGGGACTGAATACTGTTTAGAAGTTTAAAAAAAAATATATAATTTTTTTTCAAGTTTCTTTTCTATTTGAACACAAATCACCTTCACAAGCATGTTACTATATTCTATAAAATTCATTCCAAAACTTATACAGTATCTGTTAGCTAATCAAAATTTAATTTTTCACTCAGCTATTAATTTTGCCAGATGGTCGATTATTTTAAACAGAAGGAAACATTTACTTCCCATAATTTACGCGTACATTTTACATGTACATTGAAATTGAATGTGATTAATGAAGGCTAAAAACCACTAATTCCACTTCCCATAGGCTTCTATGCTAATTTCACAATATTCAATGGCTTCTCTGGACTTTACCTTAACTTTAACCTGCAGAGGACTATATATCAGCATGATTCTACATATGTCAGCTCACAATCTTCAGAATGGCATGTGGGGTTAGCAGACTTGCAGTGCAGTACTGGTCACCGGAAGTGAAGGGTCTATAAATAGCATGGGAAATCCCAGTGTTTTCACAAGATAGGGGTATATTTAAAAATCATTATGGAGATTAGGCTTCACATCACAAGAAGCAAAATGCACCTATAAAATGTACAGAAATGTTTTTCCTTTCAGAAACTGTTTAAATTTTTTAAATAAGATGAGAACTTTTTTCACAGCACTATGAGGAACAGGGATAATTTCTGCGTAGGACTATTTTTGCGTATGTTCCATATGCTCATTGGTTGAATTGGTGGTCTGTAACCTAAAGAGGCACTTTTTGTCTTAGAAAAAATAAATAACTATACAGGTATCTTCCTATACACATCCTGAATGCATTTGCAAAGTTTCAGTGAAATGTGACAAGCACTTTTTTAAATATTTGATTTTTAAATATAGGGTAACCAAGTTGTTCGAGCAAAAAAGTGACAATATTCTACCATACTTAAATGCATTAAATATTTGCAAAGAACTTTTTCTGACTTTTCAAATAAAAAATATCAATCACAACTTGTTTTGTAACAATATTAATGAAGAGATAGTTTTAAAAGTAATCATTTTCTGAGAAATTGGTCTATTTTTAAAAATTTATTTCTGACATGCCTCCCCCTTTTTCTTGATCACATGTCAAAAATCCTAAATCTTTAAATTTTCACAAAAGGTGATATCTTTGGCTTTAAATTTGTAAATACAGTGTTTTCACATTAAAACATGACCAGTAAAGGGCACCTAAAGCAAAAAAAAGTACTCAAAAATAGATTTTCCATGTTGCCATAGGGGAATGCTTATATGGCCTTAACCGCAGTAATGAAAGTGAGTTTTTCCTCATTTCTAACCTAATTTTTGCTCAAATCTACACAAAACTTGATTTCAAGTGCTTATTACCACCATAATTAGGTAAATATAGCCCTCAAAGTTTAATATTTGATATTTTTACTAAATTTTCTACACTTTTTACAAGATAGGACATAAAAATCAGCCAAAAAGACCAATTTTCCATAATTTGGACCTATAACTTAAAAAAATGCATATTTTGAAGGATTTTTGTAGTGTATTCCTCTCATGGCAAAGTTAACAAGATCTTCAAGTAGTTTAAAGCTATTTCAAGAAACTTTTCATTTTGCCATGGCTTCAGCTTAAGGCTAAAAACCACTAATTCACTTCCCATAGGCTTCTATGCTAATTTCACAATATTCAATGGCTTCTCTGGACTTTACCTTAACTTTAACCTGCAGAGGACTATATATCAGCATGATTCTACATATGTCAGCTCACAATCCTCAGAATGGCATGTGGGGTTAGCAGACTTGCAGTGCAGTACTGGTCACCGGAAGTGAAGGGTCTATAAATAGCATGGGAAATCCCAGTGTTTTCACAAGATAGGGGTATATTTAAAAATCATTATGGAGATTAGGCTTCACATCACAAGAAGCAAAATGCACCTATAAAATGTACAGAAATGTTTTTCCTTTCAGAAACTGTTTAAATTTTTTAAATAAGATGAAAACTTTTTTCACAGCACTATGAGGAACAGGGGTAATTTCTGCGTAGGACTATTTTTGCGTAGGTTCCAAATGCTCATTGGTTGAATTGGTGGTCTGTAACCTGAAATACAAGTACATACAGTCATGTGTTAACTATACTATTAAAGAAAGGGACCGATTTCTTTGTGCCGCAACACCTCTGAAATCATACGAAGGTCAAATATATTTGTTATATGAGGTATAAATTTAGTGTTGTGTATTTCCTAAATTTGTCTTTGAAACAATCTTTTTTTTAAGGAAAATTCGAATTTTTGGGAAAATATCCAAATTCGAAGACCGTCATTGGTCCGTGTGTTATAATACGCACATGCTCAATCGACGTACTGCCCAGATGATATATACATGTGTTACACGAGTATTGAAAATTCATGATTTTGCTTAATTAAAGACATCCGCCAATTTTCTGGGATGCAAAACTGTCGAGACATGAAAGGCGTAGAACGTGTCGAAATAAACCTTCCCCCTTCTATGTGTAAAGACCCCTTCCACTTTTTATGTGTATACTGCCATGACCGATAAACCCCCACCCATTGTTTTGATTAATTTAAGAATTTATTATGCACCTTTTAACTGGTTGGAACAGAACTTTCAGAAAATTAAAAAACTGTACAGTAGTACCAAGTCTGAAAAGCTTACATGTAGTTGTCTTTCTTAGAGATTCCTCATACTTTGTAAAAAATAATTTAAAATCATCTTCCAAATATACAGAGGAAGATGTTTACAAAATGCTGGAATTTTTAATCGACAACTTATTTGTCCAATGTAGTGGGCACATTTTTCAACAAACAGTCGGCATTCCAATGGGAACACATTGTGCTCCTCTACTTGCTCACCTATTCCTTCACTCTTATGAGGCTGACTTTATAGCTGATCTGATCCGAAAGAAAAAATATCGTTTAGCTAGATCCTTTATTCTCAGTTTCCGCTATATAGATGACGTATTATCTTTAAACAATCCTAATTTCGGGGATGTTATACATCGCATCTACCCCAAAAAAACTTGAGATAAATGATACTACAAACACTGCGAGGTCAGCCTCATATCTTGACCTACACTTAGAAATCGATGGTAAAGGAAAACTATTGACAAACTTTACGACAAACGTGATGACTTTTCATTCAGAATTGTCAACTTTCCTTTCATCTGTGGCAGCATCCCTTCAGCACCTGCGTATGGAGTGTTCATATCACAGCTCATACGTTATGCCAGAGAAGTTTTATGGTCGTCATCATGAACTCGTAGATCGCTACGGGGTATCCATCTGCGCCATGAAAACTGATTTGTTCAACGTGTCATAGTTTTCCTTTCCTCTCGCCTACTCCGGACTTGAATTTTTATGAGCAACTCGGCGGGTGTTTCTAGAAAAGCAGAGGACGCTTACCCTACTGGTGCACCTGGTCCATGCTCCCAGCTTTTAGTGGAGTCCGAATTGCTCATTTGCTTTTGTTACTTTGTATGTATGATTTTAGTTACTTTATGTTCTTTGTTGTGTATGTCTGTTTTCCATGTCTGGTTTTTGTCCCTGGATTACATTCTTTTGATTACCGCTATAACCTTGGTTCCCTTGATTACTCTTTGATTACCGCTATAACCTTGATTACCTTGATTATTCCTTTATTACATTATATAATAAAAAGTTCAGTTCGAGCAAAATGCAGAGCGGATAAAGTGTGAATGAAGCCTAAACTTTTTATTATGCATACCAATTCAGTTGAATGTCCGTCTGTCTGTCAGTTCGTCTCTCGGCGTTTTTCATTTGATAAACAAATATTTTTACAGTTGTTAAGCACAAATATACATTCAAGTTCTATTTTGAGCTAGGTAAAATATATTTTTTGGATTAACAAAACACCACTTTGATAACCTACTTGAAAGCATTATTAGGCGTACTTCTTTGATAACTAACAAGAAATTTCGAGGAATAATAGGACAAAATGCTAGAAAGTCCCCTTTCGATTTTCCTCGCCAATTCACCCATTAAAAACTTATGAGCGAACAAGTACCAGTTTGGGGGTTGAACACATATTTTGTATATATATGTTTAAAATGGTGGTTGCGGAGTGAATGTGCGTCTGAAAAAAACTCACACGATACATTGGAAATAATCGATATCAAGGAACAGGGCTTTAATGCCTCTTCGATCTGCGTCTTGATGTTGTATGAGGGTCTTCCACAATGAAAAAACGTTAACACCCCAAAAAAAAAAAAAAAAATCAAAACGGCCCCCTATAGAATTCATGATAACAAAAAAATCAATGTTACTCTCTTGCTGCCCATTGGTCATAGAGTGAAGCCTCAGGTTAACCTTTAAAGTCTTCTCTTTGCGTTTTGTTTTGTGTCGTCATCGTCGTCGTAAAACATCGGCTCCTTCCATACCCCTGGGTCAAATTAAACCTGGGACCAATAAAACAGCTTCTTGGTCCCAGAATAAACCAATTTCTCGAGGATAGTTCATTGGCATGGTGATATGAAACTTTGCTTAGGGACGCACCATTTAACTTCCTGGGGTGGGTTCTTTGGTTGTTAAAAATAGTTCGATCCTGGCTTTGGAGAAAAGATAATCTCGTAAGGAAGGGTTAGAATAAGTTTTGTGAGTAAAAAAAATCCGCTTACTTTCGTTAGAAAAAAAAATACGCAAAAAAACAAACAATTCTGAGTCAAAAAGAATACCAAGTCCCCCTGAAAGGTTAATGGTCAACTCCTCTTAACCCACGAAAGCAATCTGAACAAAATGTACACCATTGCTGTATTGTAGATCCTTAACAATGATTACTCATTTTGTTTAGATCCGTCAAAGTAGTACTGTGTCCATACTTTGCTCAATCGACCGCGATTTTGCTGGCATCCTCTAGCGAACTATAAAACAGACATTGAAGTATGTTTTCTAGGAAGCGTATTAGGGCCATCCTTTATTTTTAGTTTCGCTTTTTACCCTTTGACCTGAAGGAAGTCTTCTATGGAAACGCAAGTCACCTGATTGCAAATCTGTTTCCCGATTGGGCAAATACTGATAACTTAGTGGCGTTAAAAAAACGGTATCGAAAACTTGAAATAGCCTTCAAAAACTGTATCGAAAATTTGAATTGCGTGCCATGTGCTATTTTCTTGAAAGAAATCTAGAAACTTAGAATTAAAATTTTACTGCTTTGGCTATATTTATTTTTAAAGATAGTGTCTTAATTATGATGCTACAAATAGTCAAAATACTATTAAAGTGATGGTTAACTTAATATCAAGTTCTTTCGACTGCCTTATTTTTTTAGTTAGTCAGCGATTAACTTTGAAATTTTATAGTTAAAATTAAGGGGGAAAACCAGTAAAAACTAGAACAAGTAGCCAAACTTAAACCATACACAAATCTGGGAAAAATATTAATTTATAACAACAGGATGTGCAAGATGATCTAAGAAAAGTTGAAAACTGGTGTAGAAATAACGGTATGTTTATCAATCCTAATAAAACTAAGTGTATGATTATTGGAACAAGACAAAAACTGTCAAATGTTGATATTACTTCCTTAATAGTTAATGATAACGCTTTAAAATTTTCATCATGTGAAAAACTACTTGGTGTAAAAATTGATGATACTCTAAGCTGGAAAATCATGTTGATCATATATGCTCTAATATTTCATCAAGATTGTATCTCCTAGCAAAGATTAAGAAATATTTGAACATTGAAACGAGAACTTTCTATAATGGGTACATTCTTCCACTTATTGACTACTGTTGTATTGCATTGAGTGGCTGTGGCTCTGAAGGATTAGACAAAAACGGGCTGTCCGCCTCATTCTAAATGCTGAACCCTTTTCTCCATCAGAACCCTTGTTCAAAAAATTAGGAATCATGAAAGTAGAAACAAGGATTAAATATCACAAATACCTATTAATCTATAAATCTCTCCATGGGGAAGCACCAAGCTACATATCAGAAAAGTTTAACTATGTTTCAAGAAACAAATCTTACTCACGAAGAAATGCTGAACAAGGAAATTTGATAATCCCAAAAATTAAAACTGAACTTTTCAGACATTCATTCATACATTCTGGGTCTGTCTTGTGGAATAAGTTACCCAAACATGTACGTATTCAAGCCACTGGCAAATCATTCAAAATCAATCTAAAGAAGTACCTTAACACTTTTGAATAGAGTATCTTAAAAGAGAAAATTGTTGCTGCTTACACTGTACAAGATTTGTGGAAGGTTTTTGATTAAAATAACTATATTGCATATAAAAAATACCAAAACAAATGAATTTTTATACATCAAAAATGTGTTTTAACGTAAAAATCTCTCACTGGAGACAGTGTCAATGGAAGAGAATCTCCCTCCGGAAGTGACCTTGGAAATTTAAAAAAAATGTAAGACATCTCACTTTGGCTTCTGTGTTAGGCAGGATTTGCACCAAATGATTTGTATGGTGTTTTTTAATGTTATTTTTGGTCAATTCTTTCAGAAACTTCAAACAACTTTGTGTGAAAACACCAGAAAACCACAGCAGTTTTAGTAATAATCTCCTGCAGTTTGGTGATCAACAGTAAACTTCAAAATTCCAACTTTAATCTTGGAATTTCCAATGAGCGTCGGACCAATGAGCGTCGGACTTATGAATGTCGGACTATCGATGTTATCCATAACATCATCAAACCGGAACAAAATTCAACCTCGTCATGATAAAACTATATATCACATCGATATCTTCGCGATGAAAACTAGCGCGACAAAAACGTTTCGCCGACAATCATAATTCATTTCCTTTTTTAAAACAGACGTACCCAATTACATGCAGATTTTAATATGTTTTAAGTAATCAATATTTTACGGGCGATTTATTATTTTTGCCTAGTCTTCGTATTTTTAGGTCATGGACAACCCCCACCCCGGTCAGTTGTACATCCCCTTAAAATCCTGGATCCACCCCTGAATACAAAGGTATGGTTGAATCGTCATAATATTCAGTTATATAGTGACGGAAAACCGAGATAATGTCATAAGTCCGACGCTCACTGGTCAGACACTCGTAACTCCGACACTCATTCGTCCGAAGTTCATTGGAAATTCCAAGATCAAAGTTGATATATACCAGATTCAAGTTGGAAATTTCAAGATTAAAATTGATAATTCCAAGATTAAAATTGATAATTCCAAGATTTAAGTCGACAATTTAAAAATAAAATAAAATAGGATGATCCTAATACGCTTCTGCAGTTTACAGGAAAAAATCATTGAATTGTTGCATGAGTATACATGTACATATTTAAACAAATATTCATATAGTGATGTACAAACATTTTTAGGTCTAAAGAAAGCTAATTAAATGCATTTTGATTTTTTTAAAGAAATTTTTGCATGGAGCAAAATATTGTCTCTTCTTAGTTGACAAATTGCTCATCAGTTTCAAATATCTATGGTGATAACTCATATTTCTTATAAAACAAATGCTTAAAAGAGTTCACATATACACTCATGTAATGTCTTAAAAATATCACATATTCACCAAATGCTAATCGCTATATACTAAGATATCTTAGAAACATTCTGTATTTATTTATAGAGAATGACAAGTCATAACAAATTGTTCCTGAAAAGAAATTTTAATTAGCTAAGAAATTTTTGGATATAGAATATTTTCTAAGATACCAAACAAAAAGGGGGGTAACCAAGTTTTGTTCAGCAGAAAAAGATATCTTTAACACAAGTTATTAACTTTCTGCAAATTATAACTACAATATTCAATCAAAAATGTGTTTATTTTTCAAACAATTAGGAACTCAAAGCGTAGTCTGCTATCGCAACTATATGGGATATTCATATGTATCCGTCACATATCAACGTACATCTGAGGTCGCCAGTCTGCTTGTTTCAATGTCGCCGCTATGTGAAAAATTATATGGGTTAGAAAATGCAAAAGTGCAGTGGCAAGAGCATATTTCATTTTACCTGAAAACAGCTGCGGGAAGTTATTCATCGGTAGCATTTTGTTTTATAATTCTATAGTATTACATGGAACAGACCCCTTTGAGGTAAGTTGATGAGCATGCTCAATATACACTTCCGAGAGGTAGGGCTTGGGTAGAACAAAATAATTTTCCTCGCGGGAGTATTTATTGAGCATGCTCTACGCATGCTCATCGACTATCCCACCGATAGCAAAAAGGGTCTATTACGTGCCCATATTCCATTAATAACTCGGAAATAATAAGTGACCTGTAGGCTGCTCCAGCAGTAATCGTCCTCGCCAATATCGTCTGTCCGAAACTCAGTCATGGCACTCTCTACATCAATATGCCGGTTTCAACAAAGTCCGGTCTAACCAAATACCTAGAAACATTAATATCCAAACACATGGGAGAACGTATTCCATACGTTAAACGGAGCATAACATCTTGAATACACGAGGCCAATATTAAAGAGAAAGAAAACAATACGCACTCGGAATATTCGAGTGAAATTTACATCCTCATCCATTTGAGCATCTGCGAAACTGTCAAAAATTTCATACTATCTCTGATCACATTTTAAGTCTTATTACTTCAACTGTCCATCATTTCAATCTTTAACAATTTTATTTACTGGATGGCTCCAATACAATTAAGTTAATTATACTGTTGAAATTCCTTTGCCGACCTCAATGTATAGCTACATAATACACATAGTCCTGGTTCCTCCAGTATTGTCAATCACATTTGTACATGATTCCTAGTGATATTTACACCTGTATATTGTTAACTCAAACAGAAACTGGCATTTTTTTATGTCAAAACAACCTCCAAGTCCTCGCCTCTTATCTTGGCAACCTAAACTGCTATGTGTCCAATGTATATTGGACTGTTTATCCTTTCCCCAGGAGGGTGGAAATATGGGGATTCTGTCTCCAATAATAACCTATGGTTATCATCAGGGAAATCATCTAGGTAGGTATCCTGATCACAGTAGATAATAACACCGCCTACGTACTCTACTTCGGGTTCCGGCTTAACCCCACTAGCCTTGAAAAGGAACTCATTTACTGTAAGTAGATCTAGATTTTATCAATGGTTTCCTCAATGGTAATGGGCCTGGCCATGGCAAAATGTTATCCGGCTTCCTTGTAACATCCTTGACATAAACTTCAAATGGTCTGCGTATATCATATTCTTTGGATAAATCCTAGATAGTTTTTGCATCAAGGGAAAGTAATCTATCAGCCCAATCTTCCGGACTTCTAAGACGGGCTTTGGTGAGCCCCCAAAAATTGGATTTGTAATATTTCTACAAATTTAAATCTCCTTTAAATTTTCTCTATTAATGTAAAGAAGTCGATTTCTTTGTCTCTCGCCATAATGCTTGTATAATAGTCGCTGGCCTTCCCTTTGATACAAAATTGGTCCTTCAGCTCTTCAGCGGTCCACGCTGTTATATCAGCATATTTGGTGAATTTGACATAAAAGACTCCCAACTACTTTTATCATCATCTTCAGTGGTTTTGGTAGAAAAACTGGGTTTGGTTGAGTTGGTGGTTCTTGTATGGCTGCTGAGCCCCTAAAAATAAATAAAGGGGTGACATGGTGTAGGTAAAATTCTCCTTGGTCTTGGCATGTCACCCCTTATAGCTACGATTTAGCTTCATTTTATGTTCTTTTTCGGCAAATTTATACTAGGCTAATGCATCCTCAGACCCAGTGGAATAACTGGACATAGGGGGCTCCTCCGCATTTTTTTCCAGTTTTTCTCCAAAACACTTTGAAGGCATTTCCAACATTTTACTTTAGGTACTCAGTTGAACTTACACCAATTTTTGGTCATACATGGTAATAAAGCATGATACCATTACTTATTTAATAGGGCATGGTTTGTTAGGTGGGCGATTCAGGCTCTTCGAGAGCCTCCTGTTTCTTTTACGGGTAGATTTTTTTCCACTCAGGGTTCAAGTTGTGAATTATAGATTTAAAATAATCTTTGCTGCAGCCAGTTTCTTCATCTCTTGCAAGTTGTTCGACATAAGATATTTATTCTTGTTTCAAATTCTTCTGCACATAAAACGCTACTTATCAGCTGTTCTTTTCAAGTTTATAAAATATTCGATATATACAACTTTACACTATAACAACCCACATTCCCTTATTATTTTCACTGTCTACAGTTCCATCTTTTTGTACAAGGTTCTACAACGTCTTGTTGTTTTAATTCCATCATCAAAAGTTGAACCATTTATTTGACAGCTATTTTTGAGAATCTTGGTTTGTCATTCGGGACATGCTTTCTTTCTAGGTTAGTTTTTGGATGTATGAAGGCTTTTTTGAAACACTAAGATGACTTGTATTTTTAACGATGATTACTTCTTTCCACTACAAATATTTCTTTTTGGATATTTTGTTTAAAATGCTATAGTAAAATGAGAAAATAGGACATTCTTCATAAAGGTACAAATACTTGGGCTCCCTTTTGATACCAAGTCGGACTTCACTAAACCTGAGACTGCACTATATTTGATCTATAACCCTTGAATGCTTTGTATCAGAAGAATCCACAATATAAATGTGTGTTGACAAGTAAAGGAATGGCTACAAGAGTTATTTCACGTAGCTATTGCTGTGTTTGATTTTTCATTTTTGCTGGTGCTTTACTTAATTACATCGAATTAATATTTTCGCTTAAAGTCTTACAGTTTAGCAGTGGTTTTGTTTCCATTTAGTTGACACTAAGTACTGTTACTACTGGCGACTTTGATCTGTCAGCACATTAAGATAAGTTAATCGATTCTTGTTATTAAGGGTCGCAAGGCTAAGCATATTTTCTTTTGTTTATGTTTCTTGTGTTGAGCTTTCTTGGTTCGCTTGACATGCAGTATACAAAATTGATGTGTCTGATTTTTTTCTTTACACATGTACTTTCTAGCCGCTATTTACTTGTCAGACTGACATGAAAGCTGGTTAAATAGTACTGGAATTGTTAACAAACAAGTAGACATTTTAAAAATTTGGCCTCGCATTGAAGCCTGATCTTTTCCCTGTCTGTAAAACTACAAACGAACACAAACTACAAAGTGTGGCGTATAAACTACATATGTCTACTGCGTATGCATTTTATCATTATAAAAGTACCTTTCAAACATGTTCCACTGTGAGATGCAATGCTCATCTTGTGGTAGAAATGATTCACGTTGAAAAATCCACCACATAAGACGGAGCCCAAGTTGTCTTATTGAATGTTGAAATGAAATCTCTGACCCCTCCGAAGTTGATTGAAATCATTCATAACCCTGTGTGATTTAAAATGTCGAATAAGGAGATGAATGTTGAAATGAAATCTCTGACTTTGCGACCATTCCAAACTCTTTCGACCTTAAATGGCGAATAAAGAAATGAATGTTGAAATGAGCCCTTGGTCCCTCCCGAACCCCACTTCCCCCCGTCACAATTCTTCCTCAAAAGATGTTTAATGATTTGTTAGAACTTAAAACTATTTTATTTGTGAAAAACACCTTTGAGATGTTCCCTATGATAATTTTGTATTCGAATGTTGAAAAGGGGAAAAGAAAAAAAAAGATATCTTGAGCTCCGTCCAAAAAGAGCTGGTTTTCGTTCTAAATTCGTCACATTTTTACATAACAATAGTCCTTCCTGTATGCAGAACTGTATTTTTGAGAAAACATACATTGATCTCCCACAGATATCGACCAAATCAGGAACGATAACTCTTGCGAAGTGCTAGTTTCATACTTAACCTATAAATACTCATAAAAAGTAGTAGACATATAAAGCTGAGAATGTGTTCTTTAAATTATATTTAAATTCTCTTATATTTGTTATTCACTACAAAAGTGAATGGATATTGTTTACATGTGTGAGTAATTTGCTTCCATTATCAATTAGCAGTATAGATAAAAATGCGGATTTTAAGTATAACTTATTCAAATACAGTTTGAAAAAATATACGATCACGGTACCATTAACACAAAGAACTTAAACACATTTTGAAAGCCATATTTACTAAGCTTCGCAATGGTAGGCAACTTTAAGATGTCATTTGTCCTAGGAATTCTCTCTAAAACATCGAAAATTATTTTTATAATATGTAAAGTAATGTAAACGTTTTGAAGACCTGAATTTATTTGATTTTCCTTATTGAGATTCGTTAGAAGTTGTATTTCAGTAATAATAATATTTGTTTTCTCTCCGGTTCCAATGAAAACTTTGGATTTTTAAGCAGTTTTACGAGTATAATTCTACTTGTTTTAGGGAAATGGCACAAGTCTTTTGTCACTGAACGACTGAAATCAATTTTACTGGTCATTTTTTATCGCGCAATGTCCGATTGAAATATTGCTTATGTTTTGTAAATCAGAATTGAAAGATGAATAGAAAGTATTACGAATTGAATGTCACTAACCTCGCTGACAATCATGTTATGTTTGATATACATATCCTGTGTGTAACTCGTTCGGTTCGTGACAAGGAAGCCATTGTAGTAATTTTTTACCATTTGTGGTTTCTTCCTCTTATTTATCTAATCTCAAGTGTTCACTATCTCGTGAACTAGGCAGAATAAGAGTTATTGAATCACATCAACAATAATTCCTGATTAAAGTAATACGACAGTTGCTGTTGGAATGTACCCAAATCATGAGTTGACGTTTAATTTTGTATCGAAGCATCACCAACTGTAACAATTTGGCAGCAGAGACACTTGACCGGTGCGGTAATCGCGTATGATTCAATTTTAACGTCTTCGTCTGCTTGGTAAATCCCGGTGTTGCTTCTTTTTGACATGTGGGAGACCATTTTACTCAGTGTACCCAGGTGTTGTGGAATCCAAATTACTCGGTAGTCTCTCACTAGTTTGATGACTGTCTTTTTTATTGGTTGTAAACTTGTATCAAAGTACTTTGCTTTACTTAAACGGTGTATGTAAAATGCAATTTTTTGCGACGAATTTTATTTCGGTATTTTACTGTCATTTTTTTTAACGGATAGATATCACAATATGCTAATTTCGATTATTCTTTTTTTTCTGATGCTTTTCGTCTTCGGATACTTGATTGTTTTTTTGTAAGAATATTTTCACATTTAGACATGAATAATTAATGTTTAAATAGTTTTATTGCTTGTTTTGTTTTTATTTTTGTTGGCAATTATTAAAATAATTTTAATCTTGAAAGTGCTCGTGTACATTGCTGCAAGAGATGGTAGCCTCTCCTGTAATAAATATCATATTTTTTCTCTCATCCTTAAACTGTAATTACAAGCACTAATTATAATGTATTTAACGTTTTCAATTACTTTGTTTGTCATATTCAAACCGACTTTAAGCCTCCAATTATTTTGACATTTCCCTGAAAAGAACTATCCTGGCATTACATAAAATAGGTATTTTTAAGCGGATCTGTCACTGAAAAAAATGACAAATCAATTCGTACCTTCGATGTGCAAGTTGACATTGAATCACAACAAATTATCGTCTTCCAAGTCAAGTATAAACCGTGGTCGCTTGCTGTGATTCATTGTTATAATGAAAAATGAAAGAAAATCTTACATTAAAACAGTAAATTATTGAAAGAACTTGCTTCTAAATTGAAACCTTGGCAATGCAAAATTAATTTATCATAGCTAGAACATATTTTCATAAATATATTGACGCTAGGCGCAGTCAAATAAAACGTATCATGAGTTCTGTTCCTAGTCTTAGTTGAAATTTAGATATGTTTGTTTTAGATTACCACAGGAAATGATTATTTTATGCTACAACTCCACACCTTATCAAACTGAATGATAAACAAGGAAGAGAAGTGTATACAATATTTCTCTTTACTGACAAATCCCCATGTCTGCCCTTGTAAATCAAAAAGCAATCTTTATATCCAAACAGACTTAAGATATGCGATATTTCTGACAAAAATATATTGACCATGATGCTTCACAAATGAATTTCTAAAAAGTACAACACAGCTGATTTAACATAAGCACTGTCTAGATGAGTACAAATCAGTTATCGGTAGGTTGATTTTTATCATTATCTAAAAGGACAATCCTTATGAATGGGCTTGATATAGACCGATTGGTCTATTATGGCAACTGTATTGGATAGAAGAGGTGATTTAAACATTGAAATATCTTGGAACAAAGCAATTATGTGACATGATCAACATCACTTTTAACAACTTATTTATCAAAAATTTAAAACTATTCATTTTGTGCAGAATGTAACCATTGATTAATTAAAAATTTAAACGAAATGAAAAGTGAACATTCGATTTTTAGATCAATCTGTTCGTGTTCTATGCAAGCTAGATACACTGATCTAATAATTATGATTAAAAAGATATGATTAAAAGAAAGTAAAATTTTGGGTAGCGCTTCTGGTATTCACATACATTTTGATAAAAACTGAAACATTTGTTTATTATTTCAACAGTTTACGATTAAGTATGAAACAAATCAAGAGAAAATAGACCGAGACAGTATAAAACTTATAGAAACCAGAGAGAGGAACACACAAAGAAAATAGATATAAAAGCAACCAGGAATTATAAAAAAAGGAACAGTGAAAGAAGTATTGGTAAGGTGCATTGGTAGGGTAGCCACTTTTTGACATTTTAGAAATCATACGATATAAGCTTGTGTATGAATTGTACACAAAGTACTTGTAACGTCGACAAGTTCTGAGTGTGAGAGTGAATGAAATCTAAGTATATCGGAGGAAATATAATACCACAGATAAATGACCAAAAAAAATGATGAAACGGAACGCAAAGTTATGAAACGATGTTTTTGCATTTTTTTGATATAATATCCTTTTATCTTGGAAAACAGACATAAACAACAAAGAACATAAAGTAACTAAAATCATACAAACAAAGTAACAAAAGCAAATGAGCAACTCGGACTCCACTAAAACCTAGGAGCATGGACCAGAATAGCGAAATACCAGCATAAACTAATATTAGCATTGTATAGGCATATAATAAAAAAGTATCAACAAAGACTAGTAATATCATTGTATAGGTATATAATAAACTAAAGTCAGCCTCATAAGAGTGAAGGAATAGGTCAGCAAGTAAAGGAGCACAATTTGTTCCCATTAGAATGCCGACCGTTTGTTGAAAAACACGTCCACCACACTGGACAAATATGTTGTCGATTAAAAATTCCAGCATTTTGTAAACATCTTCCTCTGTATACCTGAAAGATGTTTTGGAATTATTTCTTAAAAAAAATAAACAAATAAGAAAGTCAAATAAAAATGAACATTGATATTACAGCAAGACACTAGACATAACTCAACGTTTGTGCTCGGCTTATTTTCATTTCTAGATTCTATGAACATTCTTTCATTAATATACCACCTAGAAATACGTAGATCTGTGCTCACGTAAGTATAATGATTTAATTTTCCTTAACTCTACTGTACTTGACTTTCATTTACAAAATTCATTTTATTTCACTTTACTCCTACTTTCACTTTCACTTTCGCTTTTACTTTTATTACTTTTTCTTTTTTATCAACTTTATTTTAACTTCCATGCTTACCTTGTCTACAAAGTTAATTTGACTAATAACTTTAAATCTTACTTTCACTTTACCTCATTTTAAATGTTACTTTTCACTTTTTACTTTTGATTTTACTTTTTTTACTTTACTTTGAAATTATGAATGGTATAAATATTGCTCTATAGTTTTCCTGCAGATGTTTCATGTTTTGATTCTTGTTGAGTTAAGACAGCAAGCACGATGATGGAATAAAATAATCATCGCCGCTTGGTGGTTATACACCATGGAGAAGGCTTGATGGTAAAGTATTTTATTTAGATCAGAATGTTACTACTGTGGTCGTTTCCTTATAGACATTTCCCTCGTGCCTTTGATTGGCTATGTCTTAGAGACAAATTAAAACCTTTACGATGAAATGACAGAGAACTTGTTTGATTTATAGATATGTACAGATTCACTCTAATGACCTGTATTGTAATCCAACTTACCGTTAAACCTTGATTTATTTTTTTTTCGCCCGGCAGCGATATGTTCACATGGTAAAGGTAATTGTATGTCAACCAACCTTTACAATTTCAGAAACAAGAACTAATGGAAAAAATGCCTAAACTTGTTTGGTTTGTCTGAATTTAACGTTTATATTTTGTATCCGGTTATCCCAAAGCCGTCGGTCTGATATCAGCTAGACTATGCAGCCGTCTTAAGCCATTGCTGTGTGCTGTTAGGTCTTTTAATTTAGACCTCCGTGAGATGGTAAACAATCCTTTTTGTTTCCTCCTAAATAACAAAGGGGAATGACAGGTTATATTTTTGTCATATTGCTAACCCTCATATTTGCTCTATTTATCCACATCGTCTGAAATGTTTGTGTTTTTTTTTCTAACTTTAAATGATATGAATATCCTAGCATGTATGTGATTCAAGTTTTGCGTTCTTAAAAACCATAACGATATATGGATTTTATCATCCATACTTAATACAAGCCTCCGTTGGATTCCTTCGGTAAACCTGAAGATCATATTCCATCTGAAGCTTTAGTATTGTCATTATTTAAGCCCGTCAATTTGACCAATAATCGGATTTTGCACTTCTCTGTATTTGTTATGACTATCATGATGATTATCCTATTTAGGTATTGGCCTTTCTCGTTATCTTACACTAGCTTTAGGTGTTCTCCTTGATCATTTTATAGGTGGGCGGTTTGCTTTTGTAGCTTTCTTAATAGATGATTGTGTTTAAATCGGTTTTGACTTAAAGGATTGTTTTCCATCGAAGTAAGTATTTTTTCTCTTCTTTAATAGTTTCTATAAGTATTAGACATTTAACTTTAAATTATTTAACAATGATAGCAGAAACTTATGATTGCTCTATTTTTCTGTTTTGTTTCTCACTTGTCTCCTTGTTAGTCCGTCCTTAGTTGTGTCAGTACTTACTTTTTTATCTTTTCATTACCGTGTCTGATTTCTTCCACAAGCTTCATTAACAACCTCCGGGTGAGGACTATATCTTTCTATTGACATTTCCGTGAGTTACAGTTTCCAGTGTATAGTCTTAAAACAATAATAGAGTCGGCTCCATTTTTCACTCTTTGCCGCAGAACGTGTATCATGATGTGTTATTTCCGCAATTTTTGTACTACCTTTATGCGTATGGAGTTTTTATATCACAACTCATTCGTTATTCCAGAGGTTGCCGTAACTACGCAGACTTTTTGTATCGCGTTATACTACTTCAAGAATAGGGTTATGTTGCTACAAGTAATCGCTACAGAAGTTTTATTGTCGTCATCAAGAACTCATGGATCGTTACAGTGTATCTATCTTCATGAAAACTGATTTGTTCAACGTGTCATAGTTTTCCTTCCCCCTCTTTTGTCTACCCTGGACCCTTTTTATGAGCAACTCGGCGGGTGTTTCTAGAAAAGCAGAGGGTGCTTACCTTATCGGTCCAAATTGCTCATTTGTGTGAGTGTCTCTTTCCATGTCTAGCCTTTGTCCCTGGATTACTTTCTGTCGATTTCCGCTAGAACCTTGGTTCCCTTGATTACTCCTTAATTCAATAAACTTCAGCTTATTTTTAAACACAACCAACAATCTCCATATAATTACTAATTATCACATTATTTTTATTAAAATGTGTTTGCCTTATTTATTGAATTTAACCAAACCTGAAACAATGCAATCTGCAAGAAAGAAATAACAATGGAGTATAAAACAATGCATTTTATTATCATCATAGAAGTAATTTAAATTCAGTAGTTGTTTCTGTGAAAAACAATTTCAATAACAATCACTAACCTAACATTTCATATCACTGCACATGAAATTCTATTGTAATCTGCATCGAAAATTTTCTCAATTAATGGAATACATCTAAATTCCATTACTCCAGTATCAACATGTAAAGGCTTATCTTACCACTCTGTTTCTATCTATTAGTTCTTTCATCTCCTGGTAATGTTATAATGTGATGAAAATGAAAGTTATACCTAACTGAGCAGTGCTAGATTAGTGTAGGATAAGCAAGTATAGACACACTTATAGTCGATATTGCTCGATATGTTGCTTAACTTCTTCTTAAGTACTAAAGTTGAATCGAGTTATGACGTCATGGGCATATGGAAAGGACAGCCGTTTCCAATATCATTAATGAATTTATATTACCGGATAGAAGTCGATGTTTCCGAAATATAGAAATATTGTTGTGTCGTCTGGATCTCTCCTCATTTTATTGGATATTCAAAGACTTAAAATGACATTTTGCGGATTTTGTAATCATAGTACAGTTGTAATTAAACAGATCTAAATTTAAAACAACAGTGGATGGATATTGGGTTTCCTATTATTCTAAGCTCTTGCTCAGTAAATCAGGAAAATCTCGTTCAACGTTTATTTTATTTCAAGAAAACGTTTTTTGTGAAGAGGTAAGTCTATAACATTAAACATCTCAATCTTTTTTTTAATAATTTTAAATTCTATGTAGTTTTGTTGGTACGATTTACATTACTGATACAGTTGAAAGGGAAATCAAGGAAGCCAGTATTCGGACGGTAATAAAAAAAAAACAAAATCTAGGATATAAACGACTGAACAAAAAAAAATTAGACAAACACAACAAATAACGTGAAATAAACAAAACAACATAGACAAAGTCGCGTGTTTAACAATTAAGCGATGATGGTCATTTCATTTCATTTACATATGTATACGGTCTTTTTCAACGAAAGTAGCAAACACCGAAACCGGAAAAAAACTTATTTAACATTTGCAATAATGCAAAGAGTAAAAAAAATAACGTACTTTTCTACAACATGATTTAATCAAACCCATCTTTCTCGTTTTAAAAGAAGATTAAGCAAATTATAACAAATTAAATTTACAAATCGCATTTAAGTGACTTCTTTAGTTGTCTCGTTGTCCATGGTATTGGGATTTTTTTTTGTTTCACTGGTTTGGGTTTTTGTATTGTTTTACACTATTTTTTTATTATTATTTTTGTTTGTATTTCTTAATGATTATTGTGGTTCGTTCTGTTCGATACTATTTTTTGTTTCCTTTTAATCTTTTTTTTTTTGGAGAAGTAGTTAAAGGTTTATGCCTTACGAAAGTTCATCACTAAAAGTATTAGGGACGCTAAACTTACGTGTGCAAGTACACCTGGTCCTTATCCGTTTTTTTTTCAATTTGGTTATTTTTTTAGGTTTGAATTTCGTCATTCGAATTTTGCATGTAGTTACTTCTTATCTTTCCAAAATTTCAACTTATTTACTTTTGTTCGTATAAATATTTTTAATGATTAGCAAGTACTGAAATTTTATCTAAACTTGCATTCACGAATATGAATTCGGAATTTGTTGCGGTCGTAAAATGATGAATCCGGTAGAACATTTATTATAACGTACAAACTCCTGTGAATTAAAAAAACATCATAACAGGGTATACTTACATTAGAAACAACTAATTTGGACTAACAGGAAGCTCTATCAACAGAAACGATCTGTATGAAGTTCACAGTGTTAGTATCTCAGTTGGAGAAGGCAATATATTCATTTCAAATTGTTTGTATTTCTGAAAAGTAAATATTTAATACATAAAGATTGTTAGATATGGGGCGTGGTATTAGTTAAGGTAATATGTATCTCGTCTAATTAGCGGTGTAGAAGGCATTGATAACAGACAACGTGGTTCGTTCTGACCTTGAAAGCATTCTCTCAATGTTAGGTCATTCTAACCTTAGATCCCAAACACATCGAAGTTAATCCAATCACTTGTTTGTAGGCGCATAATAATGTATTCTTCATTTATTTGTATGTCTTTTTTCTTTTTCTATTCTATAAAAAAACCTATGAGCTTATTACAATCAATAGAAACGAGAAGAATACAGTTCAATGCGCTTGTTTAGTTTTTAATATTTACTTCAGCTCTCATACCTTTGTACTGTTTTCATGTTCTTTGAATGTGTGTCATGTGGAAGTAAATCATTCTATGTGTTCCCGTGTTTGATCACAATTTTTCGGAATGAACGGATAACCTCAATCATGTGGTGCACATTAAATTACCTAATACCACCTGCAATTGGGTTATTTTTATAGAAAGAATAACTGTAGTTATTCCTAATAATTTAATTTTTGTATCAAAATCATCATAAAAAAAGTTTATGAAGTCCCTGTCATATATAGCGGATATGGCAGTCGAATTTTTATCAAATCAGAAAACGTGTTATTCCTTAAATAAATTAATTCATTAATACAAAAATTTATATCGAACAAAATTAAACAACTCATTTTCGTAATGCGGACTAAAGGGTAGATTTATTCTATATAAAAGAGATGCCTTTTTCCGATGTACAGAAACCATCTTTCATGTAGCAGAGTTTTATCTCGGTGCATCTGATGACAGTCCCAGAGACGAATAAAAATAATTAAAAATAAAGCATTTTTTATTCTTATTTTAAAAAGGAATTTCGATGACAAAAATACAGAAGGAATATAGCATAGTAAGATGTATTCGGTCTGTATTAGGAAAGTAATCAAGGGAACCAAGACACTACAGCGGAAATCAAAAGAACGCGACCCAGCAAGAAAGACCAGACATAGAAAACAGACAAACACAACAAAGAACATAAAGCAACCAAAAAAAAAAATACATGCAAAGCAACAAAAATAAATGAGCAACTCGGACTCCACGAAAAAAACTGGGAGCATGGACCAGGTGTATCGGTAGGGTAAGAGTCCTCTGCTTTTCTAGAAATACCCTCAGAGTTGCTCATAAAAAGTCGTCCGGGAATGACGAAAGAGGAAAGGAAAACTATGACACGTTGCACAAATCAATTTTCATGGTGCAGATGGATACACCATAACGATCCACGTTATGGTAAGCTCTGGCATAACGTATGAGTTGTGATATGAAAACTCCATACGCAGGTGCTGAAGGGATGTTGCCACAGATGAAAGGAAATTTGACAATTCTGAATGAAAAATCATCATGTTTGTCATAAAGTTTTGCAAGGTCGTTTCCACAAACTTTTAATGTCTGTGACTGTATACTTTAAATATTGGCAGTCCTGTTTGCATGGTCAATTTTGATTTAAAGCTAACGAGGGCTTAACTTCAAGTATTGTGGTCCGCGTGAAAATGAATTTTGGTATCATGCTGTTCCACAAGGCAGAATAAATGATCTTCTTTTGTTTCTAATTTTTATTAATGACATAAGGAAAAACCTCCTCTCCTAGACAAGACCATATTTGCTGATAAAACATTTCTACAAAAGTGAAAGGGACACTATCAACTTTTAATTCATCATGGATTAAATGATTAACAAGTGGCTTGTGTCTTTTCGTCTGAAGGAAAATACGGAAATATATTTTTTTTTCTATTCAGCTTTTATTAAATTTAAAGAAAGTTTCAATAATCTACACTTATCTGATGATCTGAAATTAAAATAAGAAATGAAAAGCGCGGAACAATTGGGGCTCTTAGAAAATTCAAATTTATGATAAACAGACAAAATCTCGAGAAAAAAATCTACTAGTTTCTCGTGCATATTCGTCAAATAGCCGAATATGTATTTGAAGAAAGGGAGATTTGTAATACTGTTAATAGTAATGAAAATGGAAAAGCAACCATAAGTTGCATGTACCGTAATCAGGTTTCCATTTTCCACAAGGATTGAACTCCTTTATATATAAAAAAGATGGAGTTTATATCGTATATGAATCATATGATTCTCAAGCGTGGCACAATGAGAGAGAGAAACTTTAAAATTTGTTCAAAATTAATACAATGTTCCCATTTAATAGACTATACATTTTCTCTTGATTTAGATTTCGTTTTTTATCATATTATCATGACCTTGAAATTTCAGTTTAAAATGTTGAGAAAATTCAATTATGTTATAAAATGATTGAAAAAAGAATGCTAGTAGCAGTAGTGTTTCTAAATACCCTGTCCATTTCACTCTCTCGGCTGAGAAACTAAGAAGTGATTTATTTCGAGTCGACATAATTTATAATTTTGCCTGTACCTGTGGATTTATTTTTCATGAGAATGCATCAATTACTGTTTTTTAGTGTCGAAGTTAAGGGTAACTCAGAACGACTATGTGAATTACAATCTTTGAAATAGTTCACCAAAAAAAGATCTAGAAATCTTGATTGAAGGCAATCCTGTTTTTTTATGATAATGATTATTTACAGAGGTATTATGTTTAATATGTGCATATTCTACAATAGAAGATCTCATACGTTTGTTTTTCTTGCGAGTGATCCTTATTGTTTCTACATGGACAATAAAATAATCATTAACTAAACGTAAATTGGATTGTATTATATTGAAGCAGGAGACACTTAGACAAAATAAAATATGTCTGTTTCCTGCTATCCTAGTTACTCTTATTTTGGACCTTCCCTAAGCATTTCATGGCCATTTTGGCTAAAACACCGTAAAAGTCTAGATTATTTTCCCATTCACTCAATGTAAAATGTTTTTGAAAAATAAAATAATTTCCCTACCTACCTACCCTATTGTTTTCTTGCTTATCCTGGCGGTAAATTCGGCCTATATTCCTTATTTTTGTGGAGTCACAGTTGGTTATATTATTTACAACAGAATATCGCATTATTTAAAATTAAAACAAATGATAATAACAACGCCCCAAAATATTATCTAAGATGTTAAAAAAAGGACCGACTTGTAGTGCACAAGTCTTAAACGTATTATGGTTTTACAATAAATGTTGTCTTACCATACTATTAGAACCATTTGATAGTGTCTTAATAGATTTCAAAATGAACCAGAAGCTTTAATAAAAAGATAAACATAGTCACCAAACTTGTGTTTCCTGTCTACCAATTTCCATTAAGTAGATTCCGGAATGAATTAAGTGGCTCTTTGGACGGACATAAAGACACAGTTTACTGTCATTTTACGACAATGAGACTATAAATAACTATATCCAAAGCTTAAGTTGACGGTACAAAAGAAATTGATTTCCATTCTTATTAGAATTTTATGGTGTGAAAGTTTTTTTTATTATTCAGTTGTGTTTCTCCTATCAAGACATTTTACTTTTAAAGGACATTAAAAGACAAGCGAGCAGTTACGTCGAAGGTTCTGGAACTGTCGTTAAATAGTCTATTGCAGGCTTTACTGTTTCGGTATAACAGATTAAACACTTCAGCTACATTCATATTTTCACTTACATGTATGCTCCTCTATTTTTTTTGTGACCACTTTTAATTTTCATGTCTTGGCTGGTAAATTTTTGATACAAATATATGTTTGACTACCATTGTGTGTTAATTCGAATTTCAACGATATAATTTGGAAATAGTTTTGAAAGCTGATAACAAATAAACTATAAAATCAAGTTCTATAAAATGAGCCAATGCTTTTCTATATTATATTAAAAAGTGACATTTTCTTGATAGAAGGCTTATATGTGGTCATCTGATGTAGATGAATAATATAAAGACTAAGAAGTCGTGTTCTAGATGAAAAAAAAACAAGCTGCCTGATTGTATTTAATCAGTTGACTTGCAGTAATTAAAATAATCTTTACTCTGTAGGTTTCATCTGGACAAGAAAAACGCTCTGTTATCGTTAATGTTGTGAACATATCTGTTTCTCCGCTTAATTTCTTTCAATAATTTGGTGGTTTTCTCTGAAAGTATCCAAAATTGTGGTTATCTCACTTCGATATGTATTCTCCTATTTGGATTCATTACTAAGTACCAACATTTTATAGATCTCATTCAATCACATTTTGTCGAGGTTTCAGTAGAGCTTTTCTTTGCCTACAGAGTTGGTATCTGAATACAACAATGCCAGTCATTAGTCACGTCTATATCAACAGTCAGTCGAATTGCTTAAATTAGTGGCCAACAAAACATATTGATAACATAAACATGGTTGCCTACTCTGATACAATATTTATAATGAAGTTAAAATCTAGTGATGTGAGGCCAGTATGTTTAATTCGTGCACAAGAAATGTTTCGCACACTCACTCAATCTCAGATTCTTCGACATTCGTAATACAGCGTTAGGTAAATAATATACTTCTGCGACATACTCGGCAAGCTGTCAGTCAAAACGTATGCTACCTTTTCATTCAGTTCTAGTACAGCGAGATCAAGGATTCAGAAAATAAATGAATGAAAAAAATCACTTCAAGACGTACTTAACACGGTATATTCAAAATGAGCAGGAAGAGATATAGTAAGATCAACGTACAGCATATAGTTTGAAAATGTACCATTTTGTAGGTAGCGATTTTAAGTTCGAGTCATAATTTGAAATAGTCTGAAGAAGGTTTTCTTCAGAATCTTTGAAATATTAACAAAAGGAGAATAACATATTAGATTTTCAGTTCTTGTTTGTTGTGTGAATTGAGAGTTAATTCATTTTTATATTGTAACACGGTTTAACAATAACGTTGTCGACATTGTTAAATATAAATATTCCGATGTGAAATATCATTCAATAAAAAAATATTTTCTCTTTTCAGATGAATTCAACAGATTTCAACTCAAGCTTTGTAACAACGACTCAAGAGGCAAATATAGGAGAATTATCGTTGATTGAAATTTATAATACCCATATTCCAATTATATATGACATTTCAAAAGCAAAAATTCTATTGTACATATTTGGATTTCCTGCTAATGTGTTATCATGTTTCTTATGGTTGCGTTCTCCTTTAAGACATTCTTCTGGTTGTTATTTTGCCGCTTTGGCTGTTTCCGACGACTTCTTCTTGGCCCTTTCAATTATATATGAATTGCAAAATAACTGGGATACTGACACGCTGCAATTTCCAATAATTTGTGAGACGTTTCCCGTGTTTTATCTTGCAGTACAGTACTTATCACCCCTATTGACGCTTGCGTTTACTGTAGAGAGGTACATTTCTATCAAATTCCCACTAAAGCGAAGGCAATTTTGTACTGTCAAAAGAGCAAAACTAGTTGTCTTTTGCATGACAATATTTGTCATATTGCTGTCAATCATTCAATCATACTTCTGGAAATACATGGATGGTCATTGTCTGTTACGTGAAGCCAAAGAAGTCAGTGACTTCCGTTCAAACTGGAATTGGGTCACGGAAACGACTATGTTTATAATAGTTCCGTTTCTAATTCTGATTTTTAACATCATGGTTATTTACACTATGAGGCAAACGAAAAAGAGAGTTAAAAAATTGTATGGGCCAATTCCTCCGCGGAAACGCTCAGCCAATACAAAAACGCTGTTAGTGGTGTCATTTTACCTCATAATTACAACACTTCCGGTAAGTGTCACGTATATATTGTCGGAGTATTTTGTACCAACATGTTGCGACAAAATTGATTCGAATATAATTCAGAATGACTCAAATTGGCAAAGACACTTAAATTTTGTTGTTGCCAGAGAGTTTGTTTACCTCTTCGGTATTTCTCACTATGCTTTTAACTATGTCATATACCTGACCACAAGTAAGAGTTTCCGACTCGAGCTCAAAAAGGTCTTTAGGAAAGTTATTGGAACTTGCGCTTTAAACGGTAACTAATAAACAAATGACACACATTGTGAATATTTGTTTAATCTTATTTTTATATGGTCAATGAATAAAAATTAGAAGTTACCATTATTGGCCGGCATTACTTTCAAATAATCCGTTTCATCTTAAATAAATAAACATCCACAGTCAGAATTTCCGTGTTTGAAAGTTGACTTTGTTGATTTTTTTTGTTGATTGTTTCTATACTGCATTTCAACTGGAAATAGTGATTACATGGATATGGCCGAGAAGTATTATAAAACGTAATCAAATCTGTACTGTTTACCACAGATGCAATAAGTTAAGTCAATAGGCAGAATGATTTATCTGTACCTATAGTACATGTATACATTTAAAATAGTCAGTTGAATGATGTCCTTTCTATAAAAGTACGTGAAGACAATTGACTTCAAAATGTTGACCTTATCGTACTTCAACCAAGATATTTTTGAAAGCATGACTTTCGCATAAAATATGTTCGCACTAGGTAGAAAAGGAAATGGAAAATAAATGTTTAAGCCTGTCGGTTTTGTCTTTTCCATCATTTAAAGTAATTGATATGCCCTTTTAAGCCTTGCAATTCTCATTTAGTCACTTTTAACAACATCAGCAGTCAAAAGGCTTTTGGTTAACTAAGATAAATGATGCTTTAATTCATTCATGTTTGAACATCCGTCAAAATGTCTCCTGGAGAGAAATCTCCGTATAATACCTTGATGATTAGAAAACCTACCGTATTTAATACTGATCAGTAGAAGTAATGCGGCATCATCAGCATTTAATTACTAATGCCCTGGTGATCTTCTTATGAACCTATGAACTTCGGTTAAGACATAAAATGGACATAAGGGAGCTCTAAGCAGTTACTAATGTTGTTTTTTTTTAGGAAAAGGGCTTTTGTTTCGGTTTTTTTTTCATATAAAAATGCATCACCGTGAAAATACCGGAATCAATTTATATGAATTATTATCTTTATTAGATTTCAAGGCATTGTCTATCAAAAAGTGGTTAAAATCCGCAACAAAAAAGATATGAACAAAGTCAAGCATATTCATAAGAATTGTATCTCTAGAAACTATGTTATGACTTGTTTATCTTCAAACCGAGTAGTTACTTGGGTTGACCTTCGTCTAATCCATCTAGTATCTCATAAATTAAGGAAAAATTGTCCATGAGAACAACTATAGTAAAAACCCGAAGCACTTTCCTCTAATTGACAAATTGATAAGAGGCTCAGAGGATACTTGATATATCATCTAAAACTGTAGAACAATAGGACACATAACATAAATAGAAAAAACTCTGTCGCTACCATTAGAAAGAACAATCATATATGTCTTTAGGAATCATCAATTGAGTTTTTTCCTCTTTGTATTAAAGTCAATATCTTTGAGGCAATATACATGATATTCATCTGATGAAATAAAGAAATGGACCCTTTTACATGAGATGGTCAGCGATGTTTTAAGCAATGCAGTCATTAAGAATGGTGATTAATTAATCAACAAGTGTAAGAGTGATTATTTTATACAAACGTAAACATCGGATTCGAAATATTTGAAGTAAATATAGCTATTGCTTCTGTACGGTAAATGCGGTGTACATCATACAAACAGTTTAAAACAATTGGTGAAAAAATAACACCCCCCCACCTCCCCCCCCAAAAAAAAAAAACTGATAATCGATCACTTAACAGTCACAAATCGAATAAAAACCGTTTGATAACCTGTGTAAATCAAACATTTGTCAATGAGTGTTTGGTTGAAAAAATCTTTGTGTTAAACTTGTTCATCAATTTACATTAAGATGGACAAGTATTACATTTTCGGACATCTGGAACTATTCCTGAAATCAAGAAAATTTGTTAACCGATCACTTACCATTAAAAATCGATCATTTTAAAGCATTTTGTCGATATGTGTTCTTTTTTCTATGCTAATCGAGCGACTGTCATTCGATTTATTATGAGTGATCGATGATCAGTTTGACCGATTTGTTATATCGGGATTAAAACAAACATGCAGATATATAAAATCATGCAATGAAGCTATGACCATCCTAAAATATATCTGCTATCTTCGTTTTTTTTATAAATACGTTGTTAATATACGTAAAGAATGCGTTGTGTATTGTGGAACATCTGTTGTCAATTACATCAGCTAATAATTTTGATCTTATCAAAATTTCTTTTCATTTGTATATGAAAGGAATGTTTAGAACAACCAAAGTTCGGAAGAGTGACGTAAGGATTTTTTTAATCAAGAGGTGACGCACCTTTTATTATTCGTGCAAATATGATCGACGTGTGTTGAATGCAACAATACCCATTTCCTTTAACAATTACCCCACTAAGGTGTGTCTCCTTTCCTTAGCATCGCTTTAATGATTTATTATAAAACAAAACTAAATTTTCAGTTCAACATATCAAGTTAATTAAAGTTGGATCAAAATAGTATGACATCTAGTTAAGGTTAGTACTTTTTGTTTTGTTTTGACTACGCTTCAAACAAGCACGTTACGCATTCGGAAACGATAATCACAAAGAAATTTCCTGTTATTGTCAGTTATCATATACGAATCACGCTTGTCTATAATACACGTTCATAATCCTACCAATGACCTTGAAGAAAGGGTATTGTCTTTGACATGTGGAAATTTCCGCGCAACTATTCTATCATCTCATTTACTAATATACTATTTCATCAAAACGAACCTTTGCCACATTTTTGATGGGCATAAAAAATAGTTATAAGACTTCAGTATGCTTTTATCAAAGTCAGAAAACCACTGATAAGTTGAATTATATCATCATCATTTTCTGCATTTACGTATTTATATTGTTACTGAAAACTCTTGGGAGAACCTTTCAAAGCTGACTTCATCCATTCGAACATAATTCCATTAAAATACTAAAATCCTATCTTGATCTCTCCCTTTGAATGGTGAAAATTTCCAGTTCCTTATAGAATTAAGATCATGTTTTTCATTCATATGCAATGTTTTAGTGCTTGAGTTGTATAAATATTTTTTATTGATGGTAATATTCCGTTGGTGTACTTTGTAAGATCAATCGAGCAAGTTTTTAACACAAATGACATGCAAATTCTATTTTTGTAAATGCGGCTTTATGTCCGGGATAAACAGGTCTGGTAAAAGGTCTGTTAAACATTTATCTAACTGTACATCTTTTAACCCGGGAAGCTTGAATATTTTATCTATAAGTTTATTCTAATTTGGTACATCTAAAGGTGAATGAAACTTTTACAAGTGAAGCTTCTATTCTTTTTGTCTTTTTTCACAATTAAGTTCTGCGTTTGAAGAAAAAAATAAAATTATTTCGTATATATATATATTTTGTTCAACCTTAAAATTAAGAATTGTTTTTAAATGTGCCCTTGTGTTTTGATATACACAAACCTCTGCATTGTAGATTTGATATGACAAGCCCTAAAGATTTATTCTAACTGAAAACAAGTGCATTGTATCCCCACACAACTCAAAAAGTTTATTCGTTAGTAGATTTTAGTTGACAAAATAATTGACTACAATAAACCGTATAGTAAAATATATCTAATATTCAAAATTCGAAAGACAAATATTCAACAACTGCCATTTGTAAGCAAGAAAACGGAAGCAAAACAAACTAACCGGAACAGACAATTAAATACAGAAAAAAAAGTTACAAAAACAATCCAAGTTTTAGTTACACAAATCGGTTGCATTGACCAGACACTTTGGTAATTATGCTTTTTTATCTAGAAAACAGGGGAAATCTATCCAATAAAGTCGATATTTTCAGGGGCGGATCCAGGATTTGAGTTTAGGGGTGGGGCGTAAATTGAATTAAATGCCGTGCAAAGCAAGGCAAACAATATCATGGGGTGAAACTTGTGGTGAAATTTTTTTTCTTACCGATTTGGGGGGGGGCGTACGCCCGGAACGCCAGTCCTTGGATCCGTGGCTGATTTTCATTACTAACACCTGCACTAAAATAAGCTGATGTGTTCATGGTTAAAAAACAATTTACTTTTATATTACCCTGTACCATTAAGTTTATCTGCATAAACTCTTTAAGGTAATGAGTAACACATGAGTTATCAACGGTAACAGTTTAGATTCATGTTAAATGAAATGTACCATAAACAACTACAAGAGACCAAAATTACATAAAATTTAGAATCTGTGTATATTAACACGCTAATAACTTGGATGCTATAGCGTTTACCACAGAAACTTACAGTATAATGTTCTTGTCGTTGAATCGTTTGATAGAGTTCGAGGTCATATTTTAAGCTGTCGTAGTGCATTGTCCTTTTTGTTCTTTTTTGTGTTGTATTTTTTTTTGTGTATAGAATACGTGTTATTAATTCCATGGTTATAAAGAAAGGTTTAGATTATCTCCAATGATTTAATTTGATGTGTAATAAGTCTTCTGATTGGTTCATTTCCCTTGGGCAGCATTAGTTATTTCGTATATAGGGCGTCGATTTGGATTATGTCGATGATGACGTATAAAGATTTCTTAACAGTCAAATAACCGAAGAAGAAATTAGAAAAGCTCTATCGAAGCTAAAAAACGGTAAAGCGTTCGGAACTGTTGGTATATTGAACGAATACATCAAAAACACTGCCACCGATTTGATGCCAATATATATTAAACTTTTCAACATTACGCTTGACACGGGTATAGTACCTGACAGTTGGTCTGACAACTATTTATAATCAAAGGCTGAAGTGTTCAAAGTAGCTTACCGTCAAATATTCCCTGGTACTGATTTTGGCTTACTTTCAACATCCGAAATGGCACGAAAGCAATATGCTCTAAAATCGGGTGACTTCCGATAAAACCTTGTATCCCTTGATATGATTGAGTATACTCTTTCGTAACCGTGATGACTCAAATGTTTTCAATCACCCGGAACAAGATTAAACAACTGGCAATGGCTATAAATTGATATCGGGGTCCTGATAATACACATGTCCTATATATAGTCAATTGTAACGAACGCCTGTTTTTCGGAAACAGAGTAAAATTACATAAATTCAATGCTAACACATTATTTTATCTTTTAATGTAAACTATCCGTTCTCATA